>OU426989.1:101203490-102403490 GCA_911387755.1 Chrysotoxum bicinctum
CTAATGTACATACATATATTAAAAAAAAAAAAAAAAAAAAAAAAAAAAAAAAAAAAAAAAAAAATCTCTGCTGCTGTGGCTGTTCTAGTTTTTAAGTAGTTTTAGTTTAGTTTTAGTTTATTTTAAGTAGTTTAAGTTGGTTTGGGTAGTTATTACTTAGTTTTACTTTAGTTTGTAAGTTTTATATAAAAAATATAAAAAGATAAAGAATCCGAGTTTTTTAAATTTTCTCGAGAAAACAAAAAAAAAATAGATATAGTTTTTTTGAATTAAAAATAGTTTTTTAGGCCGAAAGGCATTACATTTAAGATATAGTTTAGCTTAGAGCGCCCGCATAGGGCCAGTAAGTTAGTTTTAAGTTATTGGATAATTAGGCTAGTTTTTATGAATTTTTGTCTAGCTTTAAGTAGTTGTAAGATAAATGAAAAATAAAAATGAATTTAAAAAAAAAATAAAAAAAAAAAAAAAAAAAAACAATTCAACCGGAATACCCGTTCTTCTAGGAATGCTCATCAGTTTACCCTTGAGCCCAATTTCGGACGTATAGAAATTTTTTTTTTAGCCGCACAACACGAATGTGGAATGCTTTACCCGGCTGAGTGTTTCCCACTCATTTGAATGTGCAGACATCCAAAACCAATGTGCATCGGTATCTCCTTTCCAATCCTATCCTACTTTCCTAATTTCTCGCACTGTGTTTAACATTATAAAATGTGAAAACCGCCGTAGATTCGACTGTATTAATTGTCATAATCGATCCAATGTTTTCAATTTTACAGATACATGGTTGATGGTTTCAAAACTTAATTGTGAAAATTACAACATCTGTTATGGATTCTTTGTTTTTTAAATACACAACTTGATTTTGCTACTTTTTTGGTTACAAGCAACCCGATGATGGAATCTTATTTTTCGTAACAAAATCAATTTAAGTTGTTTATTCAAAAAACAATATTTTTTAAAAAAATGACACTACACTCTTTGATAAGAAAAAAACTTCTGACTACTTCAAACACTTCCAAATCCAACAAATAAGCTCATTGCATCGAATGTGCTAGATTAAGCCCCCGCAAAATTATTTTGTATTTCACTATTATATTTGAAAAAAAATTACGAACCGATTTATTATAGAATGAACAACAAGGGAAATACCATAAAAACTTTCTAGCTATGTGTTTGGGTTACGATAAATTAGTCCTCATATTTACAACTCGAAGTAGTTTCAACATAAAATGGTTGTAGATTTTAAGGCATGTGTTGTGCATTTTACAAGTCCTTACTTAGATTCTACAACTTCTTTATTTGTACATTTTGGTTTATACGATCATTAACTGCAGATTGTTTCACCTTGTCTTTACAATAATTTTGTTTTATTAACTACAAATCTTCATTCATATGTCACTTCACAAAAAGCCGCAAATTCACATATTTTTAAGGCGCTTATATACTCGTAGATTTTACAACTCTTGTTGTAATAACTACAAAAAATAGTTGTAAATTTCACAATTTCTTGGTGTAGATTAAATAATTTGTATATCTGTACATTTAACAATCAAAATTGGCAACACATTGTCAGTTTCACAACAAGAAATTGTGTTCATTTTGACAAGTTTATTGTAAAAATGAATGCAAATGCCATTAAACTTCCAATTAATTGTAAATGTGAACCATCGACCATTTGTTGTTTTCAAAATATTAAGATTTCAAAAAAAAACATTCGAAATTTTTTAAAAAATCAAAAAAAAAAGTTTTTTTAATTCTGAAGGCATAATACTTTTCAAATTTTTGACAAGCTTTTGCAAACGAATAATTGATCAAAATCAATCTTACAATTTTTGAGAAAATTGAAAGCAACAAAATGATTCTATGGGAGTTACTATTAAAGACGGTTTTTTTGAAAATTGTTTTTAACCACTGAGGTACAGTTTTTGAGAAATTTCTGAAGAAATTGAATGGCAGGTACCGTAATTTTTGGTCTTAAGAAAATAAAAAATATTGTCGGGGTGAAAATATGCTATCTACCAAGTTTTAAGAAATAGGCCTAATATTTTAAGCTGTAGTCGAACAGACTGAATGAATTGTGCGACCCACTTTTTCGGCTTCCATCATTATGCCAAGTCTGATCAAAATCTTGAGTTCAATTTTTTACGAATATTTTGCCAGTAGTCCCTCGATAATGTGAACTAATTAATACAGGGTGGATCAAAAGTTTCTTCCTAATTTGATAAAATTATAAATCTTCTGTTTTTAATTTGTTTTTTTTTTTTTCTTTTCATTTTTAAGGTACTTATAAAACTATATGTACTAAAATGAACTACAGTGCTTTAGAGAACCAACTAATTAAATTTTATTTTGAAAATAATCACTTGATTATCTTAACCCAAAGAGCTTATCGGCGTCATTTTAATGTGCGAAATACACAATCTGCGCACATAATTACAGCTCTGATGGCACGATTTCGTCAAGCTGTAGTTGATCTTCCTCTAGTTGGAAGATTCCCCCCGATGAGTTTCACCTTGTCGTGGTGGGAGGGCTTACGTCATTTCTCCGGCTTGTTGGAGATAAGACAACTAAGAAAACTCGATAAGACCAGAATGGTCACGGTCATACATAATTTAAAGCGATCGAGACATCTCTTTCGTTTGATGTATGCATAGCAATCTATGGAATTGACGTTATAAAATATAATAAGATTGCTAAATAATAAGAGTAACGCGAAAGGACATCGGTTGTAGTTCAAGCCATGTCCGAAAAAATGTTGGTACTATATCCAATCTCAGTTATCTGAGCAACGGATCCCTGGTGCTGATTTATACAAATCTTGAACGATGTGATGTACGAGTAGGGGTCACGGCCAACGACAAAAGGTAGTTGAGCGAATGCGTCTCTCTTGCTTAGTAGTCTTGGTTAAGCAATCGTAATTGATGGTTCTTCCTGGTACTTAAAATTAAAAGATTGCGGGGAATGTCTCTATCCCTATTTGGTGTAGGACGAAATAAAAGACTAATCGAAAAATTCGGTGCAGATTGTGGTTGGCTTTGGTCAGCTGTGATCTGCACCACTGGGTTCTTACTTCATTTGCTTAATTTATTAAGCGCCTGTAAAATAACTCTATAATATTTGTAACAAGAAAAATAACAAAATAAAGATAAAGATATCGTTTATTGATATCTATAAGATAGTAATAATAAAAATAAAGATATTACATACTGTATCTATAAACTAATATTACCCTAATTGGGTACCTCGGGGACAGTGATTGCTGAATCCACCGCTAATTATAGCCCCCATGGAGTAAGGACCATGGAATCACTGTCACTGGGAAGGCCCTCTGTAAAGAGAGTTCGAGGTGGCTGTGGTTAATCAATCAACATACGCGATTGGCTATTGTAGCAGATGTTGCAATAGATAGATAAAACAATTAGATCCGTAACCAAAGGGAGAACTGCCTACACAGTACAAATTTGGAACAGCCTGATGGAGATACCTGACTCGTACTCCGAAGACAAGACCAACGATGAAGCATCTGCGAGCAATGTGGAGAAAAGTTTGTCTAGGAATCTAGTCTTGCACGAGGCTGGAAGGGGGTGGCTTCGTTTCATCCAGATAAAAAGCAACTGGGACCCTGTCCTGGGCCGTCAGTGCTTGGTAGGCCAAGTAGTTTGGTAAAGCCATAAGAGGCAGGTATCCACTATAAATCCTATTTCAGTTCGAGTTGGAAGACCTCGCACTGCCCGAACTCAAACGAATGTGGAAACCATTCTTGCAAGTGTTGTGGAGAGTCCATAAACATCGATACGAAGGTGCTCTAGTCAACTCGGTGTGTCTCGCAGTTCATAGCGAAGAATTCTAGGAATAGAATTGCAGGTGTTTTCATACAAAATCTAATTTGGGCAAGAATTAAAGCCAGGAGATCCTCAAGAACGTGTTGTTTACGCAATTCGTTTACAAGAATTAGCAAGGCAGCAAAATGATTTTATTCATCATCTCATAATGAGTGATGAAGCTCATTTCAACAAAATTGCCGTATATGGGGTACTGAGAACCCAAGGTTGATCCATCCGCGAGAAATGCATTCACTTAAGTGCACTGTCTGGTATGGTGTAACTTCAGACAATATTATTGGGCCATTCTTCTTTGAAGACGATGTTGCCAAAACTGTAACCATAAATGGTGAAAGGTATTGGACTTTGTCGAATATTTTTTGAGGCCAGTGCCGCTCGCGCCACAATTGTGCTACTAAGGGAAATTTTCGGCGACCGAATAATTTCCAAAAATTCAGGATTTAATTGTCATCCACGTTCTCCGGATTTGACTGCACCAGACTTCCTTCTTTGAGGTTATGTGAAGTGTAAAGTGTACGTTAATAAACCCACCACTATCCCGCAGCTGAAAGAGAACTTTCGTGCTGAAATACAGGTGCTGAGCCCAGATATAATACGAAATGTTATGGAAAACGCTCTAGAAAGAGCCCGTCTCTGTGAGCATGAAGCTGATGATCATTTGAGTGACATTATACTACATACTTAGCCCAAATCTCCATAAATCATACTTTGTGAATCTATAATAAATTATTAATAAAAAGGTAAATCTATAAAAATTATTATCACTTTTTTATTATCACAAATTAGCAAGTCTTTTTTGACCCACCCTGTACAAGGCGTTTTCAGATTTAAGAGGGATTCACAATACTGGAACTTTAACAATTCTCATCAAACTAGTTGAAAAAACTTAAACTTCTTTCTCTTCCTTGGTGTGAATTCGGTCTGTTTGGAATGGTCTAATAGCTTCTTGAAATAAAATTTTATTCCCTTGTCACACACCCAGAAATTTACGTCATAGAGTGAGAAAACCTCCTAAGTTCACATTTAAGAAATCTCTGTAAAGTTTTGTCGATTCACATTTTAGAGAAATTCAAATTATCGAGGGTCTACTGTATATCACAAGTAAAAAGTTTATATACAAAGTTTCAACAACATTCATTCATATCCACATTTTCAGATGTAGTTATTGAACGTTGTCATTGATGTATTTTTTTTTATTATTATGGTATTTAAGTTATGCTAATTTATACTCCACATTACATTAACCTTAAAGCACTCTCAAAAAGAAATAGAAACAGTTTATGAAAATATTTACCTATAAAACAGAATTTATTAAGTCTATAACAATAATAATCAATGCTGGTAGATAATTAAATAAAATCATAATATTTTGATATCGATTTTAATGTGATTTTCATTCAGTTTTCAATTAACCGTTTATTTGCATGCCATATTATATGCTTCATAAATACAATTAATTGAAGCGAAATAACTTACTTAAAAATATTGTTGGTTGTGTAATTTCATTTCATTTGTTTTCATAATAGAATTAAAAAATTTAAACATATGCCTACCTATGTGTACGTGTACGTAATACATATTTTAAGATGGAAATTATAGATAAATATGGTTTTCCATGCTCTCTGCTCTCAGAATTCCGATTTTGTATTTGAAAAAAAAAACAAGTGATTCAAGCAAATATTAGTTTATACAAGAACAAAAATTATAAGTCGTTGTAGTGGTTTCTTAAAGAAATAAGCTTTTATATACAAAATTTTAAAAACATTTTTAGGAAAAAAATTTTTTACGCCAACTTAAAGTTTTCATTATTGTACCAATAAAAAATTAATTTCCAAAAAAAAACACTGACCCGTTCTTAAGATATCATATTTGCCAAAAAAAAATATTTTTTTTAAATTTTGAGTTGCAATGTTTTTCAAACTTTTTGGAAGCTTATAAAAAAACTTGATTAAAATACGTTATGCCGATGATGAGAAATTCAAAAAATTCGAAAAAATAGTTCTACAGTGGGTACAGTCAGTAATATCTTAATTTCAATTTTTTTATTAAATTATAGATCGTAAAAATTAGTCGAAAGAAACAAAATCTTACCGACATTCTCGGAACCTTTTTCGAGAAAAATACGATTTTCGAAAACCATTTTTAACATTTATATGGAGGGTACCGTTATTTTAATGTAAAATATTTTTTTTTCTCATATCTTGTAGATTATATTAAGAAACTTTTATTTATCAAGTTTATTTATCAATTTTTTTGAAAATTTGAATACACAACAATATTGAAACCTGGGGATCTTTAACATAAAAAAATGATCAAAATCGGTCGAACCGTTTTTGAGAATTAAAAAAAAAATGGTTCCAAGGGTTGTGCCAAAAGTAACCATTTTAAAATTTTTTTTTTCAACCATTACCCAGCTTTAACTAAATGAAATTTTTTGAATTTTTAAAAAGAATCTGTGGGACAGTTTTTAAGAAAAAAAAAAATATTTATAAAATTTCGAAAAAAATTCGTATGGCAGGTTCCGTTATTTTTTGGTCTTAAAAAAAACGTGTGGGGGGAATTTTAAAATGCTATCTACCAATAATGGTGGAATAGTGAGTCATGTTAACAATTGGATACAGGACGCATCCCTGGGTAACACCATTTTTAAACTTAAAAACCTCAGTAAATATCTCTTAAGATGTAGAAAAAAATTGTTATTTTATCCACAAAAAAAAAACCGGTTCCAAAATACAAATGCAAAAAAATGGTTTTCGAAAGTCGTATTTTCCTTTCGCTAAATTTTTAAGATTCAGTAAAAACTTGACACTACTGACCATAATAACCAAATAATGGACATGACAGATTCCAATAAAATTTGCTTTTTAGAAAAAGGGGTGGTTTAAAAAACATTGCATAACGAGACTGAAATAAAAATGTTTTTTGGATTTGAAAAAATAAAATATATATATTTTTTTTTTCAAATTGGAGATATCGAAAAAGTGATCAACTATTTTTTTTTAAATTTAATTTCTATTTGCACAAGAATGAAATGTTTTAATGTAAGTCTTTTTTGTTGTAATTGGACTTTCAATTTGATTTGTGTGAAACAATAAGGTTTTAATTATAAACATTTTATCTTAAATAGTACTTATATTGCACACTTTACAGAGATATGGTATAACTCTACCTGACAACTGAACAAATATTATTATTATTACAAATATCACAGATTAATTAGAGAAAATTAGAAGGAAAAGCTACAAGAAAAACCTTCGTAATATTTAGTTTGGGATTTCCATGAGAGAGGATAAAAGGGGCGACAGACGTACTTAATCTCAATTATTAACATTGACTTAACGTTGATAAATTAATAAACATATAATAAATTAATAAGTAAATTAACATTTAATCACAGAGAATAAATAAATACAGGAAGTAATTAACAGATAATAAATAAATAAATAAATTAATTAATTAATAAATAACTAAATAAATAAATAACTAAATAAATAAATAAATAAATAAATAAATAAATAAATAAATAAATAAACAAATAAATAAATAAACAAATAAATAAATAATTAAATATATAAATAAATTAGTGAATTTTTTTTATATATATATATATACATATGTATATTTTAAAGAGCCAAGTTTGAGATTAAGTAGTTTTCAGACATACTACATGAATGATTATAGCACTGAAACAAATAAGAGATTCTACTCGAAATCTTATCGATGCTAGCCAATGCATGAAGATTATCAGTCGAATAGTACCAAGGCAGCTTAAGCATCATTTTTAAAACTTTATTTTGTGTTCTTTGTAATCTAAGTGGGTGGGCCTTGGCGCAAGTACCCCAAACAGGCGAACCATAAAGAATAATGCTCTGAAATATTACTTTATAAATTATAAGTTTGTTTTCAATAGATAGTTCCGATTTCCTGTTTATGAAGAGATATAGAATTTTAACAACTAAGTTAACTTTATTAATTATCTCCTGGATGTGAACTCCAAAGGTCAACGTTTTATCTAGAGTTATTTCTAAGTATTTTACACTTGATTTCTATTCTGTTTGTACACCATTTATTTGAAGCGTATTACTGGGTAAAAAGTAAGCTTTTCTTTTACGTGTGAAAAAGACAGCTTGAGTTTTCCCAGCATTAATTTTTATTTTCCAATCGTTAAAATAATTTTGTACTGTATACAATGCAGATTGCAAGTTAGTTTCAATTCTAAAACCAACCGAATCAGATGAATACAAACAGGTATCGTCCGCGAAAATTGCAGATTTACATTCCGTAAAATGTGGAAAGTCGTAGGTGTATATTGTATATAAGATGGGACCAAGGACTGATCCCTGAGGTACACCCGCAACGACTGAATGGATACCAGAAAAACAGTTGTTTACGAAGACTTTAAAAAATCTATCACTCAAAAACGAATGAATTAATTTGACAATATTGATTGGAAAATCAAGAACCATAAGTTTGTGAACCAAACCATGATGCCATACTGTGTCAAATGCTTTTTCAACGTCTAAAAGTATCATTCAGTACTCTTGCCAACATCTAAATTGCTTTTGATGTCTTTTGTTATTCGATGTTGAACCGTACTATGATGGCGTCTGAACCCGAACTGTTCTGCCGGAAGGATATCATGAGTATTTAAATGCATAATAATTTTATTTTTGATAAGTTTTTCAAAGCATTTGCTTAAAGAGCTAAGCAAACTGATTGGCTTATAACTGCAAGGTAAGGAATGATTTTTCCCAGGTTTTGGAATTGGGATGATTTTAGCTGTTTTCCATTCGTTAGGAAAGTAGCTTGTTTTAAAACAAGCTACAAAAATTATTTGAAGAAACCTTATAGCTATTTTTAAAACGATATTTTTCAATCCATCTAACCCTGGGCTCTTAGAACTTCTTAAATTATTGAGAACTGTTTTGACATCTTCCAATTAGACTACAACATCATCAACTTGAACCTGCTGGGTACTTAAGAATGACATTGATCGATGAACAGTTTCTTCAACATATCTACTGGTTGCAATGTTATTTAAAGCTAGGTGATTGAAAGAAAATTCATTCGTAAGAGCATTCGCTTTTTCATTATTATTTATTTGTCAAACAGATCGAGGTCCCAATTTTGAACGCTGGGATTTGAAAATTCTTTTTTTAACAATTTTGACAAGATTCCAGAATGGTTTGCTAGCTTTATTTAAAGTTTGGAGTTTTTTGTTCCAAGTAATGTTTTTTAGATTATTGGTTGCAATTTTTATTATATTAGTATCTAAGCAATTTTGCTTCTGATAAAAATATATAATTTCTTGTTCGCATCCATAAGGATCTGTTCTTATTTCTTCGTTTAATCAACTCAACAAGTTTAGAAGGAAGGCAATTCGGAATTTCAATGGTTAATTTTTTTTTAGGAACAGACTCAGCAACACTATCCAGAGTCACACTTGTAAAATAATCAACGGCTTCATTAATATCTTCTTTGCAGATATCATTGAGGTCTATTAACGATGCATTTTCTAATTTTAGCCGTACTTTTTTGTTTGAATCTCCCCCACTTAGTGTTTTTGAAATCTAAAACCCAGTTTTCATTTTGAATAGGTGAACAATAAACACAACATAAAACAGGCAAATGGTTTGAACTTAGTTCATTAATTGTAACAGGCTGGCTAAAAAGAGCTGGCATGTTTGTTAAAAAAAGATCGATTGTTGAAGGATTTGTTCTATCATTAGGTGGAATACATGTAGGATTTGGAGGATATAAAATATGAAAAGGATGTCTAGAATTAAGGTCTGACAAAATGTTTCCCCATGGCATTGGCTCTGACACATCCCCAGTTTCGGTGTCTACAATTAAGATCACCACCGATCAAAAAAACATCATTTAATGAAACCAATCTTCTAAGGTCATTTTTAAAATTATTTCTTTTACTCGCAGAAGTATTACCTCCTGGAAAGTAAACTGAAAATATTTTGAGTGAATTACCATTAGAAAATGGTATTTCAACTCCTATATTTTCAATTACTTTTGTGTTTACAACGGATAGTGGTTTGTGTTTAATATTTCTTTTTATAACCACGGCAACACCGCCTCCCCTTTTATCCTCTCTGTCTAATCGATAACATTTGTATTCTTTATTTGAAATGTTTACATTTTTGTCTAGCCACGTTTCACTAACAAGACATACATCAATGTTATATTTGCTTAAGAAAGCAAAAAATTCTAAAGATTTATTCCGAATGCCTCTAGCATTCCAACATGTTATATTTAAACTAGTGTAAATCATCATTTATCTGAATATAGATACTTAATTGCTAACTGAGCAATACAATTAAATTGATCTGCTTTCGAATTACATTGCCCAACAAGGGTAATCATCTCTGCCATGAGAGAATTAATCTCGTCCATCGAAAAGAGAGCACCTGAGCTGGCTGTGTTGGGCTCAGTGTTGTAACTCTACCACAATTGTGGTAGATCTACCACAACTTTTTAAGATTTACAAATTCTATCACATCTACCACGGTAGTTCAATATTCTACCACTATTTTTTACATTCCCTCCAAAAACAAAAATCTGCTATAACTTTACTATTACAACACAATTTGTTTGCCTTAATTTTTCTGAATGCAGCAGTCAGCCTTCTACTACATTTTCGGGACAGACTTCTTTACTTATGAAGATGGTTTCATTTTCATTTTTTGTACATATATTTTACTCTACAAGACATTTTATGTTATAATTTTGTTTGCTTATAAAAAGTATAGCTAACATACACTCCAAGGAATTTTGCTTTAGAAGCTTATTGTATTTCTATTGTTTTTATTATGCCTTCTGTGATATCGATAAAAAACGGTTAATTTTTGTGGTATAGCTTAACCTTGAAGTGAATTGATTTTAAACGCAGGCTCGTTAATAATACCAAAAATGTGGAAATTTCGAATAACAAAATCAACTGAAACGTAAGTCTAGATAATTGTTTTCCATTTCCAATCAGACTTATTTGGATTTTTGATTTCTTAACCAGGAATCTTTCGAGCGACTATCGACTTCTTAACAAAATAAAAGCGGAAAAAGTACTATTTGAGATTCATCAAGAAAATGCTCTATGTCTACGTACTACAAAAAGCTTGCTTATAAAATTCCCCAACTACTTCAAATTTTACAAGTTTTACGTAAACTCAAAAAACTTGAAACAGGGCATTTTGAAAACAAAAACAAATTAATACATTTTTTTAATACTGTATAGACCATTCAAATTGGGATTCAAAAATGAACAACTGTCAAACATTTCGGTTTCTTACTCCCATTGTTGTATTTAATCATCCTCAATATTTTATACCATTTCTATAACTCTGAGTTGTTGAAGTCATTTTCATAGGATTTTTTCTTGAAAGAATCTACAACTACTGTAGTTCCCGAAAACACACTTGCAGCGTTATTTGTATGACATGAAACCATTTTATTAAAAAACACATGCAAACATAGCGGCCTTCCTTGTAACTTCACAATTAATCTCAAAACTAGCTAAGCGATAATTTATTTTCTTGTTTCACGCTCCAGAAGTCCAATCTTCGTCTAGCTTCGTCTGCAGCGAACACTGATCCGCAGACTGTTGCCAGCTAGAATCTCTTGTTTTCTTCAATGTACCATAGTTAAGGATTTGTTTTTTTTTTTTTTAATGTTCTTTCAATGGGAAATTTAATAAAACTCAAAGGCACCCCCCAGATATGAATGAGTCTGTCGCAGCTTTTTATTTAGTGCCATTTGGCTCATTCTGATGAGTACCTACCTCCAATTAGATAGGATCAAATTCTAAAACTTTGTTCACTTGTGGGCAGGCAAATTAAAGAAAAATCTGCCGATTGCCACGAGTTTTTATTTATAGGTTGATTTATGTATATTTGGCTAGATGGAGATGCTGATTGAATTGAACACATTCAAAAATATAACCAGGAAACTGAAATTTATAAAATTAAAGAAAATCTTCTTTGCGCATTACATTAAGCTTTGTGATCAGCTAATAAAAAGTCGATTTTTCAAGTGTGCATCTCCAGCTGCTTCAATTCGGTAACAAACTATTACCGATAAAAAGAGTATTCCCTTTTAACGATATTCCACAGGAAGCTATCAATAACTAGTGCGATCTCCACTCTTGCTCTTTGATAGTGAAAAAATGAACGACATTAAAGGGGATGGATTGATTTAAGGATTCAATTTAGCTGCTTTACCACATAGCAGTGCTGCAGCAGAAAGAGCCTCTTTACAAATGAATGAAATAAAAAAATAAACAACAAACTTGACGTCAAAACTATAAACATTCTTATTTTTGCTGAAGAAATGACAAATAAATCTGATATTTTTATTTCTTGAGCAGAATTGATCCGCTTTTATTTAAAATTTTAATTTGTTGATGGTAAGTTTAAAGATATATAATATGTATGCATATAGAATAAAATATCACAAGAAATATATTTAGGTACTTAAATCAATGTATAAAACTTTATATTTATAAATGACTTTAAGTGCTTTTGAATTATGTATTTACATTTGGGAATTTACAAATCTACCACACAAAATCTAAATCTACCACTGTTTTTCATCTTAATCTACCTCGGGTTTTGAAATGGAAGTGACAACACTGGTTGGGCTGCTTAAAACCGGTTTTGCTGCTTGTCCAAAAGTTTGGGTTGACGTTTATTGTGCTTTCGTCGTTAGTTCTATTAGCTGCTGCTGTTGTTCTTTCGCGAATTAAGAGCGGGAAACTCATCAATGTTTTGATAGAATGCTGTCGGTTTTGGTTGGTGATGAATTCGCAACTCATTCTTCTTATATAAAATCTGTACCACAAACGCCACTATGTCACCTACCACGCGGCAAACGTCAACAAATAACCCATCTGACAGCGTAGGACCAAGTGATGAAACAATTTGGAAGAATTTGGAGTTTCGCTTAAAGCAACAATCCAAGCAAATTAAAACTTTAATTGAAACCAGTAGAAAGGAGTTATCTGCAAAAATTGATGAAGCACTAAGTAACCTAATTAATAAATTCTCCCAAATTGATAAGACAATAACCACATTGACTGAAAGAATTGAAAGTCTAGAAAGACAACAAACTAATGTTCCTTTGGAGGTGTGCCGTGGAGATCCTAACGTACCTATTCTAATGGACAAAATTGATTTTTTGGAACGTGAAAGTGTGTCTGCCGATGTTGTGCTTAGTGGTGTTCCTAAAACAAGCAATGAAAACTTGAACGATTTGCTTAATAAACTTTGCATCTCACTAAATTGCACTCCAACACCCGTCCTGAAAGACATATTTCGCACTAAGGCCAAAGGTTCCTCTGTTGACACACCAATAATTATAAAATTTAACAACAAAAAAGACAAAAACAAGTTGCTACGTTCCATAAGTGAACGATATAAAACATCAAAACAATCCATCTGCCTTCGTGATATAAATATGAATTCCGACAATCGAATATATGTAAATGAAAGTTTAACCACCCACAACCATATGATTTTTCGTGAAGCTTATCATCTAAAACGCCAAAAGAAAGTCTCATCTGTCTTCACACGAAATGGCCAGGTATATGTACGTGTCACACCTCAGAGCGATATAGTTTTAATTACTTCCCATGATCTCTTGAAAACAACAATTGCATCCCACGAGAGAGACTTTGATGACAACAGAAGAACAGGTGAAGGAACTATCACTGATAACGATGAATCATCTCAACAGCTTGCGTGAGCTACGCACAATTATTTTCGTTATTTTTTTAATTTGTCTGTACTTGCAGTCTTTAATATTTCTTTTACTTGAATTGTTATCATCATTGTTATTATTGAATTCTTGTGAAGGCAATTATTTTTTTAAGTTATTTATGTGTAATTACTTAAATTTTATTATTTCATACTTTTATATCTTTGCTATTGTAAAACATCCATATAAATGTCTATGCACACTGTCTCTTATACTTTTTTACATCAGAATATATTATTCGTTTATTATTTTTATTTATGATTACAACTAATGGTAATAGAGTTCATGGTGGTGGTGTTATTGATAACTCTCGTATCATGCTAAACATTTTGTGCAATCAGAAAAAGGGTTTGAATGTGTGCCATATTAATGCGCAAAGTCTCAATGCAAAACTTGATGAATTTCGAAATCTATTTGTTGAGTCGTTTGTAGATGTTTTGTGTGTAACTGAGACGTGGTTTAAATCTGAAGTAAGTAATGTTCTTTATTCACTTAATGGCTATAAGGTTTTTCGGGTTGACAGGCAACATAGTGGTGGCGGGGGCGTTGCTATTTACATAAAAAATAAAATACATGCAAAACTTGTCTGTTCTTCTAACCCAGGAGATCCCATTGAATATTGTTTTTTGGAAATCATGAATGGAAGAAATAAGACTTTGTTGGGAGTAGTGTATAGACCCTACCATTTCATTAATTTAAATCCTTTTTACGCTATTCTTGAAAGCATATGTTCTTCTTTCTCTGAAATTGTAATCAGTGGCGATTTCAATTGTAATCTTCTTGTACCTGAAATTTCCGAAGGTTTGATTCAAACAATGCATTCGCTTAATTTGTATCCTGTTAATGCGACTACAGCTACTCATTTTACAAATACCAACGAAACTCTTTTGGATATATTTCTTGTAAGTGAGCGTAGCAATGTTCAGTTTTATAGCCAACTATCTACGCCAGTATTTTCAAAACACGATCTTATCTTCATGACTTTAAAAAGTGATTTGCATTATTCACCTTCCACCTATACTTACAGGGATTTCAAAAATTTAAATACTGCAACCTTGGAACGGGATATTTCCCAAGTAAATTGGCAAGAAGTTTATTTCATGATATCTCCAGACGAACAAATTGAGTTTTTGCAAAATAATATACGAAGTTTATTCAATGTTTATGTACCGCTGAAAACAAAAATTGTCAGGTTTCCAAACAACTGCTGGTTTACTCCCGAAATTGAAAGTTTAAAAAACCAACGGGATTCTGTATATAAAAGATGGAAAAGGTTCAAGTTGCCAGAGTTTTATGAAGATTTTCGTTTGTTACGAAACGAAGTTAACTCCAAGATCAGACAAGCCAAAAAGCTCTACTATTCTAGGCGACTAGATAGTAGCCAACCGTCTTCTATTTTGTGGAAAAATTTGAGAGATCTAGGGGTTGGTCGTAATAAAACTCAAGACTTGAATGCCATCAACCCCGATGAACTTAATGCTACATTTTTAAAGTCTCAAAGATCTACCTCCGCAGTTATATCTTCATCTTCTGATAGCATTAGCGCTAATTCTTTTCAGTTCTCGAGAGTTGAACAAACAGATGTTGTGAAAGCTATTCTGAGCATTAAATCTAAAACAGCTGGTCTTGACGAAATCCATCCACTTTTTGTCAAAATCATTCTCCCACATATACTGCCGGTATTAACTTATATTTTCAACTCAATTATCCTCACATCACGTTTTCCTGCAGTATAGAAATACGCTAAAGTAGTTCCCATACTTAAGACGCCGGGTACTCGACTCTGTGAGCCTGAATATAGGCCAATATCAATTTTACCTTATCTTTCGAAAGTTATGGAAAAACTTCTTCACTTTCAATTATCTTGTTTTTTGAAAACAAACAGTCTTATTTGTAAAAATCAGTCTGGATTCAGACCTCGGCATAGTTGCTCGTCAGCGTTGTTAAAAGTATCTGATGATATAAGAATTGCTGTCAGTAATGATTTGGTAACATTTTTAAATCTATTGAATTTCTCGAAGGCTTTCGACACGGTTGACCATATGCTTTTAGTATCGAAACTTAAAAACAATTTCAGAATTTCTAGCAACGCTGCAGACTTGGTTCAATCCTATCTGTGCGGAAGAAAACAGTCAGTATATTTGGGCGAGCATTCAAGATCACAGTTTCTTGATATATTAAGTGGAGTTCCTCAAGGATCCATTTTAGGTCCACTCCTTTTTACAGCTTTTATTAATGATCTACCCCAATGTGTCAGTGAAGCCAAAATCCATATGTATGCAGACGACGTGCAACTTTATTTTTCCTGCAAACTTGGATTAATTGAAGATGGTGTCGTAAGGCTTAACTGCGAGTTGCAAAATATCGTGGATTGGGCTGCTAAAAATAGTTTACAATTGAATCCTAAAAAATCAAAATGTTTAGTTATCTATAGAAATAAACTGGATTTAAGCTATTTTCCAGCTGTTTTCCTTGGGTACAATCCAATTGAATATGTCGAAAAAGCAAAAAATCTTGGAATCTTGTTCAATTCATTACTAAGGTGGGATGATCATGTCAGAGGAGTTATTGGAAAGGTGTACGGGTGCCTAAGGTGCCTGTCTTTTTCTAAACACTATACACCGTTTTCCACAAGACTTATGCTTGTTAGAGCAATAATAATCCCCATTATTACATATGGATGTCAAATAACCTCTTTTTATCGCGCAGACACAAGGAGAAAGCTTAATGTGGCCTTTAATAACATTTGTCGTTATGTTTATGATCTTAAGCGTTTCGATCACGTCTTACGTTATACAAAAACCATTCTCGGTTGTAATTTAGAAACGTTTATTAAATTTTGTAACTTAAAGTTTTTACATAAGATTATTTTAACCAAAGAACCAATTTATCTTTATGAAAAAATTATGTTTTCTGTATCTTCGCGTTCATTAGTTCTTATACAGCCCACTTTCAACTCTTTATCTTTCGAACGTCAGTTTTTCGTGGACACCATCCGCTTATGGAATTCTTTGCCGCTTAGTGTAAGAAGACAGTACTGTGCACGTAATTTTTGTGATGTTTTGCTATTGCATTTGAATAGTGAATAAAATACTTTCTTTTCTTTTTAATTATCATAATTTTATAATTCAATTTGAATATTTAAATGATTAACATAGTTGCCTAACTTAAAGTAAATTTTAAAATTCAATTCTCTAGCTTCATTGTTTAATTAATCACCATGTTTTTATACTTTTGCAAATTTAAAGATTTAACGATCTAATGTAAAAGATTTGAAGTACAATAAATGAAATGAAATGAAATGAAATGAATTCGTTTATTCATAGCACCAAATTTATTTCTCACAGATAGTTTATTTCTGATTTCAAAAAAACTTTTACGACTAATGCATGAGGGATCAGACGATTTATGAGTTTCCATGCAGTTTGCACATTTAATTGTATTAGACTTACAATCTTTTGTCTCATGATTCTCGGAACAAATACCACAGTGTTTTTTTATATGGCAATTTTTTTCGCCATGACCATACAATTGACAATAATTGTAGCATTGTGTCACTTTGTTTCGTTGTCTTCGAGCGAAGTCCCATCGGACTTGTGTTTTAAAGATAGAACAATAGTTCTTTTTAGTCTTATTGAACCAATATCTAAATATACTAAATAAAACACATCGATAAAGTTATCATAATTTTTCTTGATGGTTTTAACATTAATGCATTTAAGACCGTTTGAAACTAGTTCGTTTTTAAGATCAGTAGCACTAACTTCATATAAACCATACAACATGACTTTGAATGATCTTTCTGAAGGCAGGTCATGAGTATCTATAGAATTGCCAATTTTTTAATGATAATTCTGCACAAACTTTATGATATGATTCAAGGGTTTCACAATTTAGTTTTATTCCGATTGACATTTTTTTTAGGCTATAATTGTCGATATTTAATAGTTGGAACAAATTATGCACATTTTCAATGGATTGCTGTAGAACACATACCGAGGGGATTTTAGATTTCTTATTTGAAATCGGAAGTAAAGGTGATTCATCATCGATTTCAACATCAGTATCTTTGCCCGTATCAGGATGAGTCTGAAGGGGTATCCAATATTTTGGATGTTTTTTGTTGGAAGACATGGTGTCTTCACAACGACGGGAGGGATACGATTTTCTCTTTATTTTGATTGTTTTTTTCTCTATACCGCACAGAAGATGAAACGTCGTGGGCGTTCGGCGTGCCGATCGGTACATTCTTTCAGTTATGTTTCCACATTGTTTGGTTTAGTCTTTTATGACTAAGGTAATTGAATGTAAGCTTAGTTAGCGTAGCAACATTTGTTCCTAAGAAAGCATTTTATACATACAAACTTACTTCTTAAAAAACCGCAACAATGATTGTAAATTTTTGTTCGTCCATAAATTCATATTTTGCTTAATAAATCACATCACATTCTTGTAATTTAATTACGAGAGGAGTAGTTTCAGCCCTAAATAATGTATTTTATGCTTCTAAAAGTGTTTATCAAAAACTTTCAATTATTAAAATTATAAATCTGCTAAGCATAAGAGCAAGTTCGTGCGACCGAGTCGTGTAATTTATTTTAAACATTAACTTCTTTAGTACAAAACTAATGGCTGCCGATGGCGAGTTGATGTTTGTGAATTGAGTCTCACACATCAAAGTCGAAATAGATTTGAAGAAAAAAGTAAAGTTAATTGAGAAAAATCGAAGTTGGCTTTTTACTTGCTTTTAGAAAAGTTTGAACTCGAGATTTTCATCTATTCACATTACAACACGAAATAGTAGAGATTCTGTCTGTCTGCAGATCTGTACCTCAATCTACAGCCTAGAGACGACGACGTGAGTCTATTCATGATGAATTGCCAAACCAAACTTACCAAATCCGCTGTCACAGAAAAGCGTATTGCCAATTTTAAGTTATCCGCCTCTAAAAAAAACACCGTTTGCTTAAACACGAATACATAGCATTACAAAGTACAATAACAAATATCTTGAAGTAAGCACACCTACATTAAGTAAGCCGATTGTATATTTTTTGCAATTAATAAGTTTAAGCTATTTTCTTCAAGTTTTAATACCAGATACTAACGCAAAGCGATTACTTACAAGTTTGCGAAAACTTAATTATTCCATTCTTATTCTACACACCGACCTACAAGAGCTTCTTAATGTCAACCCTCCAAGTTAAACCTCTGACGTATAGTAGGTCGACTCTTAAAACAAATTGCTTCAATATAGTTCACTGACTCCTTTCATAAAGAAATAAGACGAATCTATTTAAGTCCCATTATTTTTAACTGCAGGAATTATCTAGCTGCAAATGGTTGCGCAAAATAATTTCCACAATCATCAAACCACCCCCAGAAGAAAATACGAAAAATGATGGACACTTTATCGCAACCACTGCCACTGTCACTGTCGATGTCGGTCCGTCGGCGTCGGGTCACGTTGCTCGTTGGTCGTCGTCGGTCGGTTGGTGGTGGTTCAATAAGCTGCAACAAAAGTGGTCACAAAATTGAAAAATTAAAAACATTAAAATAAATAACCACAAAGTTGTGATATTAATATCGCTGTACATTTTCAACACTACTGAATGCCGGAGAGGTACTTCAACTGGAACATGAGGAAAAAAATCCATTACTAGGACGGGACAATAGAAAATTTTTACGCAGAAGGCTATACAATGGTGGAAGTTTTCTTAACGCCACTGACGATAAGCAATAAAAAGGGTCATTTTTTTGTTGCCCAACAATGCTTATTTCATTTTTTTTAATTTGACTAAAACGTCCTGGCAGGGTGGCAGAACTGGTACTGGCGCCCACTTCAATTGATTCAAAACAGTTGGATTGGTGGAAAGTGGAATGCGTATTTTCGTCTAACGATACGTATACCAAACATCTTGCGGACCCGTGTCGAAGCTGATGCTGGCTGAAGTTAAGTTGAAGAAAGGAAAAGCACGAATCATGTAACTGAGCGGAACTAGTATGGCTGTACTGCTGGGAAAACAGAAAAACATCAAAAGAAGTTTTGTGCTTGGAAAATCAAGAGAGAAGCACTTTGAAGCACTGGCGAAGTCGTAGTGGGGATAGAACAATACACAAAGAGGAGGAAAAAATTTTTAATTAAACTTTTCCGTGAATAACAATATTATCCATAAACACTTCCAAACATAGAGCAAGAAGGAAATAACAAAAAGAAGGTTTTTATTTTTAATGTTTTTTTTATGTTAAACATTGTTTTAGTTTTTTTTTTTTTTTTTGTATCTTTGAAGAAAAAAACGGCAAAGGTTGAGGATATTAAAATATCACTTCTCATATGACCAAAATAAAACTTTGTCTTGACCGTAGTCAGCCGAGTCAGAGAGCTAAAGGCTTCTGAGACTTTTTAAAGTAGGTAGTCAACCTATATCAATTATTCGATTAGTGAAGGAATATTTCGAAGAATTGATAATTTATTTGTAAATTCAAAAATTCAAAAATTCAAACCCCCTCTTTTCAATAAATCAGTGAATGAAACTAAACTGACCACTCAAATCGGAAGCGACCACGGGCAATAAGCTGTTCTTAGAGGCGATCAAAATACTGTTTGAACTCAAATGTAAGGTATCTGCAACTTTTAAGCATTCCGAAAATAATCTATTAATATATGTACATGTTTAAAATGAAATACCTATTAACCTATTTTGAACGACAACATTTTTTAAGGATTATGACCCTACCAGATGGTTATGTTGGAATGTTTTTTGTTCCATACGAAAATCAAACCAATTTACTCAAGTAGATTGCTTTATATTAATAGAATATATTTTTGCATTTATTAAAAAAATCTACTCAATAATTCGCGCTTAAATTTGAATATTAAAATGCTATAAATTCTAATGAGGAGACATAAATTAATTGGCATGTTCCTACATATATGTATTTACATACCAATTTGTGTTCACTGAAACGTATAACTTTTTAAAATTCAGATCAATAACACTCATGTTTAAATGATTACATAAAAGATAAAATCAAGATTGATCCATACTGAACTCAGTATAGAAATTTCCAAGGCAGAAAAATTAAATTTAAGATAAAATAAAATACCCGACTGCGTCGCACGAACTTGCTCTAATGTAAAAGACTTAGAATTTCAAAGATGAATGTTATTAGAGGAAACTGTTCATAAGCACAAAATTCATTTTTTAAATGACTAAACCAATTTCTTTAGTAGTGGTTGGAGCTAAAAGAAGGATGCCACGTGATTCAATTAGTTTATGCAAGAATACAAAAAAAAATATTTAAAAAAATGTTGGTACGTTATCTATGTTATTATTACTGTACGAATAAAAATTAAATTTGCAAAAAAAATATTGAGCCGTTTTTAAGATATCGAATTTTCCAAACAAAGAAAGGATATATTTTTTTTAAATTCAAAAAATATTTTTTTTAAGTCTTGAAATGTAATATTTTTTAAATTTTTTAGAAGCTCCTGTAAAAAAAAATCATTAAAATCCATTATTCCGATAGTGAGAAATTCAAAATTCGAAAAATGGTTCTATGGTAGGTATAGTCTGTAATATTTAAAATTAATTTTTTTTTTTATTAAATTATAGATCGTAAGAATTAATCGAAAGAAAATAAAATGAACGAATGGTTCGTACGAACGACCCAACGAATTTTATTAGAGAAAACTGTTCATAAAGATAAAATTATTGTTTTTAATTCTTTTAGTAGATAAAGATACTCGTAAAAACAGAATCCTATGCAAATATGAATTTATGCAAGAACAAAAAATGTGGTGTTTTCTTTAAAAAATAAGCTTTTATATACAAAATCTTTAAAACATTTTTAAGCAAAAATATGGTACACCAACTTTAAGTTTTTATTACTGAACGAATGGAAATTAAACTATTAAATTAATTAATAAATTAAAAATTAAAAAAATAATGAGTCGTTTTTGAGCCATCGAATTTTCTAAGAAAAATAAAAAGACTTTCCCAAAAATTAAAAAAAAATATTTTTTTTTAAGTTTTGTAATGCAATGTTGTTTAAAAAATTTCATTAAGATCCGTTATGTCGATAATGAGAAATTCAAAATTCGAAAAAAAATGGCTCTATGGTAGGTACAAGCTGTAATATCTTAATTTCAAATTTTTTTTATTAAATTAAAGATCGTTAAAATTAATTGAAAGAAAAAAATTTTATCAAAATTCTAGGTGCCGTTTTCGAGAAATATACGATTTTTGAAAACCATTTTTTTAACATTTGTATGGTGGGTACCATTGTTTATAGGTAAGATATTTTTTTTTTCTCACAACTTGTAGATTTTATTAAGAAACTCTTATTTATCTAGCTAAAAAAATGGAGCATGGGGTTTTCGAAATGTTGAGTTTTCAAAAAAAAAAATTGAAAATTTTTTTTAAAAACCCAAAAAAAAAAATTATTTTTGGAAATTCTTATACACAATAATATTCAAACTTTTGGGGAGCCTTATTATAAAAAAAATATCAAAATCGGTTGTATCGTTTTTGAGAATATCGAAAACAAAAAAATTGGTTCCAGGGGAGGTACCAAAAGTAACCATTTTTCGGAAATTTTTTGTTCAACCATTACTTAGCTTTAATTAAATGACATTTTTTGAATAGATTTTTTTATATCTGACTGACAGTTTTGAGAAAATAAAATATTTATAAAATTAAAAAAAAAAATAAAATACACGACTGGGTCGCACGAACTTGCTCGTATGTAATAAATTAGGAATTTAAAAAAGAATATTATTAGAGAAAACTGTTCATAAGGATAAAATTATCATAATTCTTTAAATTCTTTGTAAAACCATTTTTTTAAATTTTTTAACATTTGTATGGTATGTACCTTTATTTTAAGGTAAAATGAATTTTTTTCTCACATCTTGTAGATTATATTAAGAAACTTTTATTTATCAAGTTTAAAAAAAATCTGGCATAAGGTTTTCGAAATATTGAGTTTTGCAAAAAAAAATTGAAGTTTTTTTTAAACTCCAAAACAAATTTTTTTGAAAATTTGAATACACAATTCTATTTAAATTTTTGAAGAGCCTTCGCAAAAAAATATGATCAAAATCGGTGGTACCGTTTTTGAGAAAATCAAAAACAAAAAAATGATTCCATGGGGGTACCCTCAATAACCATTTTTCGGAATTTTTTTTTCATCCATTACCTAGCTTTAAGTAAATGAAATTTTTGTGTGTTTTTATTTTTTAAATCTGTCCAGCAGTTTTTGAGAAAAAAAAATATTTATAAAATTTCGAAAAAAATTCGTATGGCAGGTACCGTTATTTTTGGTCTTAAAAAAAAAAAGAAAAAAAATGTGTGGGGGGAAAAATCAAAACCCATATCTACCAAGTTTAAAGAAAATCGGCCGAGCCGTTTAGGCTGTAGTCGAACCGACAGACAGACAGACAGAATTGCGAGACCCACTTTTTTGGTCTTCGCTATCATCGTAATGTCAACTTTGATCAAGATCTCGAGTTCGATTTTTTTTACGAATGCATAACTTGCCTTATATCTAGTACCTATAAGTCGCAAGTAAAAATTCGTATGGCAGGTACCGTTATTTTTGGTCTTAAAACGTGTCGGGGAAAAATTTAGCAACGTTATCTACCAAGTTTCAAGAAAATCGGCCGAGCCGCTTACGCTGTAGTCGAACCGACAGATAGACAGAGAATTTCGAGACCCACTTTCTACATCTTTGCTATCATAGTAATGTCAACTTTGATCAAAATCTCTGTAAGTCGCATCACACAGAAAAAAAACAATGTAAAATCATATATGTTTATAAATTTCGGCTAGGTGAGAAAACAGTTGCATAAATCTTTAAAAATATTGCGTGGCCCAGTAAAATGTAAAATTTTAAATAACTAACTCATTGGTTCTTTTAGTAAGTATTTGGTTTTCAACACAATGATACCTAAATAATATTTTTTTAACACTAAAACCAAATATGTATTTGACTGAGTTAGGTTCTTACTTATTAAATAATATTTTACTTCAGGTAAAATAAATTTATACAGCAGTTCATCTAGCTTAGATAGATTCGTGTCAACAACTGGCAAATTGAGGACAATATTGCCTTGCTCGTCCGATTCAAAATCTAAGGTCGTACACAAAGTGGTCTCAGCTAAGGCGTTTTGCTGGCCTTCACTAAATACATTTAAGTTATGGGCACGAGTACGATAACTTGGCCGCCAAGATTTGATGACGGATTTTTGTAGAGGAGCCAAAAATAAGCACTTTTTACTATGGGAGGCGGGGGTCTATCTCCCCCCGTTTAGGAGGTAGGGGCACTTTTAGAAAAAATGGTTTTAATTGAAAAAAAAAAGTATTAAAAAACAACGGCAACACCTACGATAAAGTGCTATACTGCGTTTGAAAGCCAGAAGATTGTTCTATAATCCTGCATTTAAATTAAATTACTCATATCAATAGTTTTTGAGAAATTCTCATTTAAAGTCCAAATTTTGATAAAAAAAACGTGGAAAAAAAAGTTTAGACCCGTTGTTTTCAAAATTGTGAAATGAAATTATAAATTAGCTTATATGTGTTTCATGTACCTATCAGTTCTTAATTGAACACAAAAAACTGCATGGTTCTATGTCTTCTAATTTTTGAGAAAATCGAAAATAACTAAAACTAAAAAAAATTTAATTTAAATGCAGGATTATAGAACAATCTTCTGGCTTTCAAACGCAGTATAGCACATTGTAAGTGTTGCCGTTGTTTTTTAAATATTTTTTTTTTCAATTTAAACCATTTTTTTCTAAAAGTGCCCCTACCTCTTAAACGGAGGTTTTCTCAAAAACCAGAAGACATAGAACCATGCGGTTTTTTGTGTTCGATTAAGAACTGATAGATACATGAAACACATATAAGCTAATTTACAATTTCATTTCACAATTTTGAAAACAACCGGTCTAAACATTTTTTTTCACGTTTTTCTATCAAAATTTGGACTTTAAATGCGAATTTCTCAAAAACTGTTGATATGAGTAATAAAATTTAAATGTAGGATTATAGAACAATCTTCTGGCTTTTAAACGCATTATAGCACTTTATTGTAGGTGTTGCCGTTGTTTTTTAATATTTTTTTTTTTCAATTTAAACCATTTTTTCTAAGAGTGCCCCTACCTCCTAAACGGGGGGAGATAGACCCCCCGCTCCCATAGTAAAAAGTGCTTATTTTTGACCCCTCTACAAAAATCCGTTATCAAATCTTGGCGGCCAAGTTATCGTACTCTCCCCAAGTTATGGCCTTGCACAGCCATAGTTCCGAAACTTAAAATAATCTATTAAAATTTTAACCACGCTCCGATTTACTGCGATTTAAACTAGACTGCGACTGCGACTACGATTCGAATGCGCAAACTATGAAGAAAAAAATCTGCTTGAAATCAGATAACGGATTTTATTGCTGGTTCTGGCAAACTCTTTACAATATTCAATTTAATATGAACACTGTCTAATTTCACTTCAACATGATTCAATATTGATTTTATACGAACCAATGTTGTTTTCTTGAAATAAATTTAAAGCAGGCACACTAACAAAAAAAAAAAAAAAAAAAAAAAATAGGAAAATAACGGAGAATTCAATAGTGGTTAATGTTGAATTAACAAGCAAATATTTTATTTCCAAATCATTCAACTTAAATTCCACACAAACCGATTTAGTTTTATTTAGAAGTTAAAGGAAGAAGATGTTGAAGTTAAGAATATTGTAATATTTTTCCTAGGTTCTTTAAATAAAACTTATTACTCTTTTTAGTATCTCTTCTTTATTTACACTTTCCAATTCAAAACAGTAAATCTCACTTAATAATCAACTCAAATAGCTTTATTCAAATTTAAATCACATCTGTTTTATAACACAATCCAATAATCAATACTTTTGCACCGTGAACACTCCCTTATATACTCAAATTAGTTGTTCTCGAAAGTTCTTGTCTTGGAATGTTCTAGATGGTTGGAATAAGGGGAAATACATTTGACATTGGAAAAGAGCTTTTTGTTTCTTCCATAAATTAGATATGAAATTTTCCAACAGATGGCGCTGTAGTAGTATAAAGCTCTGTTCACAACATTGCCCGCTTCTTAAGATTGTTCGTCCCGAACAATTCTATCTCCAGATTCGCCACTGTATCGGTGCAGTCGATCGCTATGCACAACTTTTAACTTTCCTCTTGACCCTCTTTGAATTCGGTAAACGACATCATTGATTTTCGTGACGACAGTATAAGGGCCTTCCCAGTTTTGTTGAAGCTTCGGCGACAATCCCTTTTGACGATGTGGATTATACAGCCATACACGATCTCCTACTTGGAATCCTGTCGTGTTTGCTCTTGTGTCGTACCTTGTCTTCATTCGATCGCTGTAAGTGCTCATTCTAGTCCTGGTCCTTTCGTGGATGTCGATTAGCCTCTCTTTTAGGTCACTCACGTAATTCCCTGTTTCCTGAGACTCTTGTGGTGGGTGTCCAAACCTTATCTCACTAGGCAGCCGTATGCTTTTTCCAAACAGGATTTCAGATGGTGCTTGTCCTGTTGAGCTATGTACTGCACTGCGATAGGCCATCAAAAATAGTGGTATGTGCCTATCCCAGTTTCTTTGGTAGTCGCCTACGACCTTAGTGAGGTGCTCTTTTAAGGTCCTGTTGAATCTCTCGACCATTCCATCAGATTGCGGGTGAAGTGGTGTGGTTCTTGTTTTCTTAATGCCAAGGAACGCGCAGACCTCTTGGAATATGTTCGACTCGAAGTTCCTTCCTTTGTCGGAATGAAGTTCCATAGGCACACCGAACCTGCTTACCCAGTTAAACACAATCTGGTCGGCCACGGTCTTGGCTTCTTGGTTCGGGATAGCGTATGCCTCAGGCCATTTGCTGAAGTAATCCATTACCACCAGAATGTATTTGTTTCCAGCATTCGTTTCCGGAAACGGGCCAGCCACATCAACAGCAATCCTTTCTGTGAGCCAACATTATATTGCATCATTTTTCCTTGCAGTTTTCTACCAGGTCCTTTGGTTGCAGCACAAACGTCACAATTTCGGCACCACTTTTGAACGTCGTCTCTTGCATGCAACCAGTAGAATCGTTGCCTCACCTTTTCTAGCGTCTTATTGACTCCCAAATGGCCTCCTGAAGGTCCATCATGCATCTCTCGAAGAACCTCTTTGATTTTCGATTGAGGTAACACAAGCTGCATCACATAGGATTTACCATCAGCGGACTCCCATTTTCGCCGAAGAACACCTTCTTGCACATGAAGTGAATCCCATTGTGCCCAATAGGCCTTTAAAACTGGACTCCTATCGGAAATGTCATTCCATGCGGGTTTTTCTTCATGTTCCTTCCATGCGAGAAGAGGTTCAATGTCGGGGTCTTCTTGTTGAGCAGATCTTATTTCTTCATTGCTCCATCCACAAATGGGGTCAGCCCTTATTCGCAGGATGTTGATGGATTCCTTTTCTTCTTGTCGCCTGAAATGCTTGCAATCTATTTTACAAGGTCTTCGGGATAGTGCGTCGGCATTTGAGTGCAGCTTTCCCCTTCGGTGTTGAATTTCGTAATCGTAAGTCTGCAGTCTTTCTATCCACCTTGCGACTTGTCCTTCTGGGTTCTTGAAGTTCAACAACCAGTTAAGAGCACCATGATCGGTTCGTAGAAGAAACTTCTGTCCATAGATGTATTTGTGGAAGTGTTTCGTTGCCAAGATGAGTGCCAATAGTTCTCTTCTGGTCACACAGTAGTTAATTTCGGTCTTCGACAGTACTTTGCTGAAATAGGCAACAACCTTTTCTTCGCCATTGTGCACTTGTGACAGAACAGCGCCGACTCCCACGTTGCTTGTATCAGCATCGATGATAAAAGACTTGCCTGGAGTCGGATAGATCAGCACCGGAGCATTGCATAGACGGTATTTCAGTTCTTGGAAGGCTTTTTCACACTCACCTGACCATCTAAACTGCTTGTTCTTTTCCGTAAGCTGATGCAAACTCTTCGCAATTTCGGCAAAGTCCTTAACAAAACGTCTATAATAAGTAGCAAGACCAAGAAAAGTTCGTAGTTGATGTTTGTCCTGTGGTGTTGGCCAATTTTTGACGGTGTCAACTTTTTCAGGATCAGTCTTGACTCCTTGGGACGAGATGATATGTCCCAAATACTTCACTTCAGTCTTGAACAGTGCACATTTTTCTGGGTTCAGTTTTAGGTTAGCCTCTCGAAGTCTCTGGAACACACCCCTTAGGTTCTTACAGTGTTGGTCGTATGTTTTTCCATAAACGATAACATCATCCAAGTAGACAAGACAAGTTTTCCACGTCAGGCCTTGAAGGACGCACTCCATCAAACGCTCAAATGTTGCCGGAGCGTTGCAAAGACCAAATGGCATCACGTTGAACTGCCACAGCCCATTACCTGTGGAGAACGCTGTCTTTTCTCGATCTTCAGGGTGAATTTCAACTTGCCAATATCCACTTTTCAAGTCCAGTGTTGAAAACCAGTGTGCTGCTCCTTCCATCGCATCTAAGGTGTCGCTAATTCTTGGCAGGGGGTAGCTGTCTTTCTTGGTTACGTCATTCAACCTTCGGTAGTCAACACAAAACCGTGTACTTCCGTCCTTCTTTTTGACTAGGACCACTGGTGACGCCCAAGGACTCTTGGAGTTCTCAATCAAACCATCCTTCTTCATGGTGGTAATCATTTCTTCAGCTTCACCTTGTTTGGCCAGTGGCAGACGTCTTGCGGGCTGACGAATGGGCCTTGCATCTCCTGTATTTATTCGATGCTGCACCATTTGTGTCCTTCCATATTTCCCGTTTGGTGAAGCGAAAATGTCGACATACTCGTTCAGAAGGCTTTCTGCCGTTTTAACCTGATGTTGGTCTAGGTTAGATGAATTGAGTATCTTTGCCTTGATGCTATTGAGCTCCTTAGGGTCTAATGTCTGTCTCGGTGTTTCAGCGTCAATTTGAGTTATGGCTGCGACAGATTCGCACTTACCAATAACTTCTCCTTTTGCTAACTTTACATCGTACGGTTTGGTGTTGAGTATCCGTACGGGGACCATATTGTTCTTTGGAGCCACAAGTGTCTTCCCAATGATGTCGTTTTGGGAAGAACAATCTGGGCCTGGTTCCACCATTAGGTATCGATGGCGTCCACACTCACCTTCTACTTTTGTCCAAAGAAATACCTCAGAAGAAGTAGGAATAATCACGTCTTCTTCGATGACAGTCCTTAGAGTTGTTGTTCCTTCGTGTCCATAGATCATTGGAATCTCTGTATTCTGGTATTTGAGTACCTGGTTGCCAATATCCAAAATTACTAGATGTTCTTTCATGAAGTCCATGCCTACGATGCATTCGTCACATATATCTGCCACCAAAAATTTGTGTGAGAATTCTAGATCTGCAATTCGAATTCTAAGTCGGACTTCACCAAAAACCCTAGCTGCTTCTCCTGTGGCAGTTCTTAGACGGTAACTATTGGTGTTGTGTAGCCAATTCTGGTGAACTAGGTCTTGACGCACAATAGAGGCTGTGGCACCGGTGTCGATGGTGACCACACGTTTGTTGCCATTTAAAGTTGCCTCGACAGTCAGACTTTTATTGTCTCGCTTAGTTTGAGAGACCTGGATAGTGTTTCTGGGGCCATCGATACCAGAAACCAGCTTCTGCCCTCGAAGTTAGTTCTTACTTGTTGGGAAACTGTTCGGGAAGTAACACTGATGTTATTGTTATCTTGTTCTGGGTTTGAAACTCCGTGTCCACAATGTTGACAAGCTCTTCTTGGTGGTAATCGACATTGACGCTGTAAATGTCCGGTCTTGTTGCAATTCCAGCACTTTGCAAGTCCGTTTCGTTGGTTCCTTTGGACATCAGTTCTTTGGCATGAGCATTCTTCGACGATGGCTTCTCTAAGTCGATGTACTCCGTGAGAAGCTTGCTCAGCTGCTTCCATTGTCAAGGCAAACGCTAATGTTTCCGAAAGAGTTCGTTTTCCAGCAGTTCGCACGGCCCTTTGAAGATGTATGTCAGAAATGGCGCGAACAAATGCCTCAACTGCGAACTGGTTACAAATTTCCTCTCCAACATCTGACATCTGGATATGCAAGATGAACAAGCCTTTCAATGTCCGCTTGCAGTTATTGTAGAGTTTCGCCCCTCTTCTAAACTCTGGAATTGAGTTGCACTTTGAAGACTTCTTTCCTGTGGCTGTTACCAAAGCGTTTGTTTATAGCAAAAACCAAGGAATTGAAGTCGCCGCTCTTATCTGCTGGTATGGTTTGCAACAACTCAGCAGCTGCTCCTTTAAGAGCAAGGGTTAAGGCTATATACTTGTTGTGGAAGCTGCCTCAAATTGCTTCTTGTATATTGACCAAGAAGTTTATCCATCAAAGGTAGGAGGTTGCATCTCTTTTTTTCTCAAAGTTTCCCCAGAACTTTCCCGAATCTTTATATTTCGAATGCGATCTAACTCTTTTGAAAACGTCTCCATTTTGTTGTCGACTTGATTCCCTAGCAATGAAACACGTTCATCTAACTCTTTTGAAAACGTGTCCATTTTGTTGTCGACTTTATCCTCCAGCAATGAAATGCGTTCATCAAGTGCAGATACATTATTCTTGATGTTAAGAAGCTTGCCTTCTAGCATGTTTCTCTGCTCTTCGAGAAGGTCTTTTTGTTCGTTATGCTGTTTCTCAAGGCGTTCGAGAATATTCTTTTGTTCATTTTTCTGCTCATTGAAACGTTCGTTTTGTTCATTTCGTTGCTCTTCGAAACGTTGAAGCAGAAGACTACTTAATCATATTTAAAACATCTACATTTTTACTTACGTCTGCTTCCTCAGCGTCAGCTTCAAAGACGAAAATGTCCGGGTCTTCATTCTGTTGTTTCAAATATTCGGCCAAACGCAGAACAAGCTCATTTTTTGATACTGCTCTAGAAAGTTCTCGCTTGCCCAATTCACATTTCAGCTCATTACAGTTGAGCTCTTTCAGCAACTTGCTCATTATTTTTTTTTTCGCACACTTCACTGCACAATAAGTTTTATTCTACTTTTCTGACACCAATGTAATATTTTTCCTAAAAATTACGATCAAGAAAATAAAAAGAATTAAGAATCTTTCATGTTGTATACACAGAATGTGGTGGTGCAAAAGCAAAACAAATAAGTAGGTACTAAAAAATATTGGAAATAAAATATGGATTTTATACATTCAACTAAAGTCATGTCTTTAGACATATTTTTATTTGTCTCCCGTTAAATCAATTACAAGCTAAATAACGTCTGCAAACTAAAAAAAAAAAGGCATGGGATTCACAAATTTCCATATTGTTTTTATTCGATTCAATGTTAAATAAACACGAAACTATTTTGTTTAAATATTGAAAGAAAAATTTTGAAATTTGTTTGGTCAAACATTTTCATTTTAACATGATTTCCATTCAAATCGCAATCATACCTATTCAAAATGAAACAATTTCAAATCTAAATCTAATAAATAAAGAAAAGAAAATATTCCAATATTATAAAAACAACAGTTTTTCATATTGATTTTACATTGTTTTTTGTTTTTCTGTGTGCAAGTAAAAGTATTCGATAATTTTAACTTTAATAAAAGTATAGATAAAGTATAAAGCTATATTCGATCACAATTTGCAAAATCGTGGTTTTAACCTAGTACCTAGTTTCATAATAAAACAGCGTTAACATTGGACTAATTCAACTAAAATTTTGCGCCAATATCTTTACAACAAAATTCAGTTTCCGCGCTCAACTATTTGATTTTTGATTATTTTTATTTTCACTTTTTTAATTATGTAGGTGTGTTTAAATCTGTATTACTAAATGCAACTATTTACTTTCCTTTTTATTTATTTCAAATCAGAACATGATTTTGCATTTTTCTTGTTCTTTTCTTTTAATTATCAGTTTTTTTTCTCCTTTTTGATAAAACAAATGAATCCCAAATAAAAACGTAAAAGTAGTGAAAACTGGAACGCAAATGTCAATGCATGTTGTTTTTTTTTGTTTAATATAGCAACAAGGAAAAACAAGTTTTGCTATTGTTTTTCTTATTTCTCGCTAAAACCACCTTCTTCGGTGGCTTAGCTTAATAAAAGCTATATTATACTATCCTCAAAGTCTAACAGATAAGCCGCCACCGCCAGTAAACAGCCTTTATTAATTTGAATGTCAGTGACTTATTTAAAACACCACTTCTCGTGAACGTATGTATATATACAAATTAATCGAAATAACCGGAGGCACGCCAAATTTCGAATTAGGTTTATTGGGTCACTGCCATAGGTATAGGATACTAGTTTCAGGCAAAAAATAGATAACCGTAATGTATCTCGATATTATCGAAAGAGTAGGCTCTATATAAAACGAGTTTTAATTTTCTACATACGTCTCTTAAGCTAATCTGATCCGAAACACCTATCTAAAATGGGTCAATGTCCTTATAAGAATACCTATTGTTGATTTAACGAAAGCAAGCACAGGGCATCCACTTCACAATAATGTTAACATAAAAAGGTTTATTTACTAGCTGATATGAGTAAGTGGTATGCATTTACATATTTGAATATGTATCAAGCGTGTGGCTTAATTTGTTTTCTTATGAATAAGTTATCTATTTTATTTAATAGAATAAATCGCAAGCCTACGAATGTGTAACCTAACTTAGATCACGTTTTTTTTATTAGTGTTGTTATTTGGTAAGATTAATAGAGCTTCTACCCTGCGACCGACTGGGTTAAATTCAATTCGCTAAAATTCCAAATTTTAAGAAAAAAATCTGTGCATGTTTTGAACTCATCATATCATATTTGTAAAGGGTATATCAATAAGGGCGGGTATAGATGTTAATATAGAATAAAACAAGCTGTGTGTGACGTATATTAACAAAAAAAAATATTTGAAAGGCTCATCATGTATGCCATTATGCATGGTATATATGACCGTTAAAAAGCCAACCCCGACTTCATACGATGGCACGGATCCGAGATCCGGATGAATTTGAGCGGCCTGTTCACCATAAGGGCATCGGTTGATTGTGATTTATTCGCATAGACCTGCGACTTTAGCAAATCGCACAAGAAAAGTCTAGCGGGGTCTAATCGCGTGACCTCGTTGTCCAATTTACATCACCTTTGCGCGAGATAACACATAACATTACCTTCAAATCGTTCATGCAGAATATCAGCTTGATATCTGTGTGGAACGTATAGCGTCGTCCTGCTTATACCGCATGTAGTCTAGGTTCATAGGGTTGGGGCTATAAGAAATTGGTTATCTTCGTTCTGTAGCGCTCGCCATTGACCATGACCGCCTCACCAACGTCGTTTTGATAAAAAGCCCACCTCAAATTCACACCAAACCATAAGCACTGGTGAACCTCGTGTGGGTTGGTTTCGTCCCATTTACGGCGATTTTGCTTGTTAACACAGCCATTCATCCAAAAATACGCCTCGTCGCTTAAGATAATTTCTTAGCAAAAATTGGGATCCTCTTCTTCCAATGCTCCAAAGTTGAGTCAGCAAATAAACGACTTTGCCTATGGTCATGAATTTTGAGCAAAATTTGCCAAGTTGGAGTCTGTAAAAGACAGAATTCTTGGGCACGTCTAGGAATTGAATTTTTCGGATCTTGCTGTACACTTGCTCGGGCCGCGGCGATGTTCTCAGACGATCTTGCTATTCTTTGATATACGAATTATTGGCTGATTGAATGAATGAAGAGTCGACTGTGAGGACCACTACGTCTTCCGTAAAATGGGTGCAAAGCAGTGTTGCCATAAGATATTTTTGGAAATCGGGAGATTTCTACATCAGAAATCGGGGAAATCGGGGAATTAGAAGTTGAAATAATTTTACTTATTTAAAAAAAAAATATTCTTCATCAATTTATTTGAGAAAAAGTTCTCTCAACATTAGCTGAAGAGTTTGGTAATGTTAATATCGATGAAATAAAGTTAGCCATCAACGGAAAGGCCAAATTTAATTGCCCCTTTTGACTGAACAAACAATTTTCCAAAATATTTCAATTTTAATAGTATCAAAGCTTTCATATATTAAGCTTTTAAAGTCAAGATTACTTATTTCTCTATATTCACAATCGATTCGCTGCATATCAGAATAATGAATAATATTAGGAAATAAGTTAAAAAGATTACTTAGTGGATCAATTTGTTTATTTACAGTTTGTTTTGGTTTTAATAAGGTCAAAGCCTGATAATTTTTATTTTTAAAATCAAACCTACATATGTAATATTTGCTTGCAAAGTTCAACGTAAACGCTTATACAGCTGTTTTTAAATCGTTCAACTTCAGAGCTTGAAATAAGATTTTTGTCCAATTGTAACTTAAGATTGCTCCCGAGGTACAAATTATCATTGCTTATTATATTGTAGGTACAGTCTGATTTTAACATTTCGCTAAAAGATAAAGAAAATGGATCTACATCATATAATAAAACGGCAAACATGTTTTTTGTGGTACACTTTTCTCCAAAAGTATTTAACCGATTTCGATAAATTTTATATGGTTGGAAAGCCACAGTTACGGAGATGTGCAGAATATACTTGAGACACGCATTTACACACTGTGGGTCATTTTTGTTTTTGCACTGTCGAACACTTTGCATATTACATAAAATAAAATTTAATTTAATAAATTTGCTTGAAAACACTGCCAATAATATAAATTATAAATAATAAATAAATTGGCACTCGAATTTCGAGAGCTGGGTCGGCTAGTTTATATTATTAGTGTAATTGAGAATATTAACAAGAACTTAACTACCGACACGCACCGCCCCACACCAAATCAAACAAGATAAAGAAGAAGAAGAAATTTAATCTTGGTTGGGTATAGTTCACATTGTATTTTTGTCAAAAGATCGATGTAAGATGAATTGAATTTAACAAAAATTGCATAATGACAAGGTCCTCACAGTCAACTGATGAGTCCATGTGAGATCGCCGGGAAGAAACGCAAATTTTTGTGAACTAAAGGCCAAAAAAGCTATTTTGAAGAAGAAGAAAGACAATGACAACGACGTTAACAAAAATTGCAAGGAATATGTTTTCATACTAAATTTAAAAAGAGAAAACCGTAAGTTAGGCACTGCCCAAATTTTTAATAAAATAATAAATTATGTTCATTCAAGAGCGGATAAAATATCTGAACGTAATTTTAAATTGAAAATCGGGAGAAAGTGCACTATTTACATCAAAAATCGGTGTATCGGAAATAGGTCTAGAAATCGGGAGAAATAGGTACGATAAATCGGTGTTTCTGGCAACACTGGTGCAAAGTGAACAATCATTTCATTTTATTATTTTGACGTGCTGTTCAATCGTGTAAATTGCCATGGTAATTTAATATCAGTAACTGCTGAATAATAAACAATAGATTTGACAGAGAGGAGATGTCATCAAAGCAACATGGCCGCCACAGGCCACCAAAATCTAACCGCGCCAATTGAAAAAAATTTAGTAATTGCAAGTATCTATAGCTTAAATTCATGACTGCTTAGAATTTTAAAAAGAGGCTGGGTGCGACCCACACTGATAACTTCCCATTTGTGGTCTTGAAAACTTTATATTTAGATAAAAACATATTGTGACGTTTTCTTCAATTTTACCATAGCTATTAATGGAATTTGAATATGTGGGACTTGGGTACAACTGAACAACCTTATTCATATACGTATGAACAGTACATACATTCTTCTAAAAGCTAGGTTGATAATAAAATTATAAAATTATGTATTATATTATAGAAATAACTTTATTATTTCGGTTCCAAACATTTTAATTGAAACAAATTTAAAAACGAAATATTCAAATATAAAAGATATGGTTTGGTTATTGATGGAAGGGTACTTACAAAATATATCCGCTCTAAAACTACTCGTAGATATATTATGCCAAATATAAACCATTTGTTAGAAATTGTATTATGTATAAAATTAAATAAAGTCAATATCATTGCTCGTTCTCAAGATATTCTAGTCGAAAAACAAATATTACCACTTTGTAGTAGATGTTTTTTATATTTTTGTTAAAACTGTCAATTCGATACTTGTCAAAATTTAACCATATGTTAATAATTGTATTATGTCGATACCTTCCCGTAAGAATGTACTAAGCGACACTTTTTTCGAAAATGACTTTTTGATGAGGAAATATACTATATGTTAACGGCCACGTTTTGGCCTCGATTTCGCCAACCTATTATGCATGAAAAGGAAACTAGAGTACAAATAAAAAAATTTATCAACTGCCATGTTTTCCCATTAAAATAATGTTGCCCCTGAAATGTGTATAATACACAAAAAAAATATGCTCAGCGACATTAATAAAAATCTCATTGCCGTGAGCAACAAAAAGTTTTGTTAGATGTCACTTAGTTTAACCAAAATTGTCTCTTAGCACACTATGATTCAACTAGAACTTTCTTCGTTTTTTTCGTTTCCTGAACAATTTTAGAAATGTCGCTTAGTATACATTCTTACGGGAAGGTATCGATGTATAAAACAACATACTTTAGAAGGCACTATCGGTGTCCATTCCCAAGAAATTCGACTTGAAATACAATTTTAACAAGTTTTCACTAGAATTTTTAATAGTTTTTTTTATTTAAAAAAAAAAAACTATTAATTCAATATTTGTCAACATTTTACCAATTGTACAAAATTATACTATGTATAAAATAAACTAAATTAGAAGTCAATATCACTACTAGTTTTCGAGAAATTTGAGTCGAAAAACAATTTTTACCAATTTTCAATAGAATTTTATATAGGTTTTTATTTTTTGTAAAAAAACTGTCAACTGATTTTTTTTGAAATTTTCACCAGTTATTTTTCGTAAAATAAAATTATTTTGAGTTTCAAATTGTTTTCCGTTCTTAGAATATGTATCTGGGTTATGAAATTTTTTTTTTCAGTTTTTTTTTTATTTAAAAAAATAACGGTATGTTCATTTTTTTCCAATTTTATACCAAATCTGTATAACCTTATAATGAGTACAATAAATTTTATTTGAAATCAATGGTATTATTTTTTCGTGAGATATTTAAAACTAACCAAAATGTTTACTTTTTTTTAAACCGTTATAGTGAAAAAACAACTCACTGAATTTTAATAAACGCCCTTTCAGCCTCTTTCGAAGTTATTATCTATTAAACAAAATTTATTTGAAGTCGATATCTTTACTCGTTCTTGAGATATCGACGACGAAAAATGGTACCAGAACTTACGGACGTACGAACGTACGCACGTACGAACTTACGAACGTACGAACGTACGTACACACACACACACAGACAAATCTCTCTAAAAATGATTGATATAGCCTCTAGGGACCTTGAAACGTCGAGAAATGTCAAAAATTCCAATTTGACAAATCGGACCGATTACAATAACTCCCTATGGGAAGTTAAAAATTTGTGCATTACATAAATGAAAATTTTCCAGAATAATAAAACCCATTTTCTTATTTGCTAAAAAGTCTCTCTAAATAGCATGAGCTTAAAAAACGGTTTTTTAAACAATTATTTTTGTATACGACAGTATTTAGGTTCTACACAGCGGGGCTAGAAGTAACAGGGAAACCAAAACAGGGTTTCCCTAATAGTTATTCGGCAGTAGTCAGTGGCACAATTAGCGCAGAAGTGCTAATCCGGAAATTGGATCCTTTCAACAGCCGGACCACCACACTCATACGACACCATCTACACTGTACCAAGCTGGGCAGCTTGTTAACTGATACTGAAAAAGTAGCCAATCCGATTGACTGATTTATCCGGCCTCCTGCACCGTAGGCTTCTGTCAAAGCCCTCAGTCCGCCAGCTCAGGATCTAAGGAGCCAAACAAAAGACACAGAAGTAACCAAAGTTCGTCCTAGAGCCATTTCCGTCGCGTTGAAAGTTTATCAATTTCTTCAAAAAATACCCTTCCTAAGGATTGTACTCTAAATTTGGCCAGTGCAGGGCATTTGTAGAGGAAGTGGAGGACTGTTTCCCTTTCCCGCTGGTCCCTACAGCAGCTATGACAGTGAGTTTTTTTTTTCGTGGGTAGGTGAAGAATCTTCATAGACACTATGAGCCCAATACTCATAGTACTCGTAGTGTGAGATTTTTACTCACTAAAAAATACCTCCCTTTTGTGTTTGCGACTACAACTAAGTTACCTTATCAAGTAGTTTTAATTTCATTATATACATATATTATAATCACGTTTGGCCGGAAGCTCCGCACTGAGAGGACCTGCGGATACCACATTTGAAAGCGAATAATCCTTATGGCGCTAGGTCGAACGGTCTCGTTCTTTGAAGTCGGAGCACAAGGTTTGTCTCATCAATTGTTTGTCGAATAATTCTATTGCTACGGTTATTTAAGTGAGTTCGTAGCTTTCCAGCGAAAACTGCTATTTCATCTTCAACAGTTGGCAATCGTAAGTCCGTGTGTAAATCACTGTTTCTAATGTACCACGGAGCATTAACGATTTCTCTGAGAACTTTGCTCTGAAAAGATTGTAGTATTTGTCTATTGCTTGGTTTAGTACAACCCCAAAGTTGTATACCGTACGTCCATACTGGTTTTATCACTTGCTTATAGACAAGCAATTTATTGTAGATGCTGAGTTTGGAATATCTTCCAATAAGCCAATTCATTTCACGTAATTTATTTTCAAGTTGATCTCGTTTCTTTTTAACGTGAGTTTTCTATTTAAGCTTAGCGTCTAGTGTCATTCCTAGGCACTTTGCTTCATTAGCATATGGTATTTGCACCGAATTAATGTAGGTGGGCAGATTGGTAATTTTTTTGTAAGTAAAATTAACATGTGTTGATTTGAACTCATTAAGAACAATTCGCCATTTCTTAGTCCATACCGACATTTTATCTAGAGCTCGTTGGAGCTTCTCGGTTGCAGATTCAACTGAATCGGATGTTGCAAGTATAGCCGTATCGTCTGCAAACGTACCTATTATGGTATCTTCTTCTTGAGGAATATCGCTAGTGTATAGTACGAATAGAATCGGACCGAGAACACTTCCCTAGGGAACACCAGCATTGATTTCCTTAAAATCCGAATATTCCCTCCCTTGTTTTTAACTCGAAATAGCCTATCTTCGAGGTACGACTCAAGGATGTAATATATTTGATCCGGAAAGACCTGTCTTAGTTTAAACTTAAGGCCATCGTGCCAGACCTTGTCGAAGGCTTGAGAGACGTCTAGAAATGCGCTTGAACATACATTTTTTCTCTCTAGTGATTTCTCAATTTCATTGGTTATCCTGTACACCTGATCAATTGTTGAGTGGCTTTTTCGGAAACCAAATTATTGATGGTCGGGAATAAGCCGATTTTCTTCGATAATAGGAAGCAGTCGCTTTAATAAGATTTTCTCAAATACCTTCGAGATCAGTGGCAAGAGGGAAATCGGTCTATAAGATTTCTTTTCGTTTGGAGACTTTCCCGGTTTTGGAACCATTAAAACTTCTGCGACTTTCCATTGGCGTGGAACGTATGAAAGCCTTAATGCCGCATTCATAAGGTGCTGAAGTTTAATTGCTGCTTTTCTGGGTAGCTCTTTAAGCACGGGAGCGTTTATTAGGTCGTACCCAGGAGCTTTATTATTTTTAAGATCTTTAATAGCTTGATGAAGTTCTGATAACGTGATATTCCGAATAAGAAAGTTTTCAGATGGCCATTGGATATCACCATGTTCATTTATCAACGCCTGGCCGTCAAAAGGTTTAAAGGTTTCTTCTAGATGTTCAGCAAATAAATCGGCTTTTTCTCTAACGGACTTAGCCCATTCACCATTATTTTGTCTGATTGGTGCTGAATGTATTTGCGGCAGTGACAGTGAGTGTTGTCTGGAATACTAAGTTCGATGCATTCTCTCCTATTGGCCAGTGTCCCCTACAGGTAGCTACGAATTCGGCTGTGTGTTGCCTGTGTCTACACATCAGCTCAAATGTTCGGGATTTATTATAGGTGGGATAAATCTTTCTATATGATGCAGTTAGATAGACTGCTCCACTTACCGTTTGATTCGCTAAGAAAAAATTGAGAGAATTTCACCCTTCATAACTTCGAGCGGAATCTTGACTCTTTTCGTAAGGGCTGATTTTTGACTGGCTAGCTCGTCCGCCCGTTCATTTCCATCAATACCACAATGACCCGGAACTCAGATAAGAGTGATATTGTGGGTAATATTGAGGCTAGCAAGTTCATGCCGGCATTGCTGGACCACTTTGGAGTATGATGTACTCGAATTATTGGCTTAAACAGCTGCCTGACGGTCAGTGATAATCGCCATATTCCGGTTCTGATTTGGTTCTTGTTTGAGTACCTTGCATGCTTCACGGATAATATCGAAAGAGAATATTTTCTTCGTGAGGGACCACTAGAGTGCTCGAAACTAGACTTGAATTTAATATTTTTGCTGCTCGAAAATCACACCAGTAATTGATAAGGATGTATGCTCGTAATGTTGTATTTTCATCCACATTGTTTCCACGAATTGCAGCTCTTCAACAGATGAGTTAATGGACCTTCTAAGGCATAATGTGCCAACATTCAAGACCTTTGGTTATGAATTTTAAACAATGGTAAATCATTTAAGAGTTGATTTTAGTAACATTCGGGGCTTGAGAATAACTTTTGTGCCACGTTTGGGCACTAAGTGAAACTCAGGTGGGTGAGAATGCCGACCATTGCATGCATATAACTTAGTGTCATTATTCTTTTCACACCAAGGTCTCACGATAAGAAATAATGTTCCGTTCCAACTTATATTTAACTATGTATGGTCATGGCTTATAAAGGCTCTAGTATTACCATGGAACGTGATTTTGTGTTTCTAAGAGGATGAAAAAATAGGTATTAACCACTAAATACGATTGTGTTGGGCCTACAGATGGGCTGGATACTCGCGCGCCATCTATATATAGAGGCTTTGAGGTCATCTTAAAACTCATTATTTAAATAAAACTTAACTAAAAATTAACTTAAGTAACAGACCAGCAGAGTTGTAAAAGAATGCAATATTATGGTATTGCACTCCGAAAAGTCCCACTCATTCAACTGAATCTTCGGGAATGCAATAGAATTTATCATCTCATTCTTTTAACTCCAGAAATCCATTCTCATTCAATTTTGAATCTTAAATAATGCAATCATCAAACGCAGTCAAAAGACTTCAAATAAAAAGAATGCATTCTTTTTTTACTGCTTGCAGTCTTTGAAGTCTTTGAAAAGTCTTTTACATTCCTTGCAGTCTTAAAGTGTGTTAAATGCATTCAATGTATTGAAGTCTTTTTACGGCTTTGAAGTCTTTTTATTGATTGAATTCTTTTTACTGCTGAAAGCTTTTTAACTGCTTTCAAGTCGGTTATCTTTAATAAAGATAATATATAGTCATAAAGAAAAACTGTGCGAAAACCGTTTAACTCGTATAATGACTTCTGTTTTGGCAAAATTTTGATTTTAAGTGAAGATTTAAAATAATTGCTGAAGTGCGCTACTTTTAACCGACTTGAAACCAGTTAGAAAGCCTTCAGCAGTAAAAAGCATTCAATCAATAAAAAGACTTCAAAGCCATAAAAAGACTTCAATATATTGAATGCATTGAAAAGACTTTAAGAATGCAAAGAATGTAAAAGACTTTTGAAAGACTTCAAAGACTGCAAGCAGTCCAAAAAGAATGCATTCTTTTGATTTGAATTCATTTGACTGCTTCAGATGATTTTTAAATAAAAGACTGCAAAGTTGACTGGGACTTTAGTTTGAAAGTCACAGTACTGATGTTAAATCAAAAGGCTTTAAAAAAAGTCTTCCCATTCAATTGACTGCAATACTAAAAAGACTGCATTCTTTCACATCTCTGCAGACCAGCTTAAAAGAATGGAACGCTAAACGCTATCCCTTTAACACCCCGATTTCTGCACAAAGGTCAGTCGAATAGTATAGATTGCTCGTAAGGTAGTTTGATTTGAATATTTGCCTCCTCCTCTTATGGCTCCAAAACGTCTGCAGCGACCCTGTTTTTCTGGTTTTCTGAATTTAATCGTGGTCGGACTTGGTTACAGTAAGAATTTTGTAAAGGTAGGCCAAGATCAGTTGTTGTTCCAAAAAAATAAATACCCTTAGATTGAGGTATCCTTGGGCACTAGGTCTACTCGCATACATTTAATATCTTATGAATGCTTGAATCGCGGTGTGTCAGGGTGTGAGTAATGTAGGAATAGGAAGGGTAAGGATCTACGAGTAGTGGAAGTCTTAGACATGGGGTGTCTCCATGAACCATCGTGATTTCTGAGTCGTCACCGAGTTCATCGAAAAAGTATTGTCTCCGAAAGAATCTTTTAAAGTTCTGGCTAGGCTGGGTGCTTAACAAAGGAATAAAGGTAAGCCCTCTTCCATCTCTTCATCTTGACATCCACTGTATAAGTCAGATGAGTTGATTCCCATTCGGCTCAAGTGGGTTCCCATTGATTTGTGACCGGTAAGACCAAAGATTCCTTGCAACCCGACACGTGTCAATTGTTGACCATCTGTCATTTGCATTCTAGATGAAACTTTGGTAGATTCTATGCTTTTCCTGCTGCATGAGTACCCAGTGTACAACTACTCGTCTCGGTTCAAGTGATGAACCGTTTTTGGCCAGTTTATAAGCTATTTCGTTTTCATAAATGGCACGGTCTCCCGGGGCCCATGGAAGGATGACTGAATTTGTTTCGCCGAGTTATCTTTATTCAATGCGGCAACGAGCAACCACTTTGTGACAATTGACAAAGTAGTTCTGATTTCCGCTTGGCTATCTATGACGGTATCAATGTTCTTGTTCGTCAGTTCACATGTGGGAAGATGTTTCTTTGCCTCACAAACTGTAAGCACTCCGCTTGGAAAACACTGCAAAAGTTTGGGAGCTTTGACGATCTATTTATGGGTGGGTTGCCTGAGAAGATGCCTGAACCTATCCGTTCCGTTTTGGAACCGTCTGTAAAGACCGATAGATTATTAGCGTTTAGGAGACGGTATTCCATCCATATCTATGTAGGGTGAAATAAAATCTGTTTGAAGGTCTATGTCAGTGAAGTTTATAATGGTTCTGTGACCATTTAGCTCTTTTTGCAAACAAACATTTAACAATAACTAATAAAGCTCCTAAAAATAGTGGATATTGCAGTATTCTTAAAATATCTCATCCAATTAAGAAGAATATTTGGATTCTGTTCGTTGAAATTTAAAACCATAAGTTTTTTCACAGTTAAAATCACCTTTTTTTATGCCTGGGTGGGAGTCTTAAGCCAATCTTAGCCCTTTCAGTACTTGCTGTTCTGAATCAATAAGTAACCTAAATGTCATAACGTCCAAATATAAGAATGGATCTCTGAACCTGAAATACAAACAAAGTCTTTGGGAGCAAAAAAAAAATATCTTTTAGCTCTTAGAATATGCTTTTTATATCAAGAAACTATATTAAAGTCTTTAGCATAAAAATACAAATAAGTATCCAGTTCAAAAATATACGCATACAAATAAGAATGAAGTGTTACAATATCGCATAATTTAACATAATTCAGAGCACATCTTAAATTTAATGTTAGCATATATACCACTTTGTATGAAATTGATGGCGAAAAACAACCGTTAGTGATAATATTAGTAAGCCATATTTTAGTTTATTTATTTGATGTTCTGAGTGGGATGAAAAAGCTTGCTTTGATTGATTTAAGAAAACAGTACATTAATATAAAAGAAGTTCTCCGACACTTCGCGCACAGAAGAAACAGAATGAAGAAACTGATCAGTTTGGTAGCTCTAGGTAAGATTTTGCTATTAAAATTATTTTTTATACCATAATTGCATATTTTTTTTATCTAATTCTAGCTTTAGCACTATTTTTTGCTTCTGCTCAAAAAGAAGGAAAAACATTTAATCTTTTTAAGAAAAAACCAGCTACAACCAAGCGACCACAAATAATATGGAAAACTCCAAGTGAAATTCGACCGTATATTCAAAAATACTATCCCTACCCTCAGAATCCTACTGCAAACATCAAACCATATTATGAACCAAATAGTGAATGCATATGCATACCTGGACTTCCAGGACCACCAGGTGCTACGGGTTCACCTGGGATACCAGGAAGATCGGGTTCCAAAGGAGGGAAAGGAGTGGATGGTTTTGTTGGTAACAAGGGAAAAGCAGGAAACAAAGGCTTTAAAGGAGATCCTGGAAGAAGAGGAATTGAAGGCACTAAAGGAAGTCGAGGATCTAAGGGGGAAAAAGGACAAATGGGTTCCAAAGGTTGGCAAGGCCAAACGGGAGACAAAGGCATGAAAGGAAAAAAAGGAGTTAGGGGATCAATAGGATCCATTGGCTCAACAGGCTCAATAGGAGCGCAAGGTAGCAATTCAATACAAGCCACAACACAAGCAACAATACAAGTGACAACACCCACATCAACAACAACTACAACAGAAGCCACAACCCCAACAACAACCACTACAACACAAACAACTAGTCCTACAACTGAAAGCACAACAACCACAACAACAAGTACTACAACTGAAGCAACAACACCCTCAACACCAAGTACTACAACTGAATCAACAACTCCCACAACATCAACAACTACGACCCCAACATCAACAAGTACTACCACAGAATCCACAACACCAACAACAACCAGTACTACATCACCAACAACAACAAGTACTACAACTGAAGCAACAACACCCTCAACAACAAGTACTACAACTGAGGCAACAACTCCCACAACATCTACAACTACAACACCAACAACAACAAGTAGTACAACAGAATCCACAACACCAACAACAACCAGTACTACATCACCAACAACAACAAGTACTACAACTGAAGCAACAACTCCCACAACATCAACAACTACGACACCAACATCAACAAGTACTACCACAGAATCCACAACACCAACAACAACAAGTACTACAACTGAAGCAACAACTCCCACAACATCAACAACTACGACACCAACATCAACAAGTACTACCACAGAATCAACAACACCAACAACAACAAGTACTACAACAGAAGCAACAACTCCCACAACATCAACAACTACGACACCAACATCACCAAGTACTACCACAGAATCCACAACACCAACAACAACAAGTACTACAACACCCACAACAACAAGTACTACAACATCAACAACTACAACACCAACAACAACAAGTACTTCAACAGAAGCAACAACACCCACAACAACAAGTACTACAAAAGAAGCGACAACACCCACAACAGCAAGTACTACAACAGAAGCAACAACTCCCACAACATCAACAACTACGACACCAACATCAACAAGTACTACGACAGAATCCACAACACCAACAACAACAAGTTCTACAACAGAGGCAACAACACCCACAACATCAACAACTACGACACCAACATCAACAAGTACTACCACAGAATCCACAACACCAACAACAACCAGTACTACATCACCAACAACAACAAGTACTACAACTGAAGCAACAACTCCCACAACATCAACAACTACGACACCAACATCAACAAGTACTACCACAGAACCCACAACACCAACAACAAGTACTACAACAGAAGCGACAACACCCACAAGAACAAGTACTACAACTGAAGCAACAACACCCACAACAACAAGTACTACAACAGAACGGACAACACCTACAACATCAACTACAAGTACTACAACAGAAGCAACAGCACCCACAACAACAAGTACTACAACAGAAGCGACACCACCCACAACAACAAGTACTACAACTGAAGCAACAACTCCCACAACATCAACAACTACGACACCAACATCAACAAGTACTACAACAGAATCCACAACACCAACAACAACAAGTTCTACAACAGAAGCAACAACTCCCACAACATCAACAACTACGACACCAACATCAACAAGTACTACCACAGAATCCACAACACCAACAACAACAAGTACTACAACAGCAGCGACAACACCCACAACAACAAGTACTACAACAGAAGCAACAACACCCACAACAACAAGTACTACAACTGAAGGAACAACTCCCACAACATCAACAACTACAACACCAACAACAACAAGTACTACAACAGAAGCGACAACAACAACAACAACAAGTACTACAACTGAAGCAACAACTCCCACAACATCAACAACTACAACACCAACAACAACAAGCACTACAACAGAAGCGACAACACCCACAACAACAAGTACTACAACTGAAGCAACAACTCCCAAAACATCAACAACTACGACACCAACATCAACAAGTACTACCACAGAACCCACAACACCAACAACAAGTACTACAACAGAAGCGACAAAACCCACAATAACAGGTACTACAACTGAAGCAACAACACCCACAACAACAAGTACTACAACAGTACCGACAACACCTACAACATCAACTACAAGTACTACAACAGAAGCAACAGCGCCCACAACAACAAGTACTACAACAGAAGCGACACCACCCACAACAACAAGTACTACAACTGAAGCAACAACTCCCATAACATCAACAACTACGACACCAACATCAACAAGTACTACTACAGAATCCACAACACCAACAACAACAAGTACTACATCACCACCAACAACTAGTACTACAACTGAAGCAACAACACCCTCAACAACAAGTACTACAACTGAGGCAACAACTCCCACAATATCAACAACTACAACACCAACAACAACAAGTACTACAACAGAAGCAACAACACCCACAACAACAAGTACTACAACAGAAGCGACAACACCCACAACAACAAGTACTACAACAGAAGCAACAACTCCCACAACATCAACAACTACGACACCAACATCAACAAGTACTACGACAGAATCCACAAAACCAACAACAACAAGTTCTACAACAGAGGCAACAACACCCACAACATCAACAACTACGACACCAACATCAACAAGTACCACCACAGAATCCACAACACCAACAACAACAAGTACTACAACAGAAGCGACAACACCCACAACAACAAGTACTACAACAGAAGCAACAACTCCCACAACATCAACAACTACGACACCAACATCAACAAGTACTACCACAGAATCCACAACACCAACAACAACAAGTTCTACAACAGAAGCAACAACTCCCACAACATCAACAACTACGACACCAACATCAACAAGTACTACCACAGAATCCACAACACCAACAACAACAAGTACTACAACAGAAGCGACAACACCCACAACAACAAGTACTACAACAGAAGCAACAACTCCCACAACATCAACAACTACGACACCAACATCAACAAGTACTACCACAGAATCCACAACACCAACAACAACAAGTTCTACAACAGAAGCAACAACTCCCACAACATCAACAACTACGACACCAACATCAACAAGTACTACCACAGAATCCACAACACCAACAACAACAAGTACTACAACAGAAGCAACAACTCCCACAACATCAACAACTACGACACCAACATCAACAAGTACTACCACAGAATCCACAACACCAACAACAACAAGTACTACAACAGAAGCGACAACACCCACAACAACAAGTACTACAACAGAAGCAACAACTCCCACAACATCAACAACTACGACACCAACATCAACAAGTACTACCACAGAATCCACAACACCAACAACAACAAGTTCTACAACAGAAGCAACAACTCCCACAACATCAACAACTACGACACCAACATCAACAAGTACTACCACAGAATCCACAACACCAACAACAACAAGTACTACAACTGAAGCAACAACTCCCACAACATCAACAACTACGACACCAACATCAACAAGTACTACCACAGAATCTACAACACCAACAACAACAAGTACTACAACAGAAGCGACAACACCCACTACAACAAGTACTACAACAGAAGCAACAACTCCCACAACATCAACAACTACGACACCAACATCAACAAGTACTACCACAGAATCCACAACACCAACAACAACAAGTTCTACAACAGAAGCAACAACTCCCACAACATCAACAACTACGACACCAACATCAACAAGTACTACCACAGAATCCACAACACCAACAACAACAAGTACTACAACAGAAGCAACAACTCCCACAACATCAACAACTACGACACCAACATCAACAAGCACTACCACAGAATCCACAACACCAACAACAACAAGTACTACAACAGAAGCGACAACACCCACAACAACAAGTACAACAACAGAAGCAACAACTCCCACAACATCAACAACTACGACACCAACATCAACAAGTACTACCACAGAATCCACAACACCAACAACAACAAGTTCTACAACAGAAGCAACAACTCCCACAACATCAACAACTACGACACCAACATCAACAAGTACTACCACAGAATCCACAACACCAACAACAACAAGTACTACAACTGAAGCAACAACTCCCACAACATCAACAACTACGACACCAACATCAACAAGTACTACCACAGAATCCACAACACCAACAACAACAAGTACTACAACTGAAGCAACAACACCCTCAACAACAAGTACTACAACTGAGGCAACTACTCCCACCACATCAACAACTACGACACCAACATCAACAAGTACTACCACAGAATCCACAACACCAACAACAACAAGTACTACAACAGAAGCAACAACTCCCACAACATCAACAACTACGACACCAACATCAACAAGTACTACCACAGAATCCACAACACCCTCAACAACAAGTACTACAACTGAGGCAACTACTCCCACCACATCAACAACTACGACACCAACATCAACAAGTACTACCACAGAATCCACAACACCAACAACAACAAGTACTACAACAGAAGCAACAACTCCAACAACATCAACAACTACGACACCAACATCAACAAGTACTACCACAGAATCCACAACACCAACAACAACAAGTACTACAACTGAAGCAACAACACCCACAACAATAAGTACTACAACAGAAGCGCCAACACCCCCAACAACAAGTACTACAACTGAAGCAACAACTCCCACAACATCAACAACCACTACACCAACATCAACAAGTACTACCACAGAATCCACAACACCAACAACAACAAGTACTACAACAGAAGCAACTACACCCACATCAACAAGTACTACAACTGAAGCAACAACACCCACAACAACAAGTACTACAACTGAAGCAACAACTCCCACTACATCAACAACTTCGACACCAACATCAACAAGTACTACCACAGAATCCACAACACCAACAACAACAAGTTCTACAACAGAAGCAACAACTCCCACAACATCAACAACTACGACACCGACATCAACAAGTACTACTACAGAATCCACAACACCAACAACAACAAGTACTACAACAGAAGCAACAACTCCCACAACATCAACAACTACGACACCAATATCAACAAGTACAACCACAGAATCCACAACACCAACAACAACAAGTACTACAACAGAAGCAACTACACCCACATCAACAAGTACTACAACTGAAGCAACAACACCAACAACAACAAGTACTACAACTGAAGCAACAACTCCCACTACATCAACAACTTCGACACCAACATCAACAAGTACTACCACAGAATCCACAACACCAACAACAACAAGTTCTACAACAGAAGCAACAACTCCCACAACATCAACAACTACGACACCAACATCAACAAGTACTACTACAGAATCCACAACACCAACAACAACAAGTACTACAACAGAAGCAACAACTCCCACAACATCAACAACTACGACACCAACATCAACAAGTACAACCGCAGAATCCACAACACCAACAACAACAAGTACTACAACAGAAGCAACTACACCCACATCAACAAGTACTACAACTGAAGCAACAACACCCACAACAACAAGTACTACAACTGAAGCAACAACTCCCACTACATCAACAACTTCGACACCAACATCAACAAGTACTACCACAGAATCCACAACACCAACAACAACAAGTTCTACAACAGAAGCAACAACTCCCACAACATCAACAACTACGACACCAACATCAACAAGTACTACTACAGAATCCACAACACCAACAACAACAAGTACTACAACAGAAGCAACAACTCCCACGACATCAACAACTACGACACCAACATCAACAAGTACTACCACAGAATCCACAACACCAACAACAAAAAGTTCTACAACAGAAGCAACAACTCCCACATCAACAAGTACTACAACTGAAGCAACAACACCCACAACAACAAGTACTACAACTGAAGCAACTACTCCCACAACATCAAGTTCTACAACACCAACAACAACAAGTACTACAACAGAAGCAACAACACCCACAACAACAAGTACTACAACAGAATCCACAACACCCACATCAACAAGTACTACAACTGAAGCAACAACACCCATAAGAACAAGTACTACAACTGAAGCAACAACTCCCACAACATCAACAACTACGACACCAACATCAACAAGTACTACCACAGAATCCACAACAACAACAACAACAAGTCCTACAACTGAAGCAACAACACCCTCAACAACAAGTACTACAACTGAGGCAACAACTCCCACAACATCAACAACATCAACACCAACAACAACAAGTACTACAACAGAAGCGACAACACCCACAACAACAAGTACTACAACCGAAGCAACAACTCCCACAACATCAACAACTACGACACCAACATCAACAAGTACTACCACAGAATCCACAACACCAACAACAACAAGTACTACAACAGAAGCAACAACTCCCACAACATCAACAACTACGACACCAACATCAACAAGTACTACCACAGAATCCACAACACCAACATCAACAAGTACTACCACAGAACCCACAACACCAACAACAAGTACTACAAAAGAAGCGACAACACCCACAACAACAAGTACTACCACAGAATCCACAACACCAACAACAACAAGTACTACAACTGAAGCAACAACACCCTCAACAACAAGTACTACAACTGAGGCAACTACTCCCACCACATCAACAACTACGACACCAACATCAACAAGTACTACCACAGAATCCACAACACCAACAACAACAAGTACTACAACAGAAGCAACAACTCCCACAACATCAACAACTACGACACCAACATCAACAAGTACTACCACAGAATCCACAACACCAACAACAACAAGTACTACAACTGAAGCAACAACACCCACAACAATAAGTACTACAACAGAAGCGCCAACACCCCCAACAACAAGTACTACAACTGAAGCAACAACTCCCACAACATCAACAACCACGACACCAACATCAACAAGTACTACCACAGAATCCACAACACCAACAACAACAAGTACTACAACAGAAGCAACTACACCCACATCAACAAGTACTACAACTGAAGCAACAACACCCACAACAACAAGTACTACAACTGAAGCAACAACTCCCACTACATCAACAACTTCGACACCAACATCAACAAGTACTACCACAGAATCCACAACACCAACAACAACAAGTTCTACAACAGAAGCAACAACTCCCACAACATCAACAACTACGACACCGACATCAACAAGGACTACTACAGAATCCACAACACCAACAACAACAAGTACTACAACAGAAGCAACAACTCCCACAACATCAACAACTACGACACCAACATCAACAAGTACAACCACAGAATCCACAACACCAACAACAACAAGTACTACAACAGAAGCAACTACACCCACATCAACAAGTACTACAACTGAAGCAACAACACCAACAACAACAAGTACTACAACTGAAGCAACAACACCCACAACAACAAGTACTACAACTGAAGCAACAACTCCCACTACATCAACAACTTCGACACCAACATCAACAAGTACTACCACAGAATCCACAACACCAACAACAACAAGTTCTACAACAGAAGCAACACCTCCCACAACATCAACAACTACGACACCAACATCAACAAGTACTACTACAGAATCCACAACACCAACAACAACAAGTACTACAACAGAAGCAACAACTCCCACGACATCAACAACTACGACACCAACATCAACAAGTACTACCACAGAATCCACAACACCAACAACAAAAAGTTCTACAACAGAAGCAACAACTCCCACATCATCAACAACTACGACACCAACATCAACAAGTACTACTACAGAATCCACAACACCAACAACAACAAGTACTACAACAGAAGCAACAACTCCCACATCAACAAGTACTACAACTGAAGCAACAACACCCACAACATCTACAACTACAACACCAACAACAACAAGTAGTACAACAGAAGCAACAACACCAACAACAACAAGTACTACAACAGAAGTGACAACACCCACAACAACAGGTACTACCACAGAATCCACAACACCAACAACAACAAGTACTACAACAGAAGCGACAACACCCTCAACAACAGGTACTTCAACTGAGGCAACAACTCCCACAACATCAACAACTACAACACCAACAACAACAAGTACTACAACAGAAGCAACAACACCAACAACAACAAGTCCTACAACAGAACCAACAACACCAACAACAACAAGTACTACAACAGAAGTGACAACACCCACAACAACAGGTACTACAACTGAAGCAACTACTCCCACAACATCAAGTTCTACAACACCAACAACAACAAGTACTACAACAGAAGCGACAACACCCTGAACAACAGGTACTACAACTGAGGCAACAACTCCTACACCATAAATGACTGCATCTTCTCTTAGAAATGTTAGTCTTAATATAGGATTAAGTATCCAAGAAAAGACTTTCAAAGCTAACATGTACTGTACATATTTAAGATTATGCCGTTAGTTGATAAAAGGATTCTATAATAAATTATTTCACTGATAACTCTCTTATATTTTCACTATAAATATTCACAATATATGTAGTACCTATACGCAGTGAAGCTCTGAAAAATCTTTGCTTACATCAACTTAGTCATAAGTCTGCAGATGATTTGTGAATTAAAACAAATTAATTCGGAAGTTAGTTAGTGACTTATGATTTATAAAAAATTTTATTCATAAGCTACTAAATGACTTATGAATTAAAAAAAAATAATTCACTACCTATGAGTCATGAGCAAGTTAGTGACTTATGAATTAAAAAAAATTAATTCACACGCTGCTAACTGACTTATGAATTAAAAAAAATTTAATTCATAAGCTAGTTGGTAAATTGTAAATGTTTAAGCTTGTTTTGACTACATAATTATTTAATTATTAACGAATGTAGCTTTCAAGCTTTTGTGTGTCAAAAAATTATTATGCAAGCTTATAAATTTTCCAAATAATAATATTTTAATCCATTAACTTATAAATTAAATTTTTTTAATTCATAAGTCACTAGGTAACTTTTTTTTAATTTTTTTTCATAAGTCACTTAGTAGGTTCTGAATTCATTTTTTTTAATTCATAGGTCACTAAGATACTTATGATTTGATTTTTTTTTAATTCCCAAGTCACCAACTGACTTATGAATTGAATTTTTTTAATTTACAAGTCAGTAACTAGCTGCTGAATTACATTTTTCTTAATTCATAAGTCACCCACTAGCTTGTAAATTAAAGGCAAACTTAAGCTAAAAAGTGACTTAAGCTTTTGCAACCCTGATCATTATTAGTTGCCAATAAGTTAAAAAAAAAAAAAACAGACTTTTCGTGGTGATAAATGAGTGCAGTTCAAATCATGTAAAAGCTGGGCCCAAACCGAGGGATCAGTTCATTGTATTTTATTCAACCTCCTTTGTTTTGTATTCCAACAATGGCTGATTTTTTTTATAATAATTAATTGATACATATTTTTTACCATAAGTATTTATGTATGTTCTTGAACTTATAGTTATAATTTTTGTTTAAATAAATTGAAAAATTTCTTATTTTTTTTAATTCTTGACACAGTCAGTCAGGGTTAAAAAAGGTTTGTTAAATTATTTTTAAAACCTTAGGATGCTCATTTTAATTTAGTTTTTGCATAAGCCCCGCTATTTCAATAATATTAACCTAATGAATCTGAACAACTTTTCAACAACTTATCAAGAAGAAGTTGACTGTTGAACTTCAACCAACACCGTATTCGTGGTATGATGAAAAATGTATTCTAGTGAAAAAATTACAGAAGATGAATATAATGCAGAGTAAAACAAGAACCGAGAAACCACTGCTGCATCGCTTCGGTTTGGTATAATAGGTTCAAATTTCCCCATGCTGTAGACTAAATAGTATATAAGATAAGTAGAAATAAAAAAACTGATACTGATACTTCTTATGAAAAAAGAAGCGCTTAAGTACGAAGTGACAAGAAAGGACGAACATATTGTTTAAATATCAAGCCATCTCGGATTCCAGTGGCGAGAGGATTGAAATCCGCCACCAAGGTTGATCATCATAAGTTTGCTTAAAACTATATAAATAAAGTCAACTCAACAAAAAAGATCTTCTAAGCTCATATCTTAAAGGACAACATTTAGGGTTATTTTGTTTACTACTTTTCAACTCGCCGGAAAACGGAAAGCGAGAGTTGATCAACTTCAGATCAACTTGAGATTTTCCCGGAGAGTTGAAAATTGGTTACGTTCACTATTTCAACTTAAAGTTTGAAATCTAAAATTCAAAAGTGGGACAATTTCAAGTTTTTAAACTGTGATATTTTTGACAATAATTGACACATGAAATGTCATCTTCATCTTTTAATTAACGATGGGTGTTTTTCATGATGTATGCAAAGAAGAATTAGAGTCAGTGCTGAACTCCCTCAAAGATGGAAAAGCAGCAGGTTCCAATGGAATACCTGCAGAGTTTTTTAAATACAATTCAGGAAATTTTATGGAGAAACTGAGGGATGCTTTAAATATTATTTTTAAGTTCGGCTACCCGCCAGAACATTTTTATGAAGCGCTTATCCGACCAGTGTTGAAGAGGGGTGATCCTATGGACGTAGAAAATTATAGAGGAATTTCCTTTTTGAACTCTGCACTTAAAATATACACTGCAATTCTCTCCAATAGGCTTACATTTTGGGTTGAAGAAAATAAAAAGTTAAGTGAGTTCCAATCGGGTTTTCGCAAGACCTATTCAACGGTGGACAACATATTTATACTCTCAAATATAGCGCAAATAAAGATGAGAAATAACAAAAAGCTTTATGCGTTTTTTGTGGATTTTAAGGCAGCATTTGATAAGATTTATAGAAATGCATTATTTTATAAACTTCATAACTTAGGGGTGTCAACGAAGTTTGTATCTGCGTTAGAAAAACTATACCATGATACGAGTGCCCAAGTTGTCAACAACAAAGGAGTTTCTATAAAGTTTGAGATTAACAGAGGAGTGAGACAGGGCTGTAATCTAAGCCCATTGTTATTCGCCTTGTTTATTGATGATATTGTTGATTTCCTGCCTTGCGGAGTTTGGATTGGGAACACTAATATCAAGGTCATTATGTATGCCGATGACATAGTCATTTTTGCTGAGTCCCCTACATCGCTACAGCTGATGATAAATAGACTGGTAGATTACTGTAAGATCTGGAGCCTAGAAGTAAATACTCAAAAATCTAAAATAATGATTTTTCAAAATGGAAGTGGAAGAGCTTCGAGAGAAGATAGTTGGAAATCTGACGGAAACCGTATAGAGTTAGTCAAAGAGTACACGTATTTGGGGATGGTCTTCACTTATAATTTAAATCTTGAAAAACATCTCAGACAAAAAGTAAACAATGCCAAAACAGCGATTTGTACTAACTGGAAGAAAGTGTTTAATAATAAACATGTGTCAATTAAAATTAAGTATAAAGTTTTCAACGCTACTGCACGTTCGATACTCTTCTATGGAGCGCAGGTCTGGGGTGTTAACAAATATGATGCAGTGGAAAATGTACTGCAATTCTTTTTAAGGAAAATCTTCTATCTGCCGAATAACACACCCAGATACATGTATTATTTAGAAACTGGTCTTTCAACTCTATTCATCTCAACTTTAAAAATGCATGCAGATTATATCGTTAGAATTACGGATATGCGTAACTCTAGGATACCAAAACTTATAAGGCTTTACGCAGTTCAGTATGAAAAAAACTGGTTTAAGAATTGGGCTGAATTGGCGGCAGACTGTGGTTTAACATTTAACGTTGAAGGGAAAAGTGCTACACAGATAAGAAAGCAGTTATATGAAATCATACAAATCACTGATGAAAATGAAAGGTATACCTTTATAGAACAAGCGAAATCTTCAACCGAGAGGTATTATTACGCCAAGGTTAACTACAACCTCCGCGATCGTAATTATTTCAACTGTAGCCTGACAAGTGAAGCGATTGGAACTATTTTTAAAGCACGAGGGGAAATGTTACGCCTTAACTTTATTCCACATAGAAATAATCGGGTGACAGTATGCAGCTTGTGTAATCTACAAGTTAAGGAAGACGTTGGTCATTTTCTGGGGATATGTCCGATTCTACAGGAAATAAGGAGATTACAGTTTGGTAAAAACATCTTGGCAGAAAGTGAAATTTTCGATCTGTTAAATGGAGCCAACTGGCAGATGCTATATGAATACTGTAAAATTGCGTCATCATACCGATTCAAAATAATTAATGAATACTTTTAGTATTATATATTTTCGTTTTAGCTAAACTCAAAGCCCTTTAATATCAATTAAATTTATAAATATATTTGTAAATAATAAATTTGCATAAATTTGATTTGCCTAACTTCAAATAATTTAATTTAAAAAATTTTTCAAATTCTATACCTTTTAAAAAAAAAAAAAAAAAAAAAAAAAAATTGTATTTCAAGTAAAATTAGCTTTAATATTGAATGTCACTCAGGCTGACGGCATAAATTGCCAAGTCTTTAACTATTCAAATTGTATATTTTGAACAAGAAAATGTAAAATTGATTTTGCTGTTGAATAAAAATCTAATCTAATCTAAATCTAATATTTTTCATGTACAGTTATTGTTTGAAATTAAATATTAAAAACTTAGTGAAAGTGCAAAAAATTTAAAAAAATCGACAGAAGTATTTCAGTGCACATTGGCTGGTGAAGAATGCACCATCATTGAAAATCGCAAATGCATTCAATGTTGCGCCGCCTGGCAAAGTAAGATACTCTCTTCATTCGATTTTGTTTGGAATTTTAAAATTGGAATTGCCGGCATTGAGCGAAGAGATGCAGCATAAGCTGATATTATCGGCTCCTTCAACGTTGGGTATTGCTGTGTTATCTCGAGATAGCTACTAAAGGTCTGCATGAATACATTCATTTACCTTCTCTTAGCAATCACAGTACTTCAGTGTATTCTGTTCGTTGCATGCATAGAAAGTAGTGTACACTGAAAATGAATACACCATTCTAAAAGAACAAACACTGCACACCATTCGATTCCCTTATAATAAAACGAATACACTGTTTGGTTTCTCTCCTAGGCTTGAATGCTTGAACCAAATAGAACAGAACAAGCCTAACAGTTATAAACACACCGAATACAGCGAACGCAGCGAGTATAAAAACGAATACACTGTTTGGTGCCTCTCCTAAGTATTTCTGGAATTATAGATAATTTTGTATAGCAAAATCGATAATAATTTACAAATTTTAATTACATCTTTCTTAAAAATGAAATATGTTCAAGGAAAATGTACTAAAACTTTTTTTACAAATTTTATAGAACATTATAATACAGTTTCTATGTCATTCATGGTAATGTTTTATATATTTGAATAAGAGCTTATTTGTAGACAAGATAATTTTTCAAAATGCGTTAATAATGTCAAAACTAATGAGTGATATATGTATGTATACTGGAATAAGCACTGAGTAGAAAAAACTAAGTCTTTAAAAAAACTTAATTGAAAATACTTTTATATCAGCTTTCCTCTTAGATTTAAGGTTTTGTAATCTTTTACATATAATATGTTTATTTAAAGAACAAGCAAACCAATAATATAAAAATTATTTTATTTTACATTTTTAGTCAATGGAAAAGAAACACTACTTCAATTTCTTTTAATATTATTTTTTCAGATTAATCATTTAGAGTTGGTAATTTCTTTTTACAAATTGTATAAGTATTTGGTTTAATGACAGTATTCTCAGACCTTAATTTTATAGATCTGTTGACGATTTCGGAAGTTAGAAACTAGTTTATGAACCATCTTGTTTGAATTGTTTTTTTTTTTCAAATCCTTATGACCAATTTTAGTGTGTTACTTGTTGAATTGATCGTAAAATATTGTTCGGCATTATCTTAGAGCCGGGTTGGAGCAATAAATGAGTTTTAATTTTTGTTCAATATTCAGAAATTTTTCATCAACTTTTGAATTTTTAATTATAAGAACCTATCCCAGTTTTGCTTCACACAGCTTTTTAATATTAAATTTGGTGTCAGTTTGGAAAAAAACCGGCATTTTTTCACGATTTTAATTTTTAATTTTAGTGAGAAATTAAATAAAGTTCCTCTACCTCGTCTCCCGTTGCATATATCAAGTTATTGCCTATGAAACATTATAGACAATCGTTACGATAGTAAATTTGCATTATAAGGTTCTTAAAATTATTCAATTTTTCATCAACTTTTGAATTTTTCATAACAAAAGTTGAAATTAAAAAACTTTACCCATTCTTTTAATATGGTCAGTTTTACCCTTTCCCAATAGTTCTTATCAAAATTTAGCTTGAGATTTCCAATTTCTTTATTGATCTTCACCTTAATGATCGGTTAATTTGATTAAAAGTTAAAAGTAAAATTTGCCGTGAACAACTTTTCATTTGTTTACCCTCACATTCTTTAGCAATTGAAAGTTCTCAGTTCGCTTGGTGTACTCGGTGTGTTTAGTGTATTATTTGGTTTATTCGATGTTTTCGATATAAACTCGCTGTATTCGATGCATTTGAGAAAACAACAATCAAATGGTGTATTCGTTTCGAGTAAATACACGATCTTTTGTTTTGGTATGGGGTGATGATTCATTTGTTTTGTTTTAGAAGAAGTGAAAGCAGCAAATAGTGTATTTGAAAAAATATAGAATGGCTTGGAAGTGGTTTCAAGCCATTCGTTGCAGATGTTTAATAGCTACCTTGAAAATTTCCTCATCAGCTGGTCAGCTGCAAGTCATTTCTGAGAAGTAATTCATTATGGTTCATGTTTTTCTTGGTTGATGGTTGATGGTTTTCAATGAGGAACCTCACTGTTAGTCTCCTCATTGAAAACCAACTGCAGGATAAGCAATTCATGCAGTGAGTCAATGGTACAGGCCGTACAGTGTGAGGTTCATAATTTGAAAGGAAAACAAAAAATGTGAGAGTCGGGACTCACGTTTAAGATGTGTAAGCATCAATATTCGTTCGTCCGAGTGCCGAATTTATGTTATCGAACGTACCCATAATACACGTACAATGTAATATTAAGAACAACTTTGTTTTTAAATATTGAACTTTAATGAAACTCATAAATGAATGCCAACTTTATTTTCTCTACTAGTTTGTTACTCTGGATATATTCAAAACAACAAACTATTTTTCCCACAATTTGTTCCTTCACTTATACTTAAAACCAAAAAAGTCTTAAGCCTCTTTCCCTCATACACACATAGCTATGTACATTAGGCTGTCCCGTAATTATTTTTTTTTGCAGTATCTTAACGAAAGACCCCGCAAAAGTTGCGTATTGAATAGCATATAACGGGACAAAAAACAAAACAAAAATCGGAGTGTACTTTTGGGCCTCTACCGGCCGCTGAAATTTTGAGAAAAAGTAAAATTTTCCATATTTTTATATAATTTTTTTTTTTATTTTTTTTCAAGATTATCTTAATGAAACCCCTCGCAATATTTGCGTTTTGAATAGCATATAACGGGATGAGAAACTGAAAACAAATCGAATGGTACTTTTGGGCCTCTACCGACCTCTGAAATTATTAAAAAAAAGCCATTTTTTCTTGTTTTTTTTTTAATTTTTTGGGAATTAATTATGTAGGTTAATTATTTATTATGAGGATTTTTATATAAATTTAGATATTCTATCAACAATTTCTGCAGGTGCCTACTTGACTGTAAAGACAGAAAACCCACAAAAAATCATTTTTATTCATAGAACTTAGAGCAAAATGTAATGTAAAGATGTAATCAGATCCTTTTCGTACATAGTGATTTCAAAACGAAAAACAATGGCAGAAATCTAACTATGTAATTCCGAAGTTTTTGTGATTGTAAGTACAGAAATCAAAAAGATATGGAAGAACGCGTCGATTTCAATTGTGTGTCATAGTTACGGTGACCATCCGTTCATTATTATAATGAACAGTTCATTATTGGAGAAAATGTGCATTATGAATTATTTAGTTTTCAAAAACATAAAAATGTTCATTATGGCAAAAGTTGTTCATTATATGTTAATTTTTTTAAATAATTTCGTAAAAAGTCAAACTTAAAACTAACCCACTCAAAATTCTTTCAACAAAGTGATGATGTGAACGCGCCTTAGTTTCTTGGTGCAAAAATAGTAATGTAGTGAAAATATTTTTTAATCATTCATTGAACATACTCAATTTTGAAACGTCAATATTAAAATAAAAATCATCAAGTGAATTGTTTTCATTCAGGGGTAAACATAAAAATTGGCATGTAAATTTAAATTAATTACTTTTAAAAAAAACTGATTGGGTACTTATAATTCCGTCTAAAGTGTTTTCAATGAAGAAGTTCAGCGAGAATTTGAGTTCTTAAAAAAAACTGATGAAGGTGATGTAATGTACAGTAAGTGCATGGACATATTCTCCCTTGCAAATAATGGAAAAAAGAACATTGAACAGCATTTGAAAACGGCCAAACACAAGAGTGCAAATTCAGAAAGCACTCGTTAGACGATGCAATCAAAATAAGCAGCGTAAACGAAGGTACCTGGGCTTTTCACATCATTAAACATATTCACTCGTTTCGTTCAAATGACTGCACTTCAATATTAATAAAAAAAATGTTTTGACGAAAAAGATATGTGCTCTCACCACACTCAAGGAAATTACTGTCAGTTTTGTTACAACTTATTGTGTTACTTCAAATCATGGAAGTACGAAAATACGGCCCTTACTTGTCCGCTTATTTATGCCTCATAAAGGCATTCAAGTTAAAATTTTGGAAGTCAACAATCTGTCAGGAGAATCGTCTGATATTTTAACAAAATATGTATAACTCGGGTCACATGGAAAAATTTTATATTGAAACAAAACTAGTTGCCCTCTGTGCAGATAACACCAATTGTAATTTTGGCGGAGCGGCAAGGAGGGGCAAAAAAAATGTGTTTAATAAACTTCAACAAATAACTGGAAACGAGCTCATTGATGTAAACTCTGCACAACATAATGTAAATAATTGCGTTCAAACCTCAATTGAATGTTTACCAATTGATGTTGAAGTAATTGTTATAAAAATATATTCTTATTTTTATATACATATATACAGTATATATATATATGTTACGTTGCAGACATTTAATTTAAAAAAATAATGGGTTTTAGTAAAACACGATGGCTTACCCTTAAACCGGCAATAGAAGGAATTTTGAAACTTTTTGAGCCCTTGAAAATTTATTTTCTGTCGCAACCAAAGTGCCCAACTATATTAAGACATTTTTTTTACAATTCTTGTTTCGAACTCTAGTTATTTTTTGCACATTGTCAGCCTACTCTTTTTCAAAATAGCATTTTAAGGATTGAGTCCCAGGAAATATTCATGATAGAAGTATCGAATTTTCATGAAAGAAATGGGAAGAAAATTCAGAAGACTGCAGGAAAAAAAAGGATACAATTTTTTAAACATTTTAAAGAAAAAAAATTAATTTCAAAAATATTTTAAAAATTGTAGAGTTTGGTTTGTGCCTTCCTGGGTCACAGAAAGAGTTTTTTTCAGTTTTAAAATTTGGACAGATGAAAGTTGAAACCATAAAATCAATTTTGACAACCAAATTTAACCATGAAATGACCCGTTTAGAGTTTAGAGAATATTTAAAACAAAAACCAGATTTAATTAAACAAATTTTTTCTTCTCAAAAGTATTTAAATATGTATGTGAATAATATGTAGAAAATACTTATACATATATGTATTGTACTAATTTCTTAATGAAAGATTGAATTAATTATTTATTTATTTATTTATTATCTTTAGTTTATTAATGATACAAAAAGAGTTCCATTTTTAATTTTAATATGGGCTGAATCCTTGTGCTTTATTTTTTTTTTTTTAATAAAATAAATTATATTTTTGATAAAAACTTAATCGTTTAAAACTAATTTTATCTTTTTGTCTATGTTCATTATTTGCAATTTGAAAATATGGTCACCGTAGTCATAGTCGAAGAATACAAATAATAAAAATCAACTTTGATAAATACATGACACTTAAAAGATACCCAAATTCGAAAAAAAATACAAGCTATCACAACAGATTTTAAGATCTTATAGCATTTTCAAACACAACGTTGTTTGACATTGCATCGTGTAAGTGTGATTCCTTTAATAACTGTCATTGTGTAAAGTATAAAAAAGTGACTTTTAGTGAAAGATCATTTTTAGTGGACCAGAGAAAAATGGTGATTGGTGCTATTGACAAGGTTAAAACCCAAAAAATTCATGTAGTGCATTAGGTATTAAAAGAGCTGAATGTACTACGGTATCAACTTATTCCGATACAGTAGATCCAAACGAAACTTTAGAGCAAGTCAATCCAATCGAAGCAGTGCAGCCGCAGCTCTTTTTATCTGAGCCCATCAGGTAGGCGGAATTTACTTACTCTATCATCCGTAGCTAGATACTCGTAAAACTCTAACTTCCGAAGAGAAAGATGGACGATACTATCGGAAGGAGGTTTTTGAAAAACATATTTCCATTCTTAGAGAACCAGAATCCATTTTGTTAGGCCATATAGCTCCTAAATCAGGTACAGGAAAGGAAATAAGTAACTCAATGCTCAATATTTTCAAAGAAAAGGGATTCGATTTAAAAAAAACCTTTGCATTGGATGTGACGGCACTGCTACCAATACGGGCTGGAAAGGAGGGATAATTCAATCTATAGAAATGGAATTAGGTCAACCATTACAGTGGGCAATATGCTTACTTCATGCGAATGAATTGCCACTACTACATCTCTTCACGAAGTTAGATGGATCTACTTCGGGCCCTATTCGTAAGTCATTAACCGATTGCCAACTTAACTTACTAATTCATGTCCTGTAACTATCAGATCGATACAAATATCAGCGACCAAGTCGCCAGTTATACACATGCATACGTAGCTAGCATTTAAACTTATTGACTTGTCCAACTTATTTTTACTTCTCTATAGTAGAGTTTCAAAGTGAAGGAACTTTCAAAAGAAAAATATTGAAAGAAAAAAAAAACGCACCACTGGACTCCGTTACTAAAGTTTCTTAAGGTAGCCCTAAACGACGAACATGCTCGCCGAACTAGTTCGTGCTCGCTATGTTTTCCTCGTGTAGGGGCTGGTTCGCGAGCCGCTCGCTGTTAGCGAAAAATTACGATCTTTTCGTGTTCGTTGGCTTCGATGTTCGCCGTGTAGGGCCATGGTCGCGAGCAGACCCTTTTTTGGCTCTGAACGTCGCACAGTGGTCTGAGAGCGGAAAAAGGTCTTTGGAAAAAGTCATATCTAGCTTTTTTAGCTTTATGTTTAAGTACTCTTAGGTAACCCCAGCGTATGAATTAAAAGTATTTTTTAAAATATACATATATATTGTATGTTCTGATTTAAAAGCCCTTAAAGTTGAAAAATAATATTATTCAAGTCCCGAACCATATTTTCAACAAACTTTTAGATGTCTTCTTCCGAAGTTCCTTTAAATAAATTCTGTAACTTCTTATCTCATTTTATAATTCTATTTTTGAGTATCTTAAAAATAAAAAAAAATGATAATTTATAAAAGAAACCTTCTACAAGTTTAGTTTAGTTTATTTCATCAATCAGATTACAATCTTTATAGACTAGATATTTAATAACATAATTGTTGGGGGCTATATACTTATATAATTAAATAAATTAAATAGATATTACAATGATTGATATTTTTTATTTTCAATTATTCTTACAATTAATAAATACAAATTTATGAAGTTTATTAGGAAGTGATGGTTTGAATATTATTTAACAAATATTTTTTAAAAGTATCTCTCGAAACATCAAGATTAGAATCAATCCTATTGCAAATTAAATTAACCTCTCTTGTGCAATGCGTGATGGGTTCATTACGGCCATAATTTGTACGATGAAACTGCTCATAAAATTGAAACCAATAGCGTGTTGTTCTAGAGGGTGCGTTAACACAATTAACTAGTGTTAATAAAGAAGGACAATTGATATGAAATGTTACTATGTCTCTTATAAACATAACTGAAAAATAGGCCCGACGATCCTGAAACATTGGTACTAAGGAAAAATGTTTTTTTTTTTAACTCTTTGATTTTAATAAAGTTCCAAGAGACTCCAAGCAACGAATTATAGCAGCGTATGCTCCATACTTTCAAGTTAAAGCACAGAAAAAATCAGTTGTAGATACTTGCAGATGTGGGAGTTATGTTCAAAATTGTCTCATAATTCAAGTTTCAAAAAACTTCGTCTTGCCAGTGGTGTTTATAAAAAAAATTTGATTTCATCGGTACTTATTGTCAGAACGAACTGGTTGAGCCCAATATTTTTAGAAAAAATGTTTACCTTTATTCAAAAAATAAAATTAATACATTGACCCAGGTCTGAGAAATTCGATTTTTGCGAAAACATTATTTCTGCCCGAAAATTTTTTTACCTTTCAATTAAAATTTTTCAAAAATTTCAATAACCTTATTACTAAATGATTTTTTCATAACCAAATTTGACCAAATATGTATAAGATTAATTTTAAAATGTGTGTCAAATTTCAATTAAACAGTTGAACAGTTTCGATTTTACAAATTTGTGTCCGCTCTCTTATACAAACAATAAAACCCTCCAATTTCATAAAAATGATTTAAACCTGTGTGCCAAATTTCATTTGAATCCGTTGAACAATTCAGATCCAACAGAATTTTTTCCGCTCTCCCATACAAGCCAAGCCACTGTGCTTCACGTCGGTCGCCGAGTTCTTATCGCGGATGTTTACTCTGTGAAGAATCAACACGAAATTAATATGTACATATGTGGTTTTGTCTCCATGTTGTATATTTATAAATTTAATTTTAAGTAAAAGAAATAAATTTTAGTTTTTTATATAAACAATTTTAAATTCCATTGTTTGTCAGCTCGGGTATTCTCCCAATAAAGCATCTCTATTTTTATAAAGTTTTGAAAATATTTTACTTAAGAAGTGGATATCTTTTAAGTATCAATACTCCAGCCTACACATTACGCAGTAGAGACAGAAATCTTGCTTTTATTCCTGTGCACAATAGTCAACACTTTTTAAATGTTTATACTTCAGTAGTGCCCAGATTGTTCAATTCCCTTCCTTTTGAAATTCGATGCATTCGTTCAACTTACTCTTTCAATAAAGAAGTTAAAAAATGGCTCCTTAACTTTGATTTTGAGACAGTCAGAAACATTTACAAAATAATAGTTTAAATTTGATATTTTAAATTAAATCTTTGAAATTGCTTGTGTAAATTACTTACTTTTTTGACACTAAACCCCACAACACTTGTTGAAAAAAATAAATAAATATATTTTAGTCATTTGAATTATTTAACTTTTTCTTTGGTACTTTCGTTACTTGTCATTAGGCAACAGATCGTACCTTTTCTCTTCTTTCTACTTTTTGGTTGTGAAAAACACTTAAAAAGATGAATTTTATTGTGAAACAATGAAACTGTATTAGTAAAATAAATTTACTGTAGATTGTACTTATTAATCAATTTGTTAAGAAGAAGAAAATAAAAAACAAATAATGAAACAAAAAAAAAATATTTTTATTTTTACAAATTTTAACAACATTTAAACGTAGAAAGCGACGCGTTTCGGAATTTTATTCCATCATCAGGCTTTTCAAATTTTGTTTTTGTTATTAGCTAAGCGTCTTGTTTCGTTGCTGTTGCGTCATTAGGTTTTGTTGTAGTTATGTTTGTCCTTTTTTTGCATTATAGTAAATTGCGGTGTCGAATAGTGTGTTTGTTTTTACTGTCAATTTATCGTTCATTATCTTGTCTTGATCTCTTTTGCACGCTTTGTAAATTTCATATTCTTCCAGTGCATCGAGCTTTGTGCATTTTTAACTGAAAACTGAAAAACTCGCTCAAATAATTAGAATTAAAGAAGAAATTAAATACCTCTATTGTAAGAAAACAAAACTCAACAATAACCTGCTCAAACTATGTACATACATCTAGAAATTTACAACACATATCATTTTATAATAGCCGAATCCTACAACAAATTCATAAACCAACATATTAAAAATATAGCAAAAGAAATTATTAAAAAACATAAAAAAAACTAAAATTCCTTAATAAAAAGAAACACACACATATACCCATATGCAAACATAATTTCTATCCGCGATTAATCAATTAAACAAACATCCATCTCACAGCCCCTGAAATAGAAACTTTAAAAAAAGGACTAAAATTCAATTTACCCAAAATAAATAAATTACCTAATAGACGACGAAGTGATAAATGTTGAAGTAGCCATAAAAACAATACCCACACAAGATTCACAAAACGAAACAAGAATAATAGTTAATAAAAAGCTCAAACAAATAGGTTATAAAAACAAATAAAACTCACACCAAATTACAAAATAAATATCGCAAATACACAAATAACATCAAACAAAAACTACGAGCCCAAACGCAAAATAGTTGGACTACCTATGATAAAAAACAAAAATCTTCTGATTCTTAAATTCCATCGGAAATAAAATCAATATTTTAGTATTTTTCTTAAGATATATTTATTTTGAATAGGAATAGGTAACAAAAACAAAATGACTTCAATTAAATAACGGTATAGAGCAATCTTACAAAATAAAATAACGATTTAAACATTTTTTTAAGTGCTAAATAGTTGGCCTATGGGTCTTAATTTTTATTTTACCATGATGTTACGTCGCCTTTGGCATTTTGACATTCTTCGTACCAAAAGAGTCGCAAATATTTATGATTTTAGCTTTAAGGTCTTGAAGAGTCCAGCATGGTTCTTTTCGCAGTTTTTGATTCATTTTATGCCAGCCAGTTTCAATTGGTGAAAGATCAGGGCTGCTGGAAGGCCATTTCAGTAAAGGAATAGCTTCAGCAGATAGCCACGCCATTTTAGACCTTGCTGTATGGCAAGAAGTTCCATCCTGTTGGAAAATATAGTCTCGATCACTAGCTTGAAGTCGTGGTATTGATGGGAGAAGCTCATTTTCCAGAATATCCCTGTACCTGGCAGCATTGACATTTCCATTTACAAAATGCAAATTGCCCAAACCCCGCCCGACATGCATCCCCATATCATTAGAGATGCTGGAAACTTGACCGTTTTTTTAAGGCAATCTTTGTGAAAAACCTCTTGAATTTCTAATGACTCGTTTTCGTTCGTCGCCCACGCAAACTTCAAACCTGGACTCATCACTCCAAATAACGGACCGCCATTGACTTAAAGTCCAGTTTTTACGTTGTTTGGCCCACTCTAGCCGCTTTTTCTTTTGTTTAGGTGTTAAAAGTGGTTTTTCTTTGGCCTATGTTTTTAACGAATTAAAATTGCTCTAATTTAAATAAATCTAAAACAAACCTTATAAAATTTGTATCCAATTTTTTTCATAATCCGTTTGCAAGTGTCGACCGAAACACTTTTTTTTTATTCTTTCCCTCCATTGAACAGTTATTGCAGCTGCCGTTTGACGTCGATTTTCTTTTATTATTTTTTTTAAACTCGGCAATTTCGAGGTTTTTCAATTGGTGGGCGTCCCGTTTTTTTACCGATCTCCACATTTCCACTATTTTTGAACTTTGAGATAATGTTTCGAATTGATGAGCGCGGTAAATTGATTGTTTTGCGATTTTATAGATCGATAATCCCGTTTCGAAGGCTTTATTTATGGATTCTCTAAGGTCTCTTGATAATGCAACGCCACGCACCATGGTTGACATTAAATTGTTGCTGACTTGCATAAAACGAGAGATCAATAAACAACAAAACAAGTGCATGTCATTTTTTTAATAACGGTTAACTGAAAATCTATTTAAATCTTCATAGGCCAACTATTTTGCATCCCAGAGAGAGTAGTCCAACTATTATGCTCTATCTTTGTTTGAGGGAATGCAAACTGGAGCCATATGTGCTTTCTCGAATTTAGTTCTGTTTGGTCTAATTTACTTATTAAATGTAATTAATTACATCGACAAAAAAAAATTAAAAAACAACTGCTTGGGGACCAGAAAATATAGGCACATAAAAAAGGTTAATTTGTTAATTGATGAGTAGGCCAACTATTTTGCGTTTGGGTCGTATCACTTAATGCAATCATAACCAAAGCAGACAAAGGCAACACAATCGTTATTATCAACCAACAAGAATACATTCAAAAATCCTTAACCTTCATCAATGACAACAACATAAGAAATATTCAAAATGACCCATTAAAAGCATAATATGTTAAAGAAATAAACAACACAATAAACAAGTACAATAACCTTTTCCCCAATCACAAAAAACATAAACTTAAACAACCAAATGTTCAAGCTCCACAATTTACCAGACTACCTAAAATTCACAAAAACGGTACACCAATTCGACCCCTAATAAATAATAAGACTGCACCATGTTACAAGATAGCCCAAGAATTACAAAAACTAATAACAACAAATATTTCATTAAAAAACAATAAAAGTATAAATAAAATGCACGACTGGATCGCACGAACTTGCTCTTATGTAAAAGTACTTTGGAATTTAAGATACATTTTATAAATATAAAACATGGATTTAATGAGATAATAATGTTCAAATGCATAAAATTGCCGTCTGGTTTCCGGAAATGTATGAATTTATGCAAATAAACTTTAAAAAATCGTTTTATTATTAAATAAATTTTTTATATAAGAAATTTCTCTAAAATTTTTCAAGAAAAATGTGGGATGCGAAGTATTAAATAATATTGATTTTAGGAAATAATTAAAAAAAAATAATCGTTCATACGTTCTTAAGATATTGATTTAAAAAATTTTTTTTTTTTTTAAAAACCCAACAAATATTTTTTCGAATATTTTTATATACAATATTATTTAAAACTTAAGGGGAATCCTGTTGAAAATTTTGGGTTAAAATCCTAAGAGCCGTTGGTGAGAAATTCGAAAATCAAAAAAACCGTTCTATGACAGGTACCCCTAATAACATTTCCCCCCAAATTTTTTTTTCACCAAAATATAGTCCATGTCCATAATATCACACCTAATTTTTTTTATCAAAATCGTTAGAGCCGTTTTCGAGATAAATAAGATTTTGCATTACGGGTGTATGGGGGGTACCCTTAGTTTTGGAGCTAAAAAAAAAATTTCAATTTTTCCTCTAGGGAATCACAGAAGACTCTTAACTACCGAGATTGAAAGAAATAGGTCCAGTGGTTTAGGCTGTAGTTCGAGGTACAGACATACAGACACACCGAAACATGTTTTTTGTGTACTAAATTTTCCTTAAAATTTTTATGAAAAAAATTGATATGCAAATTGTTAGTATTTAATAAAATACACTTTAAAACGTAATTTAAAAATTTAATCGTGTATTGGTTTTCAAGATATTGAATTTTCAAAAACAAAAATGTATTATTTTTTTAAAAATCCAAAAACTATTTTTTCGAAAAAAATTTTAGTTTATATTTTTTAAAATGCAAAGCAGCTCCTGCATAAAAATTTTGGTTAAAATCGTTAGAGCCGTTGGTGAGAAATTCGAAAATCAAAAAAACCGTTCTATGACAGGTACCCCTAATAACATTTCCCCCCAAATTTTTTTTTCACCAAAATATAGTCCATGTCCATAATATCACACTTAATTTTTTTTATCAAAATCGTTAGAGCCGTTTTCGAGATAAATAAGATTTTGCATTACGGGTGTATGGGGGGTACCCTTAGTTTTGGAGCTAAAAAAAAAATTTAAATTTTTCCTCTAGGGAATCACCGAAGACCCTTAACTACCAAGTTTGAAGAAAATACCTCCGGTAGTTTAGGCTGTAGTTCGAGGTACAGACATACAGACATACAGACATACAGACATACAGACATACAGACAGACAGACGGAATTGTCGGACCCACTTTTTTCGTCTTCGCTATCATCGTAATGTCAACTTTGATCAAAATCTCGAGTTCGATTTTTTTTCCAAATGCAGAACTTGCCCTATAGTACCTATATCGCAAGTAAAAACAACATAGAACTCATAGAAAAAATTAAAAACATAAACATATTAGCACAATACAAATTAATTTCTTTTGACGTCACCAACATGTACACAAGTATTCCAGTCAATGAAACAATTACAATATTGAAAAATAATTTAACGCTAGCAGCCAAAATAAACAAACAAACAATAGATGAAATAATAACTCTACTACAAATAACACTTAAACAAAACTATTTCACATTTAACAACCAATTTTATATATAAAGCGAAGGACTCGCCATGGGATCCTCACTGAGCAGCCTCCTCGCAGACATAGGTACATTATACCTTAACCATTTTGAAAACACATACATACATATTCAAACAAAATCAACAACAAAAAAACATAATCTTTTACACAAGATAGGTATGTATGTAGATGACACTTTCATCATATTCGACGGTACGAACAGACAAATAGACATCATGAACAAATACATCAACAACATTAAAGAAAAAGTAAAAATTACGAATTCGAACAAAACAACTTAATAAACTACTTAGATTTAAACATAAGTAAAAACAACAACAAACTCCAATTCAAAATATATAGGAAACAAACAACAACAACAGACATCACAACGAATCCCAATCCAACCACCCTTTCACACAAAAATCTGCAGCTTATAATGCATTCATAAATAGGTTGCTAAAAGAACCAATGTCCAAAAAAGATTATGATGATGAAGTCAACACAATAAAACACATAGCAATAGCGAACGGATACACACCAGATATGATAGACAAACTAATCAAGAAAAGGTTAAAGAAAATAAAAAACAAAAACGACAATATCAACATTAACACACCTAACATAATTAAATACATAGCCATTGAATACACAAACCTACTACCACAAATTTTAAAACACGAATTCAAAAAGATCAACATTAATATATCATTCAAAACTAACAACAATATACAAAAAATATTAAAACCCAAGATAAATTCTACATAGGACAGACACGGAGAACTTTTTACGAAAGTTTCTCTGAACACAAACCAAAACAAAACACAAAATCCACATACGCCTCACACCTTTAATAGACAAGAACCACAATTACTACGTTTATATGCAGTATCCAAAGATCGAGTTGCATTAGGGTCGGATTTTCGACCCAGGTTTTTCGTCATTTGAGTTGAGAGCTCGATTTCGAGTTGAGTTGAAATGGTGTTGAGCGATTCTGAAACATTTTGTTATGCGCGAGACAGATTAAACCAGCAACAGCACCAGCATCGTCAACAGCAAACAGCACGCTGACCAGCAAACATTTCTCACGCCGCACCTCCATTAGCAATATTTATTTCTGACACTATATCAGACACTATATCTGAAGTTTATATTTCTTTAACTCTGTGGGCAAATTATGTCGTGATTATTCATTCTTCGCTATAATCTCACCAGGTAAGTCACAAAAGGACCTTGAAGGAGTAGTCCCACAAGCATTGAAAAGTCTCTGAATGCCCTAACTAATTTAAAAAAAAAATAATCAAAATACTCTAATCCTCAATGTTTAATTCTTTTAATGTTAATTTTGGCCTGAAAACAAACAAACAACATTATATATGTACTTCAACAGACAGTAAATGGTAGAAAAAATACATCTTGGCTTCACAGGACATAATTTCTATACGAAGTAAAAACATAACATTAGTTCGTCAATGAAATGAAGGAATGTTACATGAAAATGTGGGAATTGGTGTCAAGACTCGACGTCTTGTGAGAAATTTGTGTCTAGTGAAGTCACAAGTCATGAAACGTCAAAATTTATATCTGAATTATTTCTCCTACGAAGACAAGAAATAAATAGTAAAAATAATGTCTAAAAATAACAAAAATCGAGACATAAGGGGGCTCCACAAGAAATATTGGCTACATGACACATTTCTTGCAATCATTTATTTCAAGTGGAGGCCCAGTGTCAAACACATTGCCACCAGCAACGTCATTTCATCTGTTTGACATTTCATATGGAAAAAAAGTTTTTCATTGTGGTGCCACTGAATATTGCAGTGGAAAAGTTGACAACACCGCACTAGCAACAGCAAATTTAGGACTTTGGCCTAACGACGCTGTTGGCGTTGCTGTTCTTATGTGTGTTGAACAATTGAAATACATTGGCGCAAAATTTTAAACATTTAAAACCTACTCTAAATCTATTTTAGAATGGGAGTCGACTCTAAATATTGAGTATAAAACGAGAACCGACTTTTTGTTAATTTTAAAGGACATAAACTATACTTTAACGTTAAAGAGCTCGTCTTACTTTAACAGCAGCAAATAGCTAGTTTATCTTTTACAAGTATACTTTATCCATATTGACAATGGTCATTTCATACCAAAGCAAATGGAAGAAAAAATTTTTACTGATGTTTTACTCAATTTTTTAAAGATGTTTTTTGTAAATATGTAGCTGAATAACTGAATATTATAAATTCGAAATAATCGTACGAAAGTGCTCTACGATGAACAAATCTGTAAATACAAATGTATGTAGGTACATACATATCTTATGTATGCACGCGCGCCGCCGCCGCACAGTGCGTCGATTGTAGGCAGGTAGTGGAAAAAATCTATTTTTCAAAATCAAGATAACTGTGATCAAAAAATGGTTGCTAAATGTAATAAATAGGGGATTTTACTCAATTTGAGGAATTTTCACGCCCCCTAGCACGCCCATTTTTGGTAATAAATTGGTTACATGAAAACTTCTAGTACGATAGTGATTTTAATTATTAATATTCCATTCGGTGAAGAAATTATGAGTTAAAATAGCGCAAATTTCGCCCACTGACACGCCCACTTTTGCTATAAAATTGATTTTTTTTTAAATTTTTCGTACGATATTGAAAACATGTACAAAATTAATGTGTTTGATGAGAAAAATTTATTTGAACAAAAATCCACCCACTGCCACGCCTACAATTGTAAAATGATTAGTTAGAAGCCAAACATTTAAAAAATTTGATGATTATTCGATATACAAAAGTTGTAATATTTTAAAGGTTAGTAGGAAAATATACATTTTTTCAAAGCACAACGACCACAGAATATATCGCATAAAAGATCTTGCAAAATATAATGGATGTTTTTATTGTTGACAAAAATAATTGTTCAAAAAAAGTAATAACAAAAAGAAAAACCGAAAAATAAAAAATTACGAAAAAAGATCACTATCCGAGTCTTCGAGTGTATAAGCGATGGAAGTGACAACGTTTATTTATTTCTGAGCAAGTTACTAATGCGTGTCTTGCTAAGATTTTCTGATCTTCAGTTTCTAAATTTGATTGCATATTTAATTTTATATCCATAAACTGCAATACACCAGGTACTGGGGCTGTTGAGTTGGAAAACCAAACATCAAAAAGATCTCTGTTTGAACACATTCTATAAAAAATGCTCGTAAACAAACACTTGTTGCAAGAAAAAGTGCAAGTTGTTGCAAAAAAACTTACTTTTTTTTAAAGATATGATTGTTTTCTTTCTTTTAATAAAAACACTTTTTTCCCATATGGCACCACACAAAATATATGACTTTTCAAAGTCAGTGCTTAACACGAAAAAAGAAGCTTTGAATTGGACTCTCAAAAAAAATTTTAATTTACATGTAAAAAAAAAAATATGCAGTTAGAATAACTATATTTTCTCTCCTGATTGTGAGGATAACAAAAAAAATATCGTATGTTCTATTCTTTTCTTCAGTAAACGCTCTTTCAACCGGTAAGTACAAATCCTACAAATCACTATTTGTTATTTTGCTGATCTTCTGACGATCTCTGACAACAGAAAATTGAACTTTATCATAAATAAACTGTCGATTCATTCATTTAGAATTATTACCTTGAATTTGGCATACTTGCTTCACATTTTTGGCACATTTTTTTTTTATTTTTTTCCACTAGTCGCCGCACTGTGCGCCGCCGCCGCGCCGGCCGAGACGAGTATAGCTAAATGAATCTGCACCTTGCAACAACAAATTGAGTTTTTATGCTGTGAATTTGCGATTAATACTTTATTTCCATTTAAAATAATGTAAATAACTTATAAACAATCAAAATCTGTACCGAGGTAGTATATAAAATGTACTTTTTTCAGCGAAAAATTATTTGGTTTAAAGTTGTCTGTTCTTTTTACTTTTTTTTTGTGTTTTTGTAGTTGTGTGAGTTATGTATCTGTCAAATTAAGGGTTGTTCAACGTAAATTCGCTTAGGTTCTGTTGTAAAACCCACATCAGTTAGAAGAGTTGTCTAACGTGTTTAAAATTATTCAAAATTAGACTAAGTCTCCAAGCTAAACGACTGCGTTAAGTAGAGCCGGTTTAATTCCTTAAACGAGAACTGTTTAAAATTTTGCGCCATTGGCTCTAAATTAATGGCGGCCGCTGTTGCTGTTGACGGTGCTGTTGCTGGTTCAATCTGTTCCGCGCTTTAAGCCAACTCCTCGACCCAGGTTTTTCGTCTCATATTTCGACTCAACACCGCTGAGCGAGTGGAATCGAGTCGAACGAAGCTCATTTCAACTCAATACCCGTTTACAAAGTGTTGAAGCGAGCTTCAACTCGCTTCAATACCTCATATAAACCTAGTAAATTACACAAATAGTCCAGTCAATTTAGGTTTTATCTGCGGAAAAATTCCTAGTGAGCTGAATTTTTGTATACACTTTTATTACGGCATTGTAATGAAGATGTGAAAAATCGACATTGATATCGTGCCGGCTAAAAAAGTTATAAGGGTCCAAAGGTCACGAAAATCAGTTTCTCGCAAATATCTCGCGATCTATTGCTCAGAGGTCAATAAAGGTCATAACAAAAATTGTTTGTCGTGAAATTGTCTACAAAAAATGTCTTGCATTTTTCTGTAAAATTAACCGTTTTCGGAGTAGAGAAAACGACTAGAATGCACTCACATACGGTATTGTATACCGTACGGCGTATATCAAGGGGTAAACTCTATTGCTTTTTCTTCATGTTTGTAAGTGTGTTGTTAGTAAAATCTACTACATACACAGACATATAGCACTAGTAATACTAGTATAGACAGGTTTCTTGCAGAAGAGAAAAGAAAACCTTATGCCCTATCTCACTAATATTCTTTGTAGTAGCATTGCGTTCTTTGGAAAGAACTGCATATCTGATGCACTCTTGTGCACTTTTACTCCCACTAGAGAATTCAAGACGTTCACATTTGTAAATAACTACTAAAGGCCTATCTAATTACTCGTGTGCTAATTATTTTTTGTTACCAATCACACCCAAAGATTGCTGTGGGCTCTTAGTCTATAAGAAAATGCTCAAATTCTCAAATTCTCTTGACATTACACTTACTTGTTTTTCACTGCGTAAATAATGGATACTTTCCAACTGTATGGAAACAATCCAAATAATGCCTATAGCGCTAAAAATTTAAAAGATTTTCGACCAATCCCTCTCCTCTCCAACTAAGGAAAACTATTTGAAAGAGTTATAGCAGAAACTCTCGATAGTTTTGTTGATGACTCAAATGTTATCCCAAATACACAGTTTGGTTTTAAAAAACAACATTCAACGGAGCATTGTTTTAGCTCTTAGTAACAAAATCATTCAAGTGCACTGTTGTTCTGGAAATTGATTAAGAGGCAGCGTTCGACTCTATTTGGCATAAGGAAAAGCGGCTTGTTTTTGAGTTAATAAGGTTAAACTGCCCTGTGCCTCTCATTCGAATGATTATAAGTTTTCCTGATTGCAGAACTTCGTCCATTGTTATTGCCTCGGAGTTTTCGAAAACTTTTCCAGTACTCTTAGAAATAGCTCAAGGAACATTACTCGGGCCGAAATAATTTAATGTTTTCTTACATGATATGCTGTTTTGCAACTTTGATTCCGACCCTGAAGGACTATTGTATGCAGACGATATAAAATTACTAGCTACTGCTATAAGGCCAAACGACGCATTAGATAAAATAAAAAATGCCATGCCCATGAAAATCAAAATTGAAAAATGTAGACACACGTGTTTCAGAAACTCGTATGGCAAAGGCCACCGAAAGGCTGTCAAAGAAAGTGGAAAACTTTCCTTGCGTATTGAAGACATAGAAATTCCCTTAAAAACAGAAGTAAAATACTTTGATGTTAATTTTCAAAATAAACTAAAATTTAATAAACGTGCACGAAATGTATTAACTAAAGCAAAAATGGCAACCACTATCTTGAAAAATCTACTTTCATCAAAAAATTTATCCCAAAATACAAAGATACTAAACTTTAATAAGGCCCATCATTTCCTATGATTTTAGTTCGAGGTTCATTATATCTCCAACGGCAGCAAAAGAGTTGGAAAAGTTCGAAAGAACAATCTTACGATTTGGCAGCGCAAAATTATCGTAAGCCTAAAAAAATGATTTTCTAACTACACTTTGTATAATTTAATAAAGGTAAAACCTTTAGGTCGGTTTTCTTCACTATTGTTCAACTTGCCGGAAACTCTAAAGTTGGCCAACTCTAGAGTTGATACAAAATCGAGACTTGAGCGGCAAGTTGAAAATTGATTTTGTTCACTACCTTATTTCTCAACTCAGAAGTTGAAATTTGAAAGTTGGCCAACTTGAGTTTTTCAGAATTATCCCTGGTATATTTGTGACAGATATGTCATATGTTGTTGATTTGTAGTTGTAGATTTGAATTTATTGCGTTTATAAATTAAAATTTAAGGTCGCACAGTGCGGCCAAAAGTCGAAAATCCTAGAGAATGATCCACAAATTGGTATATGTATAGGGGTTTTTTTGGGGTCGCTGATTACGAATGTGTTATCAGAATCAGCAAATTCAAAATGGCCGACCTAAAGGACTATTCACATGAGAGCGACCAACGAATAAAAAAACAAATGGGATTTAAAACATATCTTAGCCTAAATTCTCCACAAACTTTACAAAAGGGTAGCAATCTAGTTTAATTAAATGTTAAATTATTAAAAATTTGCGTTGTAATTGCTAAAATGAGAGAAATTTGAGAAAATAAATTGGTCATCGCGAATTGCAATATGATTGCTACGACCACTTTATTTTCTCAAATTTTTCTCATTTTAGCAATTACAACCAAAATTTTAATAAATTAACACTAAATTAAAGTAGATTCCTACCCTTTTGTAAAGTTTTTGTGAAGAATTTAAGCTTATATATGTTTTAAATCCCATTTGTTTTTTTATTCGTTGGTCGCTCTCATGTGAATAGTCCTTAATATGGCGTCATTTTATACGAAAAAACTTATCAAAAATGAAATAACTTTGATAGTTGGTTAAAAAATTTCGTTTTGATATTATTAGGGCATGTACTTAAAAATTTATTAAAAATGAACAAATTCAAAATGGTAGAATTCTATATGGCAATATTTTATAACGAAAAAAATGAAAAAAAATTATTTATATATTTTTATTGAAATCAAACACAGTAATTTATAGATTCAAAATAGCTTTTTTGGCTTTTAGTCCATAAAAATCGGCTTTTCGTGGACTAAAGTCCAAAAAATCTATTTTGAATCAAAAATTCAACAAGTCCATTAATAGTGCTAAGTCTTCTACTTGGCTAATTTATTTCAGTAGTATATAGAATTTGTTTTATAAAAAAACCTTCACAGTAGTTTATAAAACATAAATTTAGAAATACAAAAGGCAATATGAGCAAACAGTATACAAGTTAATCCGATATTTACATGGAAAAGTTTTCATTGTCCATCACGTAACAGTCACAATTCTGTATCTGTTTCAGAAGCGGAAGGCTGTCAAAAGATTGTTGTTTATCTTCTGTTTGATTTTTTACAGGTGGAGGTGCTAAGAATTTGATACAGTCTTTAGACAAAGATTTAAGTGGTTTTAGAGGTAATTCCCGACAGCTAGATATTAATGGATCGGATGCGATTAGGAATCTTTTAAAAACATCCTCCATTGTCTTTTGACGATAATGGTTTCTTTCGAAATTAGCTTGATAGATTTAAAAAAAATATTACATGCTTCTTGTGCATCTTCCGACATTTGACAGATATGAATATTTTATTTTTTCGGGGCCATGAATTAAAAGTTTGTGAACTAACGTGGGCATACAAACCAGGGATATTATTGTAAATTAAGGTATTAGTAAGGTCTAGAAGGACAAAAAACGCACGATTTTTGGGAATTTTTTTCTCGGAAACTTTATTAGATACTAACATAATTTCTGATGTGTAAACATCTTTGCCGGCGGTAGAGTGAATCGAAAACGTGAGTAAAACTTATACGTTCCGTGTAACCCGTTACGGTTACATGTTACGGTTACACATTCCGGGTAGCAACCTACCTTACCGACGATTGCATTTAACACCATGTTTACATTGGAAATATTGCGTACTTACGACATCGTGTTTAGGCCTAGTACGCAGATCGAGACAAGACAAATTTTATCTCTACAATTTTAAACTCTACGAAACTTTTCCAAATCTCGCGCAAAAGTTTTAAGTTGGAGAGAATAAATCTAATTTAATGTATTTTTTAGTATATCTCTGGAACGGGTTGTCTTACAAAAGTCGTTCATACCTTTTTTGGAATCTCCTCTCGATGCTTTCAAGAGAAGCATCAGCACCTTTTACATAAAACCAGTTTTGACAAAAATAACTTTCGGAAATACGTTGGCTGTCAAAATTTGTCCCGCAAAATAATGCTTGTATCATTCTTTTTCCTGGAAAAATTTAGTGGAGACATTTTGTACAGCAATGCACAAAAGTATGAATTCTACGCGCGAACTGCGTACTGCTCGGAAAAATATATGCGAGACAAAATTTGTCCCGGGAAAAAAAAGTGTATGGGAGACAAAATTTTTCCCGATCTGCGTACTATAGGCTTTACATTCTTTACATTGGAAACTTTGAGTACTGAACTTGAACTTAATTCAATCATTTCTTCACCTCTCGACCAATATGTCAAAAAGATGAAAGGCAAATTAATTGGTGTCAAATTTCATAGCGAGTTCATTTAATGTCTTAAAAATATCCACTCCACGTTAGTGATGGACGATAACATTTTATTTTATGCTCGCCAGAAATACATTTTCAAAGTTGACCTTTAAAAATCCAAAAAAAATGTAGTTCAGGACAATCAGTTGACATCTCCAACGAAATATTCTCGATACGTCAAAATTTAATTTGTCTCTTATCTGTCATACCATAAAATTATTTTAATAATCGAATTAAATATTCTTTATTATACCAAAATATACTTTTAGCATTCACTATATCAAAATATAGATCGTTCTCCATCTGTCGAGTCATGAACTGGATGATGACTACGGCTAGGAGCGCACATTCAATTTTTAGTTTCGCAACTGCTTGGTTCGAGCAACTAAAAAGTTTGTGCTTTGACACAAACTAAAACATTGCCTAAAATGAGTTCGCTATTTTGTGTAACATATGGTATAGTTCTATGCACCTGCGCGGAAATTCAACCAAATAGTTCATCTGTTTTTTATAAGCAACCAAACAGTTGTGCTACTAAAAATTGAATGTGCGCGCCTAGTCTACGACTTCAATGGATTAAAAAATCAGTTTTTGCCACTTATAATTGCATTACAACGTGGAAATGATGTCAATCAGTTTATGAATCTCTGACAGAGGGAGTAAGATAAAGTACAGAAACCTAAAACAAAAAGTTAAGGGATTGGTTTGATTTTGATAAGGTGAGCACTCCATCTAGGCTTGTCAAAAAAAAAGTTTTGGCATTTTCGCTGGATGACAAGTATATTTTTTGGCGGCGTTAAGCCAGATATACATTGTTCAAATGAACGTACAAGTCTATTATTTCAGTGGCGAGAGGACGTTGCCCTTTGTGAGTTTTTTTTTGTGCAAGATTGTTTTTACGAATTTCTTCGAGTTTTTTTGTAATTTTATCCGAGTTATTTGTTTTATTTTGTCGGTCCATTTCATCATACAATTTTCGTTTGCTGATTTAATAGTTTAATCAGTGGTTATGCTGTGCTGTGTTCTCATCTACAACGTACTATACGCAAATGAACCAATAAATTCATGATCAATCATCATTCTTGCGTATACAATATTTCTAGATTGAAAAGATTTGGATTTTTCTTCAAGCCAACATCCGATCTATACGTGTGACTTTTTCAGAAGTACACTTACACGTACTTGTCATGCATTTGAACAATGTATATCTAGCTTAAGCGCAATTGCTGAGGTTGATAAAAATGCGGAGTTGTTGTTCATTCTTCTTTGTGGTTTTTTATTTTATATTTGGCGTTCGTTCAGTGAAATTCACTTAACTGAGTAGAATAAGGAGTGCGAAGAGATGACTCCTTTTCGCATAAACAAAGTTAACTTATATTGAAAATCGCTGTGTTTAAAAACACAGAAGAACTCGAAAGGAAGCCAAAAGAGAAACAGAGAATAAAATCGGATTCGTGTAAAAACAGTCTATTTTCTATCAGATAACATCTCTGTTTGAATATAAGTGTAAAAATATAATGCTGTCTCAAGCAACATCCCTGTTTAAACATAAGTCAAACAAACTTTACGTTACGTAGCGGAGTTCCCTTACTCCTAACACACGTCACGAACTACTTGATCGAAGCATATTGTCGATAAGGTTTTTGGGTCGTGTGAAATAAATAAGTGTGGACACAACATGCAGTGCGAACTCTGGAAATCGAAGTAGTATGCCGACATGGCCGCCATGTCATGGCGTGTAAAAAGAACCAAAATAGTTCCTCGACACAATTTTGTATGTTGTTATTCGATTTTAGTTGTTAACTAGTGTTTTGATCCCATTAATCTTAAATTCACTTAATAATTTTTTGATCATTACATTAAAAGTAAAACACAAGTAATAATGGAAAATGAACAAGAAAACTGTGTTTGGACTCGTTCCGAAATAATTATTTTACTAGAAATAAGTAAAGACAAAAAAATAGTTGATTAAATCGTTTTTACAGGACATGGTCCAAAAATACATGCGTTTAAGGTGGAAAGCGTTATTTACAGCTATGTAGAGATATTTTTGGATTTAAGTATAAGTGAAAGGGATAAATTGTGGGAAAAACACTGGCTTTCATTTGAATATATCTAAAGTCACAAACTAGTACGATTGCATTGTATGTTTATTGGGTACGTTCGATAACAAAAATATTTGGCACTCGGACGAACGTTGATGTTTACACATCTGCATACATGCGTCAAGAGTACACGAAAATTTTTGTTTGTCTTAATTTTCTAATTTTGGCTGAATTATAGTGGGCGCTAACGTTGACTCTTCAAAAAACACATTGTCCCATTGCGGACAGTTAATCTCCAGATCTACTGAACCGATTTTCAAAAAACTTGTTGCAATTTGATTGTTTTTATGTTTTCTAAGACAATTTACCACAATTTGACCAAACAGTTATGAACAAAAAAGATGGCAACCCAAAAATGGCCAAACAAATTTCCAAAAAAAATTCTATTTTTTCAAAGCTTGACATTTTTTGTTTTTGTTTTTTACTTTTAAAACAAATTGAGGTAAATTGTCTCGTAAGAAACCTTCCTGTCCGCAATGGACAATGTATTTTTTGATGAGCCGACGTTTGCGCCCTCTATAATTCGGCCAAAATTCAAAAATTTCAAAAAATTGTATTCTTGACGCATGTATACATTATTTAAAAAAAAAATTATGTTATTATCTAATAAAGTTTCCCAGAAAAAAATTCCCAAAAATCGTGCGTTTTTTAGCGTCTAGTGCAGGGTTCGGACTTAGGTTTTAAATTTTCGAAGTAGATACGGAAAAAAACGGAAGTAGATCTAAAATTTTCGAAGTAGTTTTAGGAAATTAAATTATATAAACATAACATTTATAAGTAAATTCTGATTTCAGACTTTTAAAAAAATTTTAATTAAATATAACTATTTTAAAGTAAATTTTCCATCAACGAACTTGTACGAATTTTATCAATTCAATAGGTAGCTCATAAATATCTTTACGTTTTTCTGTAAGTGATCTCAAAAACATTAAATTTTCCATAGTGCTTAAGTTTAAATGATTCCTAAACTTGTTTTTTATGTAATGCAGAGTGATCAGCACTGTCTTTAAATATGTTGGTTTAGAATTTCAAAGAGAAGTAGATCATAAAAAAGAGAAGTAGGGAAGTAGATTAAATTTTTTTCTCAAAATCGAAGTAGATCTACTTCGATCGAAGTAAAGTCTGAACCCTGGTCTAGTGCCTTAATGCACAAAAAAACTGAACGGGCAGCTACGGGCAGCTGATTTTTATTTTATTTGGTACACAATACTTTTATTAACTATCTCAAAAAGCTTTGAGAACAAGATCTAGCCAGACAAAAAAGTTTTCACTCAAACAAATATTTTTTTTTAAGTAAATAAATAGTGTTGACATAATCTCTGTTTAACAATGTACTATTAAGGAATTTTTATTCAGAAATTCTTTAACTTATTTTACGCACCTGCACCTATTGAATCCATTTTATTGTGATAGATTTGCTTGGAAATAAAAACTTTTAGACGTGTTTGATGGAAGTACCCATTAGCGTATTTTAACGACGCGCGACTACGTTAACTTAGCAGCCACATTCAGACTTAGATTATGGGAGGGGGGGGTGGGTGAATTGGGCAAAAGACTCTACTACGAACATTTTTCGTCTCCTGGGGGGGCCTGATGACAAAAAAACCCCTAACTCAAAACTTTTATTTTGGGCTTTCGGCCACACTGTGGTTCGGTATAATTTTTATTGGCAACTAAAATTTATAAAAATAAGTAATGACGGAAAAAACCAATTGAAACCCAATAAGATTCCCAAATTGCCAGAGGAAAGACAGTAATATTTGGCAACTAAGCATAAAATCGAATTGGAAGGTCTGTACGGTAAAAGGTATAAACTAGAGCGTGAGAGAGCTGCCAATTCCATCTCTCTCATTGCAAACAAAGAATCCTCTATTAGCTGAAACACTATTCTTGTGGTGGGCTTTGAAAGATGAAAACGATAAGCAAGGTCAGGGTCGTCCCATTTCTCGACTCCAACACCTGGAGTCTTATTTCAGAAGTCAAAAATTCTTCTTCATCTTCGCTTCTTTCCGAAGCAGCCGTCTTTCCGAAGCTTCCTCGAAATATTCTAGTTTCAAATTAATTTAATCTCGATATTGAAAGCGAGAACCAGTTTTGATTAAACAAAATCTAAATTCTAGTGGAAAATCTCAAGTTTACTCGGCCTACTTCCACTTTTGAGAAAATCGAAAGTTGATGAACTCTAGAGTTGAAAATCAGAAGTTGAAACTGTCAACTTTGAGTGAAGGAAAACAAAATCACAAGTTGAAAATAAAAATCCTCAAGTTGAGTTCAACTTTGAGTAAAGAAAATCGCCTTTTATGGTTTATATGACAACTATATTAAAAACCAAACTAGAATCTATTGCCAACCATCCAAATCCACTTGTCAAAGGTTTGTGGGACATAAACGCTGATGGAATCTCAGATTCTCCGTATTACATATCGCCCTTTAATCTTTTGTATAATAGATTCCGAACTTTATTAGAACCTCAGTTAGATCATAGACTAATTGTATCTTTTTACGAGAAGGCCTCATTGAATGGTCTCAGAGGATAATTTTCTAAACGATTTATTGAAAACATATTATACTAAGCACTTGTTTCCTTTTGTTGTCGAAGTTTATACTATGATTGTATTACACAACCATTTTCATGAAAAAAACCTAAAACATATAATAATTATTATTAATTGAATATATCTATGTTGTTTTAAGTTTATATAAATCATAGGTTATATATGTTTCTTGTTCCAATATACTAGATTATATTAGGAATTAATTAGGTACATAAAAACTTTTCAAACATTTACATCAAACTCTTCAAAAGTCATAATTAAAACCAAAAAAATATCTCATTTGTAATTAATACATTTTTTTATTATTATTATTACTACAAAACCTAGTCATTAGTTTTAAGTTTGGCCTTTTAGATCCGTTATATGAATGTATGTCGGGAGCAAGCATACGAAATTAAAATTAATGATACACTTTTGAATTTATGTGCATATGTAATTCTAATTATATTGATCCAAAAGAATATTTATAATAATTCTCTAATTAAAATGTGATTAGCCAGGCATAAATTAAGAAGTCGACAGCTTAAAAAAATAACCTGTAATTAGAACTAAATTTGTGAATTTAAGCCTTCATAAAGAAAATTGAACTGAACTAATTGGGTTGAGGAAAAAGTTTTCTTTAAAATGTTGTGTCGTTGTTACTTTTCCTGTTGGTAATAATGGCTTCCGTCATGGGTGGTGTTTCCCAATCAGTTCGTTGATTTTTTTGAAGATGTCAGGTCCAGGCTTGATTGAGTGCAGTTTCTTCTTGAATTGGTTATTGTAACGGTGTTGGATGGAGTTCCGAAACATAATGTTGACACCTTTAAGTTCGCTCCATACTATCTCGTAGTTGATGTTTGTTGTGTTCAGTTCACGCTGGTTGATCCTTTGAAGACGTTTCCTTAATAGTTGTTGATGAGGGTTAAGAAGATGGATACATTCGGAAAGGTGCCGGTATCTGCCCTTTGACGCCTTTGACTGTTTTTTAATGTCAAGTGCACTAGAAACAGCCGTTTTCAGACAGTTGATAGCTGCATCAGTTTGTGTATTCTGCAGGATCCTGTCTTAGGGAATCTGTCTACATCCAGTCTCGTATAGTTGATGATATTCTCAGCAGGTTCTGTCGTCAGGAAGATGGGTTGTTGGAGTTTGATGCTTAGCTGAAGAGCGTCATGGTCCGAGTCCCCGGGTATTGTTGAACAGGTGTAGTTGGTGAGTTCTGGAATATACAATAGAAATTAGAGGTAGAAACTAAAAAATCAAGTGTCGATGGTGTTTTGTGATAGGTTGGTTTATTGTGTGAAACAACAACTGAGGAGTGCTGGTCGTTTTTGGAATCCACCCAGTCAACAATTGCCTTTTCAACATCCTTGTTGAAAGCCGGCTATGTCGATGTTGTTGCGTAAATGAGGTTGATCTCACTGAACAGAGCGATGTCCAGATTGCTTTTCTTCCTCCACAAATTGAATTTCCTTCTCTTCTCAATACTGTACAATGAATTGTTTTGGAATAAGAAGGTGGCCAGTGCCACGGTCTTGTCACCTTCGCTAAGCTGAGCATAGTTCGATGGAACTGCACTCCGAGCTTTTCCCATGACCGTGAGTAAGCTGGATCAAAAAAATTCTTTGGACCTTGGTGTTCAGGTTCGTTGGTGATGTTGTTGTTGGTGGGGCTGTCGTTGGTTTGGTTGGTCCACTCGTTGATGTTGTTATTCGGGGTGTGATCACCTTTGGTGGTGTCGTTTTTTGTTGTTGCTCTCGGCTATTGGAGTTTGCTGGTTTCTGGAGGATCCGCATTTTACCATTGCTATCTTCATTTTCATCACTATCTTCTTAAATATTCGGGGTATTCCTGAGGACTTGGGTGGGCTCACGGTGGTGTCGTTGGATGTCCTTGGATCCTGGCCTGGAGTGAGTTTGTTGGCTGCTGATGTTGAAGCTGGTGGCAGTATCTTTTTGATTGACATTTCTGCTTTAGTTTAGATAGGCTTAGGGACCTTAGATAGGGCTGTACAATGCTATTGAAATCATAGTTTATCTGGCACACTATTGAGGTTTTAGGTCCTTGACAATCCGCTCCAGCAATTCTTCAAATGAGGCATTACTGAATTAACCTTTCAGCTTAAGAAAAAACTTCTTTTTAATACATTTAATCATCATTAATCTTGTAGATAATTCCTGAAAAGAATATTTTTTTTCTTGTTTTGCTTTGTATTCACAAAGGTCGGAATTAGCCGACAAACGTTACACGAGAAACGGCGTATTGTCTTACAACAAAATAAATCACGGCAAATACCAATGACAGTAAAGCGTCAAACGATAACTAAAAACGCTCCTTAAAATAGTCGTTATTGTGTTTGTTTTTTTTTTTTTTTCAAATATATCATATGTTTGAGAACAAAGATAATTTGGATGGATCGTTGAATTTTCAACCTATTAGTTTTTACGTATCTAGGAATAAAAAAATTGATAACCCTTCTAATTCATTTCATAATTAAAAATCACGAGTTCTTAAAAGATACTGGTATTTCATGCCATGATGGGAGTCTTAAACCAATCACAACCCCTTGAGTACTTTCTGGTGTGTGAATTAATAAACCACATAAAAGTCATAAGGTTCAAATAAGAGAAGGGATCTCTGAGCAAAGTTCTTTGTACCTGGTGGCTTAGACCTAGAAATAAAAACAAAGTCTTTAGGAGCAAAATAAAAAAAAATATCTTTAAGCATAGCTTTAAGAATCTGCTTGTTTGTATACAGAAACTAAATGAAAGTCTTTAGCAGGAATATACAAATAAGTAACCAGTTCAAAAATATAGAGCACAAAAATCAGAAAGAAGTGTAACAAAATCGCATAACTTTACATAATTCAGATCAGATCTTTTAATTTAATTTTAGCATATTTAGCATTTTGTAATTGATGGGAAGAAACGACCATTAAAGATAATAGAAGTACCTAAATGCGCTATTTAGTTAATTCATTCTACGTCATGAATGTGAACAAGCATCTTATATTTGTATGCATTAGAATAAAACTCCGTTGATATAAAAGAAGTTCTCAGGCACTTCGGGCGCAGAAGGAACAGAATGAAGAAGCTGATCAGTTTGGTAGTTTTGGGTAAGATTTTGGTATTTTATTTATTCTTTATGCCATAATTGCATATTTTTTTAACCTGATTCCAGCCCTAGCACTGTTTTTTGCTTCTGCTCAAAAAGAAGGAAAAACATTTGGATTTTTTAAGAAAAAAGCAGCTGCAACAAAGCGACCACAAATAATATGGAAAACACCTAGTGAAATTCGACCGTATATTCAAAAATACTATCCCTACCCTAAGAATCCTACTGCAAATATCAAACCATATTATGAACCAAATAGTGAATGCATATGCATACCTGGACTTCCAGGACCACCAGGTGCTACGGGTTCACCTGGGAAACCAGGAAGAACGGGTTCCAAGGGAGGGAAGGGAGTGGATGGTTTTGTTGGTAACAAGGGAAAAACAGGAAACAAAGGCTTTAAAGGAGATCCAGGAAAAAGAGGTTTTGAAGGCACTAAAGGAAGTCGGGGATCCAAAGGGGAAAAAGGTCAAATGGGTTCCACAGGTTGGCAAGGCAAAACGGGAGACAAAGGCATGAAAGGAAACAAGGGATATAAGGGACCAATTGGAACAATTGGCCCACCAGGGTCAGCAGGAGCACAAGGACGACCACCTTATACAACTTCAACAATAACTACTACAACAGAATCGACAACACCTACGACTACTACTACAACTGAATCCACAACACCCACAACAACTTCAACCACAACAGAATCTACAACAATTACGACTACAACAGAAGCCACTACACCAACAACAACAACTACTACAACAGAAGCCACCACACCAACAACAACAACTACTACAACAGAAGCGACATCACCCAAAACAACAAGTACTACAACTGAAGCCACAACGCCCAGCACAACAACTACTACAACAGGAGCAACAACACCCACAACAACGAGTACTACAACCGAAGCCACAACAACCACCACAACAAGCACTACAAGAGAAACCACTACACCTACAACAACTACTACTACAACAGAAGCCACTACACCAACAACAACAACTACAACAACAGAAGCCACTACACCAACAACAACAACTACAACAACAGAAGCAACTACACCTTCAACAACTACAAGTACAACAGAATCAACAACAACATCTACTACAACAGAAGCGACAACTCCCACAACAACAAGTACTACAACAGAAGCCCCAACACCTACAACAACAACGACTAGTAGACCCCTTATAGATATCACAATAGGTTTAGGATCGACAACAACAGAATCCACGACACCTACAACAGAAGCCACAACACCCACAACAACAAGCACTACAACAGAAGCCACAACACCAACAACAACAACGACTAGTAGACCCCTTATAGATATCACAATAGGTTTGGGGTCGACAACAACAGAATCCACAACACCTACAACTACAACAGAGGCCACAACACCAACAACAACTGCGACTACAACAGAAGCGACAACACCCACAACAACAAGTACTACAACAGAAGCCCCAACACCTACAACAACAACGACTAGTAGACCCCTTATAGATATCACAATAGGTTTGGGGTCGACAACAACAGAATCCACAACACCTACAACTACAACAGAGGCCACAACACCAACAACAACTTCGACTACAACAGAAGCGACAACTCCCACAACAACAAGTACTACAACAGAAGCCCTAACACCTACAACAACAACGACTAGTAGACCCCTTATAGATATCACAATAGGTTTAGGATCGACAACAACAGAATCCACGACACCTACAACTACAACAACTACAACAGAAGCCACAACACCCACAACAACAAGCACTACAACAGAAGCCACAACACCAACAACAACAACGACTAGTAGACCCCTAATAGATATCACAATAGGTTTGGGGTCGACAACAACAGAATCCACAACACCTACAACTACAACAGAGGCCACAACACCAACAACAACTACGACTACAACAGAAGCGACAACACCCACAACAACAAGTACTACAACAGAAGCCCCAACACCTACAACAACAACGACTAGTAGACCCCTCATAGATATCACAATAGGTTTGGGGTCGACAACAACAGAATCCACAACACCTACAACTACAACAGAGGCCACAACACCAACAACAACTTCGACTACAACAGAAGCGACAACTCCCACAACAACAAGTACTACAACAGAAGCCCTAACACCTACAACAACAACGACTAGTAGACCCCTTATAGATATCACAATAGGTTTAGGATCGACAACAACAGAATCCACGACACCTACAGCTACAACAACTACAACAGAAGCCACAACACCCACAACAACAAGCACTACAACAGAAGCCACAACACCAACAACAACAACGACTAGTAGACCCCTAATAGATATCACAATAGGTTTGGGGTCGACAACAACAGAATCCACAACACCTACAACTACAACAGAGGCCACAACACCAACAACAACTACGACTACAACAGAAGCGACAACTCCCACAACAACAAGTACTACAACAGAAGCCCCAACACCTACAACAACAACGACTAGTAGACCCCTTATAGATATCACAATAGGTTTAGGATCGACAACAACAGAATCCACGACACCTACAACTACAACAACTACAACAGAAGCCACAACACCCACAACAACACCCACTACAACAGAAGCGACAACTCCCACAACAACAAGTACTACAACAGAAGCCACAACACCTACAACAACAACGACTAGTAGACCCCTTATAGATATCACAATAGGTTTAGGATCGATAGCAACAGAATCCACGACACCTACAACTACAACAACTACAACAGAAGCCACAACACCCACAACAACAAGCACTACAACAGAAGCCACAACACCAACAACAACAACGACTAGTAGACCCCTTATAGATATCACAATAGGTTTGGGGTCGACAACAACAGAATCCACAACACCTACAACTACAACTACTACAACAGAGGCCACAATACCCACAACAACAACTACTACAACAGAAGCCACAACACCCACCACAACAAGTACTACAACAGAAGCCACAACACCTACAACAACTACGACTACAACAGAAGCGACAACACCCACCACAACAAGTACTACAACAGAAGCCACAACACCAACAACAACAACGACTAGTAGACCCCTTATAGATATCACAATAGGTTTGGGGTCGACAACAACAGAATCCACAACACCTACAACTACAACAATTACAACAGAGGCCACAACACCCACAACAACAACTACTACAACAGAAGCCACTACATCCACAATAACAACTACTACAACAGAAGCCACAACACCAACAACAACTACTACAACAGAAGCCACAACACCAACAACAACTACGACTACAACAGAAGCGACAACACCCACTACAACAAGTACTACAACAGAAGCCACAACACCAACAACAACAACGACTAGTAGACCCCTTATAAATATCACAATAGGTTTGGGGTCGACAACAACAGAATCCACAACACCTACAACTACAACAGAAGCCACAATACCCACAACAACAACTACTACAACAGAAGCCACAACACCAACAACAACTACGACTACAAAAGAAGCCACACCACCCACAACAACAAGTACTACAACAGAAGCGACAACACCCACCACAACAAGTACTACAACAGAAGCCACAACACCAACAACAACAACGACTAGTAGGCCCCTTATAGATATCACAATAGGTTTGGGGTCGACAACAACAGAATCCACAACACCTACAACTACAACAGAGGCCACAACACCAACAACAACAACGACTACAACAGAAGCGACAACACCCACAACAACAAGTACTACAACAGAAGCCACAACACCCACCACAACAAGTACTACAACACAAGCAACAACACCAACAACAACAACAACAACTAGTAGTTCCCTTATAGATATCACAATAGGTTTGGGGTCGACAATAACAGAATCCACAACACCTACAACTACAACAATTACAACAGAGGCCACAACACCCACAACAACAACTACTACAACAGAAGCCACTACACCCACAACAACAACAACTACTACAACAGAAGCCACTAAACCCACAACGACAACTACAACAACAGAAGCGACAACACCTACAACAACAAGCACTACAACTGAGGCCACAACATCTACAACAACTACGAGTACAACAGAAGCCACTACACCAACAACAACAACTACACCAACAGAAGCGACAACACCCACAACAACAAGTACTACAACAGAAGCCACAACACCCACCACAACAAGTACTACAACAGAAGCCAATACACCAAAAACAACTACTACTACAACAGAAGCGACAACTCCCACAACAACAAGTACTACAACAGAAGCCAGAACACCTACAACAACAACGACTAGTAGACCCCTTATAGATATCACAATAGGTTTAGGATCGACAACAACAGAATCCACGACACCTACAACTACAACAACTACAACAGAAGCCACAACACCCACAACAACAAGCACTACAACAGAAGCCACAACACCAACAACAACTACAACAGAAGCCACTAAACCCACAACGACAACTACAACAACAGAAGCGACAACACCTACAACAACAAGCACTACAACTGAGGCCACAACATCTACAACAACTACGACTACAACAGAAGCCACTACACCAACAACAACAACTACACCAACAGAAGCGACAACACCCACAATAACAAGTACTACAACAGAAGCCACTACACCAACAACTACAACAACAGAAGCCACTACACCAACAACAACTACAACTACAATAGAAGCCACTACACCCACAACAACAAGTACTAAAACAGAAGCCACAACACCCACCACAACAAGTACTACAACAGAAGCCACTACACCAAAAACAACTACTACTACAACAGAAGCGACAACTCCCACAACAACAAGTACTACAACAGAAGCCACAACACCTACAACAACAACGACTAGTAGACCCCTTATAGATATCACAATAGGTTTAGGATCGACAACAACAGAATCCACGACACCTACAACTACAACAACTACAACAGAAGCCACAACACCCACAACAACAAGCACTACAACAGAAGCCACAACACCAACAACAACTACAACAGAAGCCACTAAACCCACAACGACAACTACAACAACAGAAGCGACAGTACCCACAACAACAAGCACTACAACAGAAGCCACAAGATCTACAACAACAACGACTAGTAGACCCCTTATAGATATCACAATAGGTTTGGGGTCGCCAATAACAGAATCCACGATACCTACAACTACAACAACTACAACAGAAGCCACAACACCCACAACAACAACTGATACAACAGAAGCCACAACACCAACAACAACTACAACAGAAGCCATTACACCCACAACGACAACTACAACAACAGGAGCGACAACACCCACAACAACAAGCACTACGACAGAAGCCACTACACCAAAAACAACAACTACAACAACAGAATCCACTACATCAACAACAACAACAGAATCGACAGCACCCACTACAACAAGTACTACAACAGAAGCCACAGCACCCACAACAACAAGTACTACAACAGAAACCACATCATCTACAACAACGGCGACTAGTAGACCACTTATAGATATCACAATAGGTTTGGGGTCGCCAATAACAGAATCCACGATACCTACAACTACAACAGAAGCCACAACACCCACAACAACAACTGCTACAACAGAAGCCACAACACCAACAACAATTACAACAGAAGCGACAGCACCCACTACAACAAGTACTACAACAGAAGCCACAGCACCCACAACAACAAGTACTACAACAGAAACCACAACATCTACAACAACAGCGACTAGTAGACCCCTTATAGATATCACAATAGGTTTGGGGTCGCCAATAACAGAATCCACGATACCTACAACTACAACAGAAGCCACAACACCGACAACAACAACTGCTACAACCGAAGCTACAACACCAACAACAACTACAACAGAAGCGACAACACCCACGACAACAAGTACTACAACAGAAGCCACTACACCCACAACGACATCTACAACAACAGAAGCGACAACACCCACGACAACAAGTACTACAACAGAAACCACAACACCCACCACAACAAGTACTACAACAGAAGCCACGACACCCACCACAACAGGTACTACAACAGAAGCCACTACACCAACAACAACTTCGACTACAAGAGAAGCGACAACACCCACAACAACAAGTACTACAACAGAAGCCACTACACCAGCAACAACTACTACTACAACAGAAGCCACAACAACCACCACAAGAAGTACTCCAACAGAAGCGACAAAACCAGCAACAACCACAACTACAACAGAAGCCACAACACCCACAACAACAAGTACTACAACAGAAGCCACAACACCCACAACAACAAGCATTACAACAGAAGCCACAACACCAGCAACAACCACAACTACAACAGAAGCCACAACACCCACACCAACAAGTACTACAACAGAAGCGACAACACCCACAACAACAAGCACTACAACTGAAGCCACAACACCTACATCAACAAGCACTACAACTGAAGCCACAACACCTACATCAACAACGACTAGGAGACCCCTTATAGATATCACAATAGGTTTGGGGTCGACAGCAACGGAATCCACGACACCTACAACTACAACAGAAGCGACAACACCCACCACAACAAGTACTACAACAGAAGCCACAACACCCACAACAACAAGCACTACAACTGAAGCCACAACACCCACAACAACAAGCACTACAACTGAAGCCACAACATCTACATCAACAACGACTAGGAGACCCCTTATAGATATCACAATAGGTTTGGGGTCGGCAGCAACGGAATCCACGACACCAACAACTACAACAGAAGCGACAACACCCACAACAACAAGCACTACAACTGAAGCCACAACACCCACAACAACAAGTACTACAACAGAAGCCACAACACCCACAACAACAAGCACTACAACAGAAGCCACAACACCCACAACAACAAGCACTACAACTGAAGCCACAACACCTACATCAACAACGAATAGGAGACCCCTTATAGATATCACAATAGGTTTGGGGTCGGCAGCAACGGAATCCACGACACCTACAACTACAACAGAAGCGACAACACCCACCACAACAATTACTACAACAGAAGCCACAACACCAGCAACAACTACTACTACAACAGAAGCCACAACACCAGCAATAACCACAACTACAACAGAAACCACAACACCAACAACAACTACTACTACAACAGAAGCGACAACACCCACAACAACAAGCACTACAACTGAAGCCACAACACCAGCAACAACTACTACTACAACAGAAGCCACAACACCCACCACATCAAGTACTACAACAGAAGCCACAACACCAGCAACAACCACAACTACAACAGAAGCCACAACACCCACAACAACAAGTACTACAACAGAAGCCACAACACCCGCAACAACAAGCACTACAACTGAAGCCACAACACCCACAACAACAAGCACTACAACTGAAGCCACAACATCTACATCAACAACGACTAGGAGACCCCTTATAGATATCACAATAGGTTTGGGGTCGACAGCAACGGAATCCACGACACCTACAACTACAACAAAAACGACAACACCCACCACAACAAGTACTACAACAGAAGCCACAACACCAGCAACAACTACTACTACAACAGAAGCCACAACACCCACCACAACAAGTACTACAACAGAAGCCACAACACCAGCAACAACCACAACTACAACAGAAGCCACAACACCAACAACAACTACTACTACAACAGAAGCGACAACACCCACAACAACAAGTTCTACAACAGAAGCCACTACAACAACAACAACAACTACTACAACAGAAGCGACAACACCCACAACAACAAGTACTACAACAGAAGCCACAACACCCGCAACAACAAGCACTACAACTGAAGCCACAACACCCACAACAACAAGCACTACAACTGAAGCCACAACATCTACATCAACAACGACTAGGAGACCCCTTATAGATATCACAATAGGTTTGGGGTCGGCAGCAACGGAATCCACGACACCAACAACTACAACAGAAGCGACAACACCCACAACAACAAGCACTACAACTGAAGCCACAACATCTACATCAACAACGACTAGGAGACCCCTTATAGATATCACAATAGGTTTGGGGTCGGCAGCAACGGAATCCACGACACCAACAACTACAACAGAAGCGACAACACCCACAACAACAAGCACTACAACTGAAGCCACAACACCAGTAACAACTACTACTACAACAGAAGCCACAACAACCACCACAACAAGTACTACAACAGAAGCCACAACACCAGCAACAACCAAAACTACAACAAAAGCCACAACACCCACAACAACAAGTACTACAACAGAAGCCACAACACCCACAACAACAAGCACTACAACAGAAGCCACAACACCCACAACAACAAGCACTACAACTGAAGCCACAACACCTACATCAACAACGACTAGGAGACCCCTTATAGATATCACAATAGGTTTGGAGTCGACAGCAACGGAATCCACGACACGAACAACTACAACAACTACAACAGAAGCGACAACACCCACAACAACAAGTTCTACAACAGAAGCCACTACAACAACAACAACAACTACTACAACAGAAGCGACAACACCCACAACAACTACTACTATAACTGAAGCCACAACACCCACCACAACAAGTACTACAACAGAAGCCACAACACCAGCAACAACCACAACTACAACAGAAGCCACAACACCCACAACAACAAGTACTACAACAGAAGCCACAACACCCACAACAACAAGCACTACAACTGAAGCCACAACACCTACATCAACAACGACTAGGAGACCCCTTATAGATATCACAATAGGTTTGGGGTCGACAGCAACGGAATCCACGATACCTACAACTACAACAAAAGCGACAACACCCACCACAACAAGTACTACAACAGAAGCCACAACACCAGCAACAACAAGCACTACAACTGAAGCCACAACACCCACAACAACAAGCACTACAACTGAAGCCACAACATCTACATCAACAACGACTAGGAGACCCCTTATAGATATCACAATAGGTTTGGGGTCGGCAGCAACGGAATCCACGACACCAACAACTACAACAGAAGCGACAACACCCACAACAACAAGCACTACAACTGAAGCCACAACACCAGTAACAACTACTACTACAACAGAAGCCACAACAACCACCACAACAAGTACTACAACAGAAGCCACAACACCAGCAACAACCAAAACTACAACAGAAGCCACAACACCCACAACAACAAGTACTACAACAGAAGCCACAACACCCACAACAAGAAGCACTACAACAGAAGCCACAACACCCACAACAACAAGCACTACAACTGAAGCCACAACACCTACATCAACAACGACTAGGAGACCCCTTATAGATATCACAATAGGTTTGGAGTCGACAGCAACGGAATCCACGACACGAACAACTACAACAACTACAACAGAAGCGACAACACCCACAACAACAAGTTCTACAACAGAAGCCACTACAACAACAACAACAGCTACTACAACAGAAACGACAACACCCACAACAACTACTACTATAACTGAAGCCACAACACCCACCACAACAAGTACTACAACAGAAGCCACAACACCAGCAACAACCACAACTACAACAGAAGCCACAACACCCACAACAACAAGTACTACAACAGAAGCCACAACACCCACAACAACAAGCACTACAACTGAAGCCACAACACCTACATCAACAACGACTAGGAGACCCCTTATAGATATCACAATAGGTTTGGGGTCGACAGCAACGAAATCCACGATACCTACAACTACAACAAAAGCGACAACACCCACCACAACAAGTACTACAACAGAAGCCACAACACCAGAAACAACTACTACTACAACAGAAGCCACAACACCCACCACAACAAGTACTACAACAGAAGCCACAACACCAGCAACAACCACAACTACAACAGAAGCCACAACATCCACAACAACAAGTACTACAACAGAAGCCACAACACCCACAACAACAAGCACTACAACTGAAGCCACAACACCTACATCAACAACGACTAGGAGACCCCTTATAGATATCACAATAGGTTTGGGGTCGACAGCAACGGAATCCACGACACCTACAACTACAACAGAAGCGACAACACCCACCACAACAAGTACTACAACAGAAGCCACAACACCAACAACAACAACTACTACAACAGAAGCCACAACACCCACCACAACAAGTACTACAACAGAAGCCACAACACCAGCAACAACCACAACTACAACAGAAGCCACAACACCCACAACAACAGAAGCCACAACAACAAGCACTACAACTGAAGCCACAACACCTACATCAACAACGACTAGGAGACCCCTTATAGATATCACAATAGGTTTGGGGTCGACAGCAACGGAATCCACGATACCTACAACTACAACAAAAGCGACAACACCCACCACAACAAGTACTACAACAGAAGCCACAACACCAGCAACAACTACTACTACAACAGAAGCCACAACACCCACCACAACAAGTACTACAACAGAAGCGACAACACCCACAACAACTACTACTACAACTGAAGCCACAACACCCACCCCAACAAGTACTACAACAGAAGCCACAACACCAGCAACAACCACAACTACAACAGAAGCCACAACAACAAGTACTACAACAGAAGCCACAACAACAAGTACTACAACTGAAGCCACAACACCCACAACAACAAGCACTACAACTGAAGCCACAACACCTACATCAACAACGACTAGGAGACCCCTTATAGATATCACAATAGGTTTGGGGTCGACAGCAACGGAATCCACGATACCTACAACTACAACAAAAGCGACAACACCCACCACAACAAGTACTACAACAGAAGCCACTACAACAACAACAACAACTACTACAACAGAAGCCACAACACCCACAACAACAAGTACTACAACAGAAGCCACAACACCCACAACAACAAGCACTACAACAGAAGCCACAACACCCACAACAACAAGCACTACAACAGAAGCCACAACACCAGCAACAACTACTACTATAACAGAAGCCACAACACCCACCACAACAAGTACTACAACAGAAGCGACAACACCCACAACAACTACTACTACAACAGAAGCCACAACACCCACCCCAACAAGTACTACAACAGAAGCCACAACACCAGCAACAACCACAACTACATCAGAAGCCACAACAACAAGTACTACAACAGAAGCCACAACAACAAGCACTACAACTGAAGCCACAACACCCACAACAACAAGCACTACAACTGAAGCCACAACACCTACACCAACAACGACTAGACCCCTTATAGATATCACAATAGGTTTGGGGTCGACAGCAACGGAATCCACGACACCTACAACTACAACAAAAGCGACAACACCCACCACAACAAGTACTACAACAGAAGCCACAACACCAGCAACAACTACTACTACAACAGAAGCCACAACACCCACCACAACAAGTGCTACAACAGAAGCCACAACACCCACCACAACAAGTACTACAACAGAAGCCACAACACCAGCAACAACCACAACTACAACAGAAGCCACAACACCAACAACAACTACTACTACAACAGAAGCGAAAACACCCACAACAACAAGTTCTACAACAGAAGCCACTACAACAACAACAACTACTACTACAACAGAAGCGACAACACCCACAACAACTACTACTACAACTGAAGCCACAACACCCACCACAACAAGTACTACAACAGAAGCCACAACACCAGCAACAACCACAACTACAACAGAAGCCACAACACCCACAACAACAAGTACTACAACAGAAGCCACAACACCCACAACAACAAGCACTACAACTGAAGCCACAACACCTACATCCACAACGACTAGGAGACCCCTTATAGATATCACAATAGGTTTGGGGTCGACAGCAACGGAATCCACGACACCTACAACTACAACAAAAGCGACAACACCCACCACAACAAGTACTACAACAGAAGCCACAACACCAACAACAACTACTACTACAACAGAAGCCACAACACCCACCACAACAAGTACTACAACAGAAGCCACAACACCAGCAACAACCACAACTACAACAGAAGCCACAACACCTACAACAACAAGTACTACAACAGAAGCCACAACACCCACAACAATAAGCACTACAACTGAAGCCACAACACCTACATCAACAACGACTAGGAGACCCCTTATAGATATCACAATAGGTTTGGGGTCGACAGCAACGGAATCCACGACACCTACAACTACAACAGAAGCCACAACACCCACCACAACAAGTACTACAACAGAAGCCACTACACCAACAACAACTACTACTACAACAGAAGTGACAACACCCACAACAACAAGTTCTACAACAGAAGCCACTACAACAACAACAACAACTACAACAACAGAAGCGACAACACCCACAACAACAAGTACTAAAACAGAAGCCACTACACAAACAACAACAACTACAACAACAGAAGCGACAATACCCACAACAACAAGTACTACAACACCCACAACAGCAAGTACTACAACAGAAGCCACAACTCCCACAACACCAACTACTACAACAGAAGCCACAACACCAACAACAACTACGACTACAACAGAGTCCACAACAGCTACAACAGAGGCCACAACACCCTCAACTTCTACCACAGAAACAACAACTACAACACCTACTACCACTTCCACTTCAACGACGGCCACAACGTCAACGACTGCATCTTTTTCTCTTATAGATCTAGGTATAAATATAGGATGAAGTACCAAATAATGTCCTCAGTTGATATGAGGATTCTAAAATAAAGTATTTCACTGATAACTATTTTCTTTTATCTTCACCATTAATAGTCACAATATAATATTATACGCAAGTGACATGACAGCACTAAAAAATGGCTTAAATCGACTTAGTTAAACACTTTCGTGAGTTGATATTAAATCAAATGCACGACTGGGTCGAAGGAACTTGCTCTTATGTAATAGACCAAGAATTTTCAACATAGACGTTTTTAGAGAAAGCTGTTTAGTCCAGTCAAATTAGTCCTTAAAATAGGAGTAAGGTTACAAAAATTCCCATAAAGCTAAAAATTGGTATGAATGTTCAGAATATCTACTATTATAAATGAATCGTGAAAAGTCCCCATCAACCCCCCTTGTGCAAAAAATTTTATTGATGGTAAAAGTTTGCAAAAATAGGTTGTTCGGGTTTTTCAGCTAAACGGTGAGTTTTACAGCAAAAATAGTTTAGACAAAAATTATAGATCATCCGATTCTTTACAAAAAATGTATCCACACTTTTTTTCATAAGTATGTATTGCCATTTCCGTGATATAGCGGTTGAAAGAATTGAAAAAAAAAATATTTTATTCGTAATACCTATGCACGTTATTGTACTTTTATATACATTTTTGATACGTTATACGAGTAAAAATATGAGTCCCTATGTCAAATAATAAAATTCTTAGAATATACATAAATAAACGTCAAAAACTCCGCCCCTATTTTCATTTAGTCGAATGAATGGCCTTGAGTAACATCTGTCTTCCATTCAATTGTCAGCGTGGCGATGCTCATAGCTCGTATGCCTGCTCCGTTTCAAAGGTCTCATACTCAACAAAATACTGTTAGTCGTAAGCATTCCTTCGTAGTGACGACTCGTGGCTATCGCTTATATTTTGTAACAAAGTTTGTGCATTTGACTGTTTTTTTTAAAAAATGTCGCAATTTTGCTTTATTTGTAGTCAGCCTTTGACTGAAAATGGAGTTGTTACTGTTGATCGTGGCATGAAAGCATTAACTGATGCAAGGATTGAAAGAGGTGGTGAGTTTTCGGAGTACCTGAAAGACCAGACATCTGTAAAAATTCATGTGCAGTGTCGAAAAAATTATACTCGAAAAAGTAGCATTGATGCCGAGAAAAGACTGCGCGGGGCCAAGAAGAAGAAGCTGGTTCATCAAAAATAAGTCCTCCTCGTACTAGAGCACGAGTAAGTGAAACAACATTTTGCTTCTATCAGTGTTGGTTATTTTGCGGCAATGAATGAAATGAAGAGTTTGAGAAGAAAAAAAACACTGCAGTACCGACGTAAGATTTTTAAAGTGACTACACTTTCGTTCAAAGACAGTATTCTAACTATAGCTAAAACTCGTTGTGATGATGTAGCCAAAGCTGTTGCTGCTCGAATTGCATTTGAATATGATTAAGTCGCTGCCGAGGCTAAGTATCATAACGATTGCTACAATTCTTTTCTGAAACCGACCGCTGGGGGTAAATTCGGTCGTCCTCAAGATGAAGCTACAAATATTGCGATGAGAGAAATATTTAAGTATATTGAAAATAACAATGATTGTCAATTCACATTAGACGAATTGAAAAGTATTTGTAAAAAATCAACAATAGATAACAGAACCATTAAAATGCAATTGAAGTTGGAGTATGGTAATAAAATTATTATTACAGAAAAATCAGGATCATTAACATTCGTATGTTTCATTAATAGTCACCATGATATTTTAAATCAAGCTTGGTACGAAACAGATAAAAAACAAAAAAGAAGAGCGATTTCGCATCTTAGAAGCTGCAGCAGTAATTATTCGAGGGGATATTCAATGTGCAGTGTTAGATAATTCTAATTATCCTCCACCAGGGGCCTGTTTCTCAGGTCATACACATCATACAACATACAACATTTTCATACATCATACACATCATACAATTTTCTGTTTCTCAGATTTCACTGGAAGTGTTGTATGATATTTGTATTGTTGTATGATGTGTATGATTCTGACATTTCATTATTATTTGAGTGTTAGGTTAATATAAATCTCAACTTTATTTTCTTGCTAAATAAAAAAGTTAATTGTTAGATAAGAAAATTAAAGTTTTACTAATTTAAAAGTAATATGGGAGATAATTTATGTATAAAACTATGGAATTACTATATTCATTAATAAATTAATAACTGTAATTGATTATAATAATAGTTGATTACAAAATTAAAATTCTTGAAAGAATCAGAAAAATGCTTCGATGGTTCATAAATGAACAAATTAATTTTAAAAACTAACAGCACTAGCTTCATGGCTTAAGGCTGGGGTTTCTATTTATTTTGAGTCTTCTAAGTGGATTTCACTTCAAACATGAAATTCTCTTGTTAAACTGCGAGATAATTTGGATTTTTCCACAAATAAAATGTCTTGTTTTCAAAGAAATGACTGCACACTAGAATTGTTTGTTCTTTTGACGACTGTAGAAAAGAAAACAATGACAATTAATTCAAAATTGTTATAATTTTATTAGTTCAAAAAATACTAACTTTTGTATATTTCCTTTTCATGTTGTACATGCAGTTTACAACAGAATTTTGTGTTGTATTAAATGTATGAAAATTTGTAGGTTAATTTGCTGTATGATGTGTATGATAAATTTCTGAGAAACAGAATCATACAACATTCCAATATTTCCAGTGTAATCTCCGGTCATACATTGTTGAATGACAGCGGATCATACAACAAATCTGAGAAACAGAAATCATACAGCAGAACTGTCAATATCATACAATGTATGATGTGTATGATTCGAGAAACAGGCCCCAGGTCGTATGTTTGAAGATATTGATACAGACAGACATTCCAAAGTCACTGACTTATTTCTTGGAGAAGGTTATTTTAAAAAATAAACGCTTCAATTTAGAACATTTACAATTAGTATGCACGAATATTAGCCATAGTATTATGAGTGCTGTTCGGCCTAGGTCTTTCAAGTCCAAATTACAATTGGGTCTCTCCGTCTTTTGTATCGGCGATTTGGATCGAAACGGTTTATACAAATGTTTTCATCTTTTGGTTTATGCGCATCTTATAATGATACGATGATGTATGAGGCAGCAGCAGTTTTTCAACGTCCATCTCATATCTTATCACCTGAAACTGGCAAATTTATTCAATATGTAGCAGGTAATGCTGATATAAATGTAAATACGCTAGACGGTCATAACACGCTTCACATTATAGGTATTATTCTAATTGTTACTCCAAAAACTTCAGTTGTACTAGAAGAGCCTATACATCGAATAGAAGTAGTCCCATCAGCAAAAGATTTCGCTGCAAAAGCTCATGTGCCAATACAGGTGTATGAAAATAATGGTGTAGTATAGATTACAATAAAATAAATGTCCGAGATTTTGATTATGGAAGTGGAGTAAGACAGTAAGAGTATCTTTACTCAAAAAAGTCGACGTGATATGGTTCTATGACAAATGGAGAAATCTATCAATTCCCGGTGATGAATTTTTCAACATAGAAAATTTCATTTTTATCGTTTATTCATCAACCAGCTAGTAATTACAATACCATTTATACACCACTTTACTTTGTGCTTCAGAAAATGCAAAACATTATGGTCATGATGTATGCATTGTTACTTTTGATAAGCATCTGTATGCAAAAGCTCGAGAAATCGTCTTAGCTGCACCTAAAACTACTTGATGATTTTTTATTATGAGTGGTTAAAATGGATGAAATTCGGCTACCAAAGCAGATTTCGCTTTATGCAGTGCAAAAGAATAAACTTTTTGCCAAAAATTGTAGTAAACTGGCTGGAGATTGTGATATAGTGCTGAATTTATCGGAAGTTAGAATGGACCAATGGAAACAGACGTTTTATGAAGTTATCCGGACAACTGATGAGAATGAGAGATACTCTTATATCGAAAAAGCCCATGAGTTAACAAAGAGGCTTTATTAATCGAAAGTTAAATATAACTTAAACGAAGCAAATTACTTCAACAGCAGTCTTACATGCATTATGATCGAAGCAATTTTCAAAATAAAAGGAGAATTAATAAGCCTTAATTATTCACCGCATCGAACCGAAGAACTGGCAACTGTGATTTGTGCAACCATTTCCATTCCATTTCCATTTCATTGGAGTATGGTCCATTTTGAAGGAGATAAGATGATCTCACTTTGGAAAAAATACTCTTGAATTCGATGAAGTCCAAAAGTATCTAAACGGGATGGACTGGAAGCTTCTGTTCAACTACTATCAAAAGGCTAAGACTTATAGGGGAAGAATAATCACAGAAAGCTTTTAAAGTTGTAACTATTTAAAAATAATGTATTGTACTTATTTAACTTAATTAAAAGTCTAGCGCAAAAAAGAAAAAAAAATTGTTTTCGCCAAACTAAAATCCCTTACAAAAAAAATGTTTTGTTTCTATCAAAATTTAAATTATTGTAAAACTTATCAAATGTGCTACTCAGGCAAACGACAGATATTGTCATGCCTTAATTATTCAATTGTTTCTTTTTCTCAATGATAACAACTGTACAACTATTATATTGAATACAAATCTTATCTTATATTATCTATCAAAACTTAAAAAAAATATTTTTTGAATTTTTAAATTTTGGAAAATCCAACGGCTCAGTATTTTTACTTGCGATATATGTATGTAGGTACTATAGGGCAAGTTCTGCATTTGGAAAAAAAATCGAACTCGAGATTTTGATCAAAGTTGACATTACGATGATAGCGAAGACCAAAAAAGTGGGTCCGACAATTCCGTCTGTCTGTCTGTATGTCTGTACCTCGAACTACAGCCTAAACTACCGGAGGTATTTTCTTCAAACTCGGTAGTTAAGGGTCTTTGGTGATTCCCTAGAGGAAAAATTGAAATTTTTTTTTTAGCTCCAAAACTAACGGTACCCCCCATACACCCGTAATTCAAAATCTTATTTATCTCGAAAACGTCTCTAACGATTTTGATAAAAAAAAAAATTTGATATTATGGATATGGACTACATTTTGGTCAAAAAAAATTTTTGAGGCAAAATGTTATTAGGGGTACCTGCCATAGACCCGTTCTTTTGATTTTCGACTTTCTCATTAACTAACCCAAAATTTTTGCAGGAGTGCCCTTAGGTTTAAAATAATATTGTATATAAAAATATTCGAAAAAATATTTGTTGGGTTTTTTTGAAAAAAAAAATTTTTTAAATCAATATCTTCAAAACCTATGAACGATTATTTTTCGAAATTATTTCCTAAAATCAATATTATTTAATACTTAAAATTCGCATCCTACATTTTTTTCTTGAAAAATTTTAGAGAAATTTCTTATATAAAAAATGTATTTAATAATAAAACGATTTTTTAAAGTTTATTTGCTTAAATTCATACTTTTCTGTAAACCAGACGGCAATTTTAGGCATTTGAACATTATTATCTCATTAAATCCATGTTTTATATTTATAAAATGTATCTTAAATTCCAAAGTACTTTTACATAAGAGCAAGTTCGTGCGATCCAGTCGTGCATTTTATTTTTTTGAAATTTATTTTTTATTAGTACAGCAATAAAAACCTTGAGTTGACGTACCAAAATTTCTTCTTAAGAATGTTTTAAAATGTTTGTATATAAAAGCTTATTTTTTTAAGAAACCACTACAACGACTTATAATTTTTCTTCTTACAGAAACTAATATTTGCTTGAATCACATGGTATCCTGTTTCTAGCTCCAAACTAAGGGAATTGTTTTAGTCATTTAAAAAATGAATTGAATGCTTATGAATAGTTTTTCTCTAAAAAACATTAATTTTTGAAATTCTTAAGCTAAGTGTAACGATTGGTAGATCTTACAATATTGTCAGACCTGACAATGTCTGACAATTAAGTTGTGTGTGTACACGGTTGATAGACAATTTACCAATCTCTTTAAATTTATTGTCAGAAGTTGGCTGACAATTTATTTTCGGATAGCTGCATAAATACCTATCACTTAATTGTACGAGATTGGTAGATTTTCTACCAACAGTGTACATACACAACTAATTATCAGTTGTTGTTCGTTATGGAAACTGCTTCATTTAAACCTTGGCTGCAAATTGTGTGACAATGAAAAAAATGTATTATGCTAAAAAAACGTACATCTTAGAATTTCCTCATTGTCAGAAAAGTCACACAAGAATTAGCAGGCCTGACAACAAGTTGTGAATTTACACGATTATCAAATACCTACCTTACAATTTACGGTCTTACAATTAATCGCAACACTACACGATTGTCAGCTAGCGTACACATGTCAGACAATGATCTTACAATTAATTGTCATACCAATTTTTTGACAATTGTAAGACCTCACGATTGTAAGACATTGTGAGCATGTTTTTCACTGACGGATCTGACAATATTGTAAGATCTACCAATCGTGTACACTTAGCTTTAGTCTTTTACATAAGAGGAAGTTCGTTCGACCCAGTCGTGCATTTTGTTTTTTTTGTATTCCTTTCAAATTATGAATCGCAGACGGGCTGTACCATTGTCTCACTGCTTGTGCCTAGCCTATCCTTTAGTTCACTGTTAGGCTCCTCATTTAAAACCAAAAGTGTTCTCGTCCCTGTCCTCATCATTAGCTGATGAGGAAATTTTCAAGGTAGCAAAATTGTATTGCCGACATGTTGGCTGTTCAAAAGTCGCAACCTCCAGATAAAGCAGCAAGACCAAACGTTGAAGGAGCTGATATAACAGCTTCCTGCTGGATCTTTTCTCTCAAACGCGACAATTCCATTTCACCAGTCTCTTGAAAAATAAATTGTCCTGTTTCCTAGTGAATGTTTTATTTTCGTGTATTTCTACAACGAGACCTTAAAGTTCGTTCCTGGAACAAAAACGACAGGATTAACGACTATTTAACTTAAGAGAGCAACAACATTGACAGGTGGCGCTACATTGAATGCATCTGCAATTTTCAAAGATCGAACTATAAATTAGTGCATTTTTCACCAGCCAATTTTCTTCTTCTGTAGAATAAGTAACCCTTGGCGCTTTTTGGTTTTTGAAAATGTACATTTTTTTGACCTTTCACTAAGTTTTTAATTCTTAATTTCAAACTTTAAGTTGAAATAGTGCACGAAATCAATTTTTAACTCTCCGGGCAAATTGAACATTAGTAACTTTAAGCTTCCCTTATCTTCTCATTATAAAAACGAGTTTTCGAGATCAGAGTGGTTAGGCGAAAATCGCAACCTTGAAAAGGGGAATTGAGCCTATTCAATTGAACCCTGATTTCTTTTAGTATGAACTATGAATAAAATATATCTAGATGATAAGATAGGATTTTTAAAAAAATATCATTAATTTATGTCGCCAGCAGACAGAACAAGGGAAAATAGTTCGTAATTCGAAGTGAGGCTTTGAGTTATGTTTCAAATAATAAGACAACTATTTAAAAGGTAGGTGAGTTCTATTTAATTCTTTTGCAATTGAACGTCAAACAATAACCAATAAAGCCTCTTAAAATAGTGGGTATAGCAGTATTTTTGATTTCGATTTTATTCATTAAAATTTCGGACTATAAGTTCTTACATACATAATGGAAAAGTAAAATAATCATTCTTATTCATTTCATAGTCGAAAATCACGAGTTTTTGAAATATACCGATTTTTGTTGCCATACTGGGTGTCTTAAGCCAATCTTAACCCCTTAAGTACTTTCTGGTGTGAATTAATATAAACCACATAAAAGTCATAAGGTTCAAATAAGAGAAGGGATCTCTGAGCAAAGTTCTTTTTACCTGTTGGCTTAGACCTAAAATTAAAAACAAAGTCTTTAGGAGCAGAAGAAAAAAAAAATATCTTTAAGCATAGCTCTAAAAATATGCTTGTATGTATAAAGAAACTAAATGAAAGTCTTTAGCAGAAATATACAAATAAGTAACCAGTTCAAAAATATAGAGCACACAAATCAGAAAGAAGTGTAACAAAACCGCATAACTTTACATAATTCAGATCAGATCTTTTACTTTAATTTTAGCATATTTAGCATTTTGTAATTAATGGGAAGAAACAACCATTAGTCAATATAAATCTATAAGTAAGCCTTTTTTAGTTCATTCATTCTACGTCATCAATGTGAACAAGAATCTTGTATTTGTATAAAACTTCATTGATATATAAGAAGTTCTCTGGCACTTCAGGCGCAGAAGAAACAGAATGAAGAAACTGATCAGTTTGGTAGTTTTGTGTAAGATTCTGATATTTTATTTATTTTTATGCCATAATTACATATATATTTTTTATCTTATTTAAGCTTTTGTACTATTTTTTGCTTCTGCTCAAAAAGAAGGAAAAACATTTGGTGTTTTTAGAAAAAAACCAACAGCAACCAAGCAACCACAAGGAATATGGAAACCACCAAGTGAAATTCGACCATATATTCAACAATACTATCCCTACCCTCAAAACCCTACGGCAAATATCGAACCATATTATGAACCAAATAATGAATGCATATGCATACCTGGACTTCCAGGACCGCCAGGTGCTACGGGTTCACCTGGGATACCAGGCAGACCTGGTTCCAAGGGTGGGAAAGGAGTGGATGGTTTTGTTGGTAACAAGGGAAAAGCAGGAAACAAAGGCTTTAAAGGAGATCCTGGAAGAAGAGGATCTGAAGGCACTATAGGAAGTCGAGGATCTAAAGGGGAAAAAGGACAAATGGGTTCCAAAGGTGTGCAAGGAAAAATGGGAGCCAGAGGCACGAAAGGACGCAAAGGAGATAATGGATTAATTGGAGCCATTGGCTCACCAGGGTCACCAGGGTCACCAGGAGCACAAGCTAGACCACCTAATACAATTTCAACTTCAACTACTACAACAGAGGCGACAACACCTACAACTACTTCCACAACTGAAGCAACAATACCTACAACAACAAGTTCTACAACAGAATCCACAACACCTACAACAACTTCAACTACAACAGAATCTACAACAACATCTACTACAACAGAAGCGACAACACCAACAACAACAAGTACTACAACAGAAGCCACAACACCTACAACAACAACTACTACAACAGAAGCCACAACACCTACAACAACTTCAACTACCACAGAATCAACAACAACATCTACTACAACAGAAGCGACAACCCCAACAACAACTGCTACAACACCAACAACAACAAGTACTACAACTGAAAGCACATCACCCACAACAACGACTACTACAACAGAAGCCACAACCCCTACAACAACTTCAACTACAACAGAATCAACAACAACATCTACTACAACAGAAGCCACAACACCTACAACAACTTCAACTACAACAGAATCTACAACAACATCTACTACAACAGAAGCCACAACACCTACTACAACTTCAACTACAACAGAATCCACAACACCAACAACAACAACTACTACAACAGAAGCCACAACACCTACAACAACTTCAACTACAACAGAATCTACAACAACACCAACAACAACAAGTACTACAACAGAAGCCACAACACCTACAACAACTTCAACTTCCACAGAATCAACAACAACATCTACTACAACAGAAGCGACAACACCAACAACAACAAGTACGACAACTGAAAGCACATCACCCACAACAACGTCTACTACAACAGAAGCCACAACCCCTACAACAACTTCAACTACAACAGAATCAACAACAACATCTACTACAACAGAAGCCACAACACCTACAACAACTTCAACTACAACAGAATCTACAACAACATCTACTACAACAGAAGCCACAACACCTACGACAACTTCAACTACAACAGAATCCACAACACCAACAACAACAACTACTACAACAGAAGCCACAACACCTACAACAACTTCAACTACAACAGAATCTACAACAACATCTACTACAACAGAAGCGACAACACCAACAACAACAAGTACTACAACAGAAGCCACAACACCTACAACAACAACTACTACAACAGAAGCCACAACACCTACAACAACTTCAACTACCACGGAATCAACAACAACATCTACTACAACAGAAGCGACAACACCAACAACAACAAGTAGTACAACAGAAGCCACAACACCTACAACAACAACTACTACAACAGAAGCCACAACACCTACAACAACTTCAACTACCACAGAATCAACAACAACATCTACTACAACCGAAGCGACAACCCCAACAACAACTACTACAACACCAACAACAACAAGTACTACAACTGAAAGCACATCACCCACAACAACGACTACTACAACAGAAGCCACAACCCCTACAACAACTTCAACTACAACAGAATCAACAACAACATCTACTACAACAGAATCCACAACACCTACAACAACTTCAACTACAACAGAATCTACAACAACATCTACTACAACAGAAGCCACAACACCTACGACAACTTCAACTACAACAGAATCCACAACACCAACAACAACAACTACTACAACAGAAGCCACAACACCAACAACAAGCACTACTACAACCGAAGCCACAACACCCACCACAACAAGTACTACAACAGAAGCCACAACACCTACAACAACTACGACTTCAACAGAAGCCACTACACCAACAACAACAAGTACTACTACAACACCCACAACAACAAGTACTACAACAGAAGCCACAACACCTACAACAACTTCAACTACAACAACAACGACTAGTAGACCCCTTATAGATATCACAATAGGTTTGGGATCGACAACTACAACACCCACAACAACAAGTACTACAACAGAAGCCACAACACCCACCACAACAAGTACTACAACAGAAGCTACAACTCCCACAACATCAACTACTACAACACCAACAACAACGAGTACTACAACAGAATCCACAACATCAACAACAACTACTACTACAACAGAAGCCACAACACCCACCACAACAAGTACTACAACAGAAGCCACAACACCTACAACAACTACGACTTCAACAGAAGCCACTACACCAACAACAACAAGTACTACTACAACACCCACAACAACAAGTACTACAACAGAAGCCACAACACCTACAACAACTTCAACTACAACAACAACGACTAGTAGACCCCTTATAGATATCACAATAGGTTTGGGGTCGACAACTACAACACCCACAACAACAAGTACTACAACAGAAGCCACAACACCCACCACAACAAGTACTACAACAGAAGCTTCAACGCCTACACCTACAACAACAACTACTACAACAGAAGCCACAACACCTACAACAACTTCAACTACCACAGAATCAACAACAACATCTACTACAACAGAAGCGACAACCCCAACAACAACTACTACAACACCAACAACAACAAGTACTACAACTGAAAGCACATCACCCACAACAACGACTACTACAACAGAAGCCACAACACCTACAACAACTTCAACTACAACAGAATCTACAACAACATCTACTACAACAGAAGCCACAACACCTACGACAACTTCAACTACAACAGAATCCACAACACCAACAACAACAATTACTACAACAGAAGCCACAACACCAACAACAAGCACTACTACAACCGAAGCGACAACACCCACAACAACAAGTACTACAACTGAAGCTACAACTCCCACAACATCAACTACTACAACACCAACAACAACGAGTACTACAACAGAATCCACAACACCAACAACAACTACTACAACAACAGAAGCCACAACAAGTACTACAACAGAAGCCACAACACCTACAACAACTACGACTTCAACAGAAGCCACTACACCAACAACAACAAGTACTACTACAACACCCACAACAACAAGTACTACAACAGAAGCCACAACACCTACAACAACTTCAACTACAACAACAACGACTAGTAGACCCCTTATAGATATCACAATAGGTTTGGGGTCGACAACTACAACAGAAGCTACAACATCCACAACAACAAGTACTACAACTGAAGCCACAACACCCACCACAACAAGTACTACAACTGAAGCCACAACACCCACTACAACAAGTACTACAACAGAAGCCACAACACCTACAACAACTACAACTTCAACAGAAGCCACTACACCAACAACAACTACTACTACAACAGAAGCGACAACACCCTCAACAACAAGTACTACAACTTCAACTACAACCGATGCCACAACATCAACTACTTCATCTTCTTCTCTTATAGGTATAAATGTAGGATAAAGTATCAAATTATGTCCGTAGTTGATATGACGATTCTAAAATAAAGTATTTTACATATATCTTTTTTTTCTATCTTCACTATTAATATTGACAACATAATATCATACGCAGGTGACATAACTGAAAAATGGCTAACTCGTACATTGACTTAGCAAAAAACTTTCGTGAATTGATATTAAATCAAGTGCACGACTGGGTCGGGTCGACCAAGAATTTTAAACATAGATGTTTTTAGAGAATGCTGTTCATAAAATTAATTTTTTAACTCTCTTAGCAGTTAGTGTTAAAAACAGAATGTGAGCTTAGTTTTTTTTCTTTTTAATGAACCGTAACAACGATTTATAGTTTTTGTTCTGGTATTTAATAATTTCCAAGAGATCACATGGTATTGGGCTTATATCTGCAAATACTAAAACTTTTGTTTTAACCTTTAAAAAGATAATTTTATGCTTTTTTCTCTAAGCCAGTATTTGCTGCACCTCTCCGGAAAAATCATCAGGAACCTGAAGATCATGCCAACTCAGAAGTGCAATAACTCCTCCAGCATATACTAGAGCCTTGTGAAAGGTATCTATACGCCCGCCCGAGCCATCACTAACGATCATTTGAAGAAATCATTCAAAACGATGACGCACCCTTCTACGAGACGATCAACAATCAGTACTACCAACAGTACTACACTAAATCTGCTCTTTGGAAGGATTTAAATATAAAAATGCATGATAAATGGTTTGTTAAAAAAAAACACCGTTTTATTATCTAAATGTCATTTTGACATGACATCGTGTAAAATTTACAAAAAGGAGCGTAAACAATTTTTTTCGATTGTTACTAAGAGAAAATGCATTAATAAATTATTTACATTTTTCAAATTCTCTAACAGTTGTACGGTATTGGGGACGCAATGTGGTTGGTATAATCATTTATAGGATTTGAACATTATAAAATCCAATTTTAAATGTATCCCATTTCCAATATGCATACAATTATACTAAAATAAATAATAATGGAAATCAGCTGGGGTTTGCTTACGTTTATAATAACCAGAGGCTTAGATCTGAGAACTTTTTTGGTAGTATATTTGACATAAGGAAGGCGTAGCTAAAACGGTTAAGAAAATATTTATAAATAAGGATTTGTTTGACGTGGCGTAAACCCGAAGTAAGTGCTTCGGCTCGGTTTACTTATTCCGAGGTTGAACCCAGTATTACTGAAAAATAACAAATAGTGTTAATTAACAAATGCGTTTCTGAATGCTTTTCAACAGCATCCTCGTTTGAGTTTGTATTTGTACCCGTCAGTTGAATTGGTATTTGACTCTCTTCATAGAAATGAGGAAAATTCTGCTCTTTGGCCAGATTGGGCCTAACCAACAATCAAATTAAGAGACCACTTTAATATTTGAGTGAAATGGACCATTATGTAAAGGGCTCTATAATGTTAGCCATACATGTTATGAACTTAATATTTATGTGAACTCTAAATTATGAACCATTTATTGTACGGAACCTAAAAAATAAAATGTCCATTAAATAATGTTTCATTTCGCTCAAATATTAAAGTCGTCTCTTAATTTAAATGTTGGTAAGGCCCATTGTGAAGCACAGCCACAGCAACTGCAACATTTTCGCTGTATCAAGGTCCACACAGGAGACTCCCCCAAATCCTAGTCTACTACCACAGATAATTATATGTATATAGCTTGAACCAATTCAGTTGGCCAACGGTCGGTTGCGCAGAGAGAGGATTTAAGAGAACAAAAATGGTGCGCAAGATATTTAATGAGTAAAGATTTTTCCTTAAATTTTACAGTGCCTAACTCAACTTTGCTTTGACAAATAGTTTAGGGATTATTGTTTATTTCTATGTTTTATGATTTGTGGCTTAGCAACAGAAAGGTTCCGGGGACGTTATGTTTATATTTATTTTATCTTGTTAGTGTTCATTTGATATATGTATTTACTATTTTTTGACCTGTGGGGTTTTGGGATTAATTGTAGACTAGTGTTAATTAGTTAGATTAGTGTTTACGAGTTTGAAATTGTGTCCCACGTCAGGTCGTGAGAAAAGTATTCGTCCTCAGTTGTTATGGCTTTTTCACACACTTTTCGCCAGCCTTCAGCCGTTATTTTTGAAAATTCTTCCTCTGCTAATTTTTGAACATCCAATAAATTAAATGTTGTGTTTCGTGAACCTACTCTTGCCTTGATAGTTGCCCAAATATATACAGTTCAATTTTTAAACATCTGTATAGTATGCGGAATATTGTTTTCGGTTAGCCATTGTATCATCTCGGATTTCTTGCTAGCAGAAGTAATTTGTTTTTCTTCTAATTTATTGTGGTACGAGGTGTTGTCCATTACAATAACTGAAGGTTCCTCCAAGTTATTCAAAACTTGGATCCATTTGCAGAAATTTTTGAAGTTCATGTCGTCGTGATAGTCTCCCGTTTTCGTTCCAGATTTGAATAAAAGTAAGGAGTTTTTCACGAAACCTTTTTCACCACCTGCATGCGCCATTATCAGCCTCTTTCTCTTTGAAATTGCTATTGTCATCAGTCCAAGCCCGTGGCCTTGTATGTGAGCTATGAATATAGCTTTCTTCCATATAAATGATATCAAATCCTTTTGTTCTGTATTCCCGGATTTTTCTCAGATACTTCACTCGCATGAGCTTAATATCATTTCTTTCACAGAGAAGTTTCCGGTTGTTTTGAGTTTTTTGTAGCTAAATCCGTTTCTTCTTTTTTTTTTTATAATTCACTCGCGCTTAAGGGTATGTTACGAGACCCTTATAATGTTTTAAACACAGCACGGGCGAGGGAGAAATTAGCAGGGTAGAGAAAAGAGGTGCCGATGAACATTGGTTTTGAATGTTTTCAAATTGAAATGGCAAGGGGAAACTGTGCCGGGTAAGTTGTTCCATAATCGTATTGTGCGACTAAAAACGAATCTCTATATTTGACGGTACGACGTAATACTTAAGTTAAACTCCAGATCTTCCTGAACTCGTTGTCTCAACATTCGAATTCGTCTAGTCCAGTTTTCCACTTCGTATGCTGCACTTTTTTATTTAGTGACTGCACACTCCTGTCTCTTCGTATTCCTTAATAATCCTTCTGATTGAACGTTCAGAAATTCCAGTAGTTTTCACTGTTTGCGTTGTTGCGTAACTCACAGGATTTTCAAAAAACGAATTCTTTGCTTCTTCCAGTTTGTCATTATATGTATATCTTAACAACTATTTTACGCGCCTGGCTTCCAATAGGTTTTCCTTTTCTAAATGGATCCATTAAAATTTCTTTTAAATGTATTTCAATATTTTATTCTTGGCTGTTTTTTTTTAAACTGAATTGCAAAGCAAAGCAAATATCATTTAAATAATACCTTAATTCCCTCTGATGCAAAAATTCATTCTTAAAAATTCGTAGTTAAAAATTGTTCAAACTCGTAAACACTAATCTAACTAATTAATACTAATCTACAATTAATCCCAACCCCACAGGTCAAAAAAAAAAAATATATCAAATATATCAAAATATATCAAAAAATAAATATAAACACAACGCCCCGGAACCTTTCTGTTACTAAGCCACAAATCATAAAACATAGAAATAAACAATAATCCCTAAACTTTTTGTCATTAATCCTATGTCGCAGCTTGCAGGTAGTTTTTCTTGTCTAACCCAATTGCATTTTGCAATAGACTTATTTTTTTATTATAGGTGCACTGAAATTTGTCCCAGTAATAAAAACAAAAATTGTTAATTTTATTTTTTCGAAGTAAAGTTTACACCTAAAAATCTTTTCCTTTTATCTCACCAGAGATGAAATAGTTTTTTAGACATCAAGCTATGAAAGAAAAGTAAACCATGATCATATCTTATTCAAAGAAAGTCCATCACTGGAAATTCATTTCTATTTTACTGTGAGCGAAGCTATAAACAAAACTCACCCTCCTAAGTACTTCTGCTTCAGTATGATCGCAGCAGCGTCATTGACAACAACGCCGGCATGTACTAGGGATATTCACTAAACATCGATGTATCGAAACTATTCGATGTTCACCATACGAGACATCGGATTGATCCGATGTTTTGCCTAGTAAATTTTCTATTCGATGTATCGATGTTTTTTTTAAAAAATCGAAAAACTATGACAAAGAACATAAGACTTATTTTTATTTTTCATTCAGGTCGGTGAATATGAGAATCGGCTCTTTTACGAGTTTGTCTTTGGGTATTATGTAAATGGAAATGACAGCCGAGCAACTGAGGTTACGCATACTTTTGCAAAAATGTGAGCATCGGCTTTTTCAAATTTGTAGAAATGACAACTAAGCAACCGAGATAACTCATACTTTTGCAAAAATGTGTGCATCAGCTCTTTTTTGTCTTTTGTTTTTTTGTCTTTGAGTAGTTTCTTCGGTTTACTCTTTCATTTCACTGTCCTGCTTGAACATGTTACCCCGGTTACAAGAGTAGATTGAGGAATCGAATCGAAATCGAATTGAGATTTCGATCCAGGTATATGGCGGCACTGGATCGAGAGATCGAATTGAAATGGAATCGAAATGACAATCTCTTTTAAACTGTTGTTGTACACACACTCGATTCTTCGATCCCTCGATTCAGGTATACAAGCATATTTTCGATTCGATTCAGCTCGTTTAGTTCGTTTAGGATCGGATCGAGAAATCCTATTTCAATCCGATCCAGGTATACACGGAGCTTAATCCTGATTCAATTCCGATTCAATTCTCCATATAAACGTAGTATATGTACTGCTTCATATACTTGCTCTTGCTCTCACTCATCTACATATGTACAGTGTGATTTGTGAATCGAAATTTGCCTTTTTACGCTAATGTAAAACAATTAAACTGATCAATTTTTTTTTGGAATTTTAAAATAATAGATAATACTTTTGCCAGCGCATATTGTTAGTTTCTATTTGTTGAAGTAAAAAATCATTAAATAAAGTATTCGATGTTGAAAAAACATCGATGTTTTTAAGCGATGTATCGAAAGACATCGATGCTGGTTTCCGATGTCTAACATCGAATAAAAGCATCGATGTTTTTCTTAAGTGGACACCCCTAGCATGTACATCTTTTTTTTCTTTTATTCAGTGATTTTTCTGTCTCTTTAAGAATTAAAGAGTAGAGCAAAGAAATTTAAAGAGACCTGCGCAGTAGAATTGCCAACTGAATTGGTTCAAGCTATACAGATGTCTCACCTCCATACAAAATTCTGTCATCGAAAATTTTCTCCAGCAGACAAAAGCTTTTTTAAGAAGTTTCTTAAGAAGAAGAGAATCCTTTAGTCGCCGTAAAAAAGCTTTTCTGAATAAAAAAGAGAACAATATAATATTTTCTCTTCTGTTTAAGGACTTTTTTTTACTATGCGCGAGAATGATAATACAGGCAGACAATGCGGCTACCTTTATTTATGTGGAATATATCTACCAAAAAAAGCAATTTCCTACTGGGGTATCATATTTTTTTTTGGAAAAAAAGGCGAAAGGGAAGGCATTAGGTAGATAGAACATATTTTATTAATATATCCATCATTTGAATTATATTAATTTATAATCTTTGTTTCTTTTTTTAAATACTTTACACCTGTGTGTACATCCTTGTATTAGTAGCCGCATGTAGGTCGGTATTCTATGAAAAATGTACATGTGTTTTTCTATAAGTTTGACACACACCGCGTACGGGCGAATGAATTTCGGTTTTTGTACAGAACATTTTTATGAAATTTCCTAAAGCGTAATTCCACAATCAAGAGTAGGGGCTGTTCATTTTTTTTTTGTTTTTATAAAATCTACATGGACTTCCTTAGAACTATGTAATAATATTATTACTGAAATGGAAAAAAAAAAACACCTTTATGTATTTTGAAAATAGTCAGGGTCTTTTTTCTATTACGGGTGACACAAATAAAAGACAGACAGACAAAAATTTAAACATTTAAAACCTATATACTGTATATAAAACGACAACTGACTTTTTATCAATTTTTAAGGACATAAACTATACTTTAACGTCAAAGAGCTCGTCTAACTTTAACAGCAGCAAATAGCTACTTTATCTTCTAAAAGTATACATTATTCATATTGACAATGGTCAGTTCATACCAAAGCAAATCGAAGTAAAAATGCTTACTGATGTTTTATTCGATTTTTTAAAAGATGTGCTTTGTAAATAGACTGAATCACTGAATATTAGAAAATCAATCGTGATGTACGATCAACAAATCTGTACATACAAATGTAGTTATGTATATGCTATGTATGCATGCGGAGACGAGTACAGCCAAATGAATATGCACCTTGCACCAACAAAATTGAATTTGTATGCTGTGAATTAGCTATAGGTATACTTCATTTCCAACTAAAGTAATGTAAATAATTTGTAAAACAATCAAAATCTAAAACGAGGTAGATATATAAAATGTACTTTTTTCGGCGAAGATTTATTTGGTCTGAAGTTGTATGTTCTTTTTATTTTTTCTTGTTTGTGTATAGTTGGGTCATTTTTTAAAAATTGACATTTTTTTTTGATCGTTTGAAAAATTTTTTTTCAGTTTTTCTTGGGTTTTAGTTTCTAAATCTATAGTAAACAAGTAGAAAAGGAGTTCTCCGAGTTGCGCAAAAATAATTTCAAATATTTTCCATTTTAAGAGTATTTTTTGATAAAAATTTAAATTTTAAATTTCGAATGTACTAAAAATGTTCTTTTCTTGCATAAAATAACAATAATCCACGAAAAAAATAGTAACAATAAATAGTTGAAATTTTGTGGAAAGCAACTAAATTTAATAAGATAATTAATAAAAAAGTTGTTTGTTTACGAAATGATTTTGTTTAAAAGCATGAAAGACAAAAAAAAATAATTTTAAATAACGGCACATAACTTTCTTGGAACTTTTACGGTACCAATATTGTAAGGAATGATGAAATTCAGTATATTTATCTAGAATATAAAAAAATAAATAATGATATGAGCCATTATAAACTAAAAGAACATTTATTAAAAAACAAATACGAAAATGGCCACGGAGATTACAGGCCACGGAGATTACAAAATCGACTATTTCTTAATTTTAATATAGTAAATGTAATTCAATGTCATCCAAATTATATTAGGTTCAAGTATGAGTAAATACCTTTCTTTTGGCGGTGGTTAGACTAAAAAATATTTATACGGTACAAAGATAACAAGGCCACGGATATTACACTGAATTTTTACTCGGATGAAAAAATTATTTTGTACGTAAATTTTAAAGGAATTAACTGCAATTATTAAATTATAATAAAACATGAAATTGAAGGTTTTTTGACGTACTATAAGATAATGCATCGTAAGAAATTATTAAAAATTGTTTAGTATTGTGAAAAAGCGAAAATGTTTAATTAAGTTTTTTTTTTCCAAATCTTGTCACACTCGTTCAACTAAGTATTCGGACAACAAAACAATTTTTTTTTTTTGGCATATGATAAAATTGAAGTTTGAGAGAAGGCCTTTCAAACGACAAGGCCCAAAATTAAATAAAAAATCATTTTCATCATTAAAAATATTAATAAAACTGATTAAGCATGAAAATCACATCCCAAAAAGGCCACGGAGATTACACATTATTAATTACCATGGCTATTCGTTACCATCAATCGATCTACAAATTTGTTCTTATAATGCTGTCATATAAACACAGTTCCATGCCGAATTTCAAGTCTTTAAATTTAAATGCAAAAAAAAATAGAAGCTATAACGCTAAAAATGTATTTTTTTTAAAACGACCCAGTCGTGTTTCAGTTATGTATCTTTCAAATTAAGGGATATTCAACGTAAATTATCTTAGGTTCTGTTGTAAGACCCACATTAGTTAGAAGAGTTGTCTAACGTGTTTAAAATTATGCAAAAGTAAGATAAGGTCTCCAAGCTAAACAACTGCGTTAAGTAGAACCGGTTTTATTCTTTAAACGAGAACTGTTTAAAATTTTGCACCTAATTTCTAAACAGGGTATATTTTTACTGCGAATTCATTTCACAAAATGTTCATAGCTTCCATAGGGCCAGCAGAAATGATTGTACAAATAAAATTAAAAAAATTTATGATAGCACCAAAATAATGATTGATTGTGCTTTTCAGAAATTACAACAAATCAAAGACGAGTTTTATAGATATCTTTAACTTAACCCTAGACAAAATATATTTTTTTTTTTTGATTTTTTTCATACGGTTGAATTTCATATATTAGTCGAATACTACTTGTAATCAAAAGTATTTGTTTCTAAATTAAGTAGGTGGTATAAGAGATCTATATTTCTGCAAATATTGGAATATAAACACTCCCGATTTTATGTAAGTATTCTACCATAGTAAAAAAAAATTTAGTATAGACAGGTTTTCCAAAAATATATTTTTTTTTCAATTTCTATGGTATGTAGGTTTAAGTTTTGACAATATTTTTTTCGTCCTTAATTTCGGTGTACTTTATTTCTATTTTTATATATTTTTTGGGTTTTCAAGTTGTTTACATAATAATGAAATATTTATTATAATAATAAAATATGAAATTAAAGTTTTTAATTAAATTGAAGTTTAAGCGACCTTAACTCCAAAGTGCTTTCGCCCAGTTTCGACAGTGGGCTCATCAGTAAGATGTTGAAGACTACTTCAGACAGCATCTGACTGATGAGTCCTCTGTCGTACCTGGGCTAAACGCACATATTATTATTATTTCATATACCTTCGTTGATTAAAGTTTGTTTTTGTTTTAAGATCCGCCTAATGGAATTGTTAGCTGAAACGTAATCGAATTTATCTTCAACAATGAAAAAATAAGAAAATTATGCCCAAAGTTTAGAAACTGGCACATATGTATATAGAGATTTTCAAAAAAAAAAAAGAATGGCAGTACAGACAATAAATGAATCAGTTGCTACTCGTATTAGAAGAGAACTATTTTAGCTTTTACACAAATTTTCACAACATTTATTTGAATACCTATACAAGCCCAACATACAATTTTATTAGATAAATAAAAAGATTATATGATTTATTAATAGGAAACAAGCGTTCACACGTGATGGTAGAAACATATAGGAGCAACATTTTAAACAACATATTATTAAGGGCTTAGCATTTTATTAGTTAGCAATTTGTTAAAATTTTAGTAATTTACTAGCTCGTCGAAATTCGTAAACCTTTTTTTTTTTCCTTTTACTAACTAGTATATAATAGACTTATTCCCTTTTGTTAAAAACGGTGCATCTGAACGCATTTAAATCATGACAGTTCATTAAAATTAACAAACCAAACTAAACTAAATCTGGGGAACGGACCTAATAGTTTGAAATGTCGGAAACTCAAAAGTCAAAAGACAACCATAAATTTATTTTGATATTTGTTTATTTTTGACAACTTTTTTCGAAATGTTTTTTCCAGTCTTCTTCCAAAAAAGTGTAATGTAAATAGTAGATATAAAATAAATTCTGCTGCAATCGGAAGCCTATACGGCTTGTAATTCGATTTTGGATCTTTAAGTTTTTCAACTAAAAACCTATCTGCTATCTTGTCAAACCTATTTCTGGAGTAAAATTCTTCATAAAGTTGGGTCTACAATCATATACATACATATGTTTATCAAAATCTTCGTCTTCCGAAAACATTTTATATTATTTTATTTACTTTTAAAAACAAATAACTCACGAATCGAAATAAAAAAACACAATTTAACTCTTCCAAATAAAATTGCCAATAGATTTTGTTTGAGGAAAATGACAGATTTCATATTAATTTAGTAAATTACTAAAAGTTAAAGTAAACAGTTTGTTATTTTAACTTAAGTAAAATGTTTAGAGATAGTAAGATGATAAAATCGTTTAAAATTAGCGAAATTATATTGTTTAACTTAGTAACTTACTAAAATGTGTAAAATGCTAAAGATTTTGCATTTATATATTTTTCAAATTGATTTGACAATAAGAATGAATGCCGTACGCACAGACTTGATATACAGTCAACTTCTTGATAATTATTTTTCTCTCAAAAATTTTTAAATGACAAGAACGTTAGAAAAACTTAAAACCTTAATATACAAATAAGAAGCCACAGAACTCAGTGAATGCTTGAGAAAATTAAGAATTAAACAGTACCATATCTATGAAAAACTAAAAATGGATTGTAAAAATAATAAATGTAAAATGGAATGAAGGGTGGGTGAACTAAGCAAATACGCAATTTACAGTATAAATGCTTCAGACATTTCATATGGGATAGGCTAAGAGGAGAGAAGCTAAAAAATGCTCCTTTTTACTGGCGATATAGGTACTATAGGGCAAGTTCTGCATTTGGAAAAAAAATCGAACTCGAGATTTTGATCAAAGTTGACATTACGATGATAGCGAAGACGAATAAAGTGGGTCCGGCAATTCCGTCTGTCTGTCTGTCTGTCTGTCTGTCTGTATGTCTGTACCTCGATCTAGAGCCTAAGCCACTGGACTTATTTTCTTCAAACTCGGTAGTTATGGGTCTTCGGTGATTCCCTAGAGGGGAAATTGAAATTTTTTTTTTAGCTCTAAAACTAACGGTACCCCCCATACACCCGTAATGAAAAATCTTATTTATCTCGAAAACGGCTCTAACGATTTTGATAAAAAAAATTAGGTGTGATATTATGGACATGGACTATGTTTTGGTAAAAAAAAAATTTGGGGCAAAATGTTATTAACGGTACCTGTCATAGAACCGTTTTTTTTGATTTTCGATTTTCTCATTAACGGCTCTAACGATTTTAACCAAAAATTTTCAGCAGGAGTCCCCCTAAGTTTAAAATAATATTGTATATACAAATATTCGAAAAATTATTTGTTGGGTTTTTTTGAAAAAAAATTTTTTTTGAAAAATCAATATCTTCAAAACCTATGAACGATTATTTTTTGAAATTATTTCCAAAAATCAATATTATTAAATAAAGGGTTTTCCAATAAGAGGTGTTATTTTGATATTCAAAGAAAAATGGCATTTTTGGAAATAAATGATCGGATGTTTATTTCATTATAAAGAGGAAGGTATGCCGTTAATAATGGAACACAACATCAGCCAAATGGCCGTGTGTGTGTCTTTGCTGATTGGGTCCTTGAAATGCATGAAAATGATCCGGAATTTCATCGAAAAATCATCTTGACTGATGAGGCCCATTTCCACCTCGGAGGCTACGTCAACAAGCAAAACTGTCGCATCTGGGGCTCGGAAAATCCAAGAGTTATTGTTGAAAAGCCTCTCCATCCTCAACGCGTGACTGTTTGGTGCGGTTTATGGTCCCGCGGGGTCATTGGACCTTACTTTTTCGAAAATGAGGCTGGAGCAACAGTTACGGTCAATGGATTGCGCTATCGAGAGATGATTAATGATTTTTTATGGCCTGAATTGGATGGTATTGATCTGGACAACGTTTACTTTCAACAAGACGGCGCTACGTGCCACACAAGCAATGAAACCATCGATCTTTTACGGGAAAAGTTTCCGGACCTTGTTATCTCTCGAAGAGGTGATCACAATTTGCCACCGAGATCTTGTGATTTAACACCTTGCTACTTCTTCCTTTGGGGCCACGTGAAAGATAAGGTCTACGCCAACAGCCCAGCGTCGATTCAAGACCTCAAAGATGAAATTCGTGGGGCTATCGAGGACATAGGGCAGCCACTTTGCGATTTGGTTCTGGAAAATTTCATGAAAAGGATATGGTCCTGTAAGCGTGGTCTTGGCGGCCATTTGGCTGATGTTGTGTTCCATTATTAACGGCATACCTTCCTCTTTATAATGAAATAAACATCCGATCATTTATCTCCAAAAATGCCATTTGTCTTTGAATATCAAAATAACACCTCTTATTGGAAAACCCTTTACTTAAAATTCGCATCCCACATTTTTTTCTTGAAAAATTTTAAAGAAATTTCTTATATAAAAAATTTATTTATTTAATAATAAAACGATTTTTTAAAGTTTGTTTGCATAAATTCATACTTTTCTAGAAATCAGACGGCAATTTCATTTTAAATTCATGTTTTATATTTATAAAATGTATTTTAAATTCCAAAGTACTTTTACATAAGAGCAAGTTCGCGCGATCCAGTCGTGCATTTTATTTACTTGCGATATATGTAGGTACTATAGGGCAAGTTCTGCATTTGGAAAAAAAATCGAACTCGAGATTTTGATCAAATTTGACATTACGATGATAGCAAAGACGAAAAAAGTGGGTCCGACAATTCCGTCTGTCTGTCTGTATGTCTGTATGTCTGTATGTCTGTATGTCTGTATGTCTGTACCTCGAACTACAGCCTAAACTACCGGAGGTATTTTCTTCAAACTTGGTAGTCTTTGGTGATTCCCTAGAGGAAAAATTGAAATTTTTTTTTAGCTCCAAAACTAAGGGTACCCCCCATACACCCGTAATGCAAAATCTTATTTATCTCGAAAACGGCTCTAACGATTTTGATAAAAAAAATTAGGTGTGATATTATGGACATGGACTAAATTTTGCTAAAAAAAAAAATTGGGGGGAAATGTTATTAGGGGTACCTGTCATAGAACCGTTTTTTTGATTTTCGAATTTCTCACCAACGGCTCTAACGATTTTAACCAAAATTTTTATGCAGGAGCTGCTTTGCATTTGAAAAAATATAAACTAAAATTTTTTTTGAAAAAATAGTTTTTAGATTTTTAAAAAAATAATACAATTTTTTTTTTTGAAAATTCAATATCTTGAAAACCGATACACGATTAAATTTTTAAATTACATACGTTTTAAAATGTATTTTATTAAATATTAACAATTTGCGTACCAATTTTTTTTATACAAATTTTAAGGAAAATTTAGTACACAAAAAACATGTTTCAGTGTGTCTGTATGTCTGTACCTCTCACTACAGCCTAAACCACTGGACCTATTACTTTCAATCTCGGTAGTTAAGAGTCTTCAGTGATTCCCTAGAGGAGAAATTGAAATTTTTTTTTAGCTCCAAAACTAACGGTACCCCCCATACACCCGTAATGCAAAATCTTATTTATCTCGAAAACGGCTCTAACGATTTTGATAAAAAAAATTAAGTGTGATATTATGGACATGGACTACATTTTGGTCAAAAAAAATTTTGGGGCAAAATGTTATTAGGGGTACCTGCCATAGACCCGTTTTTTTTAATTTTCGACTTTCTCATTAACGGCTCTAAGGATTTTAACCCAAAATTTTTAGCAGGAGTCCCCTTAAGTTTAAAATAATATTGTATATAAAAATATTCTAAAAAATATTTATTGGGTTTAAAAAAAAAAAAAAAATTTTAAATCAATATCTTCAAAACCTATGAACGATTATTTTTTGAAATTATTTCCTAAAACCAATATTATTAAATACTTAAAATCCGCATCCCACATTTTTTTCTTAAAAAATTTTAGAGAAATTTCTTATATAAAAAATGTATTTAATAATAAAACGATTTTTTAAGGTTTATTTGCGTAAATTCATGCTTTTCCGGAAACCAGGTGGCAATTTTATGCATTTGAACATTATTATCTCATTGAATCCATGTTTTGTATTTATAAAATGTATCTTAAATTCCAAAGTACTTTTACATAAGAGCAAGTTCGTGCGATCCAGTCGTGCATTTTATTTCAGATTGTTTTTATTTTTATCAAACTCAAAAAACCACTCTATTCTCGCCATCATCAAAAGATCGCACCAAATCAAATAAAACCATTTTTCCTGCCTGCAGGTGTCATGTATGTATCTACATAATGTACCTTACCTATGTATGTAGCAACTAGGACTAGATGTAACAAACAATACTGTGTCTGTTTTTGGCTCGGATAGACAAAATTGAGCAACGAAATTAGAATAATTTGTATGGAAATCAGGACCGGCCCGAGCTAAATTAGAGCCCTGCGCAAGCTTTACCAGTGGCGCCTCTCATTTGGATTGAATTGGCGGAAAAAGTCATTTCTTCATTACGCAAGGGGTACCCTTTGCAATGCGTTTTTTTAACGAGGGATCCCCAAGAGGCCTATTCCTAGATAATACTTATATTTAATTAAAATAAATATGATTTTTATTAAAAACTAAGAAATCAAAAATATATCACAAAAATAATAGTAAAAAAATATATCACAAAAATTTAGGAACTGAAAAAAGTATTTTTTGATGTAAAAAATATTTAAAAACTAATTTAAAAACATAACAGCATACAAATAAATAATGAACTCATTAATTGTTGCTCATGTAGGAAATAATAATAAGAATATTATTTTAATAAAAATAAATAGAACGGGCTATATTAACTTTTCTGGCTTCTGTTTTAGCAAACTCAGCTACCAGATCATCATAATATAATGACTTGACAAGCTCTTTCTCTATAGCCATGATTGACTAGTCAACTTATCTTTCCTGAGTCTTTGCGGTCCTGAAGTAGTTTTTTTATTAATTTTAGTTTCAAAAAACTGTTATTTGAGGAAACTGTGATGGTATTTATAGATTTAGAGCTATGGCTTCAGCTGATTGCACGTTAGTGAATTGTTCTTCTGATCGCATTTCCACTAAAGAGTTTTTAGTAGCATATTTAGTAGATAAATTAGCAGACGGAGTTTGTAAATACTTACTAGTTATATTGGCGCAAAATTTTAAACAGCCTATTATTAAGGTATTAGTATGATACTACTTAACAATTTGCTAACTTTATAGTAGTTTACTAACTCATTCTTAATTTTAAACATTTTCTCACTAGTATCGTACTAAAAGAATTTCCTTAATAAATTGCTCTGAACACACCTAAAACAACGACATTTCGTTTAAAAAAATAAGTACACGAACCTTTTTTGATGTCTGCAAATGTCAAAGTGTCATATGAAGCTAGCGCGATACTAAAAAAATAAAGTAGGTATTCGATGATTTTAACTTTAATAAAAGGGTAGAGAAGTATGATGCTATATTCGATTAAAATTATTGTTTTAACCTAGTATCATACTAAAACAGCTTTAGCATCGGACTAATTCAAAGATTTTGAATGGTTTTAAAGCATTTAGTCTATTCCCATCTGGTTTCAGAAAGGGGTTTTAAGGTCAAACCAGCGAAATTTTTTGTATATATGTATGTCCCAACGCATTGTTGAACCTGATACAAAGTTTTATATGCATTGAGCAATGTCAAAAAACTTAACAGCTTCCAATGAACAGCAAGCTGAATCATTAAAAACCAACAACAACCAAAAGGAATGCAAGCAGCCTGAACAAAATAAGCTCTTGGTTCAAAACACTTAATATTGTTTTGAACACCAGCCTCTTTTCCTTTCATGTTTGAACCATTATCATAACCTTATACATACTCGTATACACTACTGGAATAGTAGCGTAGCAAGTTTTATTGTAAATATAGATTCCCTATCCTTTCCCAAGAAACATTTTTAGCTGTATTAATGCTTGAAAAGCGCTTTCAGAGCTAATCTTAGAGCTTGTTTATTCTAAAACACGCTCTAGATCCACCTTAAGAGCAAACATCGAGCCCACTTCCAGCTAATTCATTGAGTTTGAGAGCACTTTTTAGCTCCTTAAAAGTGCTTGTAAGTATGTTTTGTCAGCTGAAAGCTTCAATATACACTCTAAAACTGCCATAGAGCCGCGTGTTTTACGAGGAGTTATAAACTATATTTTCTATTAGTATTAGTAAATACAAATCATACTATTGAACATGAGATTATCACATATTTGTATTGGTTAATCATCTTAGCATCAACATTTATTTAAATTGAATAATGAGTAAGGGTAATAATTAAAAGCAATAATACGTTCAATGTGGGGTGATTTCTAAGTGCGATTTTATTTTTATCAGAAATGTTGATATTGTACTTCGAAATATTACAACGCCCTTCTAAAATAATTTGTTTTAAGTGGATATTAAATTTTTTTTATTTTAATTTGGAACTTCAGAAAAAAATATTTATTTTGCTCGTGCACTTTTTTGGATAAAGCTTCTGTGTTTTTCATGATTCTTTTCAAAATTCAGTTATCACATCACTGTAAATAGTTTTCTTTTTCTTTTTAATAAAAATTCTTAGATATTCGCCATTTTCTTAAACATGCATGAAGATATAGCTTGCAGCTCTTAAATAACACTTTAAAAAATTCTTTTTCTGTTAAAGAGCTATTTTAAAGGGTGCTGTAACAAAATGTTTATATGCTTTACGACAGCTAACAAAAACATTATTATGGAGCATATTTAACGAGCAGAAAGCTTTTAAACGTAACGAAGCTAAAGATTGGTAAGAAACTCCATTATAGAGCTAGATTTTTATATTCGTTTACCAAGAGCTGCAATCTGTTTTGAAATAGAGCTAGAGCCTTGCATTTAACTCTCTCAGAGCAATTTAAGAACATTTAAATAACATATAGCTCCAACGATGTTACTTGGGTTCTTTCGTTTTGAGTTTTTTTTACCATAATACATAGACAAATAACTCCCTATGGGAAGTTTAGACCAGTCAAAAAATCCCTTTTTAAATGTAAACAATAACTGGCAAGAACAAAAAAATAGAGAAAAGGAGAAATTGAATAAAACAGATTCACTCATTAACGACAAACCTCAACATTAATCATCGCATCATCATCACTCAAGTATTTCCATATTTTAACCCTTTTTCTCATTCTCGACACACGACAGTGATAAAATTTCACTCATAAACAGAGGCCAGTGCCAAACTAAAACATAGTACAAGAAACACTCAACCGGAAGAGTTTAAATTCCTAGACGCAACTTTTAATTCTGCGCAATGAGTATGCATTTTGTACCTCAGAATTTCTGTTTGAGTAACATTGCTGACTTCGATTTCATATAGAAGAATTGGCATCGTGCTCATGTTATCAACTTGCAAACTGTTAACTGTCTGTATTTGCTGTTGAAATTCTGTTTTATGTTACACTGTCTGTTTTATGTTACACAGCCTTCACTCATACACGCGATGGTGAATGTGAAGAATAACGTAACAGTGGATTGATAAAGAGAAAAATACGAGTAGCAAATATGTATGTAGGTATCTGTCGTTAAGCGAACAAAATTGTGCACTTTGTAAAGATTTTGCGATGTAGTTTTTTTTACTGTGGGAATGGGGTGTGTATAGGAAATTAAACATCGACTTATTTTTGGAAAACTTGATATGTATCTATATATATATGTATATCTGTCTTTAAATTCACAATCAGCTGTTAATTATATAATAAATACCAATATTGGAGTGAGCTATAAAAAGAAATGAAACTTAAAAAGAAGGTAGGTAGTGGTTATGAAGTAGTGGCTTCTTTAACGCTTGCCCAAGGCGCCTTTTGAGTTCAGCGCCCTGCGCATTTGCACAGCTTGCACGTATAGCTTGTCCGGCCCTGATGGAAATTGCAAAGAACAAATACCTACCTAAAAAGATAGAGAATAATTTTCACAAATCCATCCAAAAGCTTTGACATACCTACATAAGTTCCTAATTTGCTTCAGATAAACACACAAAATACAATTTTTTCTTGCCAAGATTCCTCTATGAAAAATGTAGGTATCTTGTGTTCTTGTGTTCATAACAAATCTATTTAAAAAAAATGGTCTGGCGGTATCAAAAAAAAAAAACGAAAAATACAGATCCAAAGTTGAATACGCAAGAGCAACAGACGAAATAGATTTTACTCGTGAATTTAGAGAGCACACATTTTAAATAGAAAAAGCACTTCTCACATAGTATCTTAAAATAATGAATTGAAAACAGCTTTCTTAAAAGCTCTTTCAAATGAAGATTTTCATTTTCATATGTCAGTTTTTTCTATGGGCATGCGACATCTGTATATAATTATCTGTGCTACTACGTTCATTGTATAAGAATTTGGTGTAGATTGAAACGCGACAACAACAATGCACGTTTGCTTAAATTTTTGAATTGCAAAATGGAGATTAAATAAAACTTCCACTTATTCAACGTGAATACCCCCGGCACCCGATATATGGGGTGGCAATTTAAGGCTCTTGAACGCTGGCGCACGAACGAACAACCAGCGGCGGCACTAAAGGTGGTTGAGTTCTCTTTAGTTTTTTTGCAATTAAACGTCAAACAATAACTAATAAAGCCTCTTAAAATAGTGGGTATTGCAGTATTTTTGAAATATCTCATACGATTAAGAAAAATATCTGGATTTTATTCGTTGAAATTTTTAAACTATAAGTTTTATATGTGTTTATTTCACTGACTGGGAAAATGCTTGGTATGCTAATAAGAAGCTAATCTCGTCGGAAAATTTATTTGCAAAACTTACATATAGTATATCGGACAGACAGTACGCTTATCATGTACATATTATATACATATTTATTTTGTTTTTCCTTTTGGTGACAGATGTTATGTCAGTTGAGATGCACTTTTCCCTCCCTTATTACAAAATTTGGAGTCAGTGTACATCGCTCAGAGCAGAGCATACAGCGGACGAATTAAATTTAATTTAAAAATCCACCCCTAAGTGAAAAAAGGTCAAAAATTCTGATATACCTGCGGGCTACCAGATTTTATTGCCTAAAAAGTAATTAAAAAGGGATTATCCCAGTGATTAACTTAAAGATTAATGAGGATTAAGTGTGTTAAACAGAAGTTTTTCTCAAAATAGTGTTGTGCGTGTTTAATCCGTTTTAATCAATAATAGTGAAAAAGGTTAATCCAGTAATATGGAACCTCTCAATCCAGCCTCGGCAATCGCTTCATTTGAAGCTTTGCTCAGGAGGATAGTCAAGGACCTTGGACCTGAATATTGTGGCAGATTAGCAATGTCTTTCAATAGCATTGTGCAGCCCAATAAAACCAGTGACAACAACATGGAAACCGAAGAGGTAGACATTGACGAGGAATCTTCAACCACCAGCACGTTGGAGGAGTCATCCACTGAAGAGGATCCTAGCGAGATCACCAGCTCGGAAGAAGATAACAGTGATTTTCCCCTACCTGGACAGAAGAGACCAAGCAAGGCGCTTAGAGATAAAGGTACTAAGCGCATTCAGCTGGAAAAGGACTGCTTAAAGAGTCCAATTAAAGTGATAACGCCTGTCCAAACCGAAACCGAGAAGTCAGTCAAAAAGACACTGACACCAGCTTCATCATTCTCAACAGCTTCATCATCAGCAGTCACCAAGCCTGTTCCAGCTTCATCATCTTCAACATCAGCAGCCACTAAGCTCATTCCAGTCCAGCCGACAAGGACATCGAATAAATCCATAGTGAAACCAACCAAGGCCCCAGGAATGCCCCCAATTTTTTACTATTCCGGCAACATTGCTGAAATCAGCAGGTTCTGCAAAAGCAAGGGATTGAGTGTAACTTTCAAAAACAGAAATACCAAGACGACTATTATTTCCACTGGAAACAGAGAAGCCTTCGAAATCATCAAAAACTTCCTGAAAGCCAGGAAAATGGAGTTCAACTCTTTCACACCACGCGAGGATAGGAAGAATCTACTTCTTCTTAAAGGAATACACCATACCTATGCTGCTATCGAAGTTGAAGACGAACTACGGATAGAAGGACTTCTAGTGGTCAAGGTATCCCATTTTAAAGCCAAGAAGGCCCAAGGGAAAACCTATAACAATTTTGTAGTAGAGCTATCGAAGACATGTGACATTAACGAAGTCTACACGAAGACTCTAATAATGAACCAGAGGGTGCACTGGGAGCGACTAAAGACCGACGACATTGTTCAGTGCCGGAACTGCCAGCGTTTTGGACACGTTGCCACCAACTGCGGACGCCAGTACGAGTGCGTCAAGTTTAAAGAGGATCATGAACCCGGGCAATGCCAACGTAAGGAGAATACTGGGTTGGATGTATGGTGTGCCAACTGCAAAAGCCAGTTTCAAGGGCTGCCCAACACTTAAGAACCGAATTTCGTTTAACGTGGATACCTACCAGTTAAAGGTTTGACCCCACGAGTGGCCTACCACCATAGGGGCTAGATTTAGTCCTAGCCGCAACCCCTCCGTAGCAAGCTACTTTGGTAACAAAGCTGTGATATGTTGCAGCATATGCACACCCCTTGTTTTGAGTCGAGACCTACCAACGCCTCTTGAACCCAAGAAAAGAATCCTGAGTCCCATTCGTTTCCGCATTTGGAGTAAACCACGCCACCACGATCTCCCACTAGGGGGCCGACCTCAAGATAGCAGGAATAAGAGAACTGACACACCCGAAGATGTGCACTGTTGTTCTCAACTTCCCGGGCACTATCACCCGTGGTACCAGTTTTAAATCTATAACTTACGTATATAGCTAAGCTACCGGTGGAGCCTCGCAACTTTATCAAATCCCCCCTAAGCGAAAACTCAGCTTCGGGGTTAATGGATAAGATTTGTCACTTCCAGATAGGTTCTGCAAAACCCCGGGCCTGTCAACCCCAGGAAACACATATTGAGAGAGTAAGTTGAGGGCGGTCAACAAACAACTCATGTGAATCCTGATCTTTAGTTCCCCTAACGGTTCACACGGGCGACGCTCCCGGTCTTTAGCCACCAGTTGGTGAGCAAGGAGAGACGCTCCTGTCTTTTGATCCCCTTTTCAGGTTCACACGGGTGACGCCCCGGTCTTTGTTCCGAAGAACTCTGGATGACGCTCCACTTCACGCTAATATAAATATTAGCGAAGGACGCCAGGTACAAGTACCCGGAACCCTAACCCTTCTGACACCTCTTGAACCTTAAACACCTGTTACACCCTTTTTGAAGAACTCCAGCTGGGCCCATGCCAGCCGAAGAACTTCCCACATCCGATCACCAGACCACCATCAAAGTTACTTAGCACACGTTACTTGGGAATTACGCATGGTACGCACGGGAGCCATGCCACCAAGTCACATGTATGTAAGCAATCTCTAACAGCAATCCAGCAATCGCCCAACACTTAAGGTAAGATTCACCGAAAAAAACAAAATGTCAGCCGAAAAAAAAGCACAACAGGTATTTGCTGCAAAATCAGCATGTTTGGTTACCCGCCCTACACTCAGCTTTGCAGCAATGGTGAAAGGCGGTTCTTCGCAGAAACCAACCAATTCCAGGAGCCAACAGCAGGAACAGAAAACGACACCAGCGAAGGTGAACACACCCCAAGCAACAGCACCAAGGAGTGGACCAACCAAACCAACAACAACCGCACCAACGAACCTGAACACCGAAGTCCAAAGGATTTTTGGATCCGACCTACTCACGTTCATTGGAAAAGCTCGGAGTGCAGTTCCATCGAACTATGCTCAGCTTAGCGAAGGTGATAAGTCCGTGGCGCTGGCCACCTTCATAATGCAAATATGCAATTAAAGAAGCTCCGCATCCTGACGTACAATGTGAATTCATTGTACAGCCTTGAGAAGAGAACGACATTTAATTTATGGATGAAAAATAAAATCCCGGACATCGCTCTCATCAGTGAGACCAACGTCACCAGACGCAACAACATCGACATCGCCGGCTTCAAAACCTTCCGAAAGGACAAAGATGAGGTCCGTAGAGGGACGGCAATCTGCGTAAAAAAGAAGATTTGCCCCAACACCACTGAAACTATTATCATTGGTCTCAGAACCAGCGAAGCCACTGCCGCCACCATTAAACTTGGAAGAGATGAAACCCTTATCATCATCAGTGTCTATTTCAAGTGCCAATCCAGCATGAGAAATATTCACAATGACCTTCAAATTCTCAACGGTGTCCTCGAGAGAAGCACATATGGACTCATCGGCGGTGATTTCAATGCCAGGCATCACATGTGGCTGGATACTACGATTTCACCTGAGGGCAAGGCGATTGTTGACTGGCTGGACGCCAACAACGACCAGCACTCGTTAGTGGTTGTTTCACAACACAAACCCACCTTTCCCAGAACACCATCAACGCTGGACTTCTTCCTGGCTTCCTCGAACCTAGTGCACACTCTTCCGGAAATCCGGAATTATGTCTGTACATTATTGCATAGTGACTCGGACCATGAAGCTGTTCAACTATCGATTAATCTCAACCAACCCATACTCCTTACAACAGAAGCTCCTGAGAATTTCATTAATTTCAGACGGCTGGATATTGATAGACTTCAAAGAGACATACAAGACAACTTAACTCTCCCACCTTCAGACAAGAATCTTCTGGATATCGAAATCGATGCAGCAATTATCAACTTTGAACATGCCGTATCTGATGCCCTGGACAAGCAAAAACAGTATAAAACATCAAGGGATAGGTACCAGCACCTTCCCGAGTGCGTTCAAAATCTGTATGCTCACAGACAACGTCTAAGGAAACGTCTCCAGCGGATCCATCAAAGTGAACTGAATACAACAAACAGAAACTACCAGATAGTTTGGAATGAGCTACAGCAAGTCAACATCATGTTCCGGAATTCCATTCAATACCACAATAATATCCAATACCAGAAAAGATTACAAGCAATCAAGCCAGGACCAGATGCTTTCAAAAACATCAATAGGATCATTGGAAAACAGCCACAAATACCGGAAACCATCGTCAGCAATGATACTGAAGCTACCTCGGCCCAAGACAAGGTGGAAGCGTCCGCCGACTACTTCGAAGGAAACTTCACACCGAGCCCACCTACTGACCAAACTTTCTTACGAGAAGTTGAGGCAACAGTTCAACAAACACTGCAACCAAATCCGGATAAAATAAATTTTAATATTATCAATCCAGCAAATGATCCCACCGATAGTCCACATTTATGTAATCTAGAGGAGGTTGTAGAAATCATCGGCAATTCTAAGCCAAAAAAGTCTGCTGGACCAGATGGTGTCTCCTACTACATCCTGAAAAGGCTGCCACAGGCGGTAATGATTTTCCTGACATGCAATTCGGCTTTCGAGAAAAACACTCAACCTTGCATCCACTGGTAAAATTCCAACACGATATCACCACAGCCCTCAATAGTAATCGTGTCACCGTCGGATGCTTTCTGGATGTCGAGAAAGCATTCGATAGCGTGTGGATAGACGGTCTAATCCACAAACTTCATCTTATGCAAGTACCTCCGCCATTAATAAAAATTCTCTTTTCTTTCCTATCTTTCAGGAAATTTTTCGTTCAAGTAAATAATTGCAAGTCAAACATGAAGACCATCAGAGCTGGAGTCGCCCAAGGCTCAAAACTAGGCCCCTTCCTCTACAACTTGATGACTTCAGACCAACCTTCACCAATTGGATGCGAGAACCTTCTGTATGCTGATGACTCGCTCTCCTACGCCACATCAATGTCACCTCTAATCGCTGTCCAAAAAGTAGAAACCCACATTAACAGACTCTTCCAATTCTACCAGAAATGGGGCATCCGAATCAATACTTCCAAATCGGAACTTGTCTGCTTCAGGAGACCTTCAACTGGTAGAGGCCTTCGCACCGCAACAATTTGCAGAAATCTGGTCCTAAGACTCCCTGACGGATCCTCCATAGTGGCAAAGCCAAATGTCAAGTACCTGGGAGTGTACTTCAATGAGTTGCTAAGGTTTAACCTGCACTCAAGAAATGTTCTGAAAAAGGCCAGCTGGGCCTTCAGCCGTTTGCACCCATTGCTGAAAAGAAGATCAGGTCTTAGCCAACCGACAAAGATATTAATCTACAAGCAGCTCCTGCGACCAGTGATCAGCTATTCCTTCCCAGTCTGGTTTTCCATCTCGAAGACAGCTATGAAGGAACTTCAACTATTCGAAAGGAAGATACTGAGGATCTGCACTGGACTCTACTTCGACCGTCAACGACAGAAACACTACAGGAACGAGCATCTCTACACAGAAGCCAATTTAATCCCGCTGGACAAATATCTAGTTCTTTCAATGAAGAAACTAATGGGGAACATCATCGACCACCCGAATCAGCTTATGAGAAGGATTACCACAGAACAACGACATCCCGAGCCGAGGTACCTCAGTGTGATGGAAAATCTGGATGACAACGTCTCGTTCTACGCTGACATTGGGTCAGTCTACCACCGCGGCTAAAACGCCATCCCTGCCCACAACCCACAAAAATTACCACTGACAACCAGGAATGAACACCCTGAGGACAATACAACCGACATTTTAAATTTAATTTTTTTTTTTCGTCATATAAATTTTATATAAAAATAATTAAACTTAAGTCACTGTATATAGTTAGGCCCCCTATGAGCCAACAAATGTAAACTTTCATACATATGTAGTATCTTATTAGTTGTAAGCCAAATTGTAAATAGTATGTTCAATAAAACAAAAATTGAATTGAATTGATTACAAAATTTGAATTCTCCTTTGATAACTATTGCTTTGCAGCTATTCCTAAATGTACATACGCGAGTAGTTATTTAGTGCATTGAAGAATTAGAGAAACTGGAATGAATTCTTACCACAAAAATAAAATTGCTTACGATTTCATATTTAAATCACAATATTTTTTATTTCATATTCTAATATAATTGATTAGGGTTAAAATCATTTTTGTTTTTAATTCATTATAGAAAATATCTTTTTTTATATTCATTATATGGTAAAATTAATAATTTTAGATTCACAAAAAAAAATTAATTTAATTAATAAACAAAAGTATTTAAGAATAAAGTTAAGTTTTAATTTAATTCATACTAGATTATTTATAAGTATTTAAATAGAAAGTTAAAAAAAAAATAAAATGCACGACTGGGTTGCACGAAATTGCTCCTATGTAATACACTAGGAATTTTAAAAATTAATGTTATTAGAGAAAACTGTTGATAAGGATAACAATTATTTTTTAAACTCTTTTAGTAGAAAGAGATAAGAACAGAATCCTATGCAAATAAAAATTTATGCTAGAACAAAAATTATAAGTCGTTGTAGTGGTTTCTTAAGAAATAAGCTTTTATATACAAATTTTTTAAAACATTTATAAGAAAAAAATTTGGTACGCTAACTTAAGGTTTTTATTACTGTTCGAGTAAAAATTTAATTATCAAACAAAATAGTGAGCCGTTTTTGAGATATAGAATTTTTCAAAAATTCAAAAAATGATTTTTTTTTCAAATTTTCAAAGAATATGTTCTTTTTTTAGTTTTGAAATGCAATATTTTTCAAACTTGTAAGAAGCATCTCTATAAAATATTTCATTAAAATTCGTAATGTCGATAATGAGAAATTCAAAATTTGAAAAAATGGTTATATGGTAGGGACAAGCTGTAATATCTTAATTTGAATTTTTACTTGCGGCTTATAGGTACTATAAGGCAAGTTATGCATTCGTAAAACAAATCGAACTAGAGATTTTGATCAAAGTTGACATTACGATGATAGCGAAGACTTAAAAAGTGGGTCTCACAATTCTGTCTGTCTGTACTACAGCCTAAATGTCTCGGCCGATTTTTTTAAACTTAGTAGATCTCATTTTTAATTTTTCCCCCCACACATTTTTTTTTAAGACCAAAAAACTCAATATTTCAAAAACCACGTACTAGATTTTTTTCTAAGCTTGATAGATAAAAGTTTCTCAACAAATTCTACAAAATGTGAGAAAAAAATAATTATTTTACCTAAAAATAAAGGTACCCACCATACAAATGTTAAAAAATGGTTTTCAAAAATCGTATTTTTCTCGAAAACGGCGCCTAGAATTTTGATAAAATTTTTTTCTTTCAATTAATTTTTACGATCCTTAATTTAATAAAAAAAAATTTTAAATTAAGATATTATAGCTTGTACCTACCATAGAACCATTTTGTCAAATTTTGAATTAGGTACTCATTATCATTGAATTAATGAGATGCTTCTTAAAAGTTTAAAAAACAATTGCATTTTAAAACAAAAAAAAATATTTTTTGAATTTTTGAAAAAAAAATTTTTTTTTTGGAAAATTCGATATCTCAAAAATGGGTCAATATTTTTTTTGGAAATTTAATTTTCATTCGTATAATAATTAAAAGCTAAAGTTGATGACCAAATTTTTTTCTTAATAATGTTTTAAGAATTTTGTATACAAGAGCTTATTTTTTAAGGCTAGCCGCGCACTAGCAACTTTTAGTTGCAAAACTGTTTGGTTACTTATAGAAAACAGATGAACTGTTTGGTTGAATGTCCGTGAATTTGCAGATAATTATACGTTCAATAAAATGGCGAACTTATTTTAGGCAATCGTTTAGTTTGTGTCAAAACACAAACTTTTTAGTTGCTCGAACCAAGCAGTTTCGCAACTAAAAGTTGCTAGTGCGCGGCTAGCCTAAGAAACCACTACAACGACTTATAATATTTGTTCTTGCATAAATTCATATTTGCATAGCATTCTGTTTTAGTCTCTTCTCTTATTACCAAAAGAATTAAAAAAATTATGATAATTTTATCCTTATGAACAGTTTTCTCTAATAACATTCGTTTTTAAAATAGGAGCAAGGTCGTGCGATCCAGTCGTGCATTTTATTTTTATCAAATTAAAGATCATAAAAATTAATTGAAAGAAAAAATTCTAGTCGCGGTTTTTTTGAAACCCATTTTTTAACATTTGTATGGTGAGTACCTACCTTTATTTATAGGTAAAATAAAGTTTTTTTTCCTGACATCTTCTAGATTATATTGAGAAACTTTTATTTATCAAGTTTTAAAAATTAATCTATCATGGGGTTTTCGAAATATTGAGTTTTGAAAAAGAAATTTGGAATTTTTTTTTTAAATCCAAAAAATTGTTTTCGAAAATTTGAATACACAATACTTTTTAAATTTTTGGAGAGCTTAACCAAAAAAAAAATTATCAAAATCGGCGTTTTTGAGAAAATCAAAAACAAAATTATTGGTTCCATGGGGGGTACCCTCAATAATCATTTTTCATTGGGGTGGCCGTGGCACGATGGATGTGTGCTCACCTGTGAACCTCATGATCACAGGTTCGATCCCTGCCGTCGTCTATGTCGTTTTTATTCCATTAAAAACCTTCTAAAATTGTCATCAATGGGTTGCTGGTTTACTCATTACATGTTGTTCAGGCATAACACTAACAACAAGTAATTGAGTTAAACTAGTATGCCCAACAAGGATGAAAATTAATAATGTGAATTATAAGGAACATAGAAATAAGACACGGCATTTCTCCGCTTTAGTTCAGCCGCCATCCCTGGAGATAAAATATCTGAGACAACAACCTTCAGTCTTAGAACATCCCACCACACATCTTTCCTATCCTTCTTTCTCTTCCTTAACTTCACGCCCGCGCTGTGTTGAAACATTTAAAGGGTAATCATAATCCCTTGAGCGCGTGTAGATTATAAAAAAAAAAAAAATCATTTTTCTTAAAATGACCTAGATTTAGCTAAATGTTTTTTTTTTGTATTTTTTTTATATCTGTCGAGCAGTTTTTGAGGAAAAAAATATTTATAAAATTTGAGAAAAAAATGTATGGCAGGTACTGTTATTTTTGGTCTTTAAAAAAAAGGAAAAAAAAGGAAAAAAAAACGTGTGGGGGGAAAAGTTAAAAATGATATCTACTAAGCTTAAAGGAAATCGGTCCAGCCGTTTAGGCTGTAGTCCAACAGACAGGCAGAATTGCGAAACCCACTTTTTCAGTCTTCGCTATCATCGTAATGTCAACTTTGATCAAAATCTCGAGTTCGATTTTTTTTACGAAAAACTTGCCTTATATGTATGTATGTACATGCAAATGTAGTATCTATAAGTCGCAAGTAAAAATAGGTTAAATGTTAAATATCTTAAGTAAAATTAGGTGTAAGCAATGCATGTATATTTTAAGATTGAAATTATTTAAATTTTAAGAACAAATAAATAAAATTAAAAAAAAAATCAATTTGAAAGTGTTTAATGATTATATCAGTGTAATGGTTGAAAATAATTAAATTAAAAGAAATTGGAAACTTACGGGCTTTAAATGTCTGGTTCCGATGATTGTGCGCACAAACTCGATGATCCAACTGACTAAACCTTAATTTATTTGTATTTAAGAGAATTCACTGATATTTTCTTCACTTTTTAAATTTTTTTTAATTACAAAAACAAAAGAAAATATTGATTTAAGGATAAAAAAAAAACTGCGGTACCTATTAACATAAATTTAAACTATGAAACTTTTGAAAGCTGACACTATATTTTATATTTTTATTTCTTTTTATACCACAGAAAAGTTTAAATGTTGTTTTATAAACCGTGTTCGGTTCTTACACTGTTTTTCTTATAATTTTTATTTTCTCACAACAAGAAATGCGGATAATAATTTTGTTTGTTCTTCTCTCCAAATATATAATTCTTTGGAATGAAACAAAAGCACTAAGGAAAAAATAAAATAATATTTTTCAAAAATCTTGTCTAGTTTTTTTTTCTTTGGTGGAATTTCAACCAGGATTGGGCATGCTTTGGGAAGACTCCTTACTCCTCTAGAGCTCGATACGAATTTCTTGCTTTGCTTTGTTGAAAATTTATTTGGATTTAGCACATTCGAACAAGAAAGAAATCATCCAAGGGAATTTGGTTAACGTATAACTTATACGCTCAATATACATATATACATACATACTATAAGTATATATTTTCCTTGTTTCTTAAAGTTTCCTTTTTTTCTCTCTGTTGTTTATTCTTTGACTTTTAGGTCTATAATAATCCTTTAATTTTGATTTTTATTCTCCCAAGATAATAATTGTTTTTTTTTTCAGTTAACTTGATCAAAAAAAAGTCTCTACAGTTGGTACTATTCTTGACAGTAGATTCCGCGGATTATTAAAAACTATTCAAATAAAATAAACAACTTTTTTTTGAAGGTGGACATCCGTTTAAAAGTTTTTACGTATCTAGTTATGAACAAGTTAATAACCTTTCTTATTCATTTCATAGTCGAAAATCACGAGCTTTGGAAATATACCGATTTTTCATGCCAGACTGGGAGTCTTAAACCAATCTTAACCCCTTAAGTACTTTTTGGAGTGAATCAATAAACCTATTAAACGTCATAAGGTTCAAATAAGAGAAGGGATGTCTGAGCAAAGTTCTTTGTACCTGTTGGCTTAGACCTAGAAATAAAAATAAAGTCTTTAGGAGCAAAAGAAAAAAAATATCTCTAAGCATAGCTCTGCTTGTTTGTATAAAGAAACTAAATGAAATTCTTTAGCAGGAATATACAAATAAGTAACCAGTCCAAAAATATAGAGCACACAAATCAGAAAGCAGTGTAACAAAATCGCATAACTTTACATAATTCAGATCAGATCTTTTAGTTTAATTTTAGCATATTTAGCATTTTATAATAAATGGGAAGAAACAACCATTAGTCAATATAAATATATAAGTAAACCTTTTTTTAGTTCATTCAATCTACGTCATCAATGTGAACAAAAATCTTGTATTTGTATGCATTAAAATAAAACTTCATTGATATATAAGAAGTTCTCCGGCACTTCGGGCGCAGAAGGAACAGAATGAAGAAACTGATCAGTTTGGTAGTTCTAGGTAAGATTTTGAAATTAAATTTATTCTTTATACCATAATTACATGTTTGTTTTTTTTTTTTACTTTCCTTGTAGCTTTAGTAATACTTTTTGCTTCTGCCCAAAATGAAGGAAAAATATTAGGTCTTCATAAGAAAACACCATCTGCGAACATGCAACCACAAATAATATGGAAACCACCAACTGAAGTTCGACCATATATTCAACAATACTATCCCTACCCTCAAAACCCTACTGCAAATATCGAACCATATTATGAACCAAATAATGAATGCATATGCATACCTGGACTTCCGGGACCACCAGGTGCTACGGGTTTACCTGGGATACCAGGAAGATCTGGTTCCAAGGGAGGAAAAGGAGTGGATGGTTTTGTTGGTAACAAGGGAAAAACTGGAAACAAAGGCTTTAAAGGAGATCCTGGAAGAAGAGGATCTGAAGGCACTAAAGGAAGTCGAGGATCTAAAGGGGAAAAAGGACAAATGGGTTCCAAAGGTTTGCAAGGAAAAATGGGAGCCAGAGGCACGAAAGGACGCAAAGGAGATAATGGATTAATTGGAGCCATTGGCTCACCAGGGTCACCAGGGTCACCAGGAGCACAAGGTAGACCACCTAATCCAATTGTAACTTCAACTACTACAACAGAAGCCACAACACCTACAACAACTTCAACTACAACAGAATCTACAACAACATCTACTACCACAGAAGCCACAACACCTACGACAACTTCAACTACAACAGAAGCCACAACACCCACAACAACAAGTACTACAACAGAAGCCACAACACCTACAACAACTTCAACTACAACAGAATCTACAACAACATCTACTACCACAGAATCCACAACACCTACGACAACTTCAACTACAACAGAAGCCACAACACCCACAACAACAAGTACTACAACAGAAGCCACAACACCTACAACGACTTCAACTACAACAACAACGACTCGTAGACCCCTTATAGATATCACAATAGGTTTGGGGTCGACAACAACATCAACTACAACAGAAGCCACAACACCTACGACAACTACTACTACAACTGAAGCCACAACACCCACAACAACTACTTCTACAACAGAAGCCACAACACCTACGACAACTTCAACTACAACAGAAGCCACAACACCTACAACAACTTCAACTACAACAACAACGACTAGTAGACCCCTTATAGATATAACAATAGGTTTGGGGTCGACAACAACATCGACTACAACAGAAGCCACAACACCCTCAACAACTTCTACAACCGAAACAACAGCTACAACACCTACAACCACTTCAACTACAACCGATGCCACAACATCAACTACTACATCTTCTTCTCTTATAGATATAGGTTTAAATGTAGGATAAAGTATCAAATTGTATCCTTAGTTTATATGACGATTCTAAAATAAAGTATTTTACAGATATATCTTTTTTTTTCTATCTTCACCATTAATATTCACAATATAATATCATACGCAGGTGACAGGGCTGAAAAATGGCTTACATTTGACTTAGCTAAACACTTTCGTGAATTGATATTAAATCAAATGCTCGACTGGGTCGATGGAACTTGCTGTTATGTAATAGACCAAGATGTTTTTAGAGAAAGCTGTTCACAAAATTCATTTGTAAAAGTCTCTTAGTAATTAGTGATGAGAGATCACATGGTATTCGTTTTATATCTCCATCTACTAAAACTTTTGTTTTAACCTTTAAAAAGTTAATTTTATGCTTTTTTATCTAAACCAATATTTGCTGCACCTCTCCGGAGAAATCATCAGAAACCTGAAGATCGTCCCAACTCAGAAGTGTAAATGTGTACAAATTCGTTATTTTAACCTAGTATCATACTAAAACAGCTTTAGCAACGTACTTATTCAATTAAAATTTTGCGGCAATGATTTTGTGAAATGGTTTTACACCAACAAGATCATCGACGACAAAGACAATGAATTTAGAATCACTACTTACATAGCACAAATACCCGCTATATATGGATTACCAAAGATCAACAAGCATAACACGTCTCTCAGACCGATTACGTCCTCAATGAAGGTACCATGCTTGAATCTTCCTACTCTGTAATAAATTCGTTTGAGTCCAAAAACAAAGCCAAAACTTAAAACTTAACAAAAATTATATTTTGGTTTCTTATGATGCTATTTCTCCTTTTACCAATATTTCTACTCAGCTCGCAGTTAACATAATCAAATAGAAGTGGGAAATAATAAGCAAAGTTACAAAACTGAGTCAAAGCAAATTTCTTGAATTGTATTAAGGAGAAAAAGATAATTTGTTCAAGCAAGTGCACGGATTGTCAATGGGAACTCCACTCTCGCAGACAACCGCAGATTTGGTATTAGACTTCGATAAATGTTTCAGAGAGAGTTACAGACTAATGTTGATTGTGAAATACCTTGAAGACATTTTTGCGATTGTGGACAGAGAAGAAATGGATAGTATGCTAAAATGTGTCAACCAATTTCATGGGAAAATTCGGTTCACAGTTCAGAGGGAAAAAAGTATCTCGATATCATTTATTGATGTAGAAGTCCATCGAAACAATTACCGGCTCTCCTTCAACTGGTATCAAAAAGACATGGCATCAGGAAGATTCGTTAATTTTCCATCAAGCCAAGCTAAACACATACGTATTAATACCGCATCCAACCTAATGACCAAAGTCTTTGCGTTGAGTGACTGTGAATTTCACTCCGGAAATGTGGGAAATGTCACCAAAAAGTGTTGCTTATGTCCCTAAGCTTTCCGAAAATTTTAAGGAGATGGTCGCTAAGAGCAACATCGACTTCAGCTTAGCGTATAAGTCAAAACAGACCATGGCTTCCCTCTTCGCATGTCTAAAAAACAAGACGTAAAAAGACCGCCCCGCCGCCGTACTAACGTAGACCCTCATTATGAATAGCGAATCGAACTAAAAACCTTGCGAATTTGATAAATTATCATTATAAATAGCGGTTCGCTTAAATTAAGTTCGCCCAACATGTCAAAACCTTAGCGAATTTGCTTAGCGTTTAGACTTACGCATAAAGCATTTCCCCACTTAAATGACATTACGATACAAAAAAACTCATTTGTATTTACTAATTGACTAATATCTTTGTATGTACATATATAAAACTTATATAGTACTATCAAAAAGACGAAAGATTGTGGCGACATCTTAAGTATAGGGACAGTACTTGCTACAATTGTCTCTGCTAAATTTAATAATAAAATATTCTCTTTTTTACTACTTGTTTTGTATCTTATCCTACTCTCCACTGTAAAATCTAGCGCTAATTTCAGCGCCACCACCAGGCTAGAGTTCGCAATACAAAATCACGCTCCATCATAATACTATAGGTTATTCGAGTATATACAAAGCTAATATTTAAGGATACTACTAGGCGATTTAAGGCTAAATCAACTACAGCTTGTAAGTCTACTTCTGTCATAGTATCTGTTAAAATCAAATCAGTTGGTTGTGGATAACAAAGTTTTTTAACCTCTAAAATGTTTGCATAAAAAGGATAAATATCGTTTCCTGTTTGGAGAGCACTAGTACGCACTATCAATATTACTTTTTTGATAGTTTCAATGATATTAGTAATACTAACGCTTTATCGGGAGTATAAGAAGTAGGTTTTTGATTAGAAGAGATATCTTGAAAAAACTCCCAAGAGTGATCGGCAAGTGCAGCTTCGTCTAGATCTAGATATATTTTTGAAGTAAAACTTCTTTTCCGGCGTTGGGAGTCAAAAATGTTCTATGGAGTTGTCAATGACATGTCAAAACGACACGTTATCCGTAAAAGAGAGCGACATGTTTTATACAATTATTGTTCAAAATTTGTTCGAGGTTATTTAAAACACATTAAAAACACCTCTTATCGCCGAAAGAGAATGTTCTTTTAATAAAAAAAACCACAACAACTAACCAACAAAACAATTGGAAACATCATTTCATTTAAAAGCACACAATTAAAGCTTTTTTTTATGTGGCCGAAAAATTTCTCAGGCGAAAACCAATTCCCTTTGTAAACAAAACACAAACAAATAAATCTTTTTTATGCTTTTATTTATTTAAAACATTAACCCCCCGTTTCAGTACGGGAGTTTGAACGCCACTTTTGTTTTAAACTTCAGTTCAATAGTAATTTTGATTTCACACTGTCATTTAAACCTTGAGCAGAGTTCATTCTGTGGTTTAAGTTAAACGATGCTATTTTGCCGTTTAAAACTCAGTTCAACAACCATTCACACATTAAAAAAAATTTCTTATTTTCATTTATTAATTTTGTTTCCTATCACAGGTCACAACTGAAACAAAGCAAACTTTCCTTGATTGTTTTTTCTTTGATTCAGATAGAAAGAGAAATCAATTTGCTTAGGCTGAAAACACACCGGATAAAGCAAAACGTGTTTTTTTGTTTTGTGAAACAAGAGAACATTGTTTCTTATGAGACTACCTACACACACCAAAGAAAACGAAACAAAACACACGTTTTTGTTTTGAAGGGTTTCGGTGGTGGTTGTCGAAAATACATGCCATTGTATGAGAGCAACACACACCGAATGCAACAAAACTGTTTTGAACCACCATCGTTGACGATAATTGCCTATTTTTTTGTGGCGCAAAACACACCAAATGAAACGAAACATAAAAACAAAAGCCAAACAGAAAAACATGTTTCGTTACCGATAACTGACCTATTGTTTTTTGCAAAACAAAATTTTGATTCCGTTCTTTTTATTTTGTGTGTGTTCAAATAAAAAATGTTTTTTTGACTATCGCATCAGAAACGTTTTGTTTGATCCGGTGTCTTTTTAACCTTAAACTACATTCAATGAACTGAGGTTCAGATTAGACTGTGAAACCGGACGAGTTGAACTTCGAATTTAAACTCCAGTTCAAGTTCAGCTGAACTTAAGTTTAAACTCTCACTGTGAAACTGACAGTGAATCATGTGTCGTTCTTGTCTCGTGTCGTGTCGTGATTCGGGCATAATTATAAAAAATTTTGTCTGTCGTTTTCAATTGAATTTCAATGTCACTAACTGACAAATTGAAGCGGAGATGGTTAGGTTAGGTTAGGTTAAAGTGGCTGCTGACCGGAAAAGGTCACAGCGCAGATGTGATTGCGGATGAGTCGACATTGTTGAAAGCTCCTTCTATATCTAGGAAAGCAACTAAGGTGAACTCCTTATGATGAAGGGAGTGTTCGATAGTGCGAACCAGCGTATGTAGAGCGGTTTCTACAGATTTCCCTTTGTTATAGGCATGTTGAGCATTGGATAGAAGGGATTTATCAATGTTTGCCCTCAAATGGATTTCGATCAGACGTTCAAATGTTTTAAGAAGGAATGATGAAAGGCTAATAGGTCTCAGATCTTTAGGATTAACATGGCTAGGTTTACCAGCTTTGGGGATGAAAACAACATTTACTTCTCTCCATGACAAAGGAATGTGAGGTGATACAACCATTTAGGATGTTGACCAGAATGGGTAATAATATATCGGAATTTTTCTGTAATTCCTCTGGAATTATTCCATCTGGCCCAGCAGATTTGTATGGATTGAAGCTGTTTATTGCCCATTTTTATTTTTCCTCTGTAATCAGACCTTGTGGAGGAGTTATGCTACTGATGATGTTGTTAGGATCAGTATTATTAACGCAAGGAAAGCTATCTGGAAAATGTACATCCAGGAGCAGATTGAGCGATTCTTCGCTTGAGTTTGTCCAGGAACCGTCATTGTTTTTTAGGCAACTTGGCATTACTGGATTTTTGGAGAGAATTTTTCTCAGCCTTGATGCCTCTGAGTTACCTTCTATGTTGTTACAGAAAGTTCTCCAGGACATACGCTTGGTTTTCCTTAGTTCTTTTTTATATAACTTGAGGGAGTCTTTATATGAATCCCAATCAGAAGCTCCTCTAGAGGTTTTCGCTCTATTAAAGAGTTTCCTGCAGTTTTTTCTTAGTGGATCCAGCCCCGAGTTCCACCAGTGTGGTTTCTTTTTACCTCTTATTTGTATAAGAGGGCAGGCAGTTTCCAGAGATTTGTTGAGGGCTGCTGTGAGGTCATTGACTTTAATATCAAGATCCTCAGTGTTGTAGGGTATGCTGTATAACTCAGGCCTGATTGACCTTAATAGAGTTGCCCTATATAGAAGCCAATCTGTTTTTCGATGGTTACGAAAGGAAGATTGGCTAGGAGGTTCGTCCATAATTTCGAATTGTATGTATCTATGATCAGAGAAGGAATGATCATTTAATACTTTCCAATTCGAGATATTATGATAAATTTTATCTGAGACAAGAGTCAAGTACTTCTTGTTTGTTTTTAGTAACAAATGTGGGTTCATTGCCAACGTTACATAATGTTAAGTTAGTGTTTAATATATAATCGAAAAGAGACTCACCTCTGTCGTTTATATTCGTGCTACCCCACACTGTATGATGGGCGTTAGCATCACTTCCAAGGATAAGGCCAGTCTTCTGCCTGTCTGCTTCAGTGATTAGACTCCTCAGGTTTCCTGGGTAGTCATGGCCAAGATATGCCGACGCCAGCCACAGAGTTCCTTTGACTGTTTCCACTCTTGCGACGGTTATATCTCGATCACTGAATTTAGGTAGTTAAAATACATTTAGGTTACTTTTGACTAGTATGCAAGATCTGGGTTCACCTTTATCTGATGCATACAGTAGGGATATTCACTAAACATCGATGTATCGAATCCATTCGATGGTCACAATACGAGACATCGGATTGATCCGATGTTTTGCCTAGTAAATTTTCTTTTCGATGTATCGATGTTTTTTTTTTAAATCGAAAAACTATGACAAAGAACAAAGACTTATTTTTATTAATTTCATTCAGGTCGGTGAATATGAGAATCGGCTCTTTTACGAGCATCTGAGGTTACGCATACTTTTGCAAAAATGTGTGCATCAGCTCTTTTTTGTCTTTAGTTCTTGTCTTTGATTAATTTCTTAGGTTTTGTCTTTCATTTCACTGTCCTGCCTGAACTGTACTGCTTCATTTACTTGCTCTTACTCTCACTCATCTACAGTGTGAATCGAAATTTGCTTTTTTACGCTAATCTTAATCTAAAACAATTAAACTGATCATTTTTTTTTTGGAATTTTTAAGGAACAGATAATACTTTTGCTAGCGCATATTGTTAGTTTCCATTTGTTAAAGTAAAAAATCATTAAATAAAGTAGGTATTCGATGTTGAAAAAACATCGATGTTTTTAAGCTTTGTATCGGAAGACATCGATGCCGGTTTCCGATGTCTAACATCGAATAAAAACATCGATGCTTTTCTTAAGTGGACACCCCTAGCATACAGCAAGTAGTATTTAGGAGTCCTCAGTCCTCGAACAATGGATTTCACAATCCAGGGTTCTTGGATTAGGACGATGTCTTCTCCGCTGCTGAATAGACGAAGAAGCAGGGAGGCCGAGGCCTTGATGGAGAGCTGGAGATTAATCTGAAGAAATTGCAACATCTTTGCTACAACCCTCCCTATCATCCTCCAACACGGTAATGTTAGAGCCTTCCGATTCTGAGGATGAGCCCAGAAGAGCGTCCTCATTCAGAAGATCTTCGCTAATGTGGTCATCGGCCTGGGCGCTATTATTAGCTAAAAAGCTTTTAGCCCACTTGATTTTTGCGTCATGCTGAGAGTTCCCTCTGGCGCCAGGTTGTTCACCAAACACCTTGAGTATTCTTTTAGCATTGCGAATGTCCTTGTAGAAGGTCCTAGAAGGGTTGGGCTTACGCCCGCTCCCCCTAGGGCCTTCTTTAGGATTTGTGGTGCTATTTGAGGTGGATGGACCATGCTTCACAGTCCTACCACCGCTGGAATGAGGCAAAGAAGTGCGGGGAGGTTTACTCTCCTTAGTGGTAGCAGGACCATGTTTCACAGTCTTACTGCCACTGAACCGCGGTGTTGAAGTTTGGAGAGTTTTACTCTCTGACGTAGTAAAAGAAGGGCCATGCTTCACAGCCCCCGTGTTACTGGAAGTAGGTATTTCTACCATTTTACTCCTGCTTTTGCTTTCGGCAATAGGACTGTGGGAACCCACAGTACTACTACTTCCAGCGCAAGCCGGAGAAACAGCAGACGGCTTTTCAGTCGCACTGCTGGTCTGTCTCAAAGACCAGGACTTTCCACCATCTTTTGAAATTAAATTTTCCATAAAGATCCCACGAGTAACGGAGAAAGGGTGGTCCATCTGCACAGAGATCCGTATATGCAGATAAGGCTAGTTAATCCGGAGGTCACCTGGTATCCGGATACTCCGTTAGCGACTGAGCTAGTTTTTTGATTGGGCTGATCATCGGCACGGGTCGTATAACACCTTAAATCCAGCCCAATTGGGAAGTTACAAAAAATAGGAAAAGGAGAGAGTGGGTGGGGAATCAGACAGTATGCACCGTTCTGAAAAGAAGGACGTTTAGGGTGGTAGAGGAGCTGGTAACTTTGGATAGCTTTTTCGCATTTCCAATGTGGGAGAGGGAGGGATATAAGGATGGGTAAGAGGATGATGAGCATCCTTTGGTTTCAGGACTCATCTGGAGAAGACATCACGAGAATCATTGACCCTACTTAGCTTCTACAACTCGGCAAGTTCGACGCTCAGGTAGAAGAAGCGGAGATGAAAATGCACTAAAAAACGGCTAGTATTGAAGTTTTGATACCTGAGACGTCAGTTTCCTTTCACGATTTATGATGTGCACCCAGCTTAGTAATCATGTGCGTTAAAAAAGCGCCATCTGTGTGTCAAAAAGAGCACCATCCATTTTGTTTAACCTTGGGAACAAACTTACTTGATTTTCTCAATATAATCAAGAAAGTGCCAGATAGACCAAGCCGTCATTCCAAAACTAATTACATCATTTGTATCATTAAAATAGTTTTGAGTTTCAATTTAAAAAGTTCCTAACCTGTTTTGCAAATCATTTTCAATTCGAAGAAATATTTCGAAAAAAAAGTTTTGGAAGTTATTTTGACATCTTTCAATTTACAAGACTGTACTAAAATTACTTTTAAATTGAATTTTTTTATGTTCCATAAAATCACTGAAAGGTAATGTCAAAAACCAACGAACAGTAGATTTCCATATCGTCAAAAGGGGAACGCATCCAAACAGTTCTTTACATCTACATATGTCACAAAAATAATTTTTTTTCTAGAGTCGATAATTGTTTCAGTTCGAATAAGTGAAAAAAAAAATTTTGCTTAAGCGGATTTAAAAATTCTATTAAGCGGAAATTTAATACTACAAACAATATTGTTTTTATCTTTTGGACTTGCCTTGAAAGAAGTTAAATAAAACAACGATTAAATAAAACAAAAATAATTTATTGAAAAACGAAAACTAACAGATTTTTGTTCTGTTCGATTCAATTTTTTTTTTCACTTAAGAGAGTTTTTTTCAATGAAAAATATTAAAAATTAACTGAAAATATGTTTCAGTTATCGGGGTTTTTCGCTTAAGCGAGTTTCACTTAAACGGAGTATTTTAAGGGAAATTGGTCGGAAAATACTTGTGGATGAAAAAAGTGATTCAGAAAAGCGGGGTTTTCTCTTAAGCGGGTTTTACGTATCACTAAATTAAAGACGTGAACAAGGGAAAATAGTTGTTAATTCGAAGTGAGGCTTGCATGCTTTAAGTTATGTTTCAAATAATAAGACAACTATTTATAAGGTAGATAAGTTCTTTTTAATTCTTTTGCAATTAAACGTCAAACAATAACTAATAAAGCCTCTTAAAATTGTGGGTATTGCAGTATTTTTGAAATATCTCACTTATATATTACTGTTAATTTGAAACACTTGGTAAAGTTATTTAGATACTATTATAAGATTAATCTTGTTGTATCATGTAAAAATCTTTCAAATACAAATACGAATATATAAGAAAAGAGATTATTTGGATTTTATTTGTTTAATTTTTTAAACCTTACGTATCTATACTGAAAATAAATTCCTAGGTCATATTGACAAAAACGTTTTGTAGACCTTCAACAAAACAATTTTATCGTTTTAATAAAATTTTTGTTAATACGAAAGAATGATTTTGTTGATTTCACAAAATTTTTGTAATTCTTCTTGATTTTTTGTCAGTTTAACAAAATATGCGCTACAAGTAATATTGTCAGTTTAACAAAGCAAGTTTTGTTAATTTAACAAAATAAAACAGAGATTTTTGTTACATCGGCAAACTTTTTTGTGATGTTAACAAAATGTTTGTTGTATCTACAAAAAATCTGTTTTGTAAATGTTTGTCAATATCACAAAGTTTTTGTTAATTTTTTTTTGTCAATTTAAGAAAAAATGAAAACATTTTTGTTGAAATGACAAATATTTAAATTTTCAGGTTGAGTTATTTTATAATATTGATAAAATAAATTTATCAGATAGATAAAATAATATTTGTAAGGAAAATAAAAAATCCTGCGAACATTTTTTTGGTCATGACATTTCTTTTGTGTGTGATATAGTTCACATTTGGTTTTTGTCAAAAAATCGATGTAAGATTACTTGAACTTAACAAAAATTGCGTTTTGCCAACACGCCCTCGCAGATGATTCCATGTGAGATCGTAGGGATGAAATGCCAATTTTTGTGGACTTTTAAATCAAAAAAAAAAACTATGTACAGTGGACGTCCAATATAACAAATACCCGATATAGCGAATTTGCGATATAACGAACGCTTTTTTAATTTACATTAACATCTCTAAATAGCGAACGATCGTAAAAAATTGCTATCCGATATAACGAACGCGTAGATAAATTGCCTTAAAATGGTTTTTTTGTCGTCATTGTGATCTGTGCATCTATTTTTATGTCAACATACAAGTTTATTCTCGTATGTGTGGTTCAAAACTGTAACAAGCTTTCTGTTTTTCGTTTAGTCTTCGCGTCGCCTACAAAAACATTTTTGTTTAAATTCTTATTTTTTGGTTTGTGTATCGCTATGTAGTTTTGAATTTTATGTACGCTACTTACACACACTGACTGACATGTTCACTTTGAGGCGGCTTCAAGATAAAGTCTAATAAGTGATTTTTTTTTTCTTTAAACTAATTTTCAAAATTTGTATACTATGTATAATGGCAGAAACATTCAATTTAACATTACCAATAAAAAACATATTAAAAAATAAATTAATAAATCAACCACTTATTTAAAATTTTTCGAATGGAAAAGTCGATCGATATAACGAACGCTCTCGATTTAGAGAATGACCTTGAACATTATATCATTCGTTATACTGGACGTCCACTGTACTTCGAAATAAAAAATAAAAATTGAAAATAAACATTTTAAGGTGAGAAATAAGTTTTGTGGATTCAACAAAATAATTTTGTTATATTGACAAAATAATTTTGTTATATTGATAAAATTTTTTCTTGATTTAACAAAATAATTTTGTTTATCCGATAATAAAAAAAAAACAATTTGTAACATTAAGAAAAAATTTTGTTGATGCAACAAAAGAATTGTTAATATGACAAAATAATTTTATAATTTCTAAAATTTTTTCATATTGACAAAATATTTTTGTTATTTCAACAAATCAATCTGTTAGAAGTTAGATTAACAAAATAATTTTGTGGATACAACAAAATATTTTTTGTTATCTCAACAAAATTCTGTAATTTTTATCAATTTGATAAAACTTTTTGTTGGACGTATATTGACAAAATTTTTATCAGATCAACCTACATTTTTGTCAAACATACCTAGTTTTTTTTTCAGTTTAGTTATGAAAAATTATAATCCCTCTTATTCATTTCATTGATTAAAATTACTCGTATTTTAAAATATACCGGTTTTTCATGCAGGGCTTGGGTTCTTAGATCAATCTTAACCATTTGAGTAATTGGTAATGTGACTGAATAAGCCACATAAAAGTCATTAGGTTCAAATAAGAGAAGGAATCTCTAAGCAAAGTTCGTTGTACCTGTTGGCTTAACCCTAGAAATAAAAAGAAACTCACTCGGAGCAAAAGAAAAAACTTACGGGTATCTTTAAGCATAGCTCTTAGAATTTGCTTGTTTGTATCAAGAAACTAAATCAAAAGAATATACGAATATGTAACCAGTTCAAAAATATACGCATACAAATTAGAAAGAAGTGTTACAAGATCGCATAATTTAACAAAATTTACATCATATTTTAAATTTAATTTTAGCATAATTAACATTTTGCATGTAATTGATGGGGAAAAACAACCGTTAGTAATAATATTACTAAACCATATTTTTGTTTATTTATTCGACGTCCACGGTATTATCAAAAAGCTTGTTTTGGCATGATTAAAAAAAAATTAATTAATATAAAAGAAGTTCTCCGGCACTTCGCACGCAGAAGAATCAGAATGAAGAAACTGATCAGTTTGTCAGTTCTAGGTAAGATTCTGAAATTAAATGTATTCCTTATACCATAATTACATGTTTTTTTTTTACTTTACTTGCAGCTTTAGTAATACTTTTTGCTTCTGCCCAAAATGAAGGAAAAATATTAGGTCTTCATAAGAAAACACCATCTGCGAACAAGCAACCACAAATAATATGGAAACCACCAACTGAAGTTCGACCGCATATTCAACAATACTATCCCTACCCTCAAAACCCTACGGCAAATATCGAACCATATTATGAACCAAATAATGAATGCATATGCATACCTGGACTTCCGGGACCACCAGGTGCTACGGGTTCACCTGGGATACCAGGAAGATCTGGTTCCAAGGGAGGGAAAGGAGGGGATGGTTTTGTTGGTAACAAGGGAAAAACTGGAAACAAAGGCTTTAAAGGAGATCCTGGAAGAAGAGGTTTTGAAGGCACTAAAGGAAGTCGAGGATCTAAAGGGGAAAAAGGTCAAATGGGTTCCATAGGTGTGCAAGGAAAAATGGGAGCCAGAGGCACGAAAGGACGCAAAGGAGATAATGGATCAATTGGAGCCATTGGCTCACCAGGGTCACCAGGACCACAAGGTAGACCACCTAATACAATTGCTACTTCAACTACTACAACAGAAGCCACAACACCTATAACAACAAGTACTACAACGGAAACCACAACATCAACAACTACAACACCAACAACAACTTCAACTACAACAGAATCCACAACAACATCAACTACAACAGAAGCCACAACACCTACAACAACAAGTACTACAACGGAAGCCACAACACCCACAACAACTACTACTACAACAGAAGCCACAACACCTACAACTACTACCACAACTGAAGCCACAACACCTACAACAACAAGTACTACAACAGAAGCCACAACACCCACAACAACAACTACTACAACACCTACGACAACTTCAACTACAACAGAATCTACAACAACATCAACTACCACAGAAGCCACAACACCTACGACAACTTCAACTACAACAGAAAGAACAACACCCACAACAACTACTACTACAACAGAAGCCACAACACCTACAACAACTTCAACTACAACAGAATCTACAACAACATCAACTACCCCAGAAGCCACAACACCAACGACAACTTCAACTACAACAGAATCTACAACAACATCAATTACCACAGAAGCCACAACACCTACGACAACTTCAACTACAGCAGAAGCCGCAACACCCACAACAACTACTACTACAACAGAAGCCACAACACCTACAACACCAAGTACTACAACAGAAGCCACAACACCTCCAACTACTACTACAACGGAAGCCACAACACCTACGACAACTTCAACTACAACAGAAGCCACAACACCCACAACAACTAGTACTACAACAGAAGCCACAACACCTACAACAACAAGTACTACAACAGAAGCCACAACACCTACGACAACTTCAACTACAACAGAATCTACAACAACATCAACTACCACAGAAGCCACAACACCTACGACAACTTCAACTACAACAGAAAGAACAACACCCACAACAACTACTACTACAACAGAAGCCACAACACCGACAACAACTTCAACTACAACAGAATCTACAACAACATCAACTACCACAGAAGCCACAACACCTACGACAACTTCAACTACAACAGAAGCAACAACAACTACTACTACAACAGAAGCCACAACACCAACAACTACTACCACAACTGAAGCCACAACATCTACAACAACAAGTACTACAACAGAAGCCACAACACCCACAACAACAACTACTACAACAGAAGCCACAACACCTACGACAACTTTAACTACAACAGAAGCCACAACACCCACAACAACTACTACTACAACAGAAGCCACAACACCTACAACTACTACCACAACTGAAGCCACAACACCTACAACACCAAGTACTACAACAGAAGCCACAACACCCACAACAACTACTACTACAACAGAAGCCAAAACACCTACAACAACAAGTACTACAACAGAAGCCACAACATCCACAACAACAAGTACTACAACAGAAGCAACAACACCCACAACAACAAGTACTACAACAGAAGCAACAACACCCACATCAACAAGTACTACAACTGAAGCAACAACTCCCACAACATCAATAACTACGACACCAACACCAACAAGTACTACCACAAAATCCACAACACCAACAACAACAAGTACTACTACAGAAGCCACAACACCTACAACAACTTCAACTACAACAGAATCTACAACAACATCAACTACCACAGAAGCCACAACACCTACAACAACTTCAACTACAACAGAATCTACAACAACATCAACTACCACAGAAGCCACAACACCTACGACAACTTCAACTACAACAGAACGAACAACACCCCCAACAACTACTACTACAACAGAAGCCACAACATCCACAACAACAAGTACTACAACAGAAGCCACAACACCCACAACAACAAGTACTACAACAGAAGCTATTACACCCACAGCAAGTACTATACCTCTATCAACAACTCCTACACCATAAACCACTGCATCATCTCTTAAGAATGTTGGTTTTAATATAGGATAAAGTATCAAATAAAAGACTTTCAAAGCTAATATGTACATATTTAAGATTATGCCGTTTGTTGAGATGAGGATTCCAAGATAAAATATTTCACTGATAACTATTTTTCTTCTATTTTCACCATAAATATTCCCAATATAGTATCATGGTTCATGGGCAGTTGACAGCGCTGAAAAATGCCTTACAACAACTTATCAAAACGCTTGCGTGAAGTGATATTAAGGAATCATCATTATTAGTTGCTGTTTAGTTATTGATAACGATAAAAAAAATACTCTTATGTCTTAAGGACTATTCACATGAGAGCGACCAACGAATAAAAAAACAAATGGGATTTAAAACATATACATATAAGCCTAAATTCTTCACAAAAAAAACTTTACAAAAGGGTAGCAATCTAGTTTTATTTAATGTTAATTTATTAAAATTTGCGTTGTAATTTCTAAAATGAGAGATATTTGAGAAAATAAATAGGTTCGTCGCGAATTGCAATATGATTGCTACGACCAATTTATTTTCACAAATTTCTCTCAAATCATTAAATGGCGGTTTTAAATCAAAATATTGAGTTCTTGAGAAGCTTAGGTCACGAACGCACTGAATTGACTGTATTTTCCTAATTTTTAAAATAACACAAACATTTTTGGATTTTGTATTTTGAAAAAACATATTGATAAAATCTAATTAAAGGGAAGAATTGTTTTTCGAAATTTAATGTGTTAGCGCTCTTAGCTTTTCAAAAACTCACGTTTTCATCTAAGGCCTCTATTTTGATAATTAATAAATAATAAATGTCAAAATTGAAATTTCATTACTACAGTGAGGTGCGGACAATAGCGAGATTGTCAAATGAATTTAAAAAATGGGGAAGTTCGTAAAATAAAACACATTTTTATACAATGTCCAAATTTCGCAAATAAAAGTTTTATTAATCTAAAATACGGTATAAAGGCTGAAACGTCCTACGTCCATAATCCGATTGATATAAAGGCCATTTCATCTCGAAAACCAATATTGAATGCAAAATATGTCAAGGTTCATATTCCACTCTTGACCCGTCTATTTTAGGCCATTACAAACTTTTTATTGAATGGCCATCAATGAATCCTTCAGATTGTGCAATGTAAGAAATGTCTCTGCTACCGCTTCAAGGCTTTAGCATTTATTTGACTAATCAATGAAAAGAATGCAACAGAGAAGAATTTTTTTTAAACACTATAATAATTTAAATTAAAAAAAAAAAGAAAAACAAAAACAATTTCATTTGTTGTGCTTCAAAACCTATTCAAATATTCATGACAAACTTGCCTTGAGTAACGGATTGTCAGGAACTTTTCAAAATTGTCTCCAAATCAACTATAAATACGGTGACTATCGGTTAATTATTATAATGAACTGTTCATTATTTGAAGAGATGTTCATTATGAATTATTTTGTGTTCAAAAACATTAAAATGTTCTTTATTTCAAAAGCTGTTCATTATTTGTTCCGTCTTTAATACAATTTTATTGAAACAGAAACGAAAAACTAACCAAACCAAAATTCTTTTAACAAAATGATAAGATACGAACGTGCCCTTGTTTACTGAATGTCCAAAAATGTTGATGTAGTGCAAACATTTGATTTCGGAACACTCCCTATGTCATTCTTCGAATACATCTAATGTCAAAATCAAGGCTTCAGATAATAATCAATTCAAAAGCTTTTCAAAATTCGAAGACGAAATTTTTCTGTTCCGTTGTTGTAAACATTGAAATGGATAAATTATTTGATATTGTTACGCACAACACCGACACATAGCTTTATACTCCTACAGCGCCATCTGTTGGAAAATTGTATATCTACTTTATGGAAAAAACAAAAAGCTTTTTTCCAATGTCATATGTTTTCCCCTTATTACAACCATTTAGAACATTCCAAGACGAGAACTTTCGCGAATTAATTTCGAGAACAACCAACTTGAGTATATAAGGGAGTGTTCACGGTGAGCACAGGACAATTGATTTTTGATTATGAAAGTGTGCAAAAGCTTTGCTTATTGGATTGTGGAAAGTGTTATTAAGCAAGTGTGATTTAAATTTGAATAAAAGTATTAGAGTTGATTATAAATTAAGATTTATTGTTTTGATTTGGAAAGTGTAAATTAAGAAGAAATAGTAAAAAGAGTAGGGTAAAGTCGGGTAATATGGACCACCAATCATATTTTTGTTAATAAAACACAAACGGTGTAAGTTTAAAAAAAAAATACATCAGTTAATTCTGATTAAAAAAGTAGCAGCAAAAAAATAAATTCACTCAATAAAAAATAACAAAAAACATAAAGTTAAGTAACTCTATAACGTAACAAAAAAAAAAGTGGAGGGTAATATGGACCACCTAGTCTTCAATTCATTGACGGCTATTTATCCAGTTTGGACTCTGACATATGCCTTGTCAAACAATTCACATACATATATCAAAATCGTCAATGGTCGATCATTCATCATCACCCAGACCCGAAACTTCCTATATTGAAATGAGGGGTAATGTGGACTACTAGTCCATATACTCCTTTCCTCCCGTGGTCCATATTACCGCAACATAATGTTTGGAAAAAAAGCAATTTTACAATAAAATGAGACTCTTTACAATAGTTTTATAAATAAAATCCTCAAAACAAATATTCACTTCTTATATTTAAAAAATAAAAGGAGAACAAACTATATTTTTAACTATAGAAAAAGGAAGAAACACCTACGAAAAAAAATAATCAATGCCTTGGAATTTCTTTTAATTCGGACAACTTCGTGACGCGCTACTCCTGACTACTCAAACTATACTGAGTTAAGTTTAAGCAGGTCACACACAATCGCAACCAATTGTCTCCTCGATTGCATTTGTGTAAGGCGAGAAAAGCTGGTGGTCCATATTAGCCGAGTGATTCACATTACCCGACTTTACTGTAATAAGTTTTATTTAACGAACCTAGTAAAAATATTACAGTATTATTAATTCAAAACTACTTTTTTATCTATATATATAAAAATCAATGCCACTTTTCGTTGTAATTCGATAACTCAAGAACGGGCTTACCTATCCAAACCAAATGTCAAGGCTTTGTTTGGACTATTTAGTAGATGGTTTATGTGAAGTTTGCACAAAATCGGTCGAGTGGTTCTTCATTTATCACATTTTTTCTAACAAATGAATTCAATAAATGTCGGATCATTTTGTTAGTGGGGATTTTGCTGTCAAATTGAAACTTATATTTTTAATTTGATTTATTCTTTTTTATATGAAGGAATAATGCCACAAGCCGGGCGAGCAAATATAGGTCGGCGAACGCGTAATGCAAATGATGTGGCATTACTAAGTCGATCACAGACTGCAGATGAACGCGCACAAGCTAATGCATCGCAGTAAACGTAATGCACGAAATAGATCTGTTGACCCTGTACCTGTACTGAACCTTGCACGCCGATCACGAATACGTCGTGCTGCTCTTTTGGCTAAAATGATGCGTGCTGCTTTTAATTACAACAGTCCACATTGTGATGCGGCTAACTTTCCACGTGAAATGCCCGGCATGTGTTGTGCTAATGACAAAGTGAGATTTCCCAGCAATAGAAACTCCACCCGAACCATTGTATTCATTTATTTTTGGGACATCTCAAACGTCGAATCACTTTTTGATCCATATTCAGCAACACAATTCGGCATTTATGAATCAAGATGAGGCAATGAATTATCCAATTGAATTTTTAAATTCATTGGAACTAGCTGGTATGCCACCGCATTGCTTGAATTTGAAAGTTGGTTCTTTGATCATATTATTGCGAAATATTAATCCACCAAAACTGTGTAATGGTACCAGATTGGCAGTGTAAAAGTTATTGCCAAATTTGATTAAAGCTACGATCTTAGCTGCTAAATCAAAAGGAGAAGTTTGTTTGATACCACGTATCCCTATGATTCCAACTGATATGCCATTTGAGTTCAAACGATTACAATATCCTTTGCGTTTATCACTTGCGATGTCCATCAACAAGGATCAAGGGCAAACACTTCACGTTTGTGGTTTGAATTTGGAGGAATTATGTTTTTCACATGGTCAACTTTATGTTGCCTGTTCCAGAGTCGGTACCCCCAGGCGTTTGTTTATTCATGCCCAAAATGGAAAAGCAAAGAATATTGTTTATCCAAATGTTTTCGATTAAGTTTTAAAATAGCTAGCAATTAATAAAATATATTTTTGTTTGAATAAATGAATTTCATGTTGCAATTAATTTTTTTTTTATTATTTCACTTTATATGTAAGGAAGCACGTACCGGGCCGCTAGTACATTAATAATTACATCTTTGAATTCTCTGATGTCACACAGAAGAAAATGTCTTTTTAATGAAGAACTACAAAAAGAATATAAATTCTTAAAAAAAAAATAAAAGGCGATGTGAAATGCAACAAGTGCATGAGCACATTTTCTATTGTCAACGATGGAAAACTCGACATAAAACAACTATTAAAAAAAATTAAACACAAAAGCGCAAACGTAGCTGCTGTTTCAAGTAAAAATATAACTACATAGAAACTTCAGAAATAAAACAGTTGATGAATCGGGAAAATTAACAACTTGTAACTTATACTAAACTTCAAAAATATCAACTGAAAAGAATCTCATTGTTATAAACTGTGCAGCTCACATTTTAAATAATTGTGTTCAATCTTCAGTCGAGTATTTACCAAAAAAAGGGTAGAACCTATTGTTGTAAAAATGTATTCAAAGTTTTACATTTATTCAGTTAGGGTTGAACAGTTAAAAGAAGTATACAATGGTAGTTCCTCAATATATAAAACTGTTGGGATTTAGTACAACTAGAAACTTCTTAAACCTCTGAAGCTTTAACCAAAATGCCCCACTATATTTTTTTAACTTCCCTTGCTCTGTCAGGCTATATATATTTTCTTTTTTTCATAATAGCATTTTGCGGGAAGTGGCAACACTAGTGTCGAAGTGCATAGTTGAGTATTAACGAATGTCTTCTGAAAAAAATTGTTTATAATAGAAAAAACAAATTAATTTCACAAATAAAAGTACACAAAACGAAAACAAACATTAAGACACGAATTGGTCAACAAATTTCACAGGCAATCACTTCAATAGTGACTAAAAAATCCTGTGATCCTGTCACTTAAAATTCAAACAAAGAAGTCCTCTTTGTATATTTAAAGGTCCCGTAAGCGAAATTTCTCCCGAGAAAACGATGGATACACCGCAAGGAAGGAAAAAAAGAGTCTCATCCGATCTTGTTCTAGTTTCCTTCATGATTTAAAAAGAATATTTAATGAGAAACAACATCTAGCCACGAAAACATATTATGTTGAAGAGGTTCGCTTGGACATACTTTAATCAAAAGAAGAATATCTGAAACAACAAATTATAAATATACAAAAAATTAATTACGAACAAAATTTGATAGTCAAAATAGAGGCAAAGAGTCAACAAGTTGACCAAATACAAGAAGTGGAGGAAACTTGTAACCAGTTGTCAAGCAAGTTGTAAGCAATGTTAACCCCAAAGCAAATTATAAAAAAAAAAACATGTGCGCAAAATTTAAACAGTTTCTTGTTTAAAGAATAAAACCGTCTCTACTTAACACAGTCGCTTAGTTAGAAGACTTTCTGAATCTTAAACGCGTAAGACAAGTCTTGTAACTGAACCTAAGTGAATTTAAGTTGAACAATCCTAAATTTGGCAGATAAAGAACTGTAACACGCATACAAAAAAAAATTAAGAAGAACATAAACAACTGATTCAAAATACCTTTTTTTTGCCTTTAAGTCCACAAAAATTGGCGTTTCGTCCCGGCGATCTTTTTTTGTGGACTTAAAGGCAAAAAAAGCTATTTTGAATCAATAATTCAACTAGTCCAATAATAGTGCTAAGTCTTCTACTTGGCTGATTTATTTCAGTAGTAGATAGATAAGAGTATATAGAGTTTGTATTATAAAAACATTCATACATATATGAACACAAGCAACTTCAAACCAAATATTTTTTCGCCTAAAAAAGTAAAAAAAAGTACATTTTATGTAATACTTACAAAAATATTTTAATTGTGAATACGTTATTTACATTATTTCAGATGAAAATGAACACAATGAAGTATAAATCGCTAATTCACAGATAAAAACTCAATTTTTTGATTGCAAGATGCAAATTCATTTGTACATTTGTATGTACATATTTGTTTGCCCATTGTCTGCCGCAATATTGCAAAATTAAAGATCGTAGAGCACTTTTGTACGATTGTTTCGCATATCTTGTTGAGTACCAAGAGGAGCGGACGAGGTTCGGTATTAGGGATAGGTAGAAAATTGGAACAGGAAAAGGTAAGAAAAGGGTAGGAATGTTTAGCTCGGGTAACGTGGCCTGCTAGTAGTGCTCTGATTGAACTCGCGGGAATGGGGGGGGGCTATCTTTCCCCCGAACTAAACTTCACCTCCCAACAAAACATACATCAGGCCTAAACAGAAAGTTTAAATATCGCAGAAGGACTTTAACCACACCCAGATCGCTGCTGATGTCCATGCAGAGTGGCCATCTTCCCTACCCAACCTAGGAATTCGGCGGCTAAATTTAAATTCCATCATACTACATATGTATATCTATTTATCTTACATCACACCGTCATCACCGGTTTAGCTTCACTTTCACACCCTGAAAAAAATATCTTTCAACAAATTATGTTTTGTTCAAAGCGAAACAACAAAATGCCAAAATAACTTCACTAAAAAACAAGGCAATCGAAGTTTTATTACAAAAAATTGAAGTAGATAATATAACTCTAAGCAACATTCAACAAAACGTAAGAAATCTTATCAAACACATTATTTAATAAAAAATAGAGGACGAAAAGTCTTTATGAAAATAGGTTTAATTTAATTTGTCTTTACGTTGGCGTTTTTCCAAAAAAATCACATTCAAGCTAAGAAAAGAATCAAATAATTATAAAGGGTGATTTTGAGGCATTTCCCAAGTGTAAAAAAGACTGTACCTTTTCCGGCACCTAATTTATAGAAGATCGGGTCTTCGAGTTCAACTTGCCCTGCCTCAATAGAGCCCTTTGGAGGAGTACTGGTTCTCAAAAAATTTAATGGTCTATGGAACGCGATAATAGATTCTCGGGCAACACATTTGAAAAATGAAAATGAATTTGAAAAACACAGTATCAAAAATCGTTTCACAATCGTATCGTATAGTTACGCACAACGCCGACACAGAGCTTTATACAGCGCCATCTGTTGGAAAATAGCATAACTACTTTATGGAAGGAACAAAAAGCTCTTTTCCAATGTCATATGTATTTCCCCTTATTCCAACCATTTAGAACATTCCAAGACGAGAACTTTCGCGAATTAGTTTCGAGAACAACCAACTTGAGTATATAAGGGAGTGTTCGCGGTGAGCACAGGACAGTTGATTTTTGATTATGAAAGTGTGCAAAAGCTTTGCTTATTGGATTGTGGAAAGTGTTATTAAGCAAGTGTGATTTAAATTTGAATAAAAGTATTAGAGTTGATTATAAATTAAGATTTATTGTTTTGATTTGGAAAGTGTAAATAAAGAAGAAATACTAAAATGAATAATAAGTTTTATTTAACGAACCTAGTAAAAATATTACAGTCGGCCCTACCAAGGTAACCGTCGGAGCGGAACTTTCTCCGCAACGCATCCTCCGTCGGAGGTTCAATTTCGGTTCGAAGTAGCTTTCATCGGAAGAAATTTTACAGAAATCCAACAACGCATTGCGATGGATATAAATTTCAGACAGAGATGTGCTAATTAACCGATATATCGAAAATGCGATATATTTTCGATATTTTTTTATAAAATAAAGACCATAAGCGTTTTAAACCATGAAAAACCGGTGAGAGAGTGTAGTTTATCGTTTATTAATAGTATTTTTTTCAATTATAAAGCGCTAGCGTTTTTAAGAAATGTAATTAGATGCACCGATTCTTGAATCAAAACTATCGAAGAAAGTCCCCTCCCTATTTCCATACATGTTTTTTGTTTCCATTTGAAGTGTCAAAAAAAGAATAAATTGAAAAAAAAACTTTTGAAACATTATATTTTATATTTATTTGACTAATAGGTACTTTAATAATAATAGAAATGGATCAATGCACAAAACAAAAGAACAGGAACATACTTTTTTTCCATCCAAACATCCATGTCTTGGTCCCAATTAATTTAACTGATTGGGCCAGATCTTCCCAAACACAGCTACAATTTCTGGTGTCTTTTTGGTGTAGCCCGCTCATTGTTGCGAAGTTTTTTTTTTCTTTCTGCCTAAGAACAAAAAGTCTATTATAAATAAGTAACACAAGTTAACGCAAATAAAGTTAAATTATTTGTTACTTACATTTTAATTAACTATTTCTTTAAAAAGAAAACACTTTCCGCAACAAGAACTTGTCGGACGATTTCGGAGAAAATTTTGTTTGTATGTGTCAAAAATAAGACCATTAGAAGTGCTTCATCGGACACAAATGGCATGCGTTGAATTTCGTCGGACAGAATTTCCGATCAGTTGATCGGAGAAATACCATGAAGCAAAATGTCTCCGATTCGTAGGAAATCGGAGAGAATTCCGCTCCGACGGTTACCTTGGTAGGGCCGAGTATTAAACAAAAATCAACGCCACTTAACCTACACTCGAATAAGTAAACAAAATTTGTTTGAACAAGGTCCAAAGTACCGCATATCGGCAATTTGGCATAAGTAGAGTACCATTAGCACCGATACACCTAGATCGCTCTCGTCCAAAAGGTCGCGGACGAGCCGCTCTGTAATATCCTCAAGAATGGACACAAGGTTTTCAGTAAACTGGTATCGTGTAGTGAGGGATAATTTTTTCTCACAAAGACGCAAGCAGTGATAATTCGTCACAAAGCCAAATTAGTCTCCAGACCAAAAGAAACGATGTGGCGGGCCAGTCTGAATCGGCACACTATGACCGCCAAAAATGCACCTAATAAATTTTCGATACGATTAGCAGAAGTACTTTCGTTTTTATTTCTTTTATTTTTTTACTATTCATTCTCAAATGATAAGATATGCTATAACTACGATTTTTCGTATATTTTCTTTTTCTTCTAATATAATGCCTACAGGCTTGCTGAACTTTTCTTTCTTTATTTTATTTTATATTATTTTCAATTCAATTCGTCAGTCAAAAGATGAAGTAAGCGATAGTAAAGGAGCTAAAATATTGGATTTAGCGGACTCGATAGATGCTAGTGTTCTGAATGGAAGTTGTGCAGGAGATGTTAAGGGTGAATACACATTTATCCGAGGAACAGCGTGTTCAGTCATCGATTATGGGCTAGTTTCTGGAAAATGGAATGATCTTTTGAGAAGCTTTAGGGTGGGACAGCAAACTTCTTCGGAGCATATGCCTTTAGAAATCACATGCAAGTTAGGACCTGTGGATGAATTATCTGTTTCAAAGTCGCTTGAGCTCCTTCCAAAGTTACATTGGAGTAATAGTTCATATTTTTTACGGGCTTATCAAACTAATCTAAATAAGGAACTCAGTAAACATAGCACAACGTGCGAAAATTTAAACATGGCCAGACTTACTGAGATAATGAAAGCTGCAGTCCCAGTAGCCAAAAATTGGACGCAGAAGAATGATTTTAAACAAAATTGGTTTGATTTGGAATGCCTTAAAGCAAGGAAGCTTCTGAGAAAATATAACTTTCATGTCTTTAAGACTATGTATGCGTCAGCTAACAAGGAATATAAGCACATCTGCTGTGCCAAGCGTAAGCTAAGCGACGAACAAAACGTACAACGCTTAAGCTCAGCGATGTCTTCGGCAGATTTCTGGAAAGCGGCTAAAGCAATTAACGGAAAGCCTAGTAGGATAGGATCTTCACTGCACGCATCTGAGCTACAGGAGTACTTTAGAAAGTTACTCAACACTGCGCAATTTTCACCCCTACCTCAATATGCTGCTCCGGCCTTCTTAGACGATATCCTTGATTCACCGTTTACAGTTCTGGAAGTTCGGGCCGCTTTAGAAAAAACTAGATCTGGTAAGGCCCCAGGAGATGACAGGATTCCTTCAGAGTTCTATATTAACTGTACGTCCGAGTACCTGTTTGCAGTCACCAAAGAATTTAATAGAATTTTCGATACCGCCGAAGTACCAGTCTGTTTCAAAAAAGCAATTATTTATCCGCTGCATAAAAAAGGCGAGTACGACAATCCCGAGAATTATAGGGGCATTTCATTTTTGAATTCTTCAGTGAAGTTATTCAGCACACTTATTTTTAAAAGGCTCACAGAGTGGGTTAACGATAAAAACATACTCAACATGTTCCAAGCTGGTTTTAGGAAAAACCACTCGACTGTTGATCAGATTTTCTCCTTGTTTCACATTGCCGATTACTTTAAAAGCAAAAAGAAGAAGCTATATGCTTTCTTCGTGGATTTCCGAGCTGCCTTTGACTCCATTGCCCGTGCATCGTTATTTTATAAGCTTTATACTTTGGGAATCTCAAGCAAAGTGGTGAATCTGTTGAAAGCAATGTATGGACATAATGTGTCTTATGTTTGGGATGGAAAATTTACCTCGGATGAATTTGAAACGCAGATGGGAGTAAGGCAAGGATGTGTGTTGAGTACTTTGCTGTTCATTTTATTTATAAATGATATTGTCGAGGAAGTTGGAGGGGGCATCCAGTTCGGAGGTTTACGAATACCGTGCCTCATTTTCGCCGATGACATTGTTTTGCTGGCGGAATCAATTGAGGGAATGCAGCGCATGATCAACCGGCTGGAGCGCTACTGTGATCTTTGGAACTTGTCTGTTAATATTGAGAAGTCTAAAATGATGATCTTCAGGGATGGAGGAGGTAGATACTCGAGAAATGAAAGGTGGACCTACAAAGGACAGAATGTGGAAATTGTTCGAGAGTATAAGTACCTCGGTGTATTGATCTGTTCTAACCTTAATTTCAAAAAACATTTTGAGAGTAAATTAGCTGAGGCGAAAAGAGCTATTTCTTCAATCTGGGGACGTTGTATAGAGAGTAGGTTTGTGGACCATAGCGCTAAGATCCAGATATTTCGTGCCACTGCTTCTTCTATCATGCTGTATGGTGCTCAAGTGTGGGGTTGCTGGCAATTCGATGTGGTTGAAAAGTTTCAAAGATACTTTCTTAAACGCATTTTTCGGTTGCCGGTCTGTACTCCAAATTACATGGTTCATCTTGAAACTACTATGCCACCATTATTCGTAAGCACGCTAAAACTACATTTTGAATATATATTAAAGCTGTTGGAGATGGATGAAAGTAGACTACCCAGTTTGATCCTCAAGTCGATAATTACTTTGAGAGGTAACCTCGTCAAAAAATGGGAAGAAATAGGGGTTGATTGTGGAAAAAGAGTTCAGATTCAACCAGACATCGGACCCGCTCTTCTTAGAAACATGTTTGAAAGTTTACTGGATGGTGTAGCTCACTCAGCATACAGTGGTTTTGTCCTGGAAGCTCAATCTTCTCAGTATAGAATGATATATAACCAGCTGGACTACAACTTACAAGGAAGCTCCTATTTTTTAAACCGATTGCCACTAGCAATGATAAGTGTGCTATTTAAAGTAAGAGGGGAAATGATTAACCTCAACTACATTCCACATCGTCCGGACCTACCTATTTTGTGTGATATCTGCAACCTCAAGGAAAGAGAAGACATTTACCACTTTATTGCCAGATGTCCGATTCTAAGGGAATTTCGTATCCGGTTCTTCGGTAAATCCATTATGAACATGAACGAAGTTTTAAGTATTTTAAATGGAAGTCTTGGTTGGGAGAAATTGTATAAATACACAACGATGGCTTTGAATTATAGAACCCGAATAGTTGAAGGCGACTTTTAAGAAATTTAATTTTATGAAGAAACCAAATGTATTTATTATGTTGTTAAATTGTCATTCTGGTAGACGGCTTTAAGCCAAACCATATTAAACTTATGAAAAAAAAAAAAAAAATTATTATAGATATTATAGATATACATACATGGAATATAATAAATAAAGTTTCTATTACTACTACTACTACTACTATTATATTTTTGTTTCCGGGAGCTGGTGTTTAATTTGCAAAGTTGAATAATAGAATGGGCCGACTAGCCGTTCCCGATTTGACAAACACGAATCTCTATGTCTTGTCTATATGTACATAACATTAGAACCAGCATATATAAACACACCACCTCTCATCTCATTTCAAACCACACAATGCATGTAAAGGTAGTAAAGGCGTTATTATCAGGTACATAAATTGAATCTTATCGTCATTATCGCCCTCAAACCGATGCCCATACCTTCCAGAGAGTGCATCTTAAGCTACCACGATCCTAATAATTAATTGTTAATATTATTGTTATTATTTACCCCCTTATTTATATTAAAATTAAGGCTATTGTCAGGTTCTAAGTCTCCGAGTCGTATTTTCTGGAAACTTCTTTCTTAACTTAAATATACATTTCCGATTCAAGGAGGAGAAATCTTTTCTAGTAGCCGATCCCTTACTTAAAAATTGAAGCATCTATGATCCGCCAAAGACAAACAAAAATAAATCAATTATGGCGACAGGTGAGACTAATGTCGATTTCCTTTTACACTAGGGATTTAGGGGTTTGCGATCCCTTGTCAAATTTTGACTTTTACCACACCAAAAAAATCGATTTTTTTTTGACAGCGATCAAATCTTTCGAATCCGTATTTGGAGAGGGATTTACATGAATACGAAATACGCACACTAAAAAGACAAAATTTGACAAGGGATCGCAATCCCTAAAATCCCTAGTGTAAAAGGAAATCGACATAATATTGTTGGTAAGTTTCATTTTTTTTTTAGATTCCTGTCCTCGCCAGGGATCCGCCACAATCTAATATTCAGTCTATTTACAAAGCACATCTTTTTAAAAAATAAAATAGAACATCAGTAAAGATTTTTACTTTGATTTGTTTTGGCATTAAATGACCGTTGTCAATTTGGATAAAGTATACTTTGAAAAGATAAAGTACCATAGCTATTTGCTACTGTTAAAGTTAGACGAGCTTTTTAACGTTAAGGCATAGTTTATGTCATTTAAAATTAACTAAAGTCGGTTCTCGTTTTATTTAGGGTGGGCCATCTAGTGGTTTCTTTTTAAATCATAGGTTATTTTGACACTGACAGCTGTTTCCCGCTCGAAATCTTGACAGAAAGTCAGTATCATACCTCCGCGAAATGAAATAAGTCGCTTTACGTTTGAACAACGTTGGGAAATATTGAAAAGTTATTTCCAAAGTGAATGCTGTGTATCATAAAAAGTGCAAAACGATTTTTAAACTTTGTTTACTTTTCTGGAAATCAGACGTCCGTTTTATGCATTTGAATATTTATAGCTTATTAATTATTATTATTATTAGCTAATAAGAGTATGAAGAGAGTTACCGATTAAACGTGTGATTTAGGCGGGCAATTCTGATTTTGTTTTCTTCACTTAAAAGTTCCCAAATTAAACTCTTTTTCAATTTTATTCGATAGCTGAACTAGTTTTGTGTACGAAAGTGTTAATAATCTCAGTGAATTCTAAATCTTTATATATATAATTCTTCTGTGAGTGTGTATGTCACTGAACTTCTCTTAAACGACTGGACCGATTTTGATGAAATTTTTTGTGTGTGTTCAAGGGGATCTGAGAATGGTTTAGATTCACAATATTATATAAAAATCAATTGCTGTTCGTTTGTCTCGCTAAAACTTGAGAATGGCTAGACCGATTTTGATAATTTTAATCTTAAAATATTTGTGGAAGTTCAGGGAAGGTTTAAGCGGTGAGAAACATACATAATAAGTAACGGAAAAATACTAAAAACGAAAATTTAATTTTCCAATACAAAATGTTCCTACCTGTGAAACATTTGACGTCTTTGCACTACAAATTACTGCAGAAATTTACAATGAGACATTGATCATGATAGAAGATTTGTTTTTATTGATTGTAAATAAAGTATTGTCGTGTTTGGGCATAACACCACCCAATCGTCCTATGCGCGATACATTTAACCATGACTTGCGAAGAGAACAAGAATACGGTACTGAAGTATTGGCCGAAACAGTTCGTTCAAACGTTCCGCAATTGAATGAACAGCAAAGAATTGCGTATGATACTTCGATTGAAGCTGTGAACAGTAGATCTGGTGGAATTTACTTCTTTGATGCTCCCGGGAAACTGGAAAAACGTTTCTAATTTCATTGCTGTTGGCAAAGATCAGATCGCAAAATGAAGTAGCCCTAGCATTGGCTTCATCTGGAATAGCTGCAACATTGTTAGAAGGTGGAAGGTGCACATTCTACCTTGAAATTTCCACTAAACATCCAAATCAACGAAGCTCCAGTTTGCAACATCGCCAAAAATAGCGCAATGGCGAAGATTCTACAGATACGCAAATTGATCGTTTGAAATGAATGTACGATGTACAAGAAATCATTCGAGGCACTGGACAGAACGTTAAAAGATCTTCGTGACAGCCAAAACATTTTTGGTGGAGCCATGATTCGGTTGTCAAGTGATTTTCGTCAGACTCTTCCAATTATTCCCCGATCAACTGTTGCTGACGAACTAAACGCATGCTTAAAATTCTCTAATTTGTGGCAATATGTAAGTACACTCCTATTAACAACTCACAAGCGAGTATTTTTGCAACAAGATCAAACTGCCCAACTAACATTTCAGCTTCGATTCGGTCTAACTAAATATATTTTCGAAGTTCTTTAATACATTTGTAAAGGTTGTTTAAGAACAAAAAGGAGAATATTACACAAGCTCACAAAACCTTTTATGTACTTCTATAAGTGATTCTGAAAATCCTCTTAGAAGTACCATGCACAGATCTTTTAAAGGTGCCAGCTTCGTATATGAACTATTAGAAGTTTAACAGAGTCCTATTCGAAATTAAACTGAAGTTCAAGTTTTGACAGATGGCTTCAATAAAGCTTCGCAAAAATTACAAACGCACGGCATTTTATGTCTATTACAAGCTTACACTCGAACTTTTACCGAGCCTGAAAAATACGAAAATAAAAGTAAATTTATATTTCTTTGAAGACGTTTTTCCGACATTTAATCAATTTTAAACCTGAAACTATGTATCACATTGGAATTGTTATTAATAATTAATGTATTTGGAATAATTTTAAAACATGAATGACATTATACCTTATTTGGGGATCGAACTCGGCATCTCTTGTGTAATAGTCCATCTCTCTACGCACTGGGCCATATTGAATATTATTTGGAAGATGCAAAAACTTAATCAGCCTATTTCTTTCTCAAACTTCAAAATTAACACAAGACTGCGATATAAAATTTTGCCAAGGCCACGTTCACACAAGAAAAACAAAACCTAAGCAAATGTCTTAAGTTTCCTTTGCTGGGTTTACCTACAACATGTTTATTTAATTTTCAGTATTGAGCCCTAATCTTCATACCTAATGGGAGCGCACAAAATATCTGTAAATTGCTGACCATAGTGATTTGTTTTATGTTTTACTTAACTCTTTCTTTGTTTTGATTTGTGTCCTTAAAAACGATTCATTCATCCATGTATGTAAAATGTTTGTATTCCGTTTAGTTTGACATTTGTTATGTTAAGTATACATTATGCCTTTCTTCAATATCGTGAATTATTTTCATGTAATATTTATTTATATTATTTGTAATAAAACCATCAAACATTTTGGTCAGTTCACCCATCTATAGTTTTATGCATTTCCACTTTGAGGGATATATAGATATATCATGCTGGATTTACATATATGCCTCTTCCAAAGAAATTCACATTTATGTATATCTAATATATGGGCACAGAAGATCAAAATGAAGATAATCATATAAATGCAGCTACATTATATGTTTGAAAACAAAAAAGTTCTCGGATATTCAGGTTATAACTTCGCACCTGTTTCGTAACGCTCGTTTATAATTGCAATTCAACTTTTAAGAGCCGAATGGTTGATCTGAAATTCAGCTGCTTGCTTTCGAAGGTATTTTTTTCTTAAATTTTGGTTATTCGTCACTTCAACTTCATCTTCGCTAGACTCTTAGGGTAGGCGCGCACATTCAATTTTTAGTTTCGCAACTGCTTGGTTCGAGCAACTAAAAAGTTTGTTTTTTGACATAAACTAAACGATTTCCTAAAATGAGTTCGCTATTTTGTGTAACATATTATTATATGCAACTGCGCGGACATTTGTTTTCTATAAGCAACCAAACAGTTGTGCAACTAAAAATTAAATGTGCGCGCCTAGCCTTAAGGTTCACAAGGCAAACAATCAAACTAATTGTCTATGCTATATATCATAGGGATCTCGATTTATACTCTTATACTTGCCTGAGTAATATCTAAAAAGTACATAGATGGATTACAATAAATGTGTACAAATAATTAGTTGATACATGCAATTTAATATTCCTAACTTTAATTAAGATTAAATGTATTAGTTTCTGTTAAGATTTATTTGCAGAGTTCTTAGAAGATTGAACATTGACATTTTCTTTAAAGACTTTTTGTTAAAGTCTGCTAGGCTTAAGAGACGTATTCTATATAGCTCTTAGGAAATTGTTATAGAAACCTTTTGAAAACTCACTGATGTAAACTTCTATATCATATCACATTGCAATATTTATACAAGTTCCAGCTTCTCTATTTTCATTTATAAAACCATATCCGAAAAATTGGTTCTAGTCTCTGAAAAACTTTGTGTCTTACTTGCAAAAGGTTTAAAAGAAGATGATATTGAAACCGTGACTTCTATAGGAAAATTATTTTTGAAGAAGGCTCTTTAGAAGCATTATATAAATTGAAACTTCCAGCATGTTCATATTTCTAGGCTAATAGAAACTGAAATGTTAGTTGGGTGCTATTATGTTTTCGAAGCAATTTTTAGATATTGAAAATGGTAAAGTCACAGTTGATACCTCAACCGGATTAATTATACTACTCAAGGATTTTTGTCACTTCGTCGATTCAAAAAAGTAGCTTATTCGGCGTGTTTTTACGGACATAGAAAAACGGCTCAGAAACCATAATTGACTGAGTGAACGAGCAATATTGGCGACCATAAGCAAAGATGTCGAAGTTTTCAACGTAACAATTCAAAATTTTCTTCCCGGAGAGTTGTTATCTTATAAATCAGTTGACACAGTTACAAACCAGGATGATGTAGGCAACTTTTTCACAGAGTTTTATAAATTCTCTGAATTTGCCTGGACTACCACCTCAGAATTTACAATTAAAAGTAGGATCAGTTTTGATTATTCTGCCTAACATTAATCAACCTCGACTGTGCAATGGTACGAGACTGGCTGGAAAAAACCTAATGAATAACGTCATCGAGGCCAATATTATCAAGGGAAAATACAAACGAGAGGGTGTCTCCATCCCGCGTATACCGATAATTCCAACGGATTTGCCATTTTTTCGTCCGTTTGGCCTTTGCGATGACAAGGCCAGTCTTTTAAAGTTTACGGAATCAACTTGAAGTTTCCCTGTTTCGCGCATGGGCAATTATAAGTTGCGAGTTTGCGAGTCGGAAACCTATCTTCTTATATATTTACGCACCGCAAAATAAGACAAAAAATATAGTACATCAGAAAGTCTTAAATTGATTAATTGAATAACTGTGTTGTATTTAATGTATGTAGATAAAAATTTTGTATTAAGTTTTGACCACATTTCCCAAAAATATATGAAGGTGATACGAAGTTTACCGGGTCATCTAGTTTTTATATACAATTTCAATTATTTTAACTTTCATTACAAATCCTTTGTTTCTAACATCGAACCTAAAACTTATCGAACTTGCAATGTCGGGTCCAATAGATCAGAAAAAAAATTTATCGAACTCCAAGATCAAAAATACTCACTCACCTCGAACTTCCGTAGGTTCTCTTAAATCAAATATAATGACCGAGGAAAAAACAGTAATGGATAAATTAGATGAAATACTCAAAAATCAAAGTGAGTTTATCATATCTTTTTTATCAAAACAATTTAAAGAAGATACTGAGTCACTCGCGTTAAAATTGCAAACACAGTTCGACGAGGTAAACAAAAATATCACTGATGTCAAAATAAGGGTATCGCAACTCGAGTCGTCCATCGCAAACTCAACCATGGAGGTAAATGCTCTTAAATCTGACGTCATCAATCTTCAAGCAGCTTTAAACAATGTCACCGCTGAGCTTACTGACACAAAAACACAACACATCGATTATAAAAATGAAATCTGTGTTATAAGAAACCAATTATGTAGTCAACTTCGAAACTAAACTAATTAATATAAACAATTCACAAGACGAACTGGATAATAAACAAATAGCCGCAGATGCAGTATTGTTTGGAGTTCCGCACACACCCGACGAGAATTTAAGATCCATTTTTAATCTACTGTGTCACAACATCAACATTAAACCACCTGCCTAGCTGGACATTTTCCGCACTCGTCCCAAACCCGAAACAAATAACAACACCGCAATCATCATCAAACTCCGGTCACCTTATGAAAAAAAATTTCTTCTGACATCGGTTGCCAAATATCGAAAGGAAAAAAAAACACAACTCAACTTAAACACGGTAGGGCTTAAATCGATGTCACCGATTTATGTGCGTGAATGCCTGACAAATAAAAATAATGCAATACTAAGGGCTGCGCTTCAATCGAAAAAACAACACAAAATAGTATCAGTGTTCACAATTCGTGGTCTTGCTTATGTCAAACTTCAGCTGTCGGATGTGAAAGGAGTACGCATCGACAACATCGAATCTCTTGAAAGAATTGCCAGCCTCCCACATAAATGATTTACTGGAACATCTTTAACTTCGAATACCCGCGCTTCTCAAATTTTTATTTTTCTTTTTTTTTTAACATTTATTAATATATTTTTGTTTAAATTTTTTTTTAATTTTTTTTTCTCTAAAAATCTTATTATTTTATTTCTCTCTTATTACATATTATTTGAATTAACAACATTTTTCTACTACACCTTTATTATTAACTTCATTGCTTATTTAATTATATCTAATCTATTCTGTACTACATACTACATCTCTATCTTTAATGCACCTAATTGTTATGTTTTTTCCAATATTTATCATATTAAGAATGATTAAAAATGATTATGTACTTTTGACTGTTGTAGAGCCCCTTTCTCAAATTTATGTGTCTTTCATTGTTTTTCTTCTACTATATGATAAAAATGAATCACAATGAATATGGTGTAGTCTCTATGGTCGGCAATCACGAAGGACTTCTTCGCTCCATGATTAATATTCTTTGCAAACAGAAAATGGGGTTACAAGTCTGTCATCTAAACGCACAGTCTGTATCCCAAAATTGATGAGTTTAGGGATGTTTTCGGAGAATCAAAAGTTGACATTATTTGTGTAACCGAAACATGGTTTTCTGAAAAAAAACAATGATCAAATATATAGTTTGAGTGGTTATAGACTTTTCCGCGCTGACAGACTTGATAGGATAGGTGGAGGAGTCGCCATATACGTACGTAAGGGTATCGCCTGCAAATTAATTTGCAAGTCGGCAGTCAGTAGTGAGATAGAATACTTGTTTTTAGAAATCTTTGACGATGAGGGCACTCTTCTTGTAGGAGTGGTTTATAGACCTAACAATAATGTGGATGTTAATCCATTACTTATACTCTTGGAAACTATCACCTTGAGTCCAACTAAGATCATTGTTTGCGGAGATTTCAACAGTAATCTTTTAGAACATACTTCTCTTATCGAGGGTATGAAAAGTTTTAATTTAACACCGGTAAACACCACCGTTGCTACACATTTTTCTGGAGCATCGCAAACACTTAAGTGATGTAAATGACGTCCTTTTATATGACCAGTTGTCAGCTTCTGCATTTTCAAAACACGATCTTATTTACCTGACTTTTAACTTCAATGTCAAATTATAACGAAACTTCTTACAATTTTAGAGATTTCAAGAACATTAACTATTCAGATTTGGAGCAAAGTTGTCGAAATATCCGTTGGCAATGTGTTTATAGATTGCAGTCTCCCGATGATCAAGTCGAATTCCTAAACAATAATATTATTAACCTATTTAATAGATACGTTCCTGTTAGATCCAGAACTGTTAGAACTGGTGAACGTCCGTGGTTCAACAATGAAATTCGAAGACTCATATTGCAACGGGATCAGGCATATAGTGTATGGAAACGTTATCGATTGGAAATTCACCATCAAATTTTTCGTAGGTTGCGTAATAAGATAGTTCACAAAATAAAAACAGCAAAAATGCATTTGTATTATAGAAAATTTAATCCTTCTATGAATGGAAGAACTTAAAAAAGATGGGAGTAGGTAGAGTAAACCTAATATGTGATGAAAACGTCAATGTCGACTCTTTAAATCAGGAATTTGTCACGTTACCGTTTCCAGCACTGTCCAATACTCACTCCGATTTAGACGACGTTTCTTCTCTCCTATACTCAGCTGACATTTCTTTTGAATTTAGATGTGTGAATAGTATGGAAATTGTTGAAAGTCTTTTATCCATAAAATCCAATGCTGTAGGCATTGATGGAATACATCCTGTGTTCATAAAGTCCATATTACCTTTTATCCTGCCATATATAACTCATACATTTTATACAATATTAATGACTGGTTCATTCCCAACTCAATGGAAACATGCTAAAATATTGCCAGTACCGAAAGATGGGAAGAATAATGAGTTTAGACAAATATCTATACTACCTTTTTTGTCAAAATTATTTGAGAGGATTGTACAAAAACAACTCAACACCCACATCAGAGCTCAAAACATCTTCTCATCGAAGCAGTATGGCTTCCGTGAAAAGCATAGTTGCACTACTGCTGTTATCAACATTGTTGAGGATATTCGACTTGCCTTAGATGATGATCATGTAACATTCCTTGTGCTGCTTGATTTTTCTAAAGCATTTGACACTGTTGACCACAATAACCTATGTTACAAGCTTGAAGCCTTTTATGGTTTTTCACCTTCTGCAGTAAACTTATTATCATCCTACCTTCGGGGTAGAAAACAAGCAGTTTCGATTGGCAATATTATATCAACATACCTTCCAACAACTAGAGGAGACCCTCAGGGTTCTATCTTAGGACCTCTTCTTTTCTCTCTTTATATCAATGAACTTCCCGAAAAGATTAATGGATCATCCATCCAAATGTATGCTGACGATGTACAATTATACAAGAGTTGTCCTCTTGGGCTCATTGAAAATTGCGCATACTTAATAAATAGGGATCTCGAAGTCATTTCTCGCTGGTCAATAGCTAATGGTCTGTTTTTGAACCCAAAGAAATCGAAATGCTTGGTTATAAGTAGGAAGGCTCTTAACCTTGAATATTTCCCTAACTTATACTTAAACAACTTTCGCATAGATTATGTTTCAACTGCAAGAAATCTTGGTATGTTATTCAATAGTACACTGTCTTTGGATGCTCATATAAATGTTGCTGTTGGTAAGGTATATGGAGTACTCCGTAAATTATGGTCCTCGCAATATTACACCCCTATTGCAACTCGTTAGTTATTGGCTAAAACGCTTGTTATACCAATACTTACATACGGGTGCGAGATCTTTTGCAAATGCGATGCAGTCAGCAGGCGAAGGCTTAACGTAGCTTTTAACAATACCGCACGTTATATTTTTGGGTTACATAGAATGGACCGTGTTTCAAATTTCTCCATACTAATATACACAATTTCCCTTGATAACTTATTCCGCTTCCGAACTCTGGTATTACTGTTCAATATAATTCATACTAATGAACCATGTAGCCTATTCAATAGGTTACAGTTTGGGTCCTCGAATAGATCCCAAAATCTCAGACATTCCCGTTATGCTTGTCTTACTTCTGAGCGAGAGTTCTTCGTCAACGCAATACGACTGTGGAACTCCCTTCCGAGGCACATAAGGAGAGTTAGTGGCGAAACACTGTTTCGTAGACAGTTACGTAGTCATTTTCAAAACTGATTTCAAAATTAATTGAAAAAATAACGAATCTTTCTTTTCAAATAGAGATGTAATTGTAATTTTTTTTTTTCCTTCTCTTTCTTTTTCTTTGTTTTATATTCAAGGTGTAGTTTTTAACTTTTAACTTTTAACTTTTTCTTATTTCAAATTTATTAAAATAAAATGTTATAAAATATTATTGCTCATACAATCAAAGTAGCTCTTCTTCACATAATTGTTAAATTTAAAATTTAGACTTACACTAATTTATAAGAAGTATATTCTTAATATGTAAGTACTCATTGAATTCAATAAACTAAACTAATTCCATGTTGTTTATTTATTTATACATAATTTTAAAATTCCAAAGTACTTCTTCAGACGGTCGAACTAACAATGTGTTCAAAGATTTCCATTATTTTGGAAGATTCATCCACTCCTAAGAGTGATCGACAAGTGCAGCTTCGTCTAGATCTAAAAATGTAAAAAAATGTTCTATGGAGTTGTCAGTGACATGTCAAAACGACACGTTGTCCGTCAAAGAGAGCGACATGTTTTATACAAGTATTGTTCGAACTTTGGTCGAGGTTATTTAAAACACATTAAAAACACCTCTTATCGCTTAAAGAGAATGTTCTTTTAATGAAAAAACCACAACAACTAACCAACAAAACAATTGGAAATATCATTTCATTTAAAAGCACACAATAAAAGCTTTTTTTTTATGTGGACGAAAAATTTCTCAGGCGAAAACCAATTCCCTTTGTAAACAAAACACAAATACAGTCTTGTGCAAATTAATTGGGACAAACAAATTTTCAAATGAATTCGGTAGTAGGCTTTGATTTTTGCGTTAACTTTTTGAATATTTTGGTAAGTGCTCCATGAATTAGTTTTATTTAAATATTTCTGATGAATTTTTGAAGGTAGGTCGTATTTTTTCTGAGGGTTTTGAAAAGAATGGCATTATTTTTGAAATCATGTTACTAGGTACTCTGTATATCAAAATTTCGGCTTCAAGAAAAATATGGATATCTCGGTGGAAAACAGAGCAAAAGTCATCGCTTTACATGAACATACAGGAAAACCAATAGGGAGATATCGATTGCTGTAGGTGTAGCAAAATCAAGCGTCGGTATCACAAGGTCTGTTGCACACACAAGGCAACAGGATCAGTTGAAACACGGAGAAAGCGCAAATGTGGTTGAAAACGGAAAACAAAGGCCAATGACGACAAAATGTTGGTCCGAAACATCGTCATAAATCTTGGAAAGACAAATGGTGAGCTTCAAAAGGACTTGGAGACAGCTGGAGTACATGTGCATTCATCAACAGTTCGAAGGCATCTTTTTTGAAGTGGGCCGAAAGGCTCGAAGACCATTAAAAAACAGCTTTTGACAGACGCTATGCGCAAAAAAAAGATTAAGATGGGCCAAAATGTATAAGGATTGGACTCCAGAGGACTGGAAAAAAGTAATTTTTTCGGACGTGAGCCATTTCGAGGTCCAGGGATACAGGGTAAGTGTCATGAGGAAAAGTGACAAAGAAAAACTCCGACCTGGACATATCGTCCAAACCCCTAAACACCCGCCAAAGGTTATGTTTTGGGGTTGTTTTACGTCTGAGGGTCCTGGAATCTTAAAGCCCATCGAAGGCATGATGAACAGCACCAAGTACGCGGATATCCTAGCGCATAAGCTCGTTCCTACTATACAAAGATAAACTTCGATGCAGGAAACCATTTTTCAGCAAGATCTTGCTCCGTGTCACACGTCCAAAAAAATGAAGCAATTCTTCGCGGATAAAAATATTTAGGTGCTATAGAGTGGCCTGGCAACTCACCTGATCTCAATTCGATTGAGAATCTATGGGCTATTGTTAAAGCGAGGCTCAGGAAAAAAGACTGTACGACTAAAAACAAACTAATTTCAGCAATTATTGAGGTATGGTTCCACGATTAACAAATGAAAAATATATGCGAGAAGTTAATTTCATCAATACCGAAGAGAGTTAAGGAACTCATAGATGTTAAAGGGGGGTATATTAAGTACTAATTTCATATTTATATACTTATTTATAAACATTATTCAAAATAAATGCTCAAAAATCTGCTTGTCCCAATTAATTTGCACTGTAAATAAATCTTTTTTATGCTTTTATTTATTTAAAACCATAAACCCCCCGTTTCAGTACGGGAGTTTGAACGCCACTTTTGTTTTAAACTTCAGTTCAATAGTAATTTTGATTTCACACTGTCATTTAAACCTTGAGCAGAGTTCATTCTGTGGTTTAAGTTAAACGATGCTATTTTGCCGTTTAAAACTCAGTTCAACAACCATTCACACATTTGAAAATATTTCTTATTTTCATTTATTAATTTTATTTCCTATCACAGGTCACAACTGAAACAAAGCAAACTTTCCTTGATTGTTTTTTCTTTGATTCAGATAGAAAGAGAAATCAATTTGCTTAGGCTGAAAACACACCGGATAAAGCAAAACGTGTTTTTTTGTTTTGTGAAACAAGAGCACATTGTTTCTACAAACTCCAAAGAAAACGAAACAAAACACACGTTTTTGTTTTGAAGGGTTTCGGTGGTGGTTGTAGAAAATACATGCCGTTGAATGAGAGCAACACACACCAAATGCAACATAACTGTTTTGAACCACCGTCGTTGACGATAATTGCCTATTTTTTTTGTGGCGCAAAACACACCAAATGAAACGAAACATAAAAACAAAAGCCAAACAGAAAAACATGTTTCGTTGCCGATAACTGACCTATTGTTTTTTGCAAAACAAAATTTTGATTCCGTTCTTTTTATTTTGTGTGTGTTCAAATAAAAAATGTTTTTTTGACTATCGCATCAAAAACGTTTTGTTTGATCCGGTGTGTTTTCAACCTTAAACTACATTCAATGAACTGAAGTTCAGATTAGACTGTGAAACCGGACGAGTTGAACTTCGAATTAAAACTCCAGTTCAAGTTCAGCTGAACTTAAGTTTAAACTCCCAGTGTGAAACTGACAGTGAATCATGTGTCGTTCACGATGTCGTGTCGTGATTCGGGCATAATTATACAAAATTTTGTCTGTCGTTTTCAATTGGATTTTAATGTCACCAACTGACAAATTGAAGCGGAGATGAAAATGCACTAAAAAACGGCTGGTATTGAAGTTTTGATACCTTAGACGTCAGTTTCCTTTCACGATTTATGATGTGCACCCAGCTTAGTAATGATGTGCGTTAAAAAAGCGCCATCTGTGTGTCAAAAAGAGCGCCATCCATTTTGCTTAACCTTGGGAACAAACTTACTTGATTTTCTCAATATAATCAAGAAAGTGCCTGATAGACCAAGCCGTCACTCCAAAACTAATTGCATCAGTTGTATAATTGAAACAGTTTTGAGTTTCAATTTAAACTTCCTAACCTATTTCGCAAATCATTTTCAATTCGAAGAGATATTTCAAAAATTATGTTTTGAAAGTGATTTTGACATCTTTCAATTTACAAGACTATACTAAAATTACTTTTAAATTGAATTTTTTGTATGTTCCATAAAAGCACTGAAAGGTAATTTCGAAAACCAACGAAAAGTAGATTTTCGTATCGTCAAAAGGGGAACACACCCAAACAGTTCTTTACATCTATGTCACAAAAGTAATTTTTTTCCAGAGTCGATAAGTGAGGAATGAATTGTTTCATTTTTTAACGATTCGAAAACTAATCGACTATATACCCAATTTGTAAATTCATTATAATCTAAATCAACAATTAGTTCTTGTGTTGGTTTGTATAAAATGTTTGTACGTTTATAGGTTAGAATTTTACAGAGGCCTTGCTTGAGGGAAAAAACTTGTACTTCTAGCGCGCGTACGCCAGTACACACACTCGATTTTATTTGTATTCCTTTCAATTTATGAATCTCAGACTGTACGGGCTGTACCGTTGTCTCACCGCTTGTGCATCACCTATCCTTCAGTTCACTGTTAGGCTCCTCATTGAAAACAAAGCGTTCTTCATCATTTAGACAGAAGGCGACATAAACCATAAAAAAATCCTTCTCAGAAATATCTTGCAGCAGTCTAGCTGATGAGTTCATTTTTAAGGTAGCAGATTGTATTGCCAACATGTTGGCTGTTCAATAGTCGCAACCTCCAGATAAAGCAGCAAGACCAAACGTTGAAGGAACTGATATAACAGCTTACTGCTGGATCTCTTCGCTCAATGGTGACAGTTCCATTTCACCAATCATTTTGGCATCTCTTGAAAAATAAAATGCCCTGTCTCCTAGTGAATGTTTTATTTTCGTTTATTTCTACTATGAGACCTTAAAGTTCGTTTCTGGAACAAAAAAGACAGGATTAACGACAGACAAGATTTAACTTAAGAGAGCAATAACTTTGCCAGGCGCTTCATTGAATGCATCTGCAATTTTCACTAAGTTTTTAATATTTAATTGCAAACAATAACTGTACATGACAAACACCCATCGTGAATTAAAAGTTGAAGATGACATTTCATGTGTCAATTATCAAAAATATCCCAGGGGAAATTCAAAAACTTTTGAACTTTAGATTTCAAACTTTAAGTTGAAATAGTGAACGAAATCAATTTTCAACTCTCCTGGCAAATATCGAGTTGGGTGGTAGGACCAACTTGAACATTTATGGCCAATTTCACGAAGGACTTTTAAATATTTAACAGGCTTCTAAGCCTTAAAATGAGATGTTTTGGTTTCACCAAGCTCTTTTAAATTAAACAAGCTTTTAAACACCCTTATAAACTAAATGCCCATTTTTGGTTTATTAAATTTTAAAAGTGTCATTGAAATGTCATCAGATGTAGATCACAACAATTGGATATAGGTAGCAGCTGAAATTATTGTTTTGCAACATTTTAGTTTTTAATTTTTGAAAATAAAAAGTGGATAGGTTTTTAAATAATTAAAATATGTTTTCTATTTCGAATAAAATATTGAAAATTCTTCATCCAATTCTAAAGTACCACACATAAGTTATACGCCGAGCAAGAGTATTCCGGGTTCACAGGAATAGGAAAAGAAATCCATTCTCCGACTGACTTCGAAATAGGTTACGACTTTCCAAAGCATTTGTGAATCTTGAATCTGTTTGTTGAATTTGTTTAGTCGACATTTGGAACCGAAACAAATGCATCAGTGCAAAAAAAAATAAGTTAAGTGCTTATTACGATTTTATCCCACCGGATCTTTCCAAATATTTTTGTTTACATTTTTTTTTGCATTTCTCGGCATTTGTTTCAACACATAACGCTTTCTCATTTGTTCTCATACATTGCGCTTGTTAGAAAGAAAGAACCAAATTCTTTTTTCCAGGGATGTGAAGAGAACTCAATTTTAACAAAAATTTCCCTAAAATTTCCCTTTTATAGATTGGTGAAACTAAAAATATTTAAGAGTCTGATAAAATTTAAAAGGATTTTTGATAAAAGTGCTTTTAGTGTTTGTTTATGAAATTGGCCATTAGTAACTTTAGTAGCTCCCCTTATCTCCTCATTGTAAAAACCAGTTTTCGAGATCAGAGTGGGTAGTCGAAAATCGCAACTTTGAAAAGGGTAATTGAGAAATTGAGCCTAATCAATTGAACCTTACTGTATGAGTTCTTACTTTACATGAACTTGATTTCTTTTAGTATGAACTATGAATAAAATACATAAATCTAGATGATAAGATAGAATTATCGTTAATTTATGTCGCCACCAGGCAGATATCACTCAATTAAAGACGTGAACAAGGGAAAATAGTTGCTAATTTGAAGTGAGGCTCGGCTGCTTCAAGTAATGTTTCAAATAATAAGACAACTATTTATAAGGTAGCTAAGTTCTTTTTAATTCTTTTGCAATTTAACGTCAAACAATAACTAATAAAGCCTCTTAAAATTGTGGGTATTGCAGTATTTTTGAAATATCTCACATATACGAGTATATTACTGTTAATTTAAAACACTTGGTAAAGTTATTTAGATACTATTATAAGATTAATCTTGTTGTATCATGTAAAAATCTTTCAAATACAAATACGAATATATAAGAAAAGAGAATATTTGGATTTTATTCGTTTAATTTTTAAACTTTACGTATCTAGTCATGAAAAATTAAAATCCCTCTTATTCATTTCATTGATTAAAATTACGAGCTTTTAAAATATACCGGTTTTTCATTCAGGGCTTGGGTTCTTAGATCAATCTTAACCATTTGAGTAATTGGTAGATAATGTGATTCAATAAGCCACATAAAAGTCATTAGGTTCAAATAAGAGAAGGAATCTCTAAGCAAAGTTCTCTGTACCTGTTGGCTTAACCCTAGAAATAAAAAGAAACTCACTCGGAGCAAAAGAAAAAACTTATCTTTAAGCATAGCTCTTAGAATTTGCTTGCTTGTATCAAGAAACTTAATAAAAAGAATATACAAATAATATGCATACAAATTATAAAGAAGTGTTAAGAAATAGCATAATTTAACATAATTCACATCGTATTTGAAATTTTATTCTAGCATAATTAACATTTTGTATGTAATCGATGGGGAAAAACAACCGTTAGTAATAATTTTATTTAACCATAGTTTTGTTTATTCATTCGACATCCACAGTGTTATCAAAAGGCTTGTTTTTGCATGACTAAAAAAATTCATTAATATAAAAGAAGTTCACCGGCACTTCGCACGCAGAAGAATCAGAATGAAGAAACTGATCAGTTTGATAGTTCTAGGTAAGATTCTGAAACTAAATTTATTCCTTATACCATAATTACATATTTTTTTTTTACTTGCAGCTTTAGTAATACTTTCTGCTTCTGCCCAAAATGAAGGAAAAATATTAGGTCTTGATAAGAAACCACCATTTGCGAACAAGCAACCACAAATAATATGGAAACCACCAATTGAAGTTCGACCACATATTCAACAATACTATCCCTACTCTCAAAACCCTACTGCCATACCCTACTATATCGAACCATATTATGAACCAAACAATGAATGCATATGCATACCTGGACTTCCGGGACCACCAGGTGCTAAGGGTTTACCTGGGATACCAGGAAGATCTGGTTGCAAGGGAGGACAAGGAGTGGATGGTTTTGTTGGTAACAAGGGAAAAACTGGAAACAAAGGCTTTAAAGGAGATCCTGGAAGAAGAGGCTTTGAAGGCACTAAAGGAATACGAGGATCTAAAGGGGCAAAAGGTCCAATGGGTTCCAAAGGTGTGCAAGGACAAATGGGAGCCAGAGGCACGAAAGGACGCAAAGGAGATAATGGATTAATTGGAGCCATTGGCTCACCAGGGTCACCAGGACCACAAGGTAGACCACCTAATACAATTACTACTACAATAGAATCCACACCACCCACAACAATAGAAGCCACACCACCCACAACAATAGAAGCCACACCACCCACAACAATAGAAGCCACACCACCCACAACAATAGAAGCCACACCACCCACAACAACTACCACTACAATAGAAGCTACAACACCAATTATAACACCTACTTCAATAGAAGCCGCACCACCCACAACAACTACCACTACAATAGAAGCTACTCGTACAAGACCAATTACAACAACTACTACAATAGAAGCCACACCACCCACTACAACTACCACTACAATAGAAGCTACAACACCAATTACAAAAAGTACTGCAACAGAAGCTATAACACCCACAACAACTAACTCTAACTAACTAACTATCAACAACTCCTACACCATAAACCACTGCATCATCTCTTAAGAAAGTTGGTCTTAATATAGGATAAAGTTACTATACCTCTATCAACAACTCCTACACCATAAACCACTGCATCATCTCTTAAGAAAGTTGGTCTTAATATAGGATAAAGTATCAAATAAAAGATTTTCAAAGCTAATCTATATCTATATCTATACTATTATATAAAAGCGAAACCATTTTAAAGTTTGTAACGCACGATCTCAGAAAGTAGTCAACCGATTTATTTGAAATAAATATTATTATTTTCTATATTGTTATAAGAGTGTTTATGGCTATAATTTTTTTTCATTAATAATTTGTCAAACTTAAATATTATTAATTTTAAATTTGTTGTCCATTTTTTTCATTAGTTGACTTATACAACCACTTATATCTTAAAACCTATACAATAATCGACAAAGATTAGCATTGCTTCATAAAGTCAATATTGTTGCGCAAATTTAAAGCCCAAAATCACTTCTTAGTTACACATACAACCTGAGAAATAAATAAAAACAAATTATAAAATTATAAACTTTTTGAATTTATTTTATCCAGGAATTAGATTTCATCACAATTGCGAGGTCGCTGCTTTGTTTCATGTCATTATCATTCCAACATTTTAATTTTCTTTTCTTTCCGTTCCCATACTCTCTCTCTCTCTTAATATCTGTTCCATTCAATAGTTACGTTTTTTCTCTTACCTACCTACCTACATATTCAATTTTTCTGTATTGTATAGTTTATCTAACTACCCGACCCACACACATTTTTTGTGTTTCTCTAATTCTATCGTCACATATCGCTAAGCAATGTGGGGGTGGACTCTTTTTACTTGCGATATACATACATGGGTAATAGGTACTAACTATAGGGCAAGTTCTTCATTTGGAAAAAAAAATCGAACTCGAGATTTGGAACAAAGTTGACATTACGATGATAGCGAAGACGAATAAAGTGGGTCCGACGATTCCGTCTGTTTGTCTGTATGCCTATATGTCTGTGGCCGCAAACCATAACCGCCTAACTCGAGTTATGACGAAATTGAGTTTTTATCATAATCGTGCTGAGAATATACAAATCTATGCCCACTCAATTTTTTACGTCTGTATCTTTTTTTAAACAAAAGTTATAAACAAAAAACCTAACAACCTAACTCGCTTTTCAAAAATTATAATTTGCCATAACAACTTAACTCAATAAAAATACAACGGCGGTTTCATAACTTAAGTTAAGTTTTTATTATTCTGCATTGAAAAAAAAATAATGAGGAATAACAACATAAGTCAAGTTAATCAATTTAAAATCTGCCGAGAATTAAAAACGCTTATTTTTCATTTTTCTTATGTCAACATAGGCTCTTATTCCCTAAAGTAGAAAAAATGTTTACTTTTCTTAACTTGAGTTAGGTTGTTATGGCAAATCACGTTTCTATCTCTTGACAAACTTAACTGGACTTAAGTTCTTTTGGCTAACCAGACTATGATTGCATGGAAATCTTAAATCGAGTTAGGCCGTTATTCCGTGTTTCAATTTAAAAAATCACAAATCTAAGTTGACTTATGTTCTTTTGCCTTAATCAGTTTACTGTAAAAATGAGTCATAAGTGAAGATAGGTTATTACGAACAGTGGCATCTGTAGTGTAAGTGATGTTTTGTTGAAAGGTTTAATTAAAGAAGTGCGTAAGATACCGAAAATCAGCTCTGCAAATAATGGAATTAGCAAGGATGCTTACAAATTACAAGATAATAATTATCTATTACCATTCTGATTACATGATATAGTTATGTGATGTATTAAGGAGCTGATATCACATTGTGGCAGTGCCCTATACAAACAAAATTAGTATAGGTATTACTTAATAAGAGCAAGTACTCGTTACAACATATTTACTTTTCATTTGTTCTAAAATAAATGTTGGGTGTCAAATTAAAGCAAAATTCAAAAAGAAATATCAAAATAAGGAGTGTTAAGAATTGATCTTCCTTTGAGTAATATTTTTCCACTACGCTTATGCAAACTTTAGGAATTTTAAGAAATGCATTTATGCTTTAAATAAAAATATAATATTATGAGTTTTGTTACAATTAAACAAAACAAAAATGTTTCCATATTTTAAACCGAATATAACGTAGCACAGTGATCAATGAACGGCCAAACTTTTGATGTTGACTTGATCCAATTACTCTTCTTTTTAAGTCATCACTTTAGCAAGAAAACGTTTAATATTTAATACAATTCTAAAGTTTATGTTAAGATAAAGATATGCATATAATTTCTTGTTGTTCAGGTGAACTATTCAACTATGTACAATGTACATGAAACTGAGAACGTTGAAAATGATCTGGATTTGATGATTTGATGGTAATTTTTTTAATAAACCGGAAATGATACACTCAGATGATTCAGTGAAATATCCAAATTTTAATTTATTTCAGCAGAAAGCACAAGCCGTTCCAGCTGATATAAATTATTATTCTGTACATTTATTGTTGGATTAATAAAAAATAATAATAATAATTTATTAAGAAAGTCTAGTAATTCAATTTCTGAGAGCTCAAATATGTAGAAGAAACGTTTGCAAGACCTAAATGCAAAACTAAGTAAAAGCTTCGTATTAAACTTCCAACCAGCAGAAAGACTGTTAAGGCTAGGACCATTTTATATTTTTAGAAGTAAATGCAGCGAGAGAATTAAATTTTAAAAACTTGAACTGTAGGTCAACAGCTACTGGTCATTAGGAATATATAACCAAAGAATTTTATATATTGGTTCCCTTAAACACATTGAAGATACAAAATTTGACACCTTGGTGTACGCAGTTAACTGGAAGCCAAAACGTGACCGTAGTATGAAAAATACGAAAATATTTGTAATGTTTTTTGTAAAACATATTTTCATCAGTTCTTTGACGAAACTGAGAGCTTCTTTAAATCCGTCATCAAAACAAAAATCTTCACTGTCGTTAGTGTCGTTCTATTCCATTTAAGGATATCAGAAAAAAACGTGCTCCTAACAATAAAACGACATATTTCGAGGTTTACTGCACATGAAAGCCACTTCATTTGAAGGGACTCGTGTACAAAATATTTAAACGCTAGCTTTAATCTTACATCGATACACGGCCATTATAAATCATAATCTTTAAATCTGGCAAGCTTATTAAAATACTTAAAAATGTTTGGATTTATCGGCCAAGAGTTTAATGCCCCAAAAGTAGACAAGTGTTCTTTTGCTTCGAAGAGAAAAGTTACCGAATCCGAGAATGAAAAATTCGCATTGCAAGTGAAGCAAAACGCAACGAAAAAAAGAGGCAATAAAAACCAAACACTTTTAAATTAAAGCTTGGACCTTCATCGATCCTTGAACCAGGGCTTACAAATGTGATTGCGCCCATCACGAGCTCAATTAGCTTAGTGAGAAAAAAACGAAGGTCTAAATTAAAACCCCAAGAGATTGGTTTTATTTCGTTAATAAGACTGATTTAATTGACACGAAGAACAACGACAATGATTTTTCTGATTTTGCCAAATTGTATAGATCTAAAGTTTCTTGGAAACGAATAGATGAAGATGGTAACAAAATAACTTGGAACTCTATTCGGTAGCTACGTTACTATAAAAACTGCATCAAATGTCCTACACAAATTTCTTGCACAAAATGAGGTTTCTAAAATTATAAAAAGTAAAAACAAGACGAGAGCTTCTTTAAATCTAAACGACTTCTTTCCCGAAAGAAAAGAAGATTTCATGGACTTAAAACGTCAAGTCTTGATTTTCAGTCTTTTTAAGACAATCTTCCATCCAATATAGACGAGCCAAATACTTATCCTCATTTAACAGGCCCTGATAACTCAGAAGTTACTTAAATATCAATTTTGCTCAAAATTTAATCAATAATGTACAATACATAATTTAAACTTATGCATATTAAAAACTTGAATAGATAAAATATTCTTATTACAAAATGTTCCTTTACTTGTATGATACTTTCACGACCAAAAGAAAACAAACATGGAAAATTAACTTAAGTTAATAAATACCCTGGTTTATTGGCAAGGAAAAAGAACTTAAGTCAACATATGAAATTTTTTTCCACAATCTCACACATGGAATAACGACCTAAGTCGACATAAGAAATTTTAATTATTCTTTCTTAATATGCCATAACAACCTAACTCGACCTAAGCTTTTTATTTTTTTAAAGTTCAATAAGCCATAACAGCTTAAGTGTTTTATTCCTTAATTACTCATTAAATATAAGACATACATTTTATTACTTCTAGTATATGAGAAATGTGTATTCTTTCTTCATTTCTGCATTTAAGAAATTTAAAAATTCATAATTCCTGATTCATAGAGAGATTATGAAACTTAAAACTGCTCTCCTGAAAAATATGAAAAATCGACTTAAGCGGTTATGCCCTGTGACCACTGATGTATGTCCGTATGCCTGTATGGCTGTACCTCGATCTAGAGCCTAAGCCACTGGAGCTATTTTCTTCAAACTCGGTACTTAAGGGTCTTCGGTGATTCCCTAGAGGAGAAATTGAAATTTTTTTTAGCTCCAAAACTAACGGTACCCCCATACACCCGTAATGCATAATCTTATTTATCTCGAAACGGTGTGATATAATGGACATTGGACATGGACTACATTTTTGTCAAAAACAATTTTGGGGCAAAATGTTATTAACGGTACCTGTCATAGAACGGTTTTTTGATTTTTTGACTTTCTCATCAACAGCTCTAACGATTTTAACTATTTCTAAAATATATACTACCCAATACTTAAAATTTGGCATCCCAAACTTTGTTCTCGAAAAATTTTAAGGAAATTTGTCATATAAAAAATTACTTAAATATTAAAAAGATTAATCAGACGGCAATTCCATGTTTTATATTTATAAAATGTATTTTAAATCCCAAAGTACTTTTACAGAAGAGCAAGTTTGTGCGATCCAGTCGTGCATTTTATTTTTTAAGTTACTTGAATACACTCAATAGCATTTTGGGTGACAAAAATGGACATTCAATTGACTACAGTGCCGTCCACATGAAATATTCTTTAAAAGCGAAACCATTTTAAAGTTTGGGTTGAGTGATCTCAGAAAGTAATCAACCAGTTTATTTGAAATAAATTTTATTATTTTGTATATTGTTATATTTATAATATGCACAAACATGAACAAGCTCTTTTTTTTTAAGTGTGAAAGAGAATCTAATTCGATACGGTATGTTATACTTATAAACTAAAATTAATATTATTGTAGCAAATACGTTCAGTCCCATTAAGAAAAAATGTTTTTATGCTAATATTAATATTAAGAAAATATTCGTAGTTACAATTTGCGAAGCAACGCGATTACGGGTCGGCTAATTGTTAATATTATTGTTATTATTTACCCCCTTATTTATATTAAAATTAAGGCTATTGCCAGGTTCTAAGTCTCCGAGTCGTATTTTCTTATTACGTTTAAATTTTACTAATATTTCTTTAGCAAATATTACCCTCTCTCTACCTCACTTTTATTCACCACAGGCGAATTATACTTCTCTCAATATTACAATATCTGGAAACTTCCCTCTTAACTTAAATATCCCTTTCCGGCCGATTCAAGAATGGGAAATCTTTTCTAGTAGCCGATCCCTTACTTAAAAATTGAAACATCTATGATCTGCCAAAGACAAACCAAAATAAATCAATCATGGAGACAGATGAGACTAATATAATAAAATAAAACATCAGTAAAGATTTTTACTTTGATTTGTTTTGGGATTATTTATTTATTTATTTATTTATTTATTTATTTATTTATATCAACTCTGTACATTTAAGCTTTAGGCTTTTGATCATATACAGGATTTTCCAAGGGTTTAACAAAAATAAGCTTCTTAACTTCTAATGACAATAAGTATCTTAATCTAGAGACAAAGGATAGGATAAAGGAGTTGGGAAGAAAAAGGGATTTTAGTTGCTGAAGTTTTGCGTAGTATTTAAAAAGTTGCTTTTTAAATTGACCCATTACGATTACTCTTCGCATGCTATGAGGGAGCTGATTCCATAAGCGAATAGCATGAACAAAAAACTGACGACTGCTTATTAAATACCTGTGTCTAGGAGCTATAAGCAATAAAGACCTCTGAGAACGTGCGAACCTAAGTTTTTCAAAGAGATAATTCGGTGTTTTACTTTGGATAATTTTAAATAAAGCAATAAGTGTTTTTTATATTCCAAGAGAGTCTGTAAAGGACAGTCTGCTATCTGTCTAGAATAGTTCGAGATGTGATCAAATCTTCTTATGTTGAACTATATCTAGCACAGTTATTATACGCCACATTTAACTTTCTTTTTGATTCTGAGTCAAGATTTGAAAAAAATTCACACCCATACAGTATTAACGGTAGAACATAGGACCGAACTAGTTTTAACTTAACATTTGTTGGTAGATATTGTCTAGTCGGACTAAGACCTCGAAGGATACCATATATTTTTGAGACAATATGGTTCACGTGATTATCCCAGCTAAGGCGAACATTGAAATGTATACCTAGATTTTTAAATGTTTTTACAAATTCAACTGGAGTATTGTTAACATATAATAAAGGTGTTGACATATCCGCTAGATATCTTTGCATTTTAAGTGCTTTAGTTTTTAATGGGTTTAAATTTAGTTGATTTAGCTGAGACCAGGTAAAGATTGAGTTTAGGTCGTTGTTTAGGGCTGCTACACTAGATGATTCATCAGTTCTCGAAAATGTATTATAAATTTGGACATCATCCGCATATAAATGATGTTTACAATTAATTATACAATTAGAAATATCATTTATAAATAGTGTGAACAAAAGAGGGCCTAAAACAGATCCTTGAGGAACTCCTGACCGAACGGGCAAACTCAAAGATGCCCTATTTTCGTAATGTACGGCTTGTCTACGGTTTGAAAGATATGAAGTCAGAAGGCTGCACACAGACTCTTCAAAACCAAATTGAATCTTTAGTTTATATAATATAATTTGGTGATTAACTGAATCAAAAGCTTTTGAGAAGTCTAGAAATACTGCTACAGTCACCATATCATCATCGAAACCCGATCGAACATCATCACTAACTTTAAGTACCGCTGTAGTGCAACTGTGTTTGCTTCTAAATCCTGATTGGTGTTTTGTTATGAACATAGCGTTATCTAGATAGGTTTTCATTTGAGTTGTAACAATCTTTTCAAACACTTTACTCAAAAAAGGCAGGATTGCAATTGGTCTAAATTCAGTATTCGCAGGTGACGAAGACTTAGGTAAGGGTATAATTTTTGCATTTTTCCAATAGTCGGGAAATTTGCTAAATGTAATCATACTATTAAAAATATAGGTAACCTTTTTATATATTACAGGCAGAAGAATTTTAAGAAATAACGGATGGATACCATCCAATCCCGGAGCCTTTGACTTTATCGAGAGGATTGCCTCTCCCACAGATAAACTATCCACGCACTGCAAAGAGAAAGTTCTCAGTGTACTAAAAGAAGTGTTGTTAAATGCAGAATAATCGATTGAATTATTTACTTGATTCGAAGAGTTGATAAATTTGTTGTTTAGCTCGTTTAAGTCTACATTGAGATCATATTTAGTGTTTGAATTATTAACTCCAATTTCACGAATAGTTCTCCAAAACGCTGCACTGGATCGCTGTGTGGAAAATTTATTCTTGAAATAAAGTGTTTTTGATTTGCGTATTAAGGAGGTTGTAGCATTTCTAGCCCGCTTATACTCAACGAATATCTGGGGACATTTATATCTACGCCACCTAAAGAACAGAATATCCCTATTATCAATCGATTTTTTAATTTGTGGTGTTAACCAAGGAATATTGACATTTTTCACCTTTCTAGTTCTTAAAGGGACGCATTTATTAAAAAGAAAATTTATATTATCATTGAAAACAGAAACTTGAATATCTACGTTCGAGGCACAATAAATTCGAGCCCATTTTAGATTATGACATTCAGTAAATAAAGATTCAATTTCCAATGATGAAAAATCATAATACTCTCTGATTGTATCAGTCGTGTTGGAAGGAAAAATATTCAAAACCAGCAAAATTAAATCATGATGCGAGAAACTTGGTGCACCTATTTGACTATAGTGGGCTACAAGCTCAGGTTGGGATACCAGAAAGACGTCAAGAAGTGACGCCGTTTTATTTGGTAAGAAATGAGTAGGATGGTTTAAATTTGTAAATTGGAAACCTAAGGATTCTATCATTGGTATAAGATTTTTATGTGCGTTTAGAAAATCCAGGTTCAGATCGCCGCAGAAAATGCATTTCTGGTATAAGGAACCAAAATTTCTTACCAAAGAGCTATTCGCCACATTACACATCTGGTGCTAAATACATAACACCCACAAGAAATTTATTGCCATCGAACGAAATATCGACAAAAAGAAACTCTGATACATCTATATTGGTGGACTGCTTAATTAGTTTGCACTTAAATTTATTTTTAACATACAAGGCTACGCCTCCACCACGCTTCGCTATACGATCAGCACGAAACAATTTATAACCATTCAATTTAAATAGATCACATACCATGTTAGAATTAAGCCAAGTTTCAGATATACAGATAATATCCATAAGACCCTCTTCAAATATATTGCGCAATTCATCGATTTTATTTACAAGACTTTGCGAATTTAAATGACATATACGAACTCCGCCTCTGTTTTGACACATTAAATTAAGCATCAGCTTCATGTTATTCATGCCACTCCCCACCGGATCGCGTATGCCAAACTGTATATCAGCACAGATCTCCTTAGTCTGTGCTCAGCCATTTTCTGCTCACCGAATTTGAAAGTCGCCTGCCTGGCGACTGAACATACCCTAAGCGGAGCAACGGAGTTGCGTGAGCGGATGTGAGCCCCGAAAAGGGAGTTAAAATCCTGAAAACCCGCGAAGCGGGCCACCCAAGGTACTATTGCTCAAGACAAAACATTTTATGTTTGGCCTTAAGTCACAAACAAATTTGGCCTTTTGTCACTTGGCCTTATGTCACGGCACCACACACCACACACAATAACCACACCAACGTGAACGATGGCTCTGTAATCACAGGTACTTTGCTCTTAGGCTCGTATTCGCCGAGCGCTCCTAAACGGCTCTTAACTTTACGAGGCTCTTAACTTGAAATTTCTGTGGGGTATTCACCAACCACTCGCAAGTGTTTTTCGAAGTTCGAAAATGAGAGCCACTCTCTCTTGTTCAGGCATACCCAAACTGTGAAATGTTGTGGAATGTTGTTCTTGACAGCAAATGGATACTCTTCTACTTGGCATTGCTCACATGGATTCGAGTCAAATGCGTGCGTGGCACACGCGCAAGCGAACAAACTTTCGAAGAAAGCGCTCGTAAGTTAGGAGTGGTCGGGACCACTCCTAACTTTTAAGAACGCTCGTAGATCTTCACTAATATTGCTTGGTGAATAGGTTTATGAGCTTCTTAAGTTATGAGCGCTCGGTGAATACCGGCCTTAGTTTCCTGAGCAAAATGTATACCAACACAGAAAAATCTGCTTTTGATCTGACACAGTATATAGTATGTTCTTAATTTGAATGAGCATTCTGTAGTCTATTATAGAGCGTCGGAGATCTGTACTGATATACAGTTTGGCAATACGCCACCGGATCAGCACTGCTCCCAATATTTCTTAACGCAGCGTTTTGCATTAATTAAAATACAAAAAAGACACCAGTAACAACAACACGAAGAGCAAACATACGGCAAAAAGAAAACAACAAAACAAATACAAGAAACAACAACAATGTTAAGATTTTTGGATTAATAGGGAAAGGTAACATAGTAATGACTATGGAAGGAACAAGGGAGAAAGAAAATACACACAATAAATACAAAATTATTTGTAACGATTAGAAATAATAATAAATTAAACAGCATCATGAGAACTTTTCCAGGTCTTCATTAGAGGTGATAAGCTTGGACTCACCATCGAGTGTTCGTATAAATACTTGTCAATTGATTATGCGGACGGCAGATATTTTATGATTTTTTTTATGTTTTAGCGCGCTTCGATGTAATGCGTAGTTATTTTTTGTTAGACTATCATTTAGGTATATTTGTTGGTTGGAGTCCATCCCAATGTCACGAAGAGTCAAACCTACTTTTGTTTGACTATAGCGTGAATAACAACTTTTCAATAAATTGTTTTTGTCAAAAGAATTCTCAAACTTCAATATTATTGTGCCATCATACGACGTGAGTCTGCCCTTTGGATTAGATGGTTTAACTCGAAAAATATTTTTTATTGGTGGTGTAGGAACTTTGACGGCATCACATAACTTATTGACGATTTCCTTGAGATCTTCATTGTCTAAGGCAGGTACACCTACCAGCACAGCATCAAAGTTGGTATGTTGACGTTCGAGCAAATCGATTCGAGATTCAAGCATGTTGCATCGGGTTTGCAGATCATTTATTTTACCGCAGAAGTTGGTTTCCAATTCCGTCATTCTGGTGAGAATTCTTTCTTCAGTAGCAGAAATTTGAGACAGTTTGGCATTTAAATCCTCCGTAAATACGGTGAATCTCTTCTCAATTCGCAGCCACAATTCAGCTAAGTCGATGTTGTTGCTTTTAGATGGAGTGCTTGAGTGTGCACCCTGATCACCTCTGTTGCGTCGACTCGTAGACATTTTTTTATTGATCAAATTGAAAAGTTGATTGTAAATAATAGGAAATAACTAATATTTTGATGTTAGAACACTTTTTTTTAATGGCTGAATTAGTAAATAATGCAGTAAGTAAAACTTAAAACGTTTACAGAATTTTATTTTAAGGATTACTGAAAGGAATTAACAAAAGACTCGGAGTAAAAGTTTAATCGACTATTCTCTTGAGAACATCAAGTGCGACATTTGACCGTTGTCAATATGGATACAGTATACTTTTAAAAGATAAAGTAGCTATTTGCTACTGTTAAAGTTAGACGAGTAAGGCATAGTTTATGTCATTTAAAATTAACAAAAAGTCGCTTCTCGTTTTATTTAGGGTGGGCCATCTAGTGGTTTCTTTTGAAATCATAGGTTATTTTGACACTGACAGCTGGTTTCCGCTCGAAATCTTGACAGAAAGTTAGTATTATACCTCCGCGAAATGAAATAAGTCGCTTTACGCTTGAACAACGTTGGGAATCATTGAAAAATTCTTATTATGAATCCTGTGTATCCTAAAAAGTGCGTTTTTGAAAAGAAGTTTTGGCTGAAATGAAGCACTGACGCCCCTGCTGGAACGCAAGCTTGTGCAAAACGTTCTAAACTAAACTAAACAAAACTCGTGGTCCCCGTCGTCGCATAAAAGAGAATGTGGCTGCTGTACCCAAGAGTGTGAGATTCAATTCAGGAATATAAATTCGCCATCGATCTCAAAAGCTTAGCATTTCACGCACTAGGCTGAGGAGAATTCCGCACAAAGATCTAGGATTATTCGCTTACACGGTCCAATTGACTCAGCAATTAAATGGGAATGTTCCTTTTTACTAATAAAGCCATAATAAATGGAAACTATTTAATTTTGTACATTTTATTGCATTTTTAAAATGAAACTTGTATTTGGTCGACCTTTTATTTATGGTAACGCAAAAATTAAAATAGGTACCTCCAGTCACCCGGTCAGACGGCTGCAATGCCATACTACTTTATTCAATTAAGGAAACAATCGTAACTGATTTTTAACAAAATATTCATGATGGAATAATCCCTCCATCCCAAAACAAAAAACAAGAAATCAAATCTTCTGGGGTCGAATGCTCTAACCGAAACAGTTATTTTTTAGTCTTAAATAATGTTTGGGCAAATGAAAAAAAAAACAGCGTGTGCACAGAGTACGCATGTCAGAAGTGAAACTTCTTTCTCTTTCTCTCTAGTTGTTTACATCTATCCGTCCTTTAAAATTTAAAATCGTCGCACTAAAATCTGATGCTTATTATCGTGACGCTCGTCGCACTTAAATCTGACGCTTATTATTGTGACGCAGCCTTGAAAAGTTACCCTCATCGCGCGTCCGTCCTTTAAAATTTAAAACATCATAAAACATTGTAAACATCAACGTTCGTCCGAGTGCCGAATATTTGTTATCGAACGTACCCAATAAACATACAATGCAATCGTACTAGTTTGTGACTTTAGACACATATTCATTTCACACGACCCAAAAACCTTATCGACAATATGCTTCGATGAAGTAGTTTGTGGCATGTGTTAGGAGTAAGTGGACTCCGCTACGTAACGTAAAGTTTGTTTGACTTATGTTTAACCAGGGATGTTGCTTGTGACAGCATTATATTTGTACACTTATATATTTAAACAGAGATGTTATCTGATAAAAAATAGAATGTTCTTACACGAATCTGATTTTAATCTCTGTTTCTCTTTTGGCTTCCTTTCGAGTGCTTCTGTGCTTTTAAACACAGCGATTTTTAATATAAGTTAACTTTGTTCATGCGAAAAGGAGTCATCTCTTCGCACTCCTTACTCTACTCAGTTAAGCGAATTGCACGCCAAATATAAAAAAGAAAACCACAAAGAAGAATGAACGATAACTCCGCATTTTTCTCAGCAATTGTTAGTGAAAAATTCACACGTATAGATTGGATGTAGGCTTGAAGAAAAATTAAAATCTTTTCAATCTAGCGTACTGCAATACTGCATAGAAATATTGTATATGCAAGGTTGATGATTGATCATGTATTTATTGGTTCATTTGCGTATAGTACGTTGAAGAGATGAGAACACAGCACAGCATAAGCACTGATTAAAATATTAAAACAGCAAACGAAAATTGTATGATAAAATGGACAGACAAAATAAAACAAATTACTCGGATAAAATTACAAAAATCTCAAAGAAATTCGTAAAAACACAATTTTGCTGAAAAAAAAACCACAAAGGGCAACGTTCTCTCGCCACTGAAATAATAGACTTGTAGGTGCTTTTCATGCATTTGAACAATGTATATCTGGCTTAACGCCGCCAACAAATATACTTGTCATGCAGCGAAAAAGTCAAAACTTTTTATGTTGAAAAAACCACTAGATGGAGCGTTCACCTTATCAAAATCAAATTTTTTTAATACAGTGAAGTCGTAGTCATCATGCAGTTCATGGCTTGACAGATGGAGAACGATCTATATTTTGATATAGTGAATGCTAGAAGTATATTTTGAATTTTGATATAATAAAGAATATTTAATTAGATAATTAAAAAAATTATATGGTATAACAGATAAGGGACAAATTAAATTTTGACGTATCGAGAATATTTCATTGCAGATGTCAACTGATTGCCCTGAAGAACATTTTTTGGATTTTTTGCGAGCATAAAATAAAATGTTATCGTCCGTCAATAACGTGAAGTGGATTTTTTAAGACATTAAATTAACCCGCTATGAAATTTTACACCAGTTGATTTGTCTTTCGTCTTTTTCACATATTTAGGCCTATTCGGCGAGATCTTTTATTCTTCTATTCTGTTATTCTGCTATGAATTTCCATACAAATGTTTGAGCTGTCAAAAAATCTTTTATGAATTTTAATTTTGGTATTTAGCACGCTAAAAACTGTTATAAATCTGCTAAGAAAACTTTTTTGAACTGTCAAACGTTCGAACATAGAAAAAATCTTTTACGAATAACATTTTTGGTATTCAGCATGCCAAAATCTGTTATGAAATCTGTTAAAAATCATAAAAGAATAAAAGACAAACTTCTGTGACTTTTATCATAAAAGATTTCAATAAGTACACAGGTGCATCAAGTAATAATGAATATTTATCTTTTATTTCGCCAATGAAATGTTCTTTAAAGGAGACAAATGAAAGAAAATATATCAAAACACATATCATATAAACATATAAGTAGAGTATGGCCATGGTATTCCCAAAAACATATGAGGTAAAATCGTGTTCCATTGTATGGATACCCATAGTGTGTATAAGGCTAGTCGCGCACATTCAATTTTTAAGCAGTACGCAGTTCGCACACAAAATGCATACTATTGTGAATTGCTCTTCAAAATGTCTCCACTAAATTTTGCCAGGAAAAAGAATGATACAAGCATTATTTTGTGGGACAAATTTTGACAGCCACCGTATTTCCGAGAGTGATTTTTGTCAATTCTGATTTTATGTAAAAGGTGCTGATGCTTGTCTTGAGATCATCAATAGGAGATTCCAAAAAGGTATGAACAACTTTTGTAAGACAACCCGTTCCAGAGATACACTAAAAAACACATTAAATTAGATTTCATCTCTCCAACTTCAAACTTTTGCGCGAGATTTGGAAACGTTTTGTAGAGATTAAAATTGTAGAGATAAAATTGGTCTTGCCTCGAACTGCGTACTAGGCTTTAGTTGCACAAGTGTTTGGTAGCTTATAGAAAACAGATAAACTATTTAGTTGAATGTTCGCGCAGGTGCATATAATTATATGTTACACAAAATAGCCTTAGGCTAGGCGCGCACATTCAATTTTTAGTTTCGCAACTACTTGGTTCGAGCAACTAAAAGTTTGTGTTTTGATACAAACTAAGCGATTGCCTAAAATGAATTCGCTATTCTGTGTAACATATATTTATATGCACCTGCGCGGACATTCAACCAAATAGTTCATCTGTTTTCCATAAACAACCAAACAGTTGTGCAACTAAAAATAGAATGTGCGCGCAATCGTTTAGTTTGTGTCAAAACACAAACTTTTTAGTTGCTCTAACCAAGCAGTTTCAAAACTAAAAATTGAATGTGCGCGCCTAGCCTAAGAGTTTACTTTTTTGTTCGTCATCCATTTAAATTATGTCAGATGAAATATTTTACATAATCACAGCTGATTATGATAACAGATTTAGTTCAGTTTCATAACAGATCTCGTTTTCGAAGTAGCATAAGGCCATGCGCGCACATTCAATTTTTAGTTTCGTAACTGTTTAGTTGCTAAAATGAAACATATGGGCTTATATGGGACACCGTGCACTTAAAGCAACTCGATTCGAGCAACTAAAAAGTTTGTGATTTGACACAAACTAAACGATTGGCTAAAATTAATTCGTAATAGTTGAGCTGTTTTCCATAAGCGCAAGAGAGAAAAGAGTGTGAGCGTGAGTAAAGAGTTGCCAGTGCGCGGTTCTCTTTCAACTGATGATTAAACTATTTGATTTCGATCACAGTTGCCAGTGCGCGACTAGCCTAACAGACTTTTATAAAAGTTCGAACCTCTGAATACCAATCATAAAAGATCTTTTAAGGTGGAAATCTTTTATGATTCATAACACAAAATCTATAGCATAATAACAAATGTGGCAGAATAGGCCTAATTGGTCGAGAGGTGAAGAAATGTTGAGGGATTAAATTAAGTTCTAGCCAGCAATGGAAAGTAATAAAATCGAGATTTCAGTACTCAAAGTCTCCAATGTAAACACGATGTCGTAAGTACGAAATATTAACAATGTAAACATGGTGTTAAATGCAATGGTCGGTAAGGTAGATTGCTACACGGAACGTGTAACCGTAACGTGTAACCGTAAGGGGTTACACGGGACGTATAAGTTTTACACACGTTTTCGATTCACTCTACCGCCGGGAAAGATGTTTACACATCAAAAAATAAATTAAAAACTGAGTATAATTTTGTTTCTTTTTCTTTTATTTGGAATTTTAAAATATGGTCACCGTTACTACGAGTATAATCCATTTTCTATAAGGCGCTATCAAAATTGAGTTTCGATAAATTAAGGATTATGCAATGTGTTTTTGATTGCCATTAAACTCATCTAAGATTAAAATTCAGCTCACCAATAACGTACGTGTTTACGAATTTAATTTAAACGCTTTCCATTTCTTACTTAGCTCTCTTCTCGCAAGGCAAAATTAGGGGATGTAAAATGGATTTCATTGGTGAGTAGGTATAATGATTTTTTTATACTCTATCTCTGTAAACCTAGTCGTAATTAAAATAAATTGCAATGGACAAAACTGATACAACTCACTCTTATTGGGCTCTAATCACAATCATTACTGGCTGCGAACATTACTTAATTAAGTTTCTTTTGAAATAAAAATGTTGGCGTTTTCGAAGAAAATAACTAAGCTTTTTTAGTCCTGTTTATACGTTCACTGAACTTCAAGGATGAAGAGAACAATTTAGAAGACTTTTTTTTTAATTTCAAAATGAATATCAGGAAAAATAAAATTTAATTAAATTACAAAAAAGGAACAAAAATGTAAGTGCTCCATTCTAGAGGGACGTTTCTATATGGCGTTGGAATATTTTTTTATTTTTCGAGTTTCTCGTTATTCTTCTCTGCTGGATTTCAAGATCTTAATCTAAAATGATTAATAACTCCTTTTTATTTGTTTTTTATCAGAAGTCTACAACTTTTTTTGTGAAACGTTCATAAGATTATTGTGCTGAAGCTTGAAGATGGGGTACACAAATATTGCTCAATGGTGGGCTTAGAATTTTTCATGAATCTAATTAAAAAAAAGATTTATTGATTTAAAGTCGAACTTGAATCTAAGGGTGTTCTGAAACTCAATTCTAAGTAAATATAAATTTGATTGATTATTGATATTATATTCGAAGAAAAAGTAGAAAGAGTAGAAAGTAGGAAGAGTCGCAATGTTAATGAACGGTTTTGGATTATGATGTTTGATCTTTTTTTTATGTGTAAACATCTATGCCGGCGATAGGGTAATCCAAAAATGTTAATAAAACTTATACGTTCCGTGTAGCCCCTTACGGTTACACGTTCCGTTTAGCAACTTACCTTACGGCATTTAAGAACCTGTTTACATTTGGAAATATTGCATACTTACTACATCGTGCTTACATTGGAAACTTTGAAAATCGAGATTTTAGTACTTTCTAATTGTAAGCTAGAACTAAATATCTTCACTCCCCAACATTTCTTCACGTCTCACCCAATATTTCAAAAAGATGAAAGACAAAACAACTGGTGTAAAATTCCATTGCATGTTCATTCAATATTTTATACAAATCCACTTCACGTTAGTGATGAACGATTACATTTTATTTTATGCTCCAAAAAAATCCATTTCAGAGTTGACAAATAAACATCCGAAAAATGTTATTCAGGGAAATCGGTTGACATTTGCAACAAAACATTCTCGATACGTCAAAATTTATTTTGTTCCTTATCTGTCATAAATTATAATGCCAAATTTCGAATTAAATACTCGTATTCCATATTATTTTAGGATATATGTACATAGATCGTTCTCCATCTGTCAAGCCATGAACTGGATGATGACTATGATGCCGATGGATTAAAAAATTTAGTTTTTCTCGCTTATATTTACTTTGACAATTTCCATTACAAGATGGGAATGATGTCAATCGGTTTATAAATCTGGGTATTTCATTTGATTTGATAGAAAAAGCGATAAAATAATGAAAGAAAAGAAACATTTCGACGGTGCTCTCTTGAGCAAAAGTTTCAGTATTTGATCTGTCTCCTATAAGTTTTGTGGGTCTATTCTAAGTTCTATCTGACATGTTTATGTATCGGGGCACCAGCCCAGATATGAGAGTTATACTCAAATTTTAGGCGGATATATGCCTTATAGATGGTATCCATATCAGAGATAGAAAAAAAGAAAGAAAGCCTAAGCATTTCGCTACGTTTTTGGCAACGTCGAATACATATATGATCATTCCATAAGAGATGGACAGTAACATACATACCGACAATAGAAAACAGTAGAAAGCTTAATTCCCGATTGTCTAATGCTGTTGAGGACGGAATCTAATGAGCTTAGCATACGCTGCAGCTCCAGTCCCACAATCGAAGAGCAGGCTTGTAAATTTTGAATTCAAAGGCTGAGGTATGCTCGCCAAATCCAGAGTCTAACTACAGAATGTACACACAATTTTAGCATAAAAGTCATTCCTTATTGAAATCCAATTATACGTAAATTCATAGATACTTCAAGTTTTATTTTTCGATTAAAGTCTGCAATGATGAATCGCCTTCGGTATGTTAACGGCTCTTTAGTGCACCTGCTCTCAGAATTGGTGGTTCGTAGTGTGCTGCTGCTGTGCTTCTGGCCACCAATTTTTTTCTTGCAGTTTTCATTGGTAACCACGACTCTTAACTAGCTTACAAGACTGTGTTTTAATTGCCTTGTACGGCTTTAAACTGGCATATCGGACCGTGTTTCCATGGGCTTTCACGGCTCTTAACATGACTTATTAGACAGTGTTTCCACTACCTTCTACGGCCTTAAACCGGCTTATCACACGGTGTTTCTACTGGGTCTTCACGGGTTTTAACTGGCTTATCACACAATGTTTCACTTCTTAACTCACTTATCAAGCAGTGTTTCCACTGGATTCACTTTCATTGAATTATTTGTATTACCCCTTGGCAAAATGGAAAGTGCGTTGGACTACCATAATGAAGGTCTGAGTTCGCTTCCCAGCTGCAGCGAACACGAGTTTAGGGGTGTACTGCCTTTTGCGAGGATGTCATATACTCGTATCCTGCAAGAGTATTTTTTGTCATAAAAACTGATCCTCATCTTAGACTTTTAAACTCGGCAAAAATATGTTGTAGATCACCTCCATTCCTGCTAACACACACGCAGGAAGGGTTTATTTTTTTAGTCACAAGGCTTAGGATCTCTGCCTCTAATTTATTTATTTGAATGTTAGTCACCTAAGTGGGACTCCAATTCCAAGGCTATTAGATATGATTGATTTTGGATAAGCATTATAATATATTGACTTTAATACTTCGAAAATTCAATGCTGTCTATTGTCGTTAAATCAAAATGTACCCCTTGTGTCGTTGTCTTTGAATTACACTTGTATCGAAGAAACCCAAAAGCTCTCTCAACTTGTTAGATAGAATTTAGAACAGAGCGCTAAAATTTATAGGAAATACAGCTATCATGGATTCATTCCCACTTCTTGAACACAGTCGGAAAGATGTCATGTCTTTCCTTGTTTTATAGCTTCTTTCACAAACAATCTGCACTATAAGTACCAGTTGCATTCCTCCCCTCAATCAATTCACCTGGATATCCGTTTCGCTGCTTATTAGTTCACCCTTGAGGCTTATTTTGGACGTATCGTCAAATACATAGATTCATAGATTGGGGGGGTGGCCGTGGCGTCGTCGTGGTCTATGTCGTCTTAATTCCATTAAAACCTTCTAAAATTGTCATCAGTGGGTTTCTGGTTTACTCTTTACATGTTGTTCAGACATAACACTAACAACATGTGATTGAGTTAAACTAGTATGCCTAACAAGTATGAATACGAATAAAATAATGCGAATTATAAGGGACATAGAAATAAGACACGACATTTCTCCGCATTAGTTCAGCCGCCATCCCTGGAGATAAAATATCTGAGACAACAACCTTCAGTCTCAGAACATCGTGCCACACATCTTTCCTATCCTTCCTTCTCTTTCTTAACTTCACGCGCTGTGTTAAAACATTTAAGAGTAATAATAATCTCTCGAGCGCGTGTAGATTATAGAACAAAATAACTCCCTATGGGAAGTTAACAAAAATTTCAATTTTAGTTTTTTATAAAAAAACTTCTTTCCGAAATATTTAGTTTAAATTAAATTAACTTAAAGCTCCTGCATAATTCATCAATCAAACAATCTGGAATTGATCAAAAGAAGTTATACTTGGTTTTCAAGTGTAAATATAAAGGGTGGTTAAATATTAAGGGCCGATGTTGATTTCGAATAAAACACAAATTATTTAGGAAATTATTGTTACTCCTTTTTATTATGATAATATTGGTATGGTTCAATTTTGTATGGAAAAAAATATCGGCCGAATGGCCGCCGCGGCCTCGGCGGCACACCTCCATCCGATGGTCCAAATTTTTGATGACGCTGAGGAATAATTGCGGTTCTATGCCGTTAATGTGCCGAATTATCTCATCCTTTAGCTCTTGAATTGTTGCTAGCTTATCGAACGCACCCCTTTTCTTTCAAATAACCCCAAAGAAAGAAGTCCAGCGGTATTAGCCAATTTTCTTTCTATTAACAACGATAAGCATCATTATCAATGACCAAAACTTTTTTTAATTGAGTTATAAAATATCGAATTTAAATTTTTATCATATCACTTGATAATTGACAACCATAATAGGGGTGATTGTTTCGTAAGCTGTGTGGCAAGTGGCACCGTCCTGTTAAGACCACATATTGTACACATCCATATCTTCCAATTCGGGCCATACAAATTTCGATATCATCTCACGATAGCGAACACCATTTACAGTAACTGCCTGACCGGCCTCATTTTGGAAAAAATACGGTCACTCTTTGTGGGTGCATTTGTTTTTCGACAGTCACTCTTGGATTATAATTCGCCCAAATGCGGCAATTCTGCTTATTGACGAATCCACTGAGGTGAAAATGTGCCTCATCACTGAAGATAATTTTCTTCGAAAATTGATCATCCACTGTTGCCATTTCTTGCCACCATTCTGACCATTGACGACGCCTGAAATCGTCAAGAGGTTTTAGTTCTTGAGTCAATTGCACCTAGTAAGCGTGTAAATGCAAGTCTTTATGCATAAAGTTCATCAACGACGAGCGACAGCCACACTATCGCGAACAGCAGCAATATTTTCTGCAGTACGAGCTGTACGAGCATGCACTGGTGTTTTCACATCTCGTACAGACCCGGTTTGCTCAAATTTTTGCACGATTTTTCCGATTGTACGCACATTTGGATAATTAAATTGACCGAAAAAAATCACGAAGTGCACGAATAACTTTAACGAGTTGCTCAATTGTGTATCTTTCCATGGTTCAAATTGAGTTAGTCTGAAATTGAGAAATGTCAAATTAAATGCAGAAAAAAACTTGACGTTTAGGTATGGTTCACATTCAACATCTGCCCTTAAAATTTAACCACCCTTTAATAGGGAAAGTGAACACTTACTTGAGGACAAAACGCCAGAAACGATTTCCGAGACTTCTTACAGAATAATGATCGACAATTTCATACGGCCAATAGCGGAGCAGTATTTTAATGTGGTTCCAACTAGTTTCTAGACAAACTATGCTTGCGGTAACTTTTGTCGAAGTTGGATTTTAAGAATTTCAGATTTGCCTCGGCCACATTGTTCATCAAATTTATCTGCGCTCGATTTTTTTTATGCGGATATCTAAAGGAAAAATACGAGTATATGAAAATAAGCCAGAGGCTATAATGCTAGATACACACGAGGCAACCGTTGCAGCAACACAGCCACGTTGAAGCAACCGTGGCTTCGTGTATAGCTGTGTTGCCTATTGATTTTGTGTTGCTGCAACCGTTGCCAGAAATATCAAAAAGTTTTGATATTTTCGGTCGGTTGCTCAAACAGTACTGTGGTTGCGACAACAGTTGCTACGTGTGTAATAAACAAACGAAACACGTTGCTGCAACACGTTGCTGCAACGGTTGCCTCGTGTGTAGCTAGTATAAAACAGCTGTAGCAAAATATTCGACAAGAAATACGGAGCCAGTGTCTGTATCGATCAAAATGGTTGACATTGATCTGCTGACATATTTATACATAGATTGCCTTAATTTCCATAAAATGTATTAAATATAGGGTAAACCGACCAATCATTGGCACCTTAAGGTTACTCACCACTTATTCGGCTTATATAACTTATGGGAATTAAGAAACGACAGTTTTTTATATTTTTTTTTTTTTTAATTGTACTTTTGTTTAGTGAAAAACATTAAATACCCTATTTTTTGTTAAAATTAATAAATCATATAATAAAACGGCAAACATGTTTTTTGTGGTACACTTTTCTCCAAATGTATTTAACCGATTTCGATAAATTTTATATGGTTGGAAAGCCACAGTTACGGAGATGTGCAGAATATACTTGAGACACGCATTTACACACTGTGGGTCATTTTTGTTTTTGCACTGTCGAACACTTTGCATATTACATAAAATATAATTTAATTTAATAAATTTGCTTGAAAACACTGCCAATAATATAAATAATAAATAATAAATAATAAATAAATTGGCACTCGAATTTCGAGAGCTGGGTCGGCTAGTAATTAATAAAAAGTAAAACAATGTCCTTTTACCAATGATTGGCACCATTTTCCAATCATTGGCACTGAACAAACCAATGATTGGCACATTGATTTTGTTTAATTTTTAAAGTTTATCAAAACCCAATAAAAACAAAATAAACAAATAGTATAACTCTATTATATAATTTAATAAATAAAAGGTAATTTATTTTTATAATTATATTTAAGTCTTTTAAATTACATTATGTTTGCCTTAAGGCCGAGATTAGATTAGAAAAAAGTGTATTATCAACCTAAGGAAAATTGATAGAAATTATGAAAATCTATAACTTTTTCATTTACCAATGATTGGCACAGTGCCAATAGCCAATGATTGGCACTTTTTTTAAAGATTGGCATGGCATCCAAAGATTGGTATAGTGCCAATCAACCCAGTGATTGGCACCTCATCCAATGATTGGCATGTGCCAATAAATGGAAATTTGATGGATTTACATTCCTATAGTTGACTCCCCTTATAAAAACTATATTTTTAATATAATATTAAAATAAAAAGAACTGACCTCTTTGTTATAGTTAATTTTTTTATAATAACTGCACTTGGCAATGGTTTTCCTCTTAAATTTATTATTAAATTACACTACAATGTCACCACTTTCCTTACGTTTTTCACAAGTTTCACATTAAATTTGGCGCGAACTTCATTCTAAATTAACAGCGTTTTTTTAATTGCTACTAACTTCAGATGCCAAAAGAAATGATGCCAAATCATCAGAAATAGACTAAGGCTAATATTTTAAAAAGATTTTATTAGAAAACTTTTAAATGTTATTAATACGAGTAATTTAAACTGTAAGTGCCAATCATTGGGGGGGTGCCAACAATTGCGCAGTTTACCCTATGTATTACTAAAATAAAACAAAACAAATGAATATTAGAAGACTTATACGTGTTCAAAATTGGTTGGTCTTATTTGGCTTACTCTGACAGGCAGAATTGTGAGATGTCATAACTGGATCAAATTCACTAGTTACATGTTCCATTACAAATGCAAAACTTGCCATAAAGAATCGATATGTAAAAGGTGCAATAAAATGAACAAACTTATTTTTTTTTTCTGTCTTATGGCTTTGTTAGTAAGAGCAAAAATTCCCATTAATTATGGAATCACAACGTCGTTCAAGTGGCTGCCTCGGCTGGCTTCGCAGTAGCGCATTCTGTCACTCCAACTTTCTAAGAACTTGTTGATGCTTTCGGGCTGTAGCTCACGGATTGCTTGGATGATATTGGGCTTAAATGTTTGAATCGTGTCCTAATTGTTGGGATAACATCGGTCCTTCTCGGTTCCCCACAAAAAAATTTCCCAAAAGAGTCAAATCGAAGTTTCTAAGTGGCTAATTGACATCGCCAAGACGGCTGATAACAGGATTTGGGAATTTGGTGCTCAAAAGATCGATTATGGCATGGGCTGTGTAGCATGGTGCGCCATCCTGCATGAACCAGATGTCGTCAAAATCAGTAAAAAATTCAATTTCAGCAAAAAAAAACAGTTGGTTAACATTGCTCTGTAACGTCTACCGTTGACCGAAACATTGTTCCCAGCCTCATTTTCGAAGAAAAATGGTCGAATGATGCCACCACTCCACAATTCGCACCAAACAGTCAATTTCTGTGGATGTATTGGCTTCTTAAAAATAACGTGCGGGTTTTCCGAGCCCCTGATGCGGCAATTTTGTTTTTTAACGTAGCCGCCGAGATGAACATGCGTCTAGACAGGAAAGATGATTTTTCGCTCAAAATCGTTGTCCAATTCGAGCTGCTCTAAGACCCAAACTGCGAAGTGATAACGAAGCGGATGGTGGTGCGCCTTTAATTGCTGAATCAATTGGATCTTGTAAGCGAATATTCCGAGATTTTTGTGCACAATTCTCCTCAGGCTAGTGTGTGAAATGTTGAGCTGGTTGAGATCGATGGCGAGTAGATGTTCGTGAATTGAGTCTCACACTCTCGGCTTTAGCAACCACATTCTCGTCTGAGCGCACCTTCTGGCGGGTACCATGAGTGTTGACCACTAGCATACCAGTCTCAAGAACTTTTTGTACAAGCTTGCGTACAAAACTTCTTTTCAAAAAACGCTCAGTTTCGGCTAAACAGCACTCACTTTGGAAATAATTTTTCAATATTTCCCATCGTTGTTCAAGCATAAAGCTATGAATTTCTTTCCGTGAAAGTATTATACTGACTTTCTGTCAAGATTTCGAGCCGTAAGCAGCTGTCAGTGTCAAAATAACATATGATTTAAAAATAAAACAATAGACGGCCCACTCTTTATATATATACTTATATGTAATGTAACATAGCATAGATATTGGGCCTTGCCAATAATCAAATCAAGAGACAGCTTTACGGTTTTTGTGGAATGACCCATTAATAATGAAGATAAAATAATAATACTGAACATGCTACGGTTTATTTTAAGGGTCCATACCATGAGTGATTCATTACTTAGAGACCACTTACATATTCATAACATATAAGGTTAATTATATAGAATCCATTACATAATGGTTCATTTCACTAAGATATTAAAGTCTTTTCTAAGTTTAATTATTGGCAAGGCCCATTATATTTAGGTTATGTTTAAAATGATGGGTATAAAAATACATCATATTTGATACTTCAATCAGAACTGACTTTACCCAAGCTTACGCAATATACCTTTTTAACTATCTTTTACTGAAACGTTTTGGAAATCAAAAAGTAATTTGTCAGGACATTCAATTAGAAACTCAATTTGATGTGCGTATAAAAATTGCATACATACATATAGTTCAGCCAATTGTCAAAGTGAACCATTTGGATACTTATAGCATCAATCTTTTCGACCCAAGAGAATGTGCCACTTCCCAAATCAATGATGAACGATTGCGTACATTCAATCGATGAAACACTATACAGAACGACAACGACACTCCCTTTTACCAATTGGCTATGGATCATCAATTATGTACATTGAACCATCGACGAGGACGTTGTCCAAGCAGAGGTCATCATTGTCTTCTAATTTGAACTTCAAAAGATTCAATATTTGCTTATATACCTATACATACTGATTCCTAAAAGCCTGAAAGGAACTTTAAATACTATACGAGTATATCTGTCTTCTTTGTGTCCTTAAAGTAAAAGTAACAAAAGACTCGAATAATTGCATCCACGCATCTACCCCAAGCCCTAATGGGAATTGTCATCTTCATCACATTTTGACTAACTGAACAAAAAAAAAATATGTGCCTGCCATCCACAAGTTCTTACAGGGACGGATTTGAAATTTGAGTTGAACTGTGAAAACGGAGTTTCAGGCAGGATGAACTGAGGTTTAAGTCGAAACAGTTAATGTTACTTACAATTAATCCTACGAAGCATGCGAGTAACAGGTTCGCTGGAGCCATACGAGGTATGGTGGGTAAGCAGATAGAAGAGACGAGGAATTCTTAGATTTCTGGTATTAGTGTTGAAAGAAATGGATTTGTGATACAGTCAAAAGATCCTGGAAGAAGTCGCTTATTGCTCTCCTTTTTGGGTGTATTCATTTCAATTAATAGAAATCGATCTCGATACGGAGATAGAATCAAGGGGTTATTCCAAGACAGACCACAAAGAGCGAAACGTAGGAAACGACATTGAATGCTCCCGATTATGGATAAATGCATTTGTTGATAAGCGGACTACACTTGACAGATGTATTTAAGAAGGGGCGAACAAAGGTTATGTGCATCGGTATCTGCTTTTAAACCCTCTCCAACTTTCCTAAAACGCTCGCACTGTGCTCAAACATTTTAGGGGAGGTCATAACCCTTCGTGAAAATAATAAAAAAATTATAGAGATCGGTTCACGTAGGGGTCAGAGAATTCTTTGGACCATCGTTTCGCAAAGCCCAGGGCAGAGTTTGCTTTAAGAATAATTTCGGCAATATAAACCACGGTCGCGAATTGGCTCACCCCTGAATAAGGGTTTATAATGGAGAAAGTGGAGTAGGGCAGGAGATTGGATGAGTTTTCGTGAAAAAGTGATTGAATGACATTTGGAAATATTTAGCTCGAAGCTATTTTTCATGCACCACACAGAGAAATCGTCGAGATTAAGTTGAAAAAGAGTAGAATCATGCGTAGAAGAAATGGTCTTGAAGAACATGGTGAGATATAGTAATATTTGATGACATTTCAATATTGTTAATAGTAAGAAACACCGGAGGTAGCTAAGAAATCATCAGTGAAGGTAGATCTGAATCGAACTTTGTAGTAACTATTTTTCAGATAAGTAGGTTCAAGCTTAAGGGTGGATAAATTGAATAGAATAAGCTCATGTGAAATTTTGTCAAAAGCCTTACTAAAATCGGTAGAGACAACGTCGACTATCTTTTCGTTCACAGAGGCTGAGAGCCTTAAGAATAAAAATACAACGAGGTTAGTCGTTGTGGACCTACTTCTAAATTGTCAAAGAAGTAACTATACCAAGCTATTTCCTTCTCTGGTGACATAGTGAAGGACAATGACAGAGAAAGTGTGATTTGTCTTCATATACCTCTTCATCACCACATCCTCTGCATTGGTCATCTGTACTTAGTTTCATTTTAAATTTATGATATTTTAGGAAGTTATATCCGGTAATTATGCTCGTAAGAGAGCGAAGGGATCTGCACAACCACTTCTGTTCCGTCCTTAGTCTGCTTCCCCATCTTTCCAGTTCTCACTGAGCTGCTCAGTATTTAGGGATTGCAGGTACCTCTCAATGCGGTCCCTAGGTCGGTCCTCGCATCATCATCGCTTCGTCTATTAAGGTCTTTTATTTCCTTAAGCCCTATAAGTCGAAGGTTAGCATTAGGCCAGGAAGCTATCGTTCTTTTGACGAAGTCCTGAAGCCACACAAGAGTGTTGTCCTCTTCGCAAGTCAGCATCTTGAATCCGTGGACGGTTCTGAGATTACCGAAGAGAGGCGGTTGCCCGTTCTTAACGATAACATCGTTCACCTCGTCCAGGATTCTGACTTCCATCAACTGCCATTGATCATCGGAGAGCTTCCGAGAGGGTGTACCGAGATCTGCAATGGCAAATTGTCGCTTCTCCGTAGTCACTTCCGTGATCAAGGTCTTTCTTCTTTTCGTTTTGGGTGACGGATTCGTAGGCGAAGATTTATCATCCTTCCTAGTTCTTTTTGACGCCGTTGAGTTTGGTTCAGGGTGGGGCGTGATGCCGACCGTCTCCTTTCCCGCTCTCAAGGTCTTTGTTTTCGTCAAGTTGTTCGTTATGTCAGTAGTCGCCAAAGTCTTCAGTTTCTGAGTAGCATTGCCCAGCGCTAGCTTCTCCCTGGGCGTTAAAATTTCGAGATTTTTGCTAGATAGACGCCGGACAATCCTCTCAGCGTTCCGTCGTTTCTTCTTCAGAACCCGTTGGGTGAGATTTTCAGCTCTCCGTGAGGCCTTTTTCTCGATTATGGTGTTCTTTGTCGTGTTCATTGACGTGTTTATTGTTAAGTCTATGACACTACTTCCGTTCGATAAAGATAGAAGAGACTTGCTGGAGTTGCCTATGGGGCTAGTGCCCCTAGCGCCATTCCCACACAGGCCCCCCCCCCCCCATATCCATCTCCAACGGTCCCATTTTCCCGCCTTCCAGACCCGATGGAGCATGTGGCTCCCTACCAAGTCTGGTTGGGAGAAGTGGTCCCGCTGTTTGTTTCAGCAGCGTCATCGTAGGCGTATTCGTCGAGGAAGTCTCCAATGAGATCGGACTTTCCTTTGGTTCGATTTTACTAGTCGGCGGATTTGGCGGTCCCATTAGATTAGAGTATTCACGCTCGTGCCTTCTGTAGAATTCAGCTCTTTGGACGGCTGAGAAAGTACCTTTCCTGTCTTCTTAGGATCATTCGCCAGAAAAGCACGAGCGTTTTGAAGTCGTCTGCGTTCGTTGTCGTTGAGTTCCTCCCAACTCCGCCTTACAAGTCGTTTGACCGTCTTCTTACAGTTGGAGATTCTACTCCAAACTGAAGTGGTCGACAACCCTGAGAAGGCGGAGCTGGCAACGGAACACGCGTCGTCGTCTGAAGGGGTGAGGAGAAGGTCTTCTTCCTCTTGTGTTGTAATTGTCGTTGTCGTTGTCTTTGTCGTCTTGCCTTGTTGTTGTTGTTCGTTGTTGTTGGTCACTGGCGACTTATCCCCTCCTCCTATTGGAGAGGCCAAGCATGCGCCGGCAGCCGGGACTTCTGTCGACGTTTCAGCGTATATTCCCGCTGGCGTTTTGTTCGTTTGTTTGTTCTGGTCCATAGTTTTATCATTGTGGGTTTCTCTTAGTTTGCTTAAAACTTCAGCAGATCGGCTGAGGATTTAATAAATACAAATCTACAGCCGATCAGCTAAAGCTTCAAACGTAAGCCAGAAATATACTCATCATTGAGTTGATCTAGCTTATTTTCGATGAGAAGTTTGTCAATGGTATGAGATAGAAATGGGCCGGGGGAAAAATTCTGTAGATAATTGAAATAATTACGATCAGGTATAGAGGAGGATAAGACTCGGGAACTCGGTTAAAATAGTTTTTTCTTTGATATCCTCTGGTCGTCTCTCTTTTAAAAATGCGTCTTGCCTATATAAATATAAATCTAGTCTAACTATTGTTAACTTCGTTAGAATAAGTTTAATTCTTCCAAACTTCACGCCTTGCCGAGAAAGCCTTTCTCAATGTACATATAAGTGAAATAGGATTAACACTCAATAATCTTAAAAAAAAGTTTCACTTTTGACCTAACTTATCAAACCCTATTCATCTTCTTCTAATTTAAATGTACTTAGCAAACTTGTATACTGTAAGATTATTATTAAAACGTAGCCCCATTCGTAACCATTGTAGTGCACCACAACAAGAAAATCCACACCTTTAAGATATCTCTCTGTATAATATACATTTCATTTTGGTACAAAGAGAGATATGAAGAGTTTGCTGAGAGAAAGCGTTCATAGAATTAATTATTCCGGTCGAATTTCATTCAAAGCAAACCCATTTACCAGATTTTCTACGGATATTATTTTGGAAGAGGGATGCATGCACTAGTGACAGAAGCAGCAAGAATTGAAGCTCTGAGATTTGCATTTACAAAGTGTGTGTACATATACTTGGTACAAGGGTGGAATACTCCCTTGGGAAGAATCAAAATTAACACTTGGGGCTATTTTCGAAACAAAAAACTGGCCAAGCCAAGTATTCTTATTGTTGTTTTAAACGAGGAGCAAATGGAAGCTGAAACTGGAGTCCATTGAAAAGTTCACGAGGCGGAAAGTACCTACATATACACACGTACTCGTACATACATACATAGAAACCTTCACTGTATAGATATCACTTTTATTTTAAATTTTACCTAGAGTTAAAGAGTTGAAAGAAGAATTAAAAATTTGGGTCAAGTACTACAGAATTACAATATAAAATGAGAAAAACGGGTATTTATTCATTTCACTCACCAGAACGTTTTTTTTATATTAATGCATCGAAAGAGTTCTTCGTCAAGTTTTTATTTTACATCATTTCTGTTAGCAATGGTAAGCACAATAGGTGTATTTTTTTGGTAGGTGACTACGTAACGCAGCCAAATTTTACACGCTGAGCAACAACAAACCTCGAGTGACGATTAATAAGTTAAAAGAAATGGAGTTTAGTTTAGTTCTCTAGGTTGCGTGCTAGGGTCAAGGGTTTCTGGTAAGGACCCCGACCGTTTAGTTCCTTCGTATTCCTCTTCAAGGATAGCGCTGGACAAAGTTCTCTTCATAGAGTTTCCGACCGTTTTGTTCTCCAGGTTGCTAGGAACATATTATATGAAAGTACCCTGTTAGTTTAAGCCATTGAATATTGTATAACACCAAATACTATGTTATTTTAGGAGGAAAAAATACTGTAAGCCATATTATATAAAATACAGTGTCAGAATTGAAATCTAGGAAATAAATTAATTGAGAGTTAAGCAATATTAATAAAAACGATTTCATTCAAAGTGAGACTTTCCAAGCCCAAGTTTTCTTGCTTTTTTGGGAAGAATCCTAGACTCCGATGAGCTTGCATCAGCTATACGAAGAAAAAGTATCACAAATTGTTTCGGAAACAGGAATCTTTCGCACTACACAAATTGCTGAATATTTGAAGCAACTACGCAATCAATCAGGTTCTATGGAGCACATTTGGGGATATGCAAAATTCGATGAAGTTGAAGAAATTCAAAGATACTTTCTTAAAAGGACTTTATGGCTATGACTCTATGAAACAGGAGTACCGGAGCTATTCAGAAAAACTATAAAAATGTATTTTGACTACATAATAAAGGTAATGCCGCTCTCCTATATGGGGCCCCCGAAACGCACAGTCATGTTAGCCTTGTAGATGAAGCTGAAGATCGCTGCATCGAAATTTATGTTTTCATTTAGGATAGCAGATCTCGATAAGTATCAAAGATATTTGAATATTTTAAACGCCAAAATGTTGGGCGCAAATTTTCCTAGGGGCGATGTCCGTTACATTTTTTAAATTGTATCTCGTTATATTTTATTTTAGTGAGTTTTAAAACTTTTAAGACAAAAAAATTTTTAGGAGAGGATATAGACCGTAATAATTTTTTTAGAAATAAAATAAATATGACCCAATGTAGAATATACGTTTCTCTAGGGGCGATGTTTCTCCTTTTTTTTATTTTTTTTTATTAAGCTTATTTAACCATGATTTAACCATGAAACTAACAAAAAAAAAACAAAAATTTTGGACCCTTATAACTTTGGATAGACTAATCGTAGGTAAAAAATCGGTACATGAAAAAATTAGAATTTCCAAACTCTAGGGGAGATGTTTTTTCTTTTTTTTTTTATTTTTTTGTTTATTAAATTTTTTTAAACATGAAAGTTATAAAAAAAAAAAGTTTAGACCCTTATAACTTTGGATCACCTAATCGTAGGTATAAGAACGGTACATGAAAAAAATAGAATTTCCAAACTCTAAAGGCGATGTTTTTTCTTTTTGTTTTATTTCATGTTCTTGAGTCATTTGTTGTCTAGCAACAAATTACAACAAAAAGGAAAAAAGATATCTATGTTTTGTTTTAGTTAGTTAAGATGTTGGTTATTTGTAATATTTTTATATTTTTTATTGCATTATATTAATAATTGTATATTATCAAAATTATAATATTTACTTCATATGAATTTTTATTTTTTCGATTCAAGTTTTAATAATTCTGATAATAATTATACAAAATTGGAATTATATAAAGAAAAGATTAATTGTTATACAAACGAAAACAAAATTTCAGCGAAGACAAAGAAAAAGAAAATTCCAGAGTGAATATACTTTATAGAATAACTATTATAATAATTAGATAGATATTATGAGATATGTTTAACAAATTTGAATTGAAAAATATTTATTGCTTTTAGTTGAGCTATTAAATTCTAATTTTTTCATGTACCGTTCTTATACCTACGATTAGTTGATCCAAAGTTATAAGGGTCTAAACTTTTTTTTTTTTTTTTAACTTTCATGTTTAAAAAACTTTAATAGACAAAAAAATAAAAAAAAGAAAAAACATCGCCCCTAGAGTTTGGAAATTCTAATTTTTTCATGTACCGATCTTTTACCTACGATTAGTCTATCCAAAGTTATAAGGGTCCAAGTTTTTTGTTTTTTTTTGTTAGTTTCATGGTTAAATCATGGTTAAATAAGCTTAATAAAAAAAAAAATAAAAAAAAGGAGAAACATCGCCCCTAGAGAAACGTATATTCTACATTGGGTCATATTTATTTTATTTCTAACAAAATTATTGCGGTCTATATCCTCTCCTAAAAATTTTTTTGTCTTAAAAGTTTTAAAACTCACTAAAATAAAATATAACGAGATACAATTTAAAAAATGTAACGGACATCGCCCCTAGGAAAATTTGCGCCCAACATTTTGGCGTTTAAAATATTCCAAAATCTTTGATACTTATCGAGATCTGCTATCCTAAATGAAAACATAAATTTCGATGCAGCGATCTTCAGCTTCATCCTTGTAGAGGAAATCACTTCAGTTGAACGAATGGAACTATTTGGCATTGTATTGCAATTAGACCTTGGACATCAGATCGTAAAATGGATTCCTGGAGAAGGCAGTTATACGAGCTCGCTGGACACAGTCTTGGAGGGATTTATAAGACTTTGGAACACAACCTCTCCGAAAAAAATTATTTTCACCATGAGTTTAGTGTTACTAAAATCTCTACTATATTTAAATTAAGATGTGAACTCATGTACCTAAGGTTTCAACCACACCACACCACAACCCAAATTCCGCTGACTGGGCTTCGGAGTGTTTGGAAGAAGATCCCAATTTTTGGCCGAAAAATCATCTATAGCGACGAAACGCATTGCATCTTCAAAAAGTTTCATTTTGGGGTGGATTTTGGGCCGGTGCGGTGGGTAGCCCCATTGGTCCGTATTTTTTTCGAAAACGATCCTGGTGGCGGTCACCGTCAATGGCGCACACTACAAAACGATGATCACAAATTTCTTACGACCCAAATTGAACCATATGGATCTAGACGACATGTGGTTCCAGCAGGACGGGACTACATTCCACACAGCGGACGCCACGATTGACACTATGCACGAACGATTTGAGGGTCAAGATATCTCTCGCAGTTGTGAAGTGAATTAGACACCAAGGTCATGCGATTTGACTCCGCTAGACTTTTTCTTATGGGGTTTTCTAAATTCCTACAGTTCTATGCAAATAAACCATAATCGACCGACGCCTTTAAAGTGAACACAAGACAGTCTACACCGAAAAAAATATGTCCATCAATCCAATGAAAAATGGCATACGATTGATGAATTTTTGCATTAGATTTGAGCTGATGACCGATTTCATACGATTTATGATTTCCATTTCATCATCGTATGACAGCAATCATCATCGTATGACAGAAATCATAAAATGTATGAAATAGTTACATCACGTGAAAAATTCCATTTCCCCTCCTTTTTGATGTTTGCTTTCATATGATTGTTGTAAAGTTTCATAAGATGTATGCAATATATACATAAGATTCGCATGTAATTTTGCATAAACTTTATGAATACAGGCATAGGAATTATGAATATGTTCATACGAATATATCAAATTTGTGATGCATCGTATGAAAAATTACATACAATTGATGTAACTTTGCATACAATTTATGAATACAGGCATACAATTTTTTATTTTTTGCATAGAATCTATGAAATTTGTAATGTATCGTATGAAAAGTTACATACAATTTATGTAATTTTGCATGAAATCTATGAATATATTCATACGATTTATGATTTTTTGCATAGAATGTGTAATGCATCGTATGAAAAGTTACATACAATTTATGTAATTTTGCATGAAATCTATGAATATATTCATACGATTTATGATTTTTTGCATAGAATGTGTAATGCATCGTATGAAAAGTTACATACAATTTATGTAATTTTGCATGAAATCTATGAATATATTCATACAATTTATGATTTTTTGCATAGAATGTGTAATGCATCGTATGAAAAGTTACATACAATTTATGTAATTTTGCATGAAATCTATGAATATATTCATACGATTTATGATTTTTTGCATAGAATGTGTAATGCATCGTATGAAAAGTTACATACAATTTATGTAATTTTGCATGAAATCTATGAATATATTCATACGATTTATGATTTTTTGCATAGAATGTGTAATGCATCGTATGAAAAGTTACATACAATTTATGTAATTTTGCATGAAATCTATGAATATATTCATACGATTTATGATTTTTTGCATAGAATGTGTAATGCATCGTATGAAAAGTTACATACAATTTATGTAATTTTGCATGAAATCTATGAATACAGGCATACAATTTATGATTTTTTGCATAGAATCTATGAAATTTGTTATGGAACGCATAAAAAGTTACATAAATTGTATGTAATCATACATACGATGCATTATTGTCTTCATAGAACATATGAAACTTGTAATACATCGTATGAATAGTTACATACAATGTATGTTTTCTTTCATACGATGCATTATTTTTTTTCATAGAATGTATGAAAAAATAAATGCATCATATGAATGAAATTTCGTGAAATCTATGAATGCAATCATATGAAATATGAATATTTTCGCACGATTTAGATATGCATTATTTCATAAAATTAATGCAGTTTTTCATACTTCGTATGGTAAATAACAGTTTTATTGTAATTTTTCATACGAAATATGAAAGGCTGCAGAAATTCTATGAAATAAGACACACAACCATAAAATATTCATAATCCGCATGTTTTCAATCATAGATTACTTGAAAGAAAAGATTATATAGAAAATAATTAGGTTATTATTTTATATTAAAGTATGTGTATGCATGTATGTATTTCATGAAAGATTATATAAAATATATGTAAATTTTGTTAGCTTACCCATACCGACTTTCAAAATGTATCTTCGAAATAGTTCCATTTCTTCTTCTTTTCGATTTCCTGAAAAGCTTAAATATTTCATTGAAAACAATACTTTTTATCAATTTTAAACTTATTATTTTCGTCAAATTTAGTATTTACATTAATGGCTTAAGGCTAATGCTTGATTAACATATTCATCAATTTTATGTACATTACCGGTACAACACGGTATAACTGAATAAAAAATGATTGTCAAACATATTAAAATCTACGATCAACGCACAAGATTTAAGCTGAAGGACTCTTCAATTGAATCACCAATTGGAAGAAGGGAATAAGTGCAAAAATTTCCAAAAATGACATTTTTATGCAAATGTCATCTGTATATCTAGACCCATCGGTTAGGCCGACGGTGATTTTAAAAAAGCATCTTAGAACACAATTAATTATTCAGTTTTTTGCGTTTTCCCAACAAATAAATCAGATATATATATCTCCTTCTTCCAATTGGTGATTCAATTGTTCTGAAAGTACAAACATTTTAGATGATATATTTTTTGTAATTTTCATATCATAAAAGTGATTTTCTATAAATGCCTAAAATTGAGAGCAGGCAGGAGGATATTCTAAATTAAATAAATGGAAGGACTTAAAACAAATATCAACTGCTCTTAAGAAGGAGTTGAAAAGAAACTTAACTCTATCTACATATACATAAAAGTTTAATATATTTTCTGAGTCGCTGTAACCTAAACCAAGCATAAACGGCTGAATGTTTTCACCTTTGCTTCTCAAAAAAGATATGTGGTCATCAATCTCCTGTATGGATTTACCCATAAATAGGAATGCCTGCTGTGAACTTGAAACTGTGAATTTGACAACACTCTTCTTTCCACAGTTGTCTTTTTTCACAGATTTTTGGGTAGGAAAGAGGAAAAAGTGCAGGCACCATAATAATTTGACTGCTGTTGCATCTGGAAATAGAATTAAGAAATTTTTTTTATAAATTAATGGTAAAGTAAGATAAAAAGTTGTTAGTTCTTAACCTAATTTTATTCTAAACGGAATACCTAGCATAGTTAAAAGTATTAGTGGTAAACATAACATAATTTCTGCGGACGAGAATTTATGTTTTGCTCAACCAAATACTTATAAAGGAAAAAATAAAGAAAACTAATTACCGCTGTTAACATCTTCTTGATTTATCGATTCCAAAATTGCTCTCATTTTTTTATCTCTCGATTGGGTTTGCTTCAAGAGAAAATTCATTAATGAACTAGCTTGTTCTGGCCATCTACCAAGTATTCCCGGACGACTTCCATAAATTGTTGCAAAATCCTTGTCAATCTGGAGAATTAATTAATAAAATTTAAATCATGTAAAATTCGATATGTATACATCAGACTATAGATATGTATGATAAAAAAGTATATGTAGGTTAATTAAGGTACTTGAGTTTTTAAAACCTTAAATTGACGGTTTCTTAAGGAATATTTGAAACATATGGGTTTGGGACAGAATCACGAAAAACATTTCAGGATTTCTTTTTCCTTACGAATCTAATTTTTTGTATCAAAGTATACATACCTATGTATGTACATTAGACTGGGCCAAAAAAATTGATTATTTTTTTTTTTTGAAAGATATATCGAGAATATCATTCAGAATGACAAAAAAAAAATTCGTAAAAGTTTGAGCCCTTAATATCAATTTTAAGAGGTCTATCATTGCTAATTTTGATTTTTAGTCATAATTTCATGTTTTGCGTCAGAACTGACAAAACATTGAAGTAAAAAAAATTCATTTTGACTTACTTTTATATAAAATTAAATTCCCTACAAAAAAGGTCTAGTTGAAAATTTTCGTCAGACAAGCCGTTTTTGAGTAATTAAGCTTAATAAATTGTTATTTTTCTTCGATTTTACTTTTTTAATTTGGAATTTTGTAACTAACGAATCAATGAATATCTCAAAATGATCACAATGGATTTTTAAAGGAAATTTAATGCTCTACAAAAAAGGTCTCTTAATATTTTTGTCTAAATTTAATTCTTCAAAAGTTATTCACAATTAAAATTGAAAAAAAATTGAAATTTCAAGTTTTTCTTTCTTAACTCAATTTTTTTTTACTTAAAGGAACAAATTGACTTTTTTGAACATTATTAATCATCATTCATCGAAAATCTCTTAATATTCACCATTATTCTAACAATATTATTACAAAAATATATAAATTTAACAATAAATATGAATTTATTTTTGCCTAATTGATCATTTCTCAACAAAAACATGGTTCTACTATCTTAAAGAAATTTTTGAGTAAACAATTATTTAATTTCGCTGTTGAAAATTATTTATTTCAATTTTAATTGTGAATAACTTTTGAAGAATTAAATTTAGACAAAAATATTAAGAGACCTTTTTTGTAGAGCATTAAATTTCCTTTAAAAATCCATTGTGATCATTTTGAGATATTCATTGATTCGTTAGTTACAAAATTCCAAATTAAAAAAGTAAAATCGAAGAAAAATAACAATTTATTAAGCTTAATTACTCAAAAACGGCTTGTCTGACGAAAATTTTCAATCAGACCTTTTTTGTAGGGAATTTAATTTTATATAAAAGTAAGTCAAAATGAATTTTTTTTACTTCAATGTTTTGTCAGTTCTGACGCAAAACATGAAATTATGACTAAAAATCAAAATTAGCGATGATAGACCTCTTAAAATTGATATTAAGGGCTCAAACTTTTACGAAATTTTTTTTCATTCTGAATGATATTCTCGATATATCTTTCAAAAAAAAAAATAGTCAATTTTTTTGGCCCAGTCTAATGTACATATATTAATTGAATTTTAAATTGTTGATTAAATAAAATTTTTTGTATAAAAGAACTTAATTTAATCGAAGCACAGATCCAATATTTTTGTATTGCTTTCAATTTAAATGTAAAGTAAAAAGTGTTTGTCTATTTCCGTTTTACTTCGCTTTTTTTGATGATTTTTATTAATAAAAGAGTTTCAAGTACTTTTCTTACGTTTAACTTGTTTGTTTAGTGAAAGTACAAACATTTTAGATGATATATTTTTTGTAATTTTCATATCATAAAAGTGATTTTCTATAAATGCCCAAAATTGAGAGCAGGCAGGAGCATATGGTATTCTAAATTAAACAAATAGAAAGTCTTAAAACAATTATCAACTACTCTTAGGCTGAAAACACACCGGATAAAGCAAAACGTGTTTTTTTGTTTTGTGAATCAAGAGAACATTGTTTCATATGAGACTACACACACCAAACAAAACATACGTTTTTGTTTTGAAGAGTTTCGTGGTGGTTGTCGAAAATACGAGTACATGCCATTGTATGAGAGCAACATACACCGAATGCAACAAAACTGTTTCGAACAAGGGTCGTTGACGATAATTGCCTACTTTCTTGTGGCGCAAAACACACCGAATGAAACGAAACATAAAAACCAAAGCAAACAGAAAAATATGTTTCGTTACCGATAGCTGACCTGTTGTTTTTTGCAAAACAAAATTTTATTTCCGTTTGAATTATTTGCTTCTACGTTTACTCTGTGCGCAAATTTTAAATTAATATGAACGTATATGTTCATTTTTTTAATTGAGGCAAGAAGCCCTATCTATATTTATAAAGATAAGGAACATGCCAATAAACTTACTATTGATAAGCTGTGGATTGCTACTTCCTACTATGTCATTTGGAGATTGGCAAGATTAAAAGCTTTTCTCTTTTCTTATAAATAACTCCATAATGTCTATTTTGTAAACACAAAATTGTTGTTTGTATTTACTTGCCGTAGAGTTATAATCTTTCAGCCGGAGTTAAGCTTTTACGATAGTTCGTATTTTGTTTTATTTCAACACACACCAAAGGAAACAAAAGCACAAAACGTTTTGTTTTGTTTTATTCTGTTTCGCTTGGTGTGGTTCAAATAAAAAATGTTTTTTTGACTATAGAATCAAAAACGTTTTGTTTGATCCGGTGTGTTGTGTTGAGCAATTCGTATCGGAGCTTATTTCATTAAATTATTAAACTAATTTATTGCCAACGCGAATGTTCAAGGACGATAAAAAAAATTAATAAGATAAATGTAAATAATTTGTGAGGCATAAAACGAAGAAAATAAAAGTTTAAATCTTAAAAAATGTATTAAAGGTTAATTTTATTTTGAAAAAGAGCTCGCAGCTCTATTAACAAGAAGATTCTTAAAATGACAAGTCTTATGATCCGATAAGAAATGCTACTCGTATGTATCTGACTGGGCATCTTACAATTAATCATGCCGTAAAAAAAGGAAGAATTGTGATCATACCATCTTATATTTACGTACTGCTTTTGTTTACTAAAATGAATAGTTTTGTATAGAGATATTTTCAAAAAATGTTTTCTCATGTGTACGCTTAATTTTTTCCTACACGTAATCAAGAATAAGATAAGTGCTACCTCTTATAAATTTTTGATATAAAAAAAACCGATTTAATATTTTGGTTGACATGATTTATTTTATACAGAATCCTTTCCAAATAAAAAGAATTTTGTTACATACTAGCCACAAAATGAATTTTACTCATGTTCATTCTTTGAAATGATTTAAATATATGTATATACGAGTATATATTTGAACTTAAATACCATTCTTCTTAGGAAAATTTAAACTTATGATTTATACCTATAATTCAATTTTTTATTGAAATTTGAAAATAAATATAAAATTACAAGAACTCAATACATATATATGTATGTGTTGAAAAAAATTGAAAATCAAATAATAATTACTTTTCATATACATATTTATACATGTTGGCAAAAAAGTAAGTAGGGAAGTTTTAACTAACTCGAAAATTCGTTAAAAAATGGATATGCATAGAAGATTGGTAAAATTACAAGATCCATAACAAATGATTTCAGCTATACTGGAAAAAAAATTCGTAAAACAAGTAAAACCAATCAACGCAATATTGATAATGCTTAGTTTTGTTTAAAAATGTTTTTAAAATATGTATTTTTTTACGTTTCTACTTATGCAGGTATATATAAAGGCAAAGAGCATTTTTTATAATAAAAATAAGAACTTATCATATTTTAAAGAAATAAAAAGTTATGGTAAATACGCTCATCCTCAATTCGATGACAATTTATATAGATGCCCTCTAAACAGAAAAAGAGATGAATGTTGAACAACTGGGTTTTAAGATTTTTAGAACATATTAGCCCTCCTGTAACAAAATGATCAACCGGTTAAGCCTCTGCTTGTGGTCTGAGTACCTCCAGATCACGAAATTTAAGAACAAAAAAAATTTGGAAAAATTACTAACTTACTTAAACAAAAATGAATGTGTTTTAAAACTATTTGTATTGACGAAAGTATTTATGTTGTATATAAAAGTAGAAAAGTATGTTTGAACTTCCTTGTAGCTTCGCTAAAAACTCGATTGACATGGATTATTTCTGAAATTATAAGATCTATCTACTCAATAATCTGATAAGAAAAATGTTTTTGACTGACTAGCAAAGTATTTTTTTTTTCGTTATTTCGTAAAACTAGCAAAACCAATCAACGCAATATTGGTAATGCTTAGTTTTATAAAGTATATTGTTTTCAAAATGATTTTTTACATTCCTACTTATGTAGGTACATATAAATACGAGCATGTTTATATAAAAAACTATTCACCTCTTAGAACAATCAAAATGTATGATAAATACACTTCCCCCTCCCTCCCCCGATACCGATGACTTAGATAACTGTCGAACTTAACTAGTGGTTTTTATTATTTTAAAGTATCAAAAACGATAAGGACTTAATTTAAGAATTTGTAAAGATCAATATTATGTAAACATATACATATATCAAAAGGAGCTTTCTAAAGAAAAACTATATTCTGAAAGCAATTTTAAATTCAAGATGTGACTGCAAACCGCTTTTTTTTAAGTTGACAACGAATACAAAAATGAAAAAGTTACTACTTTACAACCATAACAAAATAAATAAAAAAGTTTTTAAAATATGATAAAAACCAAAAGTTCGTTTTAAAAAATATATACATATGTTGATAAGGAAAGAGGTAGGTATGTATTGAACTTCCTTGTAACTCGCTAGAAAATGGGTATGCTTGGAATATTGCTGAAATTATAAGACCTATCTACTAAATAATATCTGATAACAAAAAATTTTTGACTGACTAGAAAAGTTTTTTTTTTCATTATTTCGTAAAACTAACAAAACCAATCAACGCAATATTGGTAATGCTTAGTTTCATAAAGTATTGTTTTCAAAATGTTTTTTTCAGTTCCTACTTATGTAGGTACATATAAATGCAACGAGCATTCTTTATAATAAAAATAAAAACTTATCATATTCTAAAGAAATTAAATTTATTTTTGTTAAATACACTCACCCTCAATCTGATGACAACTTATATATGTAGGTGCTCCTTAAACAGAAATAAGATGAATTTTGAACAGCTTGATTTGTAGATTTTTTGAAAATATATGTAGGTGCTCCTGTAAAAAATGATCAACAGGTTAGGTATCTGCTTGTGATCTGAGTACCTCCAGTTAACGTTTTGATTGAAATTTTAAGAATACATGAAAAGAAAAACAGATTTTTAATTAGTTTTGTTAAAAATTGTTTTTAAAATATGTATTTTTTTACGTTTCTACTTATGCAGGTAAAATTCAACGAGCATTTTTATAACAAAAACTATTCACCTCTTAGAACAATCAAAATGTATGATAAATACACTTCCCCCTCCCTCCCCCGATACCGATGACTTAGATAACTGTCGAACTTAACTAGTGGTTTTTATTATTTTAAAGTATCAAAAACGATAAGGACTTAATTTAAGAATTTGTAAAGATCAATATTATGTAAACATATACATATATCAAAAGGAGCTTTCTAAAGAAAAACTATATTCTGAAAGCAATTTTAAATTCAAGATGTGACTGCAAACCGCTTTTTTTTAAGTTGACAACGAATACAAAAATGAAAAAGTTACTACTTTACAACCATAACAAAATAAATAAAAAAGTTTTTAAAATATGATAAAAACCAAAAGTTCGTTTTAAAAAATATATACATATGTTGATAAGGAAAGAGGTAGGTATGTATTGAACTTCCTTGTAACTCGCTAGAAAATGGGTATGCTTGGAATATTGCTGAAATTATAAGACCTATCTACTAAATAATATCTGATAACAAAAAATTTTTGACTGACTAGAAAAGTTTTTTTTTCATTATTTCGTAAAACTAACAAAACCAATCAACGCAATATTGGTAATGCTTAGTTTCATAAAGTATTGTTTTCAAAATGTTTTTTCAGTTCCTACTTATGTAGGTACATATAAATGCAACGAGCATTCTTTATAATAAAAATAAAAACTTATCATATTCTAAAGAAATTAAATTTATTTTTGTTAAATACACTCACCCTCAATCTGATGACAACTTATATATGTAGGTGCTCCTTAAACAGAAATAAGATGAATTTTGAACAGCTTGATTTGTAGATTTTTTGAAAATATATGTAGGTGCTCCTGTAAAAAATGATCAACAGGTTAGGTATCTGCTTGTGATCTGAGTACCTCCAGTTAACGTTTTGATTGAAATTTTAAGAATACATGAAAAGAAAAACAGATTTTTAATTAGTTTTGTTAAAAATTGTTTTTAAAATATGTATTTTTTTACGTTTCTACTTATGCAGGTAAAATTCAACGAGCATTTTTATAACAAAAACTATTCACCTCTTAGAACAATCAAAATGTATGATAAATACACTTCCCCCTCCCTCCCCCGATACCGATGACTTAGATAACTGTCGAACTTAACTAGTGGTTTTTATTATTTTAAAGTATCAAAAACGATAAGGACTTAATTTAAGAATTTGTAAAGATCAATATTATGTAAACATATACATATATCAAAAGGAGCTTTCTAAAGAAAAACTATATTCTGAAAGCAATTTTAAATTCAAGATGTGACTGCAAACCGCTTTTTTTTAAGTTGACAACGAATACAAAAATGAAAAAGTTACTACTTTACAACCATAACAAAATAAATAAAAAAGTTTTTAAAATATGATAAAAACCAAAAGTTCGTTTTAAAAAATATATACATATGTTGATAAGGAAAGAGGTAGGTATGTATTGAACTTCCTTGTAACTCGCTAGAAAATGGGTATGCTTGGAATATTGCTGAAATTATAAGACCTATCTACTAAATAATATCTGATAACAAAAAATTTTTGACTGACTAGAAAAGTTTTTTTTTTTCATTATTTCGTAAAACTAACAAAACCAATCAACGCAATATTGGTAATGCTTAGTTTCATAAAGTATTGTTTTCAAAATGTTTTTTTCAGTTCCTACTTATGTAGGTACATATAAATGCAACGAGCATTCTTTATAATAAAAATAAAAACTTATCATATTCTAAAGAAATTAAATTTATTTTTGTAAAATACACTCACCCTCAATCTGATGACAATTTATATAGGTGCTCCTTAAACAGAAATAAGATGAATTTTGAACAGCTTGATTTGAAGATTTTTCGAAAATATATGTAGGTGCTCCTGTAAAAAATGATCAACAGGTTAGGTATCTGCTTGTGATCTGAGTACCTCCAGTTAACGTTTTGATTGAAATTTTAAGAATACATGAAAAGAAAAAAAGATAAAATTATTATCTGTAAAATATAAAAATTGTTTTCAGCACGTACAAAATATTTTTGTGCAATTATATTTTTTTGATACCACGTGATTAACTCTAAATTTTTTTTTTGTTTAAATGGGATTAAAATTTAAGACTTGTAAGAAATAAGCAATACTGATCAAATATACTGGTTAAATTGCTTATTTTTATAAAAACTAATTGCAAAAAAAAAGAATTTTGTAGGTACAGACTACCCACAAAATTCTTTCCTTGAAAGAATTATATTATCGTATATATATGTAAGTACATACGTAAGTACAAATAGAATTTTGAGAACTTACCTTTTTAAATGTTAATTCTTCCTTTTTTATGTTTGGTTTTCTTTATTTCACACTATTAGACAACCACGACGACTTTTTTATTTTAATTTTAATAAAATTATGGCGACGGACAAACGAGACAAACGAGACAAACGCGCAGCAGCAGCAACAGACAATCTTTTACAAATGGCCACAGAACAATGAAAATGATCTCATTCTTGAAACGACGCCGAAGCGACACCATACTTACTCAAGTTGAAATTGGTTTGAACTAAACGAATGTGACATGTAAACATTCATTGATGTTCGGTCGACTAGCATCCTGCCGATGGTCATGTTCAGACATACAAATGTCTTGACTCTTGTGTATATCAAGTTGCACAGTTTATTGTTTTGATTTTGCGTTTGATGAAATTTTTCATAAATGTTATGGCATTTTACATACAGAATATTGTTAGATTGCATACAAAATATGAAAAACATCATTTTGAAGAAAGTTTGTCATCAAATGGAAACATCAAACATATTCTGTATGTAAAATTGCATACATTTTATGATTCTAATCTTCAAATGGCGGGTTGGCAACAAAAATTGAGTTGAATCCAGACAGCGTTGGTTTTGGCGGTATCCAATCAAATTCGGATACGTGGATTAACCCTGCACTTACACTGGGATTTCGTAAATTTTTCAGACATGAAAAAAAATTGCCAAAGATATATTTATGACATTTTTATTTTCAGGCTTTTTATTGAAAATAATTATTAAATGTGAGTTGCATGAATAGGTGTGTTTTTTTTGCAAGTCCATATAGAATTGTAAAAAAAAACGACATCGGGATTAAGCGCTTTACATGCAAATGCAACAACCACTTAAATCTATATAGAGTTAGCTAAGACCAGATAATTATCGAGAGTTAATCTAAGACCCGATAAAAAAGGTGATGCCAAAATAGTTTTATCTATATGTTATCGATAATTTGCTCAGAGACGTCAAAAGTGAAGTTTTTGGATTGGTTGATGCTAGTCGTCAATAAGCTGACAAATGTCATAGCGTACACAGTGCTTCCAGCCATATGGAAAAAAAACTCCTAAATCCCGATGTCGTTTTTTTTTACAATTCTATATGGACTTGCAAAAAAAACACACCTAATATGACTTTAATTTTTTAACATGTCTTGCAATCAAAACCTTGAAAATTTATAATGTTAAACTGAATAACTCATTAAATTAAGTTATTTTCAGGATTTTTTTACAAAACGAAAAACAATTAGTACAATTCGCAAGATTTTCGCACAGGTTTTTTACAAGTTTTGCAAAAGAAATTTTGGAAATTTGTTTTGATAGAAGAAAATTACTAATAAAAGAAGTTATTTTCTTATAAAACAGAAACATTCAATACAATTGCGCGGTTTATAAAAGTTTTTTCGATAAGAATATTGTAAATTGGTTTTGATTAATGTAAGAAATTCACAAAAGTAGTGTTATTCAAGTTTGAACTTTAGCTATTTTTTCTCTTCATTTAGCTGGAATATCTTCAATTTTAGGAGCAGTAAATTTTATTACTACTGTAATTAATATACGATCAAATGGAATGCTTGATTTTCATTTTGGTTTGTACAACTTTTTTAGTTGAAATCTTGAGAATAAATTTTGATAAAAGTAAATACTTTTATATATACATGCAAGCGCTACTCAAACTTGCAGAAAAACAAACAATCGATGAAAATCCTGAGATTTTCACAAAAGTTTCGTAGGTACAATCTTTTAATAGATATAGGTATTGAAACTTAGTTAGGCTGAAAACACACCGGATAAAGCAAAACGTGTTTTTTTGTTTTGTAAATCAAGAGAACACACCGAATGAAATGAAACATAAAAACAAAAGCAAAACACAAAAATATGTTTCGTTGCCGATAACTGACCTGTTGTTTTTTGCAAAACAAAATTTTGATTCCGTTTGAATTATTTGCTTCTACGTTTACTCTGTGCGCAAATTTTAAATTAATATGAACGTAGATGGAGAAAAGTTCATTTTTTTTAATTGAGTCAAGAAGCCCTACCTGTATTTATAAAGATAAGGAACATGCCAATAAACTTACTATTGATAAGCTGTGGATTGCTACTTCCTACTATGACATCTGGAGATTGGCAAGATCAAAAGCTTTTCTCTTTCCTTATAAATAACTCCATAATGTCTATTTTGTAAACACAAAATTGTTATTTGTATTTACTTGCCGTAGAGTTATAATCTTTCAGCCGGAGTTAAGCTTTTACGATAGTTCGTATTTTGTTTCATTTCAACGCACACCAAACGAAACAAAAGCACATAACGTTTTGTTTTGTTTTGTTTTATTCTGTTTCGCTTGGTGTGTGTTCAAATAAAAAATGTTATTTTGACTATTGAATCATTAACTTTTTTTTTGATCCGGTGTGTTTTCAGCCTTAGTTTGTAAGATTTTACTTGCAAACAAAAAATTACTGTTTCGATTTTGCGTTTGATGAAATTTTTCATAAATGTTATGGCATTTTACATACAGAATATTGTTAGATTGCATACAAAATATGAAAAACATCATTTTGAAGAAAGTTTGTCATCAAATGGAAACATCAAACATATTCTGTATGTAAAATTGCATACATTTTATGATTCTAATCTTCAAATGGCGGGTTGGCAACAAAAAATGAGTTGAATCCAGACAGCGTTAGTTTTGGCGGTATCCAATGAAATTGGGCTACGTAGATTAACCCTGCACTTACACTGGGATGTCGTAAATGACAAAAAAAAATTCAGGCATACATTAATGACACTTTTATTTTTCAGGATGTTTATTGAAAACCCAAAAATAATTACGTATGGTAAATTGCAACATTTTTTAACAAGTTTTTGAAAGAAAATCTTGAAAATTTTATGATGATAAGAGTAAATAAGTCATTAAATTAAGTTATTTTAAGGATTTTCTTGCAGAACATATTATAATCAATGAAAATATCACACTTTTTTAAAAGTTTTTACTATTTTTGCAACAATTTCAAACGTTTTTGATAGTTTTCACATTAAAATTCGTATGAAAAGTGTCATAAATCAAGTTGTAAGTCGTCATAACCTTTGGACTTGTATTTTTAACCAACAATTTCAATAAAAACAATTGTTTGCATAAAAGAATTGTAAAATTTCATGCATTTGATGTAACGTGACATCAATCTTCACATTGAAATTCGTATGAAAAGTTTCATAAATCAAATGTTATATTACATAACCTTCATGATTTTTTTTTAAACCCACAATTTCAATAAAGACATTTTTGCATAAAAGAATTGTAAAATTTCATGCATTTGATGTAACGTGACATCAATCTTCAAATTGAAATTCGTATGAAAAGTTTCATAAATCAAATGTTAGATTACATAACCTTCTTGATTTTTTTTAAACCCACAATTTCAATAAAGACAATTTTTTGCATAAAAGAATTGTAAAATTTCATGCATTTGATGTAACGTGACATCAATCTTCACATTGAAATTCGTATGAAAAGTTTCATAAATCAAATGTTAGATTACATAACCTTTTCTACTTCTATTTTAAACCTATAATTTCAAAATTATAGTTGACCTAAAAGCTATGTAAAATTGCATGCATTTGAAGTAATCCTTCATCAAACTTCGTGAACACTTTTACATATTTTTTATGATTTAGATCATCAAATTTCAAATTTCCCCTAAAAATATTCAAGTGAATATTTTGATGATCCCCTTTCACACATAATATGATTTTTTCATACAACGTATGAAACGTTTCATCATTATCATGGAGTTCGGATTTCATATTGTCTTAATATTTCATACGTTTTATGACTAGAATCATCAAGTGAATTTTCCAACAACAATTCTTAAGTAAAATATTTTTATGAAAGAGGTTGCATAAAAGTTAAGACTTTTTTCATACAGTTGATGCAAAAAGCACTGATGTAGCGTTGATGATTTTTTCATACGCTGATGTACGGTGGCATCAAACTTTGCTTACAACAACAACTATATGGAGAGAATTTTGATGATTGTGAAATCATCAATTTTATGATTTTGACATCAATTGCAAAAATAAAACTGATGATTCTTCCATCAAATTTATGATTTTGTGCATAGATTTGATGATTTTCAGTTGATGATCGCCGATCATAAAATCTATGTAAAAAACTTTTTTCAGTGTATCGATCGATTTCAGTCGAATCTATGCGGAAGAATAATAATTAAAAATTGGGCCACTCGGATCTGTGCCACCGTAAGAAACCCTGGTAGGCTTTTGAACGATGTCATATTCCATACAAAATGCCATACATTGACCTGTCAAATAAAGAAAGAATTTTGTTAAGAACTCACACTCAGCTTGCTAAATTCCATTTCAACATACTTATACCCGCTCTTATTGAAAGACCTTTTACTTTCTTTGATTTAACTGATTTTAATTATTAGAACCAATTCAAAGATTGACCAAAAAACTTCCAATTCAGATCAATTTACTTTACCTTTTTTCAAGAACAGCCCATTTGAAAAGTTGTAACTTGCAATGAATCAAATGGCTCAAGTAATAAAGTTATCAGGAACTAACGAAAGGACATGCCAAATGGTGAGATTAGGGGAATACTAATTCAAGGCAAGTCAAGGGTCCATTCCATACCAATAACAAACAAAATAAACCATCCCTCTTAAAAGGAAAACACCATTCATGTGTTTTATAACGACATTTTTTGCCTAATAAATCGTCAGCTTCAAATCGGTGACAATAAGCATTCCCTTTACTATACCTACCCTTGGCATTGTTTGAAAATGTTATATCTAGCATGTTTATTGATATGGGTTGACCGCCCTTCTATTCTTATCATCAAATGACACTTTCGGTGACGATAATGGTTAGAGCCCTGCCAAACAAAAACGAGGCTAACAAACCGAAAACCTTTCAATCGGAGGTTTATTTATTATTGGCATATAACTTCTATAAATAAGTTCGGTTAAAAGTAAAGATAACATTGCACTGAATCATTTTTCAACTATAATGAGCTCCCAGGAGGCCATCATCGGTGTTGGTCGGATTAGAAATATCGAAATATCAAACATGGATCGGGTGGGTATGACGAAGCTGGCATTTTCTGGTCAAAATCAGCAGTGCCATAATTTTGTAGATTGAGAAAAGTATGAGTATATTTTCTTTTGTTCCTTGACAAACTTCCTTCAGGACTTTTATGGTCATACTCAACTTATAAAGAATGAAAAAGAGAAGAACTTGCATCTTTAGAACAGACTTTTTGTGTATTTATGTATTTTTAAAGATGCGGGGATGTGAAGAGAGGTTTATTCTTTTCTTTTTCTTTATTGGGAAATTTTAATCAATAAGATGTATGAAGGCCCAGTCCTGAGTATAAATCTGTTAATTTTGTAATCACTGTCCCAAAAAGAAAGAAATATATTTCCGTTTCAAAATGCAAAAAGAATTATAAAAATTCTTGGAACAGTTTTCGAGAAACATAAAATAAGATTTTTATTGGTAGGTGTCTCCTGAAGCAGACAAGTACCGATTTGGAAGTGTTGATTCGGATGCCCCATTTCTGGTAGAATTGGAAGAGTCTGTTAATGTGGGTTTCTACTTTTTGGACAGCGATTAGTGGTGAGTGGTGACATTGATGTGGCGTAGGTGAGCGAGTCATCAGCATACAGAAGGTTCTCGCATCCAATTGGTGAAGGTTGGTCTGAAGTCATCAAGTTGTAGAGGAAGGGGCCTAGTTTTGAGCCTTGGGCGACTCCAGCTCTGATGGTCTTCATGTTTGACTTGCAATTATTTACTTGAACGAAAAATTTCCTGAAAGATAGGAAAGAAAAGAGAATTTTTATTAATGGCGGAGGTACTTGCATAAGATGAAGTTTGTGGATTAGACCGTCTATCCACACGCTATCGAATGCTTTCTCGACATCCAGAAAGCATCCGACGGTGACACGATTACTGTTGAGGGCTGTGGTGATATCGTGTTGGAATTTTACCAGTGGATGCAAGGTTGAGTGTTTTTCGCGAAAGCCGAATTGCATGTCAGGGATGATTGAATTTTCACAGCAGAATTTCTTCAGTCTTCGTAAGATTAATTCTTCCAGTAATTTGCTGATGTTGTTGAGAAGTGATATTGGCCTGTAGTTGGAAACTAAGTTGGAGGCACCTTTCTTCGGAATTGGCACAATCTTCGCTGTTTTCTACTTCTGGGGGAAGTAGCAGTTGTTGATGTAGTTGTCTTAAATAATTGTGAGGAAAATCTTTACCGCCTATGACAGCCTTTTCAGGATGTAGTACACTGACAAAATTTTTGTACATTCTTTTTATGAATGGCGATCATTCAGCAAAAATCATTAGTTTTTAAGAAATATTCATATGAATAATGCACGAATTCATAAAAATTAATTTTTGTTTTATGACCAAGTCATGATTTTCATGAAAAACCATTCATAAAATCCAAAGCAATATAATTGTTCTTGGTAAATCAGATTATGATATTTTACATTTGAAGTATGAACAGTTCATACACATTTTATTGTAAAGTTTTATGAAAAATTTCTTAAAATGCTTGAAACTGTTCCTTTATTGTAGGAACAAACTGACTGATTATATGAAACCAAATTCATCAAGTGACATTTTATGAAAAATTACTTTAAATTCTTGAAACTATACATTTTTTACATGCAAAATATCATCAAATGCATGAAACCACATTCATAAAATTTTTTTTGTTGCGAATTCCAAGTAGGAAACTTTACATTTGAAATATGAACAATTCATAAATCGCATGTTTAAGGTTTCTTTCTTTTAATGAACTCGATTCTTGGCCCGTTTTTAATGAAAAAAAAACATGCAGTTTTTCCTTGGAATCATGTACCTTTTTGGTTCAGTGTAGGAGACAAAATATGGCGTGTAAACAGGACCGAACTAGTTCGTCGACACAGTTTTTAATGTTGTTATTCGGTTTTTGTTGTTAACTAGTGCTTTTGATCCCATTAATCTTAAATTTTTTTATCATTACATTAAAAGTATCCTAAACACAAATAATAATGGAAAATGAACAAGAAAAATGTGTTTGGACTCGTTCCGAAATAATTATTTTACTAGAAATAAGTTAAGACAACACGATAGTTGATCAATAATTTCAAATCGTTTCGGAAAAGCTCAAGTTAAGGAACATTTACAAATCACCAGAAAAAGCAAGAATAAAATTCAATATCCTTAAACAACAATTTAATTAAGCTCTGTTCAATACAAAAAAGTGGTTATGGAGCATCAAAATTCAAATATTTTCCCGTCATTTTCACTTTCACTTATTTAACAGCTGATTTTGACATATACTTCTACGTCGACGTATTGGCGTATAAATGCACATGCTAAAGGAAATACTTTGGCGATGAGGTTGTTCGATGTGGCGTGTGTGAGGGGTATAAGAGCCCAACTACTGCAATTAAATGAGTGTCTTGTAAACGAAAAGAAGATGTTTTGGAAGCAGAATCCCTTAAAATCTGCGTCAAGCGGTGTTAGTTTATTTTAATTTTCACGTGAAATTGAATTTTTCCTAACTATTTAATATTTATAAATGGCGAAGTGCATCCTTCCAAGATTTTTCACTATGTCTTAACCTGGATCGGTTTTGGACGGGGACTTTGATCGCGTTATATTGATTTTCCATTTTGCTTTTAACTTTAGGAGTATTGGACGGAGGTGCACTGAATACGTTCATTATGCGAACTCTATTGTGAATGATCCTTTTCAGAAGTGATATTTCCAACGGACGAGACTGAATAGCGCTACTACACGTAAGGGGGTGGCCGTGGCGCGATGGTTGTGTGCTCGCCTGTCAACCTCATGATCACAGGTTCGATCCCTGCTGTCGTTTATGTCTTCTTAATTCTATTAAAAACCTTATAAAATCAAATATTAAAAACGAATTAAATAATGCGAATTATAAGGGACATAAAAATAAGACACAGCATTTTCTCCGCAGTAGTTCAGAAGCCATCCCTGGAGATAAAAAAATCTGAGACAACCTTCAGTCTCAGAACATCGTGCCACACATCTTTCCTATCCTTCTTTCTCTTCCTTAACTGCACGCCCGCGCTGTGTTGATACATTTAAAGGGTAATCAAAATCCCTTGAGCGCGTGTAGATTATAAAAAATAAAATGCACGACTGGGTCGCACGAACTTGCTCCTATGTAATCGACTGGGAATTTTAAAAACGAATGTTATTAGAGAAAATTGTTCATAAGGATAAAATTAATTTTTAAATTCTTTTAGTAGTAACAGAATGCTATGCAAATATGAATTTATGCAAGAACAAAAATTATAAGTCCTTGAAGTGGTTTCTTTAAAAGAAGCTTGTATATACAAACTTTTTGAAAGCTTTTTAAGAAAAAATTTTGGTACGCTAATTTAAAGTTTTTATTATTGTTCGAATAAAAATTAAATTTACGAAAAGAAATATTGACCCGTTTCGGAGATATCAAATTTTCAAAAAAAAGAAAAAAATAGATTTTTTTTTTTCAAAAATTCAAAAAATATTTATTTTAAAGTTTTGAAATGCAATGTGTTTTAGACTTTTTAGAAGCTTATCTATAAAAATTTTCATTAAGATCCGTTATGTGGATAATGAGAAATTCAAAATTCGAAAAAATGGTTCTATGGTAGGTACAAGCTGTAATATCTTAATTTCAAAATTTTTTTTATTAAATTAAAGATCGTAAAAATTAATTGAAAGATAAAAAATTTTATCAAAATTCTAGGTGCCGTTTTCGAGAAAAATACGATTTTTGAAAACCATTTTTTTTAATTTTTTAGCATTTGTATGGTAGGTACCTTTATTTTTAGGTAAAATAAAAACTTTTGTTTTACATTTTGTAGATCATATTGAGAAACTTTTATTTACAAAGTTTAAAAAAAAATCTAGCATGGGGTTTTCGAAATATTGAGTTTTGAAAAAAATTTTTTGAAGTTTTTTTTAAAAATCCAAAAAAAATTTTTTTGAAAATTTGAGTACACAATTCTATTTATGTTTTTGGGAAGCTTTAGCAAAAAAAAAATGATCAAAATTGGTTGAACCGTTTTTGAGAAAATCAAAAACAAAACAAATGGTTCCATGGGGGGTACCCTCAATAACTATTTTTCGGAAATTTTTTTTCAACCAATACCTAGATTTAATTAAATGAAATTTTTCTGTATCTTTATTTTTAAAATCTGTTGAACAGTTTTTGAGAAAAAAAAATGTTTATAAAATTTCGAAAAAAATTCGTATGGGGGTACCGTTGTTTTTGGCCTTAAAAAAAAAAAGAAAAAAACGTGTGGGGGGAAAAAATTAAAAATGATATTTACCAAGTTTAAAGAAAATCGGCCGAGTCGTTTAGCCTGTAGTCGAACAGACAGACAGACAGACAGACAGACAGACAGACAGACAGACAGACAGACAGACAGACAGAATTGCGAGACCCACTTTTTTAGTCTTCGCTATCATCGTAATGTCAACTTTGATCAAAATCTCGAGTTCGATTTTTTTTACGAATGCATAACTTGCCTTATAGTACCTATAAGTCGCAAGTAAAAAAGGCTAGGCGCGAGTTACGTAATTGCATAACTAAAGGCCATTACTTACAACAAACACCTTACCCTTATTACATTATTTGATGGACAGATTACAATATCATTATTTGAGTTGTACAGGAGAAAAACCTATGTTCTCTAATCCCAAACCCTACATAGCAACAAGTGAGAAGCATCACCACAAAAGCAGCATCATAGCAGCAGTAACATCTTTACCAGATCAACTCCAAAATCTCTTAGTCAGTACTCATACAAGAGAGACTTCTCTTTTCAAGAATGCTATTATCATTATTTGTTATCATAGAAATGGAATATTTTATGTTAAGTCAGTCTGAAGCTGATTGTTATCTAATAAAGAACCAATTGTTTAAATTTGATTTATTTTTTGATTTCAAAAGGAAAAACATAATTCGCGCACATTAAATTTTTAGTTGCACCACTGTTTGGTTGCTTATAGAAAACGGATAAACTATTTGGTCGAATGTCCGCGCAGGTACACATATTGTCATAATTATATGTTACACAAAATAGCGAACTCATTTTAGGCAATCGTTTACTTTGTGTCAAAACACAAACTTTTTAGTTGCTCGAACCAAGCAGTTGCACAACTAAAAATTGAATGTGCGCGCCTAACATAATGCTTTAGTTAGAGACGGGCACAATGAAGGTAGCTAGGTTGAATGGGGGGAGGCCGCCTAGAAGTCTATTTTTGTAAGATCTTGGTATTGGAGAAAGTATTTTTAACTTCCCATAGGGAGTTATTGTAATCGGTCCGATTTGTCAAATTGGAATTTTTGACATTTCTCGACGTTTCAAGGTCCCTTGAGGCTATAACTATCATTTTTAGAGAGATGTCTGTGTGTGTGTATGTACGTACGTTCGTACGTGCGTACGTTCGTACGTTCGTACGTGCGTACGTTCGTACGTTCGTACGTGCGTACGTTCGTACGTTCGTACGTCCGTACGTTCTGGTACCATTTTTCGTCATAGATATCTCAAGAACGAGTAAAGATATCGACTTCAAATAAATTTTGTTTAATAGATAATAACTTCGAAAGAGACTGAAAAGGCGTTTATTAAAATTCAGTGAGTAGTTTTTTCACTATAACGGTTTAAAAGAAAAGTACAAATTTTGGTTAGTTTCAAATACCTCACGAAAAAATAATGCTATTGATTTCAAATAAAATTTAATGTACTCTTTATAAGGTCATACAGATTTGGTATGAATTTGGAAAAATATAAACATACAGTTATTTTTTTAAATAAAAAAAAATTCATAACCCAGATATTCTAAGAACGGAAAACAATTTGAAACTCAAAATAATTTTAGTTTACGAAAAATAATGTGTTGGACAACTGGTGAAAATTTCAAAAAAAATCAGTTTACAGTTTTTTTACAAAAAATAAAAAACTATATAAAATTGTATTGAAAATTGGTAAAAATTGTTTTTCGACTCAAATTTCTCGAGAACTAGTAGTGATATTGACCTCTAATTTAGTTTATTTTATACATAGTATAATTTTGTACAATTGGTTAAATGTTGACAAATTTTAAATTAATAGTTTTTTTTTTTAAATAAAAACACTTTTAAAATTTCTAGTGAAAACTAGTTAATATTGTATTTCAAGTCGAATTTCTTGGGAATAAACACCGGATAATACAAATTTAAGGGGGCAACATTATTTTAATGAGAAACCATGGCAGTTGATAAATTTTTTTATTTGTACGCTAGTTTCTTTTTCATGCATAATAGGTTGGCGAAACCCAGGCCAAAACGTGGCCCTTAACATATAGTATATTTCCTCATCAAAAAGTCATTTTCGAAAAAAGTGTCGCTTAGTACATTCTTACGGGAAGGTATCGACATAAAGTTTTCAAGACCACAAATGGGAAGTTATCAGTGTGGGTCGCACCCAGCCTCTTTTTGTGATTTTTTTTTGAACACCGTATTTTTACTGGCGATATAGGTACTACAGGGTAAGTTCTGTATTTGGAATAAAAAATCCAACTCGAGATTTTGATAAAAGTTGACATTAAGATGATAGAGAACACGAAAAAAGCAAGTCCGGCAAATGCGTCGGTCTGTACGTTTCCATACGGCCTAAGCCACTGGAGCTATTTTCTTCAAACTCGGTACTAAGGGGTCTTCGGTGATTCCCTAGAGGGGAAATTAATTTTTTTTAAGCTCCAAGACTAACGGTACCCCCTACACCCCTAGGGCATGATCTTATTTATCTCAAAAACGGCACTAACGGTTTTGATACAAAAAATTTGGTTATGGACATGGATGATGCCATAGAACCGTTTTGATTTTCGACTTTCTCGTTAACGGCTCTAACAATCTTAATCAGGAGCCCCCTTAAGTTTATAAGAATTTTGTATATAAAAATATTCGAAAATATAGTTTTTGGGTTTTTAAAAAAAAATCCATTTTTTTTTTTTGAAAAATCAATACCTTCAAAACGTGTGAACGATTATTTTTTGAATAAATTTCCTTAAATCTATAGTACTAAATATTTGAAATTGACATCCCAAATTTTGTTCTCAAAAAAAAATTTGAGAAATTTCTTATATTAAAATTTAATTTAATAGTTCTTTTTTTGTGTACTTAATTTTCCTTAAAATTTTTATAAGAAAATTTGATATGCAACTTGTTAGTATTTAATGATATACGTTTAGACGTAATTTAAAAATTTAATCGTGTACCCGTTTTCAAAATATTAAATGTTAAAAAAAAAATATTTATAATTTTTTTGAAATCCAAAAACAATTTTTTCGAACATTTGTATAGGCCATATTTTTTCAATGTCATAGGAGCTCCTGCTAAAATCGTTAGAGCCGTTATTGAGAAAGTCAAAAATAAAAAAACCGGTTCTATTACAGGTACCATTAATAACATTTTTTCCTAATTTTTTTTTTACCAAAAAGTAGTCTAGGTCTATAATCAGTGTTGCTCCATGTAGACAAAAAATGTAGACTACACGATTGTCTACGTGTAGACAATTCAACGTATACAATTCCTGATTGTCTACATGCCAATGTCAACAATGTAGACAACGTAGACATTAAATTTTTCTTATTATGTTTCGTCTAATAAATCAGAGCTTGAGCCAAAATCATTGTCATCAATCAAAACAATCATAGAGACATCGCCGGATTAAGATGTCGCAGGTGATTGGGATTGCTTACAGGCATTGCTTTCGTAAATGAATGTGAAGGCATTATTATTAAGATATGAATATCCTTTTTTTTAACAAATTTTTATTTACCTGTGCAGTATTTTGTAGATTTTTGTTGCACACTGTACAATATGCTACAAATTTGTTATTGTTTTCCATTAAAAGAAAACCTAGGTGATGGAAACCTTTATTTTTTCGTCGACCAATATTTGAATAAAAACTCAAATTAACACCTGAAATTTTCTTAAATGAAGTAAACAATGTGACAGAGAAATCAAGAATGACAGATTGGCTGGCATGCTTTGTCTACATTGTCGACACTATAGTCGACATTGTCTACATTGTCGACACCATAGTCGACATTGTCTACATTGTCGACACAATTGTCTACGCATTAATGTAGACAATCAAAGTCGACACGTAGAGGAACAACACTGTCTATAATAGCGCACCTAAACTTTTTTATTAAAATCGTTAGAGCCGTTTTCGAGTTAAATAAGATTTTGTATTTCGGGTGTATGGGAGTCCCGTTAGTTTTGGAGCTAAAAAAAATTTAAATTTTCCCTCTAGGGAAACACCAAAAACTCCTAAGTACCGAGTTTGAAGAAAATACTTCCAGTAGTTTAGGCTGTAGATGTAGATCGAGGTAAAGACTACAGACATACAGACGGAATTGCGGGATCCGCTTTTTTCATCTTCGTTATCATCGTAATGTCAACTTCGATCAAAATATCGAGTTCCATTTCTTCTCCAAATGCAGAACTTGCCCTATAGTACCTATATCGCAATTAAAAAGCAAGAAAAGATATTAAGAAAAGTTTTTAGAAGTAAAAGAAATATTAAAATTTAGGTGGAACAAATCAGGAGAGGAAGGATAATCATTGGATATTTAAGAAGAGGAGGATTTCCAAAAGGACTAAAAAAAGGAACCCATTGCAGGATTTTGAGCAAAAAAAAGTATTCTACTTTTCTGTTGAGTGGGACTTTCGGTTATCGGTTTCAGTTTTATTTATTTTAAATATATAATTCTTCGTTTGGTTCCTGTCCGTTAAAAATTCCGAAAAAGCGGAACTTGTGACCCGTTTTAGAAATCATTTGGTCATTCGGGACCAAGCGGTAACAGTTTATCTTAGAAATTTCAAAAAATTTCACCCTAAAGCTATAAAGGTTTCCAAATCCAAAATAAATAATTTTAACTTTACATTCGGAATAGAATATTTTGTTTCTTTTTGCTCAGAAAGTGCTTTTATCGTTTTTTTCTTATCATTTATACCTACAAAAAAATTTTTGTATAATGGATAAATTCAAATTTTCCCTACACTTTAACGGAAATGATATATTTTGTTTTTATTATTTGACTGCAACAAAATTTTGGTGATTTTTTTAGGTAAGCGGTCAGTCCATGATTTTTTCAAATTTCTCAAAAATTCAGTAAAATCACTTTGGTTAGAAATATTTCGAGAAGCAGACCTCGCAGAAGCTTCTGGTTTTTACCTGCAGAGAGCTGTGGAAAATTTAACCAAAGATTTTGAAAACCGGAGCCTCTTACAAGTCTTGGTTTCGGAAATGGCGCCAACGAAAGACATTATTAGGTAGTTAGAGCTCGGAAATCCATAAAACCACTTTGGACCGGTATATTTCGGTAACCAGACCCCTCAGAAGCTTTTTGCTTGCATGTGTAGATAGGAATTGAATAGACCTTTCATTCGATGTACGTCTCGATGCCTTTAGGGAACTTTGAAAATTTGGTGAATATTTTAGACTAGTGGTTAGTCCATGATTTTTTAAAAATTCTCAAAAATTCAGTAAAATCACTTTGGTTAAAAATATTTCGAGAACCAGACCTCGTAGGAGCTTCTGGTTTTCGACTGTAGATAGCTGTTGAAAATTTTAACAAGGATCTTGGAAACCGGACCCTCTTACAAGGCTTGGTTTCGGAAATAGCGCCAACCAAAGACATTATTAGGTAGTTAGAGCTCGAAAATGCATAAAATCAATTTGGACCGGCATATTTCGGTAACCAGACCGCTCAGAAGCTTTTTGCTGGGATGTGTAGATAGGAATTGAATAGACCTTTCATTCGATGTACGTCTTGATGCGTTTGGGGAACTTTGAAAATTAGGTGATTTTTTTAGACTAGTGGTTAGTCCATGATTTTTTCAAAATTCTCAAAAATTCAATAAAATCACTTTAGTTAGAAATGTTTCGAGAACCATATCTCGCAGAAGCTTCTGGTTTTCACCTGTGGATAGCTGTGGAAAATATTAACAAGGACTCTTAAAACCGGAGCTTCTTGTAAGGCTTGGTTTCGGAAATAGCGCCAACCAAAGATATTATTAGGTAGTTAGAGCTCGAAAATTTATAAAATCACTTTGGACCGGCATATTTCGGTAACCAGACCACTCAGAAGCTTTTTGCTGGGATGTGTAGATAGGAATTGAATAGACCTTTTATTCGATGTATGAATCGATGCGTTTGGGGAACTTTGAAAATTTGCTGATTTTTTTAGACTAGTGGTTAGTCCATGATTTTTTCAAAATTCTCAAAAATTCAGTAAAATCACTTTGGTTAGAAATATTTCGAGAACCAGACCTCGTAGGAGCTTCTGGTTTTCGACTGTAGATAGCAGCTATCTACAGTCGAAAACCAGCTGCTGTTGAAAATTTTAACAAGGATTTTGGAAACCGGGCCCTCTTACAAGGCTTGGTTTCGGAAATAGCGCCAACCAAAGACACTATTAGGTAGTTAGAGCTCGAAAATCCATAAAATCACTTTGGACCGGCATATTTCGGTAACCAGACCGCTCAGAAGCTTTTCGTTTAGATGTGTAGATAGGAATTGAATAGACCTTTCATTCGATGTACGTCTTGATGCGTTTGGGGAACTTTGAAAATTAGGTGATTTTTTTAGACTAGTGGTTAGTCCATGATTTTTTTCAAAATTCTCAAAAATTCAGTAAAATCACTTTGGTTAGAAATATTTCGAGAACCAGACCTCGCAGAAGCTTCTAATTTTCATCTGTGGATAGCTGTGGAAAATTTAACCAAGGATTTTGAAAACCGGACCGTCTTACAAGGCTTGGTTTCGGAAATAGCGCCAACCAAAGAAATTATTAGCTAGTCAGAGCTCGAAAATCCATTAAATCACTTTGGACCGGCATATTTCGGTAACCAGACCGCTCAGAAGCTTTTCGTTTAGATGTGTAGATAGGAATTGAATAGACCTTTCATTCGATGTACTTCTTGATGCGTTTGGGGAACTTTGAAAATTAGGTGATTTTTTTAGACTAGTGGTTAGTCCATGATTTTTTCAAAATTCTCAAAAATTCAGTAAAATCACTTTGGTTAGAAATATTTCGAGAACCAGACCTCGTAGGAGCTTCTGGTTTTCGACTGTAGATAGCAGCTATCTACAGTCGAAAACCAGCTGCTGTTGAAAATTTTAACAAGGATTTTGGAAACCGGGCCCTCTTACAAGGCTTGGTTTCGGAAATAGCGCCAACCAAAGACACTATTAGGTAGTTAGAGCTCGAAAATTCTAAAATCACTTTGGACCGGCATATTTCGGTAACCAGACCGCTCAGAAGCTTTTCGTTTAGATGTGTAGATAGGAATTGAATAGACCTTTCATTCGATGTACGTCTTGATGCGTTTGGGGAACTTTGAAAATTAGGTGATTTTTTTAGACTAGTGGTTAGTCCATGATTTTTTTCAAAATTCTCAAAAATTCAGTAAAATCACTTTGGTTAGAAATATTTTGAGAACCAGACCTCGCAGAAGCTTCTGGTTTTCACCTGTGGATAGCTGTGGAAAATATTAACAAGGACTCTTAAAACCGGAGCTTCTTGTAAGGCTTGGTTTCGGAAATAGCGCCAACCAAAGACATTATTAGGTAGTTAGAGCTCGAAAATTCATAAAATCACTTTGGACCGGCATATTTCGGTAACCAGACCACTCAGAAGCTTTTTGCTGGGATGTGTAGATAGGAATTAAATAGACCTTTTATTCGATGTATGAATCGATGCGTTTGGGGAACTTTGAAAATTTGCTGATTTTTTTAGACTAGTGGTTAGTCCATGATTTTTTCAAAATTCTCAAAAATTCAGTAAAATCACTTTGGTTAGAAATATTTCGAGAACCAGACCTCGCAAAAGCTTCTAATTTTCATCTGTGGATAGCTGTGGAAAATTTAACCAAGGATTTTGAAAACCGGACCGTCTTACAAGGCTTGGTTTCGGAAATAGCGCCAACCAAAGAAATTATTAGCTAGTCAGAGCTCGAAAATCCATTAAATCACTTTGGACCGGCATATTTCGGTAACCAGACCGCTCAGAAGCTTTTCGTTTAGATGTGTAGATAGGAATTGAATAGACCTTTCATTCGATGTACGTCTTGATGCGTTTGGGGAACTTTGAAAATTAGGTGATTTTTTTAGACTAGTGGTTAGTCCATGATTTTTTCAAAATTCTCAAAAATTCAATAAAATCACTTTAGTTAGAAATGTTTCGAGAACCATACCTCGCAGAAGCTTCTGGTTTTCACCTGTGGATAGCTGTGGAAAATATTAACAAGGACTCTTAAAACCGGAGCTTCTTGTAAGGCTTGGTTTCGGAAATAGCGCCAACCAAAGATATTATTAGGTAGTTAGAGCTCGAAAATTTATAAAATCACTTTGGACCGGCATATTTCGGTAACCAGACCACTCAGAAGCTTTTTGCTGGGATGTGTAGATAGGAATTGAATAGACCTTTTATTCGATGTATGAATCGATGCGTTTGGGGAACTTTGAAAATTTGCTGATTTTTTTAGACTAGTGGTTAGTCCATGATTTTTTCAAAATTCTCAAAAATTCAGTAAAATCACTTTGGTTAGAAATATTTCGAGAACCAGACCTCGTAGGAGCTTCTGGTTTTCGACTGTAGATAGCAGCTATCTACAGTCGAAAACCAGCTGCTGTTGAAAATTTTAACAAGGATTTTGGAAACCGGGCCCTCTTACAAGGCTTGGTTTCGGAAATAGCGCCAACCAAAGACACTATTAGGTAGTTAGAGCTCGAAAATCCATAAAATCACTTTGGACCGGCATATTTCGGTAACCAGACCGCTCAGAAGCTTTTCGTTTAGATGTGTAGATAGGAATTGAATAGACCTTTCATTCGATGTACGTCTTGATGCGTTTGGGGAACTTTGAAAATTAGGTGATTTTTTTAGACTAGTGGTTAGTCCATGATTTTTTTCAAAATTCTCAAAAATTCAGTAAAATCACTTTGGTTAGAAATATTTCGAGAACCAGACCTCGCAGAAGCTTCTAATTTTCATCTGTGGATAGCTGTGGAAAATTTAACCAAGGATTTTGAAAACCGGACCGTCTTACAAGGCTTGGTTTCGGAAATAGCGCCAACCAAAGAAATTATTAGCTAGTCAGAGCTCGAAAATCCATTAAATCACTTTGGACCGGCATATTTCGGTAACCAGACCGCTCAGAAGCTTTTCGTTTAGATGTGTAGATAGGAATTGAATAGACCTTTCATTCGATGTACTTCTTGATGCGTTTGGGGAACTTTGAAAATTAGGTGATTTTTTTAGACTAGTGGTTAGTCCATGATTTTTTCAAAATTCTCAAAAATTCAGTAAAATCACTTTGGTTAGAAATATTTCGAGAACCAGACCTCGTAGGAGCTTCTGGTTTTCGACTGTAGATAGCAGCTATCTACAGTCGAAAACCAGCTGCTGTTGAAAATTTTAACAAGGATTTTGGAAACCGGGCCCTCTTACAAGGCTTGGTTTCGGAAATAGCGCCAACCAAAGACACTATTAGGTAGTTAGAGCTCGAAAATTCTAAAATCACTTTGGACCGGCATATTTCGGTAACCAGACCGCTCAGAAGCTTTTCGTTTAGATGTGTAGATAGGAATTGAATAGACCTTTCATTCGATGTACGTCTTGATGCGTTTGGGGAACTTTGAAAATTAGGTGATTTTTTTAGACTAGTGGTTAGTCCATGATTTTTTTCAAAATTCTCAAAAATTCAGTAAAATCACTTTGGTTAGAAATATTTTGAGAACCAGACCTCGCAGAAGCTTCTGGTTTTCACCTGTGGATAGCTGTGGAAAATATTAACAAGGACTCTTAAAACCGGAGCTTCTTGTAAGGCTTGGTTTCGGAAATAGCGCCAACCAAAGACATTATTAGGTAGTTAGAGCTCGAAAATTCATAAAATCACTTTGGACCGGCATATTTCGGTAACCAGACCACTCAGAAGCTTTTTGCTGGGATGTGTAGATAGGAATTAAATAGACCTTTTATTCGATGTATGAATCGATGCGTTTGGGGAACTTTGAAAATTTGCTGATTTTTTTAGACTAGTGGTTAGTCCATGATTTTTTCAAAATTCTCAAAAATTCAGTAAAATCACTTTGGTTAGAAATATTTCGAGAACCAGACCTCGCAAAAGCTTCTAATTTTCATCTGTGGATAGCTGTGGAAAATTTAACCAAGGATTTTGAAAACCGGACCGTCTTACAAGGCTTGGTTTCGGAAATAGCGCCAACCAAAGAAATTATTAGCTAGTCAGAGCTCGAAAATCCATTAAATCACTTTGGACCGGCATATTTCGGTAACCAGACCGCTCAGAAGCTTTTCGTTTAGATGTGTAGATAGGAATTGAATAGACCTTTCATTCGATGTACGTCTTGATGCGTTTGGGGAACTTTGAAAATTAGGTGATTTTTTTAGACTAGTGGTTAGTCCATGATTTTTTCAAAATTCTCAAAAATTCAATAAAATCACTTTAGTTAGAAATGTTTCGAGAACCATACCTCGCAGAAGCTTCTGGTTTTCACCTGTGGATAGCTGTGGAAAATATTAACAAGGACTCTTAAAACCGGAGCTTCTTGTAAGGCTTGGTTTCGGAAATAGCGCCAACCAAAGATATTATTAGGTAGTTAGAGCTCGAAAATTTATAAAATCACTTTGGACCGGCATATTTCGGTAACCAGACCACTCAGAAGCTTTTTGCTGGGATGTGTAGATAGGAATTGAATAGACCTTTTATTCGATGTATGAATCGATGCGTTTGGGGAACTTTGAAAATTTGCTGATTTTTTTAGACTAGTGGTTAGTCCATGATTTTTTCAAAATTCTCAAAAATTCAGTAAAATCACTTTGGTTAGAAATATTTTGAGAACCAGACCTCGCAGAAGCTTCTGGTTTTCACCTGTGGATAGCTGTGGAAAATATTAACAAGGACTCTTAAAACCGGAGCTTCTTGTAAGGCTTGGTTTCGGAAATAGCGCCAACCAAAGACATTATTAGGTAGTAAGAGCTCGAAAATTCATAAAATCACTTTGGACCGGCATATTTCGGTAACCAGACCACTCAGAAGCTTTTTGCTGGGATGTGTAGATAGGAATTGAATAGACCTTTTATTCGATGTATGAATCGATGCGTTTGGGGAACTTTGAAAATTTGCTGATTTTTTTAGACTAGTGGTTAGTCCATGATTTTTTCAAAATTCTCAAAAATTCAGTAAAATCACTTTGGTTAGAAATATTTCGAGAACCAGACCTCGCAGAAGCTTCTGGTTTTCACCTGTGGATAGCTGTGGAAAATATTAACAAGGACTCTTAAAACCGGAGCTTCTTGTAAGGCTTGGTTTCGGAAATAGCGCCAAACAAAGACATTATTAGGTAGTTAGAGCTCGAAAATTCATAAAATCACTTTGGACCGGCATATTTCGGTAACCAGACCACTCAGAAGCTTTTTGCTGGGATGTGTAGATAGGAATTGAATAGACCTTTCATTCGATGTATGAATCGATGCGTTTGGGGAACTTTGAAAATTTGCTGATTTTTTTAGACTAGTGGTTAGTCCATGATTTTTTCAAAATTCTCAAAAATTCAGTAAAATCACTTTGGTTAGAAATATTTCGAGAACCAGACCTCGTAGGAGCTGCTGTTGAAAATTTTAACAAGGATTTTGGAAACCGGGCCCTCTTACAAGGCTTGGTTTCGGAAATAGCGCCAACCAAAGACACTATTAGGTAGTTAGAGCTCGAAAATTCATAAAATCACTTTGGACCGGCATATTTCGGTAACCAGACCGCTCAGAAGCTTTTCGTTTAGATGTGTAGATAGGAATTGAATAGACCTTTCATTCGATGTACGTCTTGATGCGTTTGGGGAACTTTGAAAATTAGGTGATTTTTTTAGACTAGTGGTTATTCCATGATTTTTTTCAAAATTCTCAAAAATTCAGTAAAATCACTTTGGTTAGAAATATTTCGAGAACCAGACCTCGCAGAAGCTTCTAATTTTCATCTGTGGATAGCTGTGGAAAATTTAACCAAGGATTTTGAAAACCGGACCGTCTTACAAGGCTTGGTTTCGGAAATAGCGCCAACCAAAGAAATTATTAGCTAGTCAGAGCTCGAAAATCCATTAAATCACTTTGGACCGGCATATTTCGGTAACCAGACCGCTCAGAAGCTTTTCGTTTAGATGTGTAGATAGGAATTGAATAGACCTTTCATTCGATGTACGTCTTGATGCGTTTGGGGAACTTTGAAAATTAGGTGATTTTTTTAGACTAGTGGTTAGTCCATGATTTTTTCAAAATTCTCAAAAATTCAATAAAATCACTTTAGTTAGAAATGTTTCGAGAACCAGACCTCGTAGGAGCTTCTGGTTTTCACCTGTGGATAGCTGTGGAAAATATTAACAAGGATTCTTAAAACCGGAGCTTCTTGTAAGGCTTGGTTTCGGAAATAGCGCCAACCAAAGACATTATTAGGTAGTTAGAGCTCGAAAATTCATAAAATCACTTTGGACCGGCATATTTCGGTAACCAGACCACTCAGAAGCCTTTTGCTGGGATGTGTAGATAGGAATTGAATAGACCTTTTATTCGATGTATGAATCGATGCGTTTGGGGAACTTTGAAAATTTGCTGATTTTTTTAGACTAGTGGTTAGTCCATGATTTTTTCAAAATTCTCAAAAATTCAGTAAAATCACTTTGGTTAGAAATATTTCGAGAACCAGACCTCGTAGGAGCTTCTGGTTTTCGACTGTAGATAGCAGCTATCTACAGTCGAAAACCAGCTGCTGTTGAAAATTTTAACAAGGATTTTGGAAACCGGGCCCTCTTACAAGGCTTGGTTTCGGAAATAGCGCCAACCAAAGACACTATTAGGTAGTTAGAGCTCGAAAATTCATAAAATCACTTTGGACCGGCATATTTCGGTAACCAGACCGCTCAGAAGCTTTTCGTTTAGATGTGTAGATAGGAATTGAATAGACCTTTCATTCGATGTACGTCTTGATGCGTTTGGGGAACTTTGAAAATTAGGTGATTTTTTTAGACTAGTGGTTAGTCCATGATTTTTTTCAAAATTCTCAAAAATTCAGTAAAATCACTTTGGTTAGAAATATTTCGAGAACCAGACCTCGCAGAAGCTTCTGGTTTTCACCTGTGGATAGCTGTGGAAAATATTAACAAGGACTCTTAAAACCGGAGCTTCTTGTAAGGCTTGGTTTCGGAAATAGCGCCAACCAAAGACATTATTAGGTAGTTAGAGCTCGAAAATTCATAAAATCACTTTGGACCGGCATATTTCGGTAACCAGACCACTCAGAAGCTTTTTGCTGGGATGTGTAGATAGGAATTGAATAGACCTTTCATTCGATGTATGAATCGATGCGTTTGGGGAACTTTGAAAATTTGCTGATTTTTTTAGACTAGTGGTTAGTCCATGATTTTTTCAAAATTCTCAAAAATTCAGTAAAATCACTTTGGTTAGAAATATTTCGAGAACCAGACCTCGCAGAAGCTTCTAATTTTCATCTGTGGATAGCTGTGGAAAATTAAACCGCAAGGATTTTGAAAACCGGACCGTCTTACAAGGCTTGGTTTCGGAAATAGCGCCAACCAAAGACATTATTAGCTAGTCAGAGCTCGAAAATCCATAAAATCACTTTGGACCGGCATATTTCGGTAACCAGACCTCTTAGAAGCTTTTTGGTTGGATGTGTAGATAGGAATTGAAAAGACTTTTCATTTGATGTATGTCTCGATGCGTTTGGGGAACTGTGAAAATTTGGTGATTTTTTTAGACTAGTGGTTAGTCCATGATTTTTTTCAAAATTCTCAAAAATTCAGTAAAATCACTTTGGTTAAAAATATTTCGAGAACCAGACCTCGTAGGAGCTTCTGGTTTTCGACTGTAGATAGCTGTTAAAAATTTTAACAAGGATTTTGGAAACCGGACCCTCTTACAAGGCTTGGTTTCAGAAATATCGCCAACCAAAGAAATTATTAGCTAGTCAGAACTCGAAAATCCATAAAATCACTTTGGACCGGCATATTTCGGTAACCAGACCGCTCAGAAGCTTTTCGTTTAGATGTGTAGATAGGAATTGAATAGACTTTCATTCGATGTACGTCTTGATGCGTTTGGGGAACTTTGAAAATTAGGTGATTTTTTTAGACTAGTGGTTAGTCCATGATTTTTTTCAAAATTCTCAAAAATTCAGTAAAATCACTTTGGTTAGAAATATTTCGAGAACCAGACCTCGCAGAAGCTTCTAATTTTCATCTGTGGATAGCTGTGGAAAATTTAACCAAGGATTTTGAAAACCGGACCGTCTTACAAGGCTTGGTTTCGGAAATAGCGCCAACCAAAGAAATTATTAGCTAGTCAGAGCTCGAAAATGCATTAAATCACTTTGGACCGGCATATTTCGGTAACCAGACCGCTCAGAAGCTTTTCGTTTAGATGTGTAGATAGGAATTGAATAGACCTTTCATTCGATGTACGTCTTGATGTGTTTGGGGAACTTTGAAAATTTGGTGATTTTTTTAGACTAGTGGTTAGTCCATGATTTTTTCAAAATTCTCAAAAATTCAATAAAATCACTTTAGTTAGAAATGTTTCGAGAACCATACCTCGCAGAAGCTTCTGGTTTTCACCTGTGGATAGCTGTGGAAAATATTAACAAGGACTTTTAAAACCGGAGCTTCTTGTAAGGCTTGGTTTCGGAAATAGCGCCAACCAAAGACATTATTAGGTAGTTAGAGCTCGAAAATCCATAAAATCACTTTGGACCGGCATATTTCGGTAACCAGACCGCTCAGAAGCTTTTCGTTTAGATGTGTAGATAGGAATTGAATAGACCTTTCATTCGATGTACGTCTTGATGCGTTTGTGGAACTTTGAAAATTAGGTGATTTTTTTAGACTAGTGGTTAGTCCATGATTTTTTCAAAATTCTCAAAAATTCAGTAAAATCACTTTGGTTAGAAATATTTCGAGAACCAGACCTCGTAGGAGCTGCTGTTGAAAATTTTAACAAGGATTTTGGAAACCGGGCCCTCTTACAAGGCTTGGTTTCGGAAATAGCGCCAACCAAAGACACTATTAGGTAGTTAGAGCTCGAAAATCCATAAAATCACTTTGGACCGGCATATTTCGGTAACCAGACCGCTCAGAAGCTTTTCGTTTAGATGTGTAGATAGGAATTGAATAGACCTTTCATTCGATGTACGTCTTGATGCGTTTGTGGAACTTTGAAAATTAGGTGATTTTTTTAGACTAGTGGTTAGTCCATGATTTTTTCAAAATTCTCAAAAATTCAGTAAAATCACTTTGGTTAAAAATATTTCGAGAACCAGACCTCGTAGGAGCTTCTGGTTTTCGACTGTAGATAGCTGTTGAAAATTTTAACATGGATTTTGGAAACCGGACCCTCTAGCAAGGATTTTTTTCGGAAATAGCGCCAACCAAAGACATTATTAGGTAGTTAGAGCTCGAAAATCCATAAAATCACTTTGGACCGGCATATTTCGGTAACCAGACCGCTCAGAAGCTTTTCGTTTAGATGTGTAGATAGGAATTGAATAGACCTTTCATTCGATGTACGTCTTGATGCGTTTGGGGAACTTTGAAAATTTGGTGATTTTTTTAGACTAGTGGTTAGTCCATGATTTTTTCAAAATTCTCAAAAATTCAGTAAAATCACTTTGGTTAAAAATATTTCGAGAACCAGACCTCGTAGGAGCTTCTGGTTTTCGACTGTAGATAGCTGTTGAAAATTTTAACATGGATTTTGGAAACCGGACCCTCTAGCAAGGCTTTTTTTCGAAAATAGCGCCAACCAAAGACATTATTAGGTAGTTAGAGCTCGAAAATCCATAAAATCACTTTGGACCGGCATATTTCGGTAACCAGACCGCTCAGAAGCTTTTCGTTTAGATGTGTAGATAGGAATTGAATAGACCTTTCATTCGATGTACGTCTTGATGCGTTTGGGGAACTTTGAAAATTTGGTGATTTTTTTAGACTAGTGGTTAGTCCATGATTTTTTCAAAATTCTCAAAAATTCAGTAAAATCACTTTGGTTAGAAATATTTCGAGAACCAGACCTCGCAGAAGCTTCTGGTTTTCACCTGTGGATAGCTGTGAAAAATGTTAACAAGGATTCTTAAAACGGGAGCTTCTTGTAAGGCTTGGTTTCGGAAATAGCGCCAACCAAAGACATTATTAGGTAGTTAGAGCTCGAAAATCCATAAAATCACTTTGGACCGGCATATTTCGGTAACCAGACCGCTCAGAAGCTTTTCGTTTAGATGTGTAGATAGGAATTGAATAGACCTTTCATTCGATGTACGTCTTGATGCGTTTGGGGAACTTTGAAAATTTGCTGATTTTTTTAGACTAGTGGTTAGTCCATGATTTTTTCAAAATTCTCAAAAATTCAATAAAATCACTTTAGTTAGAAATGTTTCGAGAACCATACCTCGCAGAAGCTTCTGGTTTTCACCTGTGGATAGCTGTGGAAAATATTAACAAGGACTCTTAAAACCGGAGCTTCTTGTAAGGCTTGGTTTCGGAAATAGCGCCAACCAAAGACATTATTAGGTAGTTAGAGCTCGAAAATTCATAAAATCACTTTGGACCGGCATATTTCGGTAACCAGACCACTCAGAAGCGTTTTGCTGGCATGTGTAGATAGGAATTGAATAGACCTTTCATTCGATGTATGAATCGATGTGTTTGGGGAACTTTGAAAATTTGCTGATTTTTTTAGACTAGTTAGTCCATGATTTTTACAAAATTCTCAAAAATTCAGTAAAATCACTTTGGTTAAAAATATTTCGAGAACCAGACCTCGTAGGAGCTTCTGGTTTTGGACTGTAGATAGCTGTGGAAAATTTTAACAAGGATTTTGGAAACTGGACCCTCTTACAAGGCTTGGTTTCGGAAATAGCGCCAACCAAAGACATTATTAGGTAGTTAGAGCTCGAAAATCCATAAAATCACTTTGGACCGGCATATTTCGGTAACCAAACCGCTCAGAAGCTTTTCGTTTAGATGTGTAGATAGGAATTGAATAGACCTTTCATTCGATGTATGAATCGATGTGTTTGGGGAACTTTGAAAATTTGCTGATTTTTTTAGACTAGTTAGTCCATGATTTTTTCAAAATTCTCGAAAATTCAGTAAAATCACTTTGGTTAGAAATATTTCGAGAACCAGACCTCGCAGAAGCTTCTGGTTTTCACCTGTGGATAGCTGTGGAAAATGTTAACAAGGGTTCTTAAAACCGGAGCTTCTTGTAAGGCTTGGTTTCGGAAATAGCGCCAACCAAAGACATTATTAGGTAGTTAGAGCTCGAAAATCCATAAAATCACTTTGGACCGGCATATTTCGGTAACCTGACCGCTCAGAAGCTTTTCGTTTAGATGTGTAGATAGGAATTGAATAGACCTTTCATTCGATGTACGTCTTGATGCGTTTGGGGAACTTTGAAAATTTGGTGATTTTTTTAGACTAGTGGTTAGTCCATGATTTTTTCAAAATTCTCAAAAATTCAGTAAAATCACTTTGGTTAGAAATATTTCGAGAACCAGACCTCGCAGAAGCTTCTGGTTTTCACCTGTGGATAGCTGTGGAAAATATTAACAAGAACTCTTAAAACCGGAGCTACTTGTAAGGCTTGGTTTCGGAAATAGCGCCAAACAAAGACATTATTAGGTAGTTAGAGCTCGAAAATTCATAAAATCACTTTGGACCGGCATATTTCGGTAACCAGACCACTCAGAAGCTTTTTGCTGGGATGTGTAGATAGGAATTGAATAGACCTTTCATTCGATGTATGAATCGATGCGTTTGGGGAACTTTGAAAATTTGCTGATTTTTTTAGACTAGTGGTTAGTCCATGATTTTTTCAAAATTCTCAAAAATTCAGTAAAATCACTTTGGTTAAAAATATTTCGAGAACCAGACCTCGTAGGAGCTTCCGGTTTTCGACCGTAGATAGCTGTTGAAAATTTTAACAAGGATTTTAAAAACCGGACCGTCTTACAAGGCTTGGTTTCGGAAATAGCGCCAACCAAAGACATTATTAGGTAGTTAGAGCTCGAAAATCCATAAAATCACTTTGGACCGGCATATTTCGGTAACCAGACCGCTCAGAAGCTTTTCGTTTAGATGTGTAGATAGGAATTGAATAGACCTTTCATTCGATGTACGTCTTGATGTGTTTGGGGAACTTTGAAAATTTGCTGATTTTTTTAGACTAGTGGTTAGTCCATGATTTTTTCAAAATTCTCAAAAATTCAGTAAAATCACTTTGGTTAGAAATATTTCGAGAACCAGACCTCGCAGAAGCTTCTAATTTTCATCTGTGGATAGCTGTGGAAAATTAAACCGCAAGGATTTTGAAAACCGGACCGTCTTACAAGGCTTGGTTTCGGAAATAGCGCCAACCAAAGACATTATTAGCTAGTCAGAGCTCGAAAATCCATAAAATCACTTTGGACCGGCATATTTCGGTAACCAGACCTCTTAGAAGCTTTTTGTTTGGATGTGTAGATAGGAATTGAAAAGACTTTTCATTTGATGTATGTCTCGATGCGTTTGGGGAACTGTGAAAATTTGGTGATTTTTTTAGACTAGTGGTTAGTCCATGATTTTTTTCAAAATTCTCAAAAATTCAGTAAAATCACTTTGGTTAAAAATATTTCGAGAACCAGACCTCGTAGGAGCTTCTGGTTTTCGACTGTAGATAGCTGTTGAAAATTTTAACAAGGATTTTGGAAACCGGACCCTCTTACAAGGCTTGGTTTCAGAAATAGCGCCAACCAAAGAAATTATTAGCTAGTCAGAACTCGAAAATCCATAAAATCACTTTGGACCGGCATATTTCGGTAACCAGACCGCTCAGAAGCTTTTCGTTTAGATGTGTAGATAGGAATTGAATAGACCTTTCATTCGATGTACGTCTTGATGTGTTTGGGGAACTTTGAAAATTTGGTCATTTTTTTAGACTAGTGGTTAGTCCATGATTTTTTCAAAATTCTCAAAAATTCAGTAAAATCACTTTGGTTAGAAATATTTCGAGAATCAAACCTCGCAGAAGCTTCTGGGTTTCACCTGTGGAAAGCTGTGGAAAATGTTAACTAAGATTTTGCAAACCGGAGGCTCTGGCAAGGCTTGGCTTCGGAAATAGCGCCAACCAAAGACATTATTATGTAGTTAGAGCTCGAAAATCCATAAAATCACTTTGAACCGGCAAATTTCGGTAACCAGACCGCACAGAAGCTTTTTGCTTGGATGTGTAGATAGGAATTGAAAAGACCTTTCATTTGATGTATGTCTCGATGCGTTTGGGGAACTGTGAAAATTTGGTGATTTTTTTAGACTAGTGGTTAGTCCATGATTTTTTCAAAATTCTTAAAAATTCAGTAAAATCACTTTGTGTAGAAATATTTCGAGAACCAGACCTCGCAGAAGCTTCTGGTTTTCACCTGTGGATAGCTGTGGAAAATGTTAACAAGGATTCTCAAAACCGGAGCCTCTTGTAAGGCATGGTTTCGGAAATAGCGCCAACCAAAGACATTATTAGGTAGTTAGAGCTCGAAAATCCATAAAATCACTTCGGACCGGCATATTTCGGTAACCAGACCGCTCAGAAGCTTTTTGCTGGAATGTGTAGATGGGAATTGAAAAGACCTTTCATTTGATGTATGTCTCGATGCGTTTGGGGAACTGTGAAAATTTGGTGATTTTTTTAGACTAGTGGTCCATGATTTTTTCAAAATTCTCAAAAATTCAGTAAAATCACTTTGGTTATAAATATTTCGACAAGCAGACCTCGCAGAAGCTTCTGGTTTTTACCTGTAGAAATCTGTGGAAAACGTCCATACTCAGCTGTAGCAGCCCCAGCTGATGTTATGGACAAACTAAGTAAACCCAGGAGGAGGAGGACAGGAGGTTGAGATTAGTCTCACACACGTAGGTAATGAAGTCTTAGTTGGGCACACACAGCTAAGGTCTTCGTGAAAGGAGTATGAAGTCTCTGGTCGGACGCCCCCTGGCATGAGATTTTCAAGGAGTTGAAAAAAGGTTTGTAACGAAGTGAATTTGGGGAGGACGCTTTTTAACCTAGTTAGTTAGCGATCCTCGAGTTGTACAGTAGCAAATAATGGGTAGGACCGTCATCCTGTTCTTTCAGAACGAAGACCGGGGCGTCACCTGGAGAACCGCAAGGGGAGCAAAAGACAAGAGCGTCTCTCCTTGCTTACCAACTGGTAACTAAAGACCGGGGCGTCACCGGTGATTTATCAAAAGACAGGAGCGTCTCTCCTTGCTTACCAACTGGTAACTAAAGACAGGGGGGTCTTTCCTTTATTGCCGAAAGGTGAACTAAATAAGACTAGAATGTGCATGAGTTGTTTGTTGACCGCCCTCAACTTACTTCTCTCAATATGTGCATCCTAGGGTTGTCAGGCCCGGGGTTTTGCAGGGACCTATCTGGAAGTGACGGGTTCATATCCATTAACTCCGAAGCTGATTAGGGATTAGGCATGTCCTTTTTCCGTTTCGCTTAGGAGGGATATGACGAAGTGGCGAAGCTCCACCGGAAGCTATATTCTGGCACCACGGGTGATAGTGCCCAGGATTTTGAGAACAATAGTGCACATCTTCGGGTGTGTCAGTTCTCTTTATTCTGCTATCTTGAGGTCGGCCCCCTAGTGGGAGATCGTGGTGGCGTGGTTTATTCCAAATGCGGAGACAATTGGGATTCAAGGTTCTTTTCTTGGATTCAAGAGGTGTTGATAGGCCTCGTCTTAAAGCAAGAGATGTGCATATGCTGCAAGATATCACAACTTTGCGACCGAAATAGCTTGCTATGGAGGGGTTAATGGTCAGGACTAAATCTGACTCCTATGGTGGTAGGCCACCCGTGGGGTCAAGGCTTAACAGCTAGGTATCCACGTAAAACAAGGTTCAGTATAATGGTCTTATAAAAAAAAAATCAAAAGTTTTGTCAGGATAAGGAAAATAATCATAGAATTTTGTTTTGAAAATGAAACCCTTACAAAATTGTTTTATGTATCTGACTTTTTTATTCAATATTACAAAATAATTCAACCTGGAGAAAAATATTTGTCATTATAACAAAAAATGTTTTCAGTTTCTGTTAAATTGACAAAAAAAAATTAACAAAAACTATAAAATTGTTTTGTTGAAGGTCAACAAAAACGATTTTGCCAATATTACCTAGGAATTTATTTTCGGTGTAAGTGACTACACCTTCTATTAAGCTCGAAACATAATTTTTTATTTTGTTTTAGCACTTAAATTGACAAGTAGATTACCTTTAACAGCACCTTTTAAAATGCAATCCGCCTCACAATTCAACCAGGGCCACTGAAGCGTATCGATATATTGACAACATCGTATTGTTTTTTTCTATTTCTATAGTCCACAACTGGAATTTGTTGAACACTTAAGAATCTTCGCTGCTTAAAAACATAATTTTTAGATGATGGGGAGCATTTGTCCTCAAGGCTTAATTTATGTCAACCATAAAATTTTAAATTGCAATTCTTAACATTCTGTCTTCCGTTAATTCCTTTGGCATATGCACACAATTCCTTTCATTACCACAATGTACCTCTTAAATTTCAACAGATTTCAAAATTCATTTCAGTCTTTTGTTGATTCTTTTCTCTTGATTATGGAGTTTCATAAGCACAAATCAGCATCATTGCTCTGTACCTGCCTTAAAAATTTAAAATTTCCAAAAGCCTTCTCAAACAAACACACAAAGCGTCCTATCATATCGAATCCTATTACACACCATAATAAAAGTTGTTACCATATTAGACTGACCAATTTAGATGCAACAAATAACATAAACAACCCAAAAAGTCAATTTTGTCAAAATGCGAGTAAATATATATATACATACATACATTGTATTGAAGGATCTGAGATGTTTGTGTAAGCAGTTTTACTTTCATTGAGTCAAACTGTCTATTTGGCTGAATGAGGATACATACATCCTTTCTTTCTAGGACCAAAACGACAACATAGAAAAGGGCAAAAAAGGACACATTTGGCCACTTTATTTCTAAGCACCCCAACTGTGCCATCTTGATGCAAGAGATAAAAATTGTGTGCAGTGTATGCAGAACGCTAAGGGGGTAGGACGAGCATCAAAATAAGAAAATATTTTCTTGGCCATTATGTAAATTTAATTCAACAGAAGCTGTATCCTTGCAGGACGGGTCGACCGAAGGTTATGGGACGGTGTGCACGGACAACGAAAACTCTGTGGGTAAAAGGAATTTTCCCAGCTTATATTATATCCCCCATGTTCCGTTTGTCAGGTTCGTAGCTGGAAATTAATTTAACGATATATCACAGTTACTACAAAAAAAATGCTGAAACAAATTGTCAGTACTCTTAGTATGCGTTTATGTTATAGATACGAGTACATAGAAATAGAAACTGAGAAAACCAAGAGATCCAATAAGGATTAGAGCGCGATCTAGACAGATATCCATTTAATTTTAAAAATCACACTAAAGAAGAGACTGGGCAACTGGAATGCACCTAAGCCTGCGAGCTTATGAAATCCCACAAGAAAAAAGTCTAGCGGGATCAAATCGCATAACCTTGGTGGCCAGATCGTCTTTTGGTTTAACGTGAGTACCTGCCGATTACCGGCTCTACCCCACGGGAGGCCTTCCTCCATCGGAGTCAGATTGGGTCCTGACGATTAACCCCGACATACCCGAAGCCATCTCGGTCGCAAAGTTGTGACATGTTGCAGGCATGAACACACCTCTTGCTTAGGAGGCGAAGTCTATCTAACACCTCTTGAATCCAGGCACGCCTGGAAACCATGTGTCTCCGCATTCGGAATAAACCAAGCCACCACAATACTCCCACTAGAGGGCCTACCTCATAGATAGTCTAAGAAAGAGAGCACGCACGCGACAGCTGCACTTCTCTATCCGAAGATAGAATAAGAGAGCCAGAAGACGTACGCTATAGCCCTCAGACTCCTGGGCACTATCTCCCATGGTGCCAGAATATAGCTTCCGCTCGAGCTTCGCCACCATTATGGTCACTTACAGAGAGTTCCTGCAGAACTCGGGGCCTGTCAACCGCAGATATACACACACCCAGCTATAGTCGAGGTAGAAACCACAACCAAGATTGAGAGTTGTTACACACTGCTTAGCGGATTCCTACCTTAACCTTCCTATACTCGCGCATTGGTCTCTCAGACCGACAAATCATTAATTCTTTGTGTAACGGAACCGGTGTTCGCCCTCTCCTTCCTATACCACCTCTACGACCTCAGGCCTACAGGCACCTAAGGCCGGTCCAGGCAGCAAGAAGGAGAGGGTGTCCAGTAGACTGGGCCAAAAAAATTGACTATTTTTTTTTTTGAAAAATATATCGAGAATATCATTCAGAATGACAAAAAAAAATGTTCGTAAAAGTTTGAGCCCTTAATATCAATTTTAAGAGGTCTATCATCGCTAATTTTGATTTTTAGTCATAATTTCATGTTTTGCGTCAGAACTGACAAAACATTGAAGTAAAAAAAATTCATTTTGACTTACTTTTATATAAAATTAAATTCCCTACAAAAAAGGTCTAATTGAAAATTTTCGTCAGACAAGCCGTTTTTGAGTAATTAAGCTTAATAAATTGTTATTTTTCTTCGATTTTACTTTTTTAATTTGGAATTTTGTAACTAACGAATCAATGAATATCTCAAAATGATCACAATGGATTTTTAAAGGAAATTTAATGCTCTACAAAAAAGGTCTCTTAATATTTTTGTCTAAATTTAATTCTTCAAAAGTTATTCACAATTAAAATTGAAAAAAAATTGAAATTTCAAGTTTTTCTTTCTTAACTCAATTTTTTTTTACTTAAAGGAACAAATTGACTTTTTTGAACATTATTAATCATCATTCATCGAAAATCTCTTAATATTCACCATTATTCTAACAATATTATTACAAAAATATATAAATTTAACAATAAATATGAATTTATTTTTGCCTAATTGATCATTTCTCAACAAAAACATGGTTCTACTATCTTAAAGAAATTTTTGAGTAAACAATTATTTAATTTCGCTATTGAAAATTATTTATTTATAATATTTCATACATTTGTGAATTTTTATGTTATTAATATACACGAATTTACATCGATAAATAACATTTCCTCCCTTAACCCTCGATTTTGATTTGCTTTTCATCAACTTATTAAGCACTATACCGAATAAACGTATCCCCTCTTCTTTTAGTAACCACATTGTCTACTATGAGACCCAAACGAAAGAAAATGACCAATGGTCCAACATTGATAGTTTTCAGGAATGTAAACGATTTTTCAATCATTAAGCCGTCGTAAATGATGTAGCTGAACGTGGCGTAGCGTTGATTGAAGAATATAATAAGTGTCTTACGAAAAACGAAGAGCAACTTCAGTACTTACTACTAGTCGTTAGTGAGTACCGAAAAAAATACCCTAATTGCAACAAAAAAACCTTAATGTAATAAAATGTTATAACTAGTAGTTAATTATGGTTGTAAAATTATAAAATCCTATAGATTTCTCATAAAATATGAGTTATAATTGTGCTAAAAATAAATTTTTTACCATCTGTTATTGTTATTATTAATTAAGTAGCCATAATCTGTTTTTTTTTCCTATATAAATGTATGAAATATTATAAATAAATAATTTTCAATAGCGAAATTAAATAATTGTTTACTCAAAAATTTCTTTAAGATAGTAGAACCATGTTTTTGTTGAGAAATGATCAATTAGGCAAAAATAAATTCATATTTATTGTTAAATTTATATATTTTTGTAATAATATTGTTAGAATAATGGTGAATATTAAGAGATTTTCGATGAATGATGATTAATAATGTTCAAAAAAGTCAATTTGTTCCTTTAAGTAAAAAAAAATTGAGTTAAGAAAGAAAAACTTGAAATTTCAATTTTTTTTCAATTTTAATTGTGAATAACTTTTGAAGAATTAAATTTAGACAAAAATATTAAGAGACCTTTTTTGTAGAGCATTAAATTTCCTTTAAAAATCCATTGTGATCATTTTGAGATATTCATTGATTCGTTAGTTACAAAATTCCAAATTAAAAAAGTAAAATCGAAGAAAAATAACAATTTATTAAGCTTAATTACTCAAAAACGGCTTGTCTGACGAAAATTTTCAATTAGACCTTTTTTGTAGGGAATTTAATTTTATATAAAAGTAAGTCAAAATGAATTTTTTTTACTTCAATGTTTTGTCAGTTCTGACGCAAAACATGAAATTATGACTAAAAATCAAAATTAGCGATGATAGACCTCTTAAAATTGATATTAAGGGCTCAAACTTTTACGAAAATTTTTTTTTGTCATTCTGAATGATATTCTCGATATATCTTTTAAAAAAAAAAATAGTCAGTTTTTTTGGCCCAGTCTAGTGTCCAGTCTGCGGCCGCGCGGCATGCTTGCTGTTGTGAGGCTTAGCTCGTTGGCGGGGTGGGTTGTTGCAACCGCAGCACTGGACGTGTTACATCTTCATGCCTATAAAAAAGATAAACGGGGTTCGAAAATTAGGGGGCCTAAAATTGTTTATGAGGGGAAGGAGGGTGTGTTTCTAAAGGGGGAGGGTCTGGATGTTGTTGACCCTCGGAGGATTTGCCCACCCTTGTACCCGCCGGATACCACCATGGCTGATGCTTCCTCCTAAATATGCATCAGCCCCTAAACCGAAGATAATTATCCTTCTGCTTACCCTGTCTTCATCGTCTTCTCGATCGCCTCACTCCACCGTTGACCTGTAAAACAAATTTAAAGCCTCATGGCAACCCTGTTGCAGGCTTTCTAAAAAAAAAGAAACTCTTCCCAAAATTTACAACAAAATTCGGAAATCCGGAACAAAACGGAAGTGTCATCTCTGGCGATGACAATAAAAGAGATTTTTCTTTTTGTGAAATAAATGCTTACAAAAATTTTTATTTAAAATTAAAAAAAAACTAAATTTAACATTAAAATTTTTAGCAGAGGAAGGGTAAGTATCTTTGAGATACATAAAAAAAAATGAACGGTGAGTAAAAACAAAGATTAATGTGGTTACTTGCGGTTTTCTCGTAAAAAGTTGTCATTAAATTTGCTTTATATTTCTTTTCAGGGATCAGTTAACTTTTGGTTGGTAAGTATGGTATTTCTATTTATTTTTTTTTTCAGGTTAATTTAAATTTAGGTCACGCAAAAAAAGGTATATAGAAAGATTATATATGTATGTATATAATAAATAACAACTTACTTGCATATTTTGTTTTTAAAAAAAATTGTTTTTACCAATTTGCAGCTGTTATACATATATCCGCCGAGGTGCATATTATGTACACGTAGGTATAACCTCTTTCCCTTTCTTTTTTTTTTATTACGTTTGTTTTTATATAATTTCCCTTTTTTTTTTCTTGACTTCACTGTATTTAACCTAAATAACCACACTTTACATTTCAAAGTCTATTAGGTTTAATGATAATTTCTTTGCAGTTGGAGTAATTACTTAATGATTTATTTTACACATAACAATAAAACAAAATACACCGAACACCACAAAAGGATTTTTAATTTAATTTTACGATTTACTTTTTTTTTCTTCTTTATTTAGGTACAGGTTAATAAAAACTTTATTTATTTTTTTTTTCTCAACTTCCTATTTCAAACTTAAAAAAATTTTCTATTGGAGGATCACAGGGACACAACACAAAGAAAGGGGAAAAATTTCGGCTTTGGCTGCGACATCCGGGGGACTATCGTTTGGTTTTAAGCTTTTATCCAGGCTTAGATCTTCCGTTATTATCGTCTTAGTTTCTCATTATTCCAGGTTCTTTTTACTTTTTTTTTTACAGGGTTTATTTTCTTTCAGTTTTATTTTATTTCATTTTCAGGTTCTTTTGCTTTTCAGGTTTGTATTATTTCTTTTCAGGTTTTATTCCTTTTTTTTTCAGGTTCTATTCTTTTTTTTTTTCAGGTTCTTCTTTTTTTTCAGGGTAGATTACGGGTAATTCTAATGGGCTATTTAATGATTTAATAATTTGTTTTACTTTGGTTTTTCCCTATAACATTTTTCCTTTCGACTAAGGAAATTTAATTTTTTTTCTTTCTATTCGATTTATTAGGATTATTTGAGGGGTTTCTTGTCTTTTGTTTTTATTATTTAGGGAATACGGGGGTGGTAAAAAAAAGGGGTCGCACTGGCACAGCACTTTCTTTTTTTGTTTTTTTTTTTTTTTGTACTTTAATCGCACTTTGGTTCTTTAGTATAGTTTTTTTTTTCTTTTTATTTGTTTATTTCGTATAATTATTTTATTTGAATTTTATAAGTTATTTAATATTAAACACTTTGTTTTTCGCCGCTGGACTTAAAAAAATTTTTTTTTCTTTGTAGCTTGTCCTTTTACTATTTAAACTTTAGCAGCTTCGCGACCCGCACATTTTAATTATCAACCACTGAATGACTATCGCCACCTATGCAACAGGTGACGACACTTCTCTTTGATATGATCTCTTGCTAATCTACAGCTATACCGGTGATTTTATCATACGACACACCAGTTAGCCCAAAAAAGAGATCATACCATCGATTAGCGGGCCCTGCTGCATGGGAAGTTCAAGAAGCTAATGTACATATGTACGAGGATATGCATTTGGTGGTGGCTCGTGGGCAGCGGGACTTTTTTTCTTAATTCTTTTTACGAGTATGTAATACCTATTAGGTAATTGCTCTATCCTAATTGAACTATATAGTCTGAGATGTTATGTTGTTATTTGCTATGGCTTATGGTAGGTATTATTATATTATTATTATTATTACTATTATGTATTATTGTTATTATTATTGTTGTTATTATAATTATTGTTATTATTATTATTGTTATTATTATTATTGTTATTATTATTATTGGAATTAGGTATGATTATTATTATTTGAATTATTATTATTATTGTTATTAGATTATCAATTGGTAGATATTATATTGGTTTAAATTAATTTATAGGTAAGTATTTGATTATGAAGTTGTGTATTATATTAGAATTATTTATTATTGGTAAGTATTATTTTATTAATCGATATTATATTAAAATTATTTATTATAAGTGAGTATTATTTATTGAAGTAAGTATTATGTGTAGGTTATTTATTATAAGGTAAGTTTTGATTATTAAAGTGAGTATTATATTAACCCATTAGCTGCCACTGTACTCAATTGGGTACAGTAATTTGTTAAATTTCAACTGTATTTTTTTTTAAAAGTGGGCTTTGATTTTCATTTCTTTCGATTGGAAAGCAATTATTGACATGTGCTTTGATACTTGCAGTGAATTTGTCGTGATTGAAAAGCATTTTCAAGGTTTTTCATGAACTTTTGTGTCGAGCATTTCATGTTTGAAGCAATTTGGTGACTTTGCGAAAGTAAAATGTTAGTAAAAATTTAAACTTTTGAATAACATTTGAATAATGGATTCTATTCTTTAGATTTTGTATCTAGAAAAAACATTGCGTATAAATTACAAACAAACATTTTTTTCTTCTGCGTGGTAAGACGTGAATAAAAGTGGTGTACTCAATTGAGTACAGTGGCCAAAACCATGCTAAATTTTTTTCTCACTGGATTTGCAGAGAAATGTCTTTTTCAACTATAAACTGCGGTAACTTTTATGGCAGGCGCTTTCCCAACCTCTACATGGCTGTTGAAGATATTCCAGATGATGGAAATGAAATAGATATAGTGGTTATTCCACCAGTTTGTTGATATCCAAACAGACGAGGTCATGACCAGCCATGACCTTATGGCTACTTTACGCAGAAAAGGATTTCGTGCAACAGGTACGATTCGGGGCAATAGAACGAAAAAATGTCCACTTAAATCCTTGAAAATTGTAGATAATGAAAACAAATTTTGGTTACTTTCATGTTTCATCACAAATTTGACAAAAACAATAATATCTTGTTCGCTCGTTGGAAAGATAATGCTGTTGTAACCGTTGCAACAAACTACGACAACTTGAAACCAATGGAAAAGTCAAGAGGTGGTCATCAACAGAAAGAGAAAAAGTTGTCATTCCTCAGCCAAAGCCTCTAGTTGCATACAACAAAGGCATGGGTGGTGTCGACCTTCATGACCAATTTGTGAACAATTACCTAAAGGGTAAAAAATGGTGATGGCCATTATTCACACACATGCTTAACTCAATGGTGGTGAATGCTTGGGAACTCCGTTGTCTGAAAAACAAAGAAAACCGGAATCTCCTTTCATTTGTTAGGACCATAGCCAGAACTTACTTACGCTCAGAGTCGTCAAAAAAACTCCAAATAAGCCAAATGTACTAGAAAGTGTTATTCGCAGCAACCGAAAACATTTCCCCAAAAAAATCAACTACGGTACCATATTTGTCACAGCAGAGTTCGATGGATTTGTGAACGGTGTCAAACCACTCCTTGCATCGAAAAAAGAATGCTTTAAAAATTTTCATAATTATTAAGAGAATGTACCCATATCTGGCCAGTGTACTCAATTGAGTACACCCCTCTAATTACCAAACTTGTAAAAAATTTTTTAAAAAAATTGTATTTTTGTGCAAATATAAACCTAAATAAACAGCATTTCAAAGATTTTTTATTTATCTCTATTTTTAAGGGCCTTGGTCTTTAATGGGTTAACATTATTTATTATAGGTAAGTATTTTATTATAGCAGTAGGTATTATATTAGTATTATTTATTATAGGTAGGTATTATTTATTTAAGGTAAGTATTATAAAAACATAATTTTATTATAGGTAAGTGTTGTATTATTAAGGTAAGTATTATATATGCTTTATTTAGTTATAGGTAAGTATTGGATTATAAATGTAAGTATTATTTTGGGATATGTATTATAGGTTTTTTTGGTTATTATGGTATTTATGTATTATATTTGTAATATTTATTATAAATGAGTATTATTTTATTGAAATGAGTATTATATTAGAATTATTATAATTAATAAGTATTATACAACATTTTAGTATTATGGGTAAGTATTATTTCATTAAAATAAGTATTATATTTAGATTATTATTATATGGTAGCATCATTTTATTAAAATGAGTATTATATTGTAATTATTTATTATGGGTAAGTATTAGTTTATTTAGGTATGTATTATGTTAGCATTATTATAGGGTAGTATTGGATTATTTAGGTATGTATTATATTAGCATTATGATTATAGGTAAGTATTTTATTCAAAGTATGTATTATAATAACATGATTTTTTTATAGGTACGTATTATATTATTTGTTATTATATTATTATATTGAATTATTATTATAGTATTGAATTATAAAGGTGAGTATTATGTAAAAAAAATATTATATTAGTTTTATTATATTATTATGTGTGCCTTGAAGAAAAAAAAAAAAAAAGTGCTGTTCCCCACATTTGTTTTCTTGAAAAATATAATCCTTGGCCCCCTGAAGTTTTCAGTAGCTTCCTAAATATGTGTTCTCCATCGTTTAGCTGGGCGCAAGCGCATATGCCGAGTAGACGTGTTCCTTTTTTGTGAGTTTTCGGTCCCTCAGACCGACGCGAGAATAAGTCCAGATTGCTTCGATTTACGAAAATATGAAGATTGAATCTTTTTTTATACTTTTTTATAATAACTATTATATTTCTTTTCATATAATTATTAAGTTTTTTTTTTTTTCTTAAAGAAAATATTTTTTTTTATTATTTTAGTTAAGGTCCAAAAAAAAATTGAACTTTTTGAGAGGTTAGTTTGAAAGGGTATTGCTTCCAAATAAAGTAATAATTCCTATATTTTTTTATTTGTTTTATTCAATTATATTATTTTCTTAAAAATAAATGGCAGAACTACTTAAAGAGAATAGATATTCAAGAAAATACAGACGAAATAAAGTCTCGGTCTGAGAGACCGTGCGCGAGTATACGTGTGTTGTCAAAACGCGCGAGTATAGGAAGGTTAAGGACACCGTCCAGACTGTTCCTATCAAGTTAGTTCAGTTACCGTTACAGTAACCTATCCACAGGCGCCGCGAGGAGGTCGATAGGAACCGGGAATGACAGCTTTGTGCGAGGTAGCAATACCGGCCCACCGATAAATCGATGGACGAGCCCATCAGAACATCAAACCAGTATTACCGCTTCAGCACCCATACACGTTAGTGCATGGTTTGTGCATCGGCAGCAACACCGGTTAGAGTCCAACAGAGCTCCGGACAAGCCTTAAACTACTCAAGCACGCCGTCACCCCCACCTGCAACCTTGGTGGCTAATTCATGTCATCCTGCGAGAGATAACCTTACCTTGAAATCGTTCAGCAGAATGTCAATCGTGGCGTCCGCTGTGTGGCCTATAGCGCCGTCCTGCTGGAGCCACATGACGTCTAGGTTCATAAGGTTCAATTTAGGCCATTAGAAATTGGTTATCATTATTCTGCAGCGCTCGCCATTGTCGGTGACCGCCTCAAAAGATCGTTTTCGAAAAAGTACGGAGCGATGCCATTGCCGGCTCAAAGCCCACGCCAAACGGTAACTTTTAAAGGAAGCATTGTCATCTGCGCAGCCTCGTGTGGGTTGGTATCGTCCCATATATGGCAATTTTGATTGTTAACACAGCCATTCATCCATGATAGTGCCTCGTCGCTAAAGATAAATTTTTTCGGCCAAAATTGGGGTTCTGTTCCAAACGCTCCGTAGCCCAGTCAGCGAACAAACGATGGCATTGTCTCATGATGGGACAGTTGGACCTTGTATATGAGTGTAGGCCCAAAAATTCGCTAAGTTGAAGTCTGCGAAAGGCCGAGTTCTTGTGCACGTGCGAATGGTGGCTGGTTGATAACCGAACCGCCATCTACAGAAAAATCGACGCAACGCGTGCTACATTTGCACTAACGAACACTAATTTGGATAATAAAGTTTTATCATTTCGATATATGTTGTTCAATCGTTTTACTTGCCAAGCTTAATTGTCAAAAGTAACTGAATAAAAAACAACAGATTTGACAGATTTCCCAAAACAAAATGGCCGCCAAAATCACGTCAGTTAAAAAACCATTTGGTACCTGTAGATCGCAAGTCAAAATTATCTATTGATAAAACTGCCTCAAATTTATTTATTTTTTATTTAAATTTTGTTTGCAAAAATTAATATTTGTTTCGGAAATCAGACGGAGTTCCATATCGTTTCAAAAATACTTGCCCTTAACTTTTAAGGTTTTCGCGGTTGTTGGACATAATTATCTAATAAATGTTTTCGGATTAGCCACTTTATATGAATTTTAAGAGTGCAATTTGGAACTCACCCCGAGCCCGAAAATTTCGCATCAAATTGCATTGAGCATGGTCACCAGGAAATTGCACTCTTAAAATCCGCATAACGCTGCTAATCCGAAAATATGGAAACGATATCGTCCGATTGTTTTCGTTTACGTTATAAAATCACTATCTACGGCCATGACCGTACCTGTTACCACTTCGAAAGGATTTTCGCTTGTAGAGTCCTTTGTCGTTAAGTTTCATTGCATCGACCATTGACTTGTGATTTTGCAATATGCAGTCTCTAGCACCTTCTTCTCAGCATGGGCTTGAGAGTTGGACGTAAGAAGAAGCAATATGTTTGCTTGGAATTTTACTGCAGATAAACAAATTTAGTATTTTGCATCCTCACGAAACAACAGTCAAGCTGTGCTATAATATATTTTGTTTATACAATACCAGGGGGATAGATAGCCACGTACATTGAATCCAAAAGGAATAACAATTGGGTAACGCGGTTATACCCATCCAACCCAGTAGCCATTATTTTTCTCAGATGATAGAGATGCAGAAAAGCTTAACACAGTCCAAATGACTGTATGGCTACTGAATTTCTTTTCGTTGTTGTCCTTCGGGAAGGAAAAAACTTCGACTCTACGTTTTTGTTTTCGTGACATATAGAATGTATATACATATTTATATGCCCATTATAACTCCTTATGTAAGAGTAGAAAGGATTCCACAGGCGCACGTGTCTAAAATAAAGACTTACATAACGTATTTTGCTTTGCATTTTAAATTGTTTCCTTTTTTTTGTTTTCTTGACTTTAAGGCACCCGGCTTAAAATTGTTAAATAAGTCCTCTCTGGGTTTTTTGTATCCTATGTCAGGTCAGTATTAAGGAATCTGTATTATCAATCAAAATTAAATCAGGATTTATTACGAAAGAGCTTGGATTTAATTTGCTCGTAGTCAGAAATAAAGGCAATTTACAATATACCAGGTTAGAGCGTAAGGAAAATTTAAATAAAAATAAATAAATTCTAGACCACTAAGATTCTTAGGCTAGGTGCGCACATTCAATTTTTAGTTTCGCAACTGCTTGGTTCGAGCTACTAAAAAGTTTGTGTTTTGACACAAACTAAACGATTGCCTAAAATGAGTTCGCTATTTTGTGTAACATGCACCTGCCCGGACATTCGACCAAATAGTTCATCTGTTTTCTATAAGTAACCAAACAGTTGTGCGACTATACTCTGTTCAATTTATATTTGCAGTACAGGCCTTATGGGAGAGCTTTTTCAGAAACACTGGTGCCTGCTTCTGTTTGCACGGCACCTTAACTTAAAAAATTGCCACTGAAATAAGAAAGAGAATCACTGAGTTACATTAAAATTGTTTGTGTAATCTTCTTTGAGCTCACATACAGCCCATCATGACCTATCTGCTCCATGGGTGAAAGACTGAAAGGAGACTGATCACCAATTTGCAACCAACCCTTATTGTGTTTATTAAAAAAAAACACTGAATCAGAGTTACCATTGCCGAGTTGATAGAAATTCATATGGCATTTTCTTTGGTTTGTGCTATGTAACTTTCAGGATTTAAACTTTTTCGAGCTTTTAGTAGCAAATATTTTTCTGAGATTTGCGGGCAATTTTTAATGCTTCTACAGACCTGCGGCAATCCTGTAAGAGCTTTAAATTAAAGACGGCTTATTGAAATCCATAATGGTCAGACTGAAAGGCAAATATCCTATCTTCCCTGTACTGCAAATTTTTTTTAATGATCCTATTACTATGTCTTCGTTAAATTATAATAAATATGAGGACGTAATCGATTTTAATATAACAAGATTTACATGCAAGAATTTGATTTTTAATAATTTTTAAGGATATATTATTTGTTAAATTATTCAATTTTATTATTATATAAACCTATTGTTTAATCTATTAAAGTTTATGTACTTGATGGATAGTGTAAATAAATAAATAAATAAATATATAAATTATTGAACAGAGTATAAAACCTATACTCTGTCCAACAAAAATATGCAGTGTCGGCAAGATAGAACGTTTGCCTAGCATTCTGGCTACAATGGGTTGCATAAATCTGTCCTTCATTAAAGCTCTCACATGGTTGTCGTAGTGTTGATTTTAAATTGACCCTTTTTTAAAGCTCTAAAATCAAAAGCACCTTAACAAAAACCCAAGGAAAAAAAAACTGAACAAGTTACCAAATGAACAAGGGTAACTCTGAATGCACATCAATATTTAATGGGGGTTGAAATTGAATAGCACCAACAGCCATAGGCCACAGCAATTCAGTGCACACTCAGATGTGCAGTCAATAGGAAGTCGGGTCTGCGTCAGATGCAATCGAAAATTTACGGGCGCACAAACACTTTTTTATGGAGGAGTTCTTTCAATTTAGTATGGTGAAAAAATATAGCACGCTACTGATTTTGAAAAAGCTCTCCCATAGGACGTGTACTGCATATTTTTGTTGGATTAAGTATAGTAAACTACAACTCTCAACCATTTATGTGTGTGTTATCAATCAGGAATGAAGGGGACCTACACATTTCTATCGATTTCTAACGGCTAATGAATAGCACTTTTCATTTGTCACTTCTTCGCAAGAGACTACATACATTATGTACATACACAACCGAGATCTTCTGCATGACAATCCAACACACTGACCATTAGAAAGGTATATGTATATTGTAACTGATGGAATATCATAATAACAGAAAGTTTGTTTCGGCCACATATACATAGATGAAGAAGGGTTTTCAATAATGTCCTGACCGAATCCATTTTAGAATCACTTGTTGGGTTCAGTGGAAAGGACCAGATCGGCAAATGATTTATATTCATGTTCAGTTTTTTTAAGCTATGTTAGGTAATGAGAACTCGAGGACGTCAGTAGAGAAACACCCCAGGGCGGTGTTCTTCCACTTATCTATATTAATTTTATTCATGAATATCTGGAGTTCTTGTTGAGTTGGTGAGGTATGGCGTGAAATTGGTTGCAAAGGCCGATGAGGTGGTACCTACTATTGGTGTTAGGAAAGTTCACACCGTTCACACTTGTAAATATAGACAAGCCACGAAGAATATTTGTAACTTAGCCACGAGTTGTGTACCATGTTTAATTAAAGTATAACTGAACTGATGGTCCTTACAACAAAGAAAAAATAACCGCATCCTCTCATTTCGGCTTAACGGCCTGGGCCTAACCCTTTCTGTTTCTCTGTCTTCAAGTGAAAAATATAATTGCGTAGTCCTCCATCTTTAATCAAACTGTGAACGGAATAAAGTGAAACATTCTCTAAAACGAGGCGTCTACAGCCAGAGTACCACCAACTTTAACATTCGACTGAGTTGCGGTTTGCACCTGACAAAGTGTGTAACATTATTAAACTGAAATAAGTTTAAAGATCAAACCGCGTTGGCACCATCGGAACTCTTTATTTTAGTTGCACCTATAACTTAATAGGTTTCAACATCTTTTACTACTTTATTTACATATTAGATATCAAGTTGTCTTGCAGCATGTTAAAACTGAGAGTTAGCCAAAACCCACGGACACAGAAATATCACAAACTTGATCCCTGATGATAGGACAACCTTCGTTTCTCTTAGGGGGCACTTTGATTGTTTTTTGCAGCTGCTCTTCTTCGTCTCAACTTTTCTTTAAATACACAAAAGTTCCTCTTTTTGAGATTCTATCTATTACACACTGTTAGTAAAATCGATTCTGCTATAAAATACTATAAATTGGTTCATAAGAACTACGATAAGCTCGGTTCACCATTATATTAATTCAATTGAAAGTTCAAGTAGACCTCAACTCCAAAATGCGTTTCACCAATTCCCTTGATATTATGAAGGACAATACCCAAATGAAGTATTGCGCAAACGTTAGTGCTAGTTAGTGCTTCAAACACAACAAAAAAAAACTATTGCATACTTCAAGGATGAAGACACCTGTCAGATATCGTGAGATAAATTTTAATGGATAGGTTAAGGCTCGGTCAAACAGAACGCGTTTTTACGCCGCGTTTCACCGCCGCGTTCAAACGGAGCGTTGTATTACATTGCAATGCATGTCCCATATCACACTGAACGCGTTTTTGACGCCGCGTTGAATTCACCATGGCGTTGCAACGCGGCGGTGAAACGCGACGTTGTGTGAAATTACAGATTATTTCTAACGCTGCGGCAGTCAAAGGAATTTTAATTTTTTTCAAGATGGAAAAATTACCAATGTCTATACGATATGGGTGATAAATCGTATAAGGACATTGTTTTACATACATATTTAATTATTATTATTGAAATATGAGACAAATTTGTCTCTCATCATAAATGCCGCATTGATAGGTCTTCTCTTTGTTGGCCTTCGAGATGTGCGACTCTTCTTTTTTTGTTAATTGGCATGTACCCAAATTCTTTTTTCTTTTACGGGAATTTCGTAAAATAGCAAATAGAAGCAATAATTCCCCCTCCGAATCTGAGCTGCTTGAAATTATTTTTGTTATGGAATTATTGTTTCGTTTGTTCATTGCTTGAAAGCTATCTGTTTGACGTCCTCTGACGCGGCGGTTGCAACGTCGCGTCAAAATAATCTTACCGTCGCGTTAAATAATCTTAACGCGGCGTTGAAAACGCGTTCTGTTTGACCGAGCCTTTAAACTTATGAGAAATTCAGCCAAACAATTACAGGGTTTAAGAAATAAAATATTTTTACTTATTTTTTAGTTGTGATATATACACCATAAATTTATACATACATTATATGTATGTGTAAGTAGCTACATGGTTAGGTTGATGTGGGTGGCAGTAAAAGAACCGATACTCTTTGCCCGTTCATTGTGATACCACATTGAATCTTGGAGACTTTCTCCCTAGTTGTTAAACCAAGCTCCTTATGAAGCGAGCGAGATTGCCTATATACCTATGTATATATATATATATATTTACCCGATCACTAAGAACTTTGTAGTAGAAATCCCCCAGAGCCCACGTCAGAGAATGTTTGTGATCGATTCTTCCTCTTCTTCGTGCATGGAGCTTCTGCGGAAATCGGTAAAATATCAACCAGTGTCCTGTTATAAGACCTATTACGGAGCCTATGAGTGATCTGCTTAAAAACATTAAACCTTTGGAGCGCTTTAGATTCAGCATTGGCCAAGTCTGTTTTTTCGCCAAACAGGTTCAACTTTATCTTTATCATAAGTTTACATGTAGTGATGCCTTATTTGGCAATAAATGTATCGTTCTTCTACTTTTCGCCCCCATAATTCTCTCAAAAAGATAGGGTGGTTGGATTGTGAACAGGATAACCAAGAGCAAGGATAAGGTGCAAAACTGAAAGTAATTCCCGAGTGGCATATTAAGTACAAAATTTAAAAAATGTGATACTCTGTCGTTAATGATGTTGTTGAAGACGACATTGATATTTGGACTATGCGGTTTTAATTTAGACTTTCCAGGATTTGCGCATGGGCAACTGTATGTTGCATCTTCACGTGCAGGCAAACCACCCGCCTTAATAATTTTAACCAACGGAAAAAAATGTTATTTGTTATCAAAAAGCACTTGAATAAAATGTATTAAAATTTAAACACAATATAAATTAAATTTTTTGTTTGTTGTATTGAATTAGTTATTTACCTACTAGCACCCGGCGAAGCGAGTGTATTTAAGCTAAGCTAGTTTTCTTATAAAACAAAAACTTTCAATTTGAACTTTAAAAATCGATTTCCCAACATTTTGAAAAATGGACATTGAACAAGATAGCATCCAGCCGACGATATTCATTCGCAAGGTTTTTGCTTTTGTTTCGCTAACGGTAATATGACCCTTATGACAGTAGTTTACCTCGAATCGGTAGACTTCCAGTAACATGGTTAAGACGGTTGAATGGGTTTTGCATTGGAACATTTAGATTTCAATCAAAAATTGATTTTTTTTTTCGCGGCGAATAAAACGCGATTTCAGATTGATTTGTTTTTGTCGTCATATAAGTGTAACTATTGCCCCTATTATGGATTACAACTCAACTTAGTTGAGTTGTCATCAACACAACTCAACTCTTATGCGCGAAACAGATTAAACCAGCAACAGCACCAGCATCGTCAACAGCAAACAGCACGCTGACCAGCAAAAATTTCTCAAACACATTGCCACCAGCAACGTCATTTCATCTGCTTGACATTTCATATGGAAAACAAAGCTTTTCATTGTGGTGCCACTGAATATTGTACTGGGAAAGTTGACAACACTGCACCAGCAACAGCAAATTTAGGACTTTGGCCTAACGACGCTGTTGGCGTTGCTGTTGCTGTTCTAATGTGTGTTGAACAATTGAAATACATTGGCTCTAAATTAATGGCGGCCGCTGTTGCTGTTGACGGTGCTGTTGCTGGTTCAATCTGTTCCGCGCTTTAGACAACCAAACAAATTTTTCGTATTATGCAAGTCAACTAAAAACAGTTGTAATGAAAAAATACGTTGCCGTCTTTTAGGAGTCGATTTGCTGTCAAAACCAGCTGCTCAACATGAAATACATACAAAACCAAGAATAAGAAATTGTGTGATGGAAAGTTCTCTCGATTTGTTTTTCGGTGGCTTGGAAGATGAAAATTTCCTTAATGTAGCCAAAATAAAAAAGAATAACCGTATATTTAATAAACTCGTGTACACTTCTATTCCTAAAGTATGCATTTTTTTGATTCGAAATAGTTTTCCTAAAACAACCAACGTTCCTCAGCGATTCCACCAATTGTTAAACTTGTTACTGCTCTTCGTTTCATGAGCGAAGGAAGTTGCCAAAAGTGATGTGATTGAGGAACTCATTTGTGGAAAATGGCTAAATGCTCAGCTAACATAAAGCAACAAGTCGTTCAAATTGTGATGGTCATGTAGTTTTCAAACTAAAATACACATTTCATTCTATTTTTATTAAAATTGTTGTTTAACTTACTGTTTTGTGTCCATATTTTTTATCCGAATGCAGATTTTTTCATTAAAATGTTCTACACAACTGCTTCGAACCAGTTGTCTGATTTTGACGCTTATTACAACTGAAGCACAACTCAACTTACTTACATAATACGAAGAGACAACTGAAAAGTCGACCATTTTGTTAGTTGTCTGCTAATCGACAACTGGTTGTGCTTTGACAGTCAACTGGTTGTGATCGATAATACCAATTTTAAGAATTACAACTAAACTATAGTTGAGTTGTCTTCTATAATAGGGGGGTATGTGTGTCTCATTATTTCACAAGAAACTTTTGTCCTTAAATAACTTTCAGCAGACAAATATGAGCTTGATGAATTTGCAGATTCATTTCAAAATGCTTCCATTTTCTTATTAGAGATAATTTCCTTAATTTTTTGGATATATTTTTTAAAACTGAAATAAATTAAAAAACCTAAAAGACAAATGTATGCAAGCTGACAAATGAAAATTATTTTCAGATAAGTACAGGGAGGATTAAATCTGCCGAAAAATTTATACTTGAAAAATTGATTATAAATCGAAAAATAAATCGATTTGCTTGCCCAATGATAATAATTGACCATAACGATACCTACCCGTAAGAATGTATTAAACCAAAAAAACGTCTCATTTGGTTATTTTTTTGTGTATTTTATTGGACGAAACAGGGCCCGTATTACAGATTACGAAACGAAAGGCAAAAAAACGATACCCTAGAAAACGATAGTCAACACATGGACCGATTATGGTTTACGATAATGGATGCATCAAAATATTGCCTGATAAAATAAAAAAAAATCTATTTTTTTAAGCTTTCAATATTTCTGTCAAAAATAGTACATGTGTCAAAACAATGAAATACGAGTGCCAAAAGCAGTCGTAAGAGAAAACGATTATCGTTTTAAAAAAACGAGTATCGTAAAACGTAATTGCAACTTAATGATAACGAGGGATTTTAAACGATAATCGTAATTCGTAATACGGGCCCAGATTTGTTTCCCGTAAGAATGTAGGGGAAGGTGTCCTAAAATGGCCCCCCTAAGGAAAATGTGTCATATCTCACAGAAATGTGACATTTAAACTTAAATGTTATATTCTTTTCAAAGCTTAATCAATAACGCTTACATTTTTTTGCTTTGCGAGTTTAAAAAGTTTCAAAAAGTATTTAATTTTCAAATTCCAACGATCAAATTTGTCCGGGTAAAATGGCATACTGGTATGTTATTTCACCCTTGCAAGTAAACCAACTGGGCAAATAATCCAAAAACCATTTTGAATTTAATTTAAACTTTATTTTAAACAAATCATAGTTCAAAGTTAAATAAACATAAACAACTCAATAAAAAAATAAAAACAACAATTCATTTAAACAACTTCACTTAAAAAAAAATAAGGAAAAATTATTGCAAGTACTTTATTTTGGACGGCATTTAGGGCTTTTGTTAATGCATTATCATTCCAGGATTTCCTCTCTGTACATCGTTTATATTTTCCTACCATTTTCACTATAAAGAAAATGAAAATGTAAGGGTAAGTATAAAATGGCACACTATGCCATTTTAGGCGAGTACTTAGTAGGCCATTTTGCCCATTTAGGGTTCTTTTATTTAAGTTTTAATTCCGAACACACTGAAATAGTTATAGGCCAACTAATTTTAGTAAATTAATTAGAAATACTTAATACTTACATACATTTACTGTTTTCTCCAAAATTGAATATTTTTTTTTTTCAATTTTTTATATTTTTTTTTGTCAACAAACTTTTTACAACATTTTATTGGTTCTACTCTTGTAGATGGCTAGAGACAGTTTGGCCTGTAAAATTTCAAACAATAGCTTGAAGCTGCTAAAATTTCGTTTATGTCAGTTATGCCACATAAAGTAAAGAATTGTGTTACCAAAGCATTCTAATTCTGTTCGGTTCTACAATTTCTAGCAAGGGGGCCATTTTACCTTGGTGGGCCATTTTAGGTCATCTTCCCCTATCGATACCTTCCCGTAAGAATGAATTAAGCGACATTTTTAAATTCGTTTCGTCAAATAAAATACACACAAAAATAACTAAACGAGACGTTTTTTCGTTTGCGTTTACGGGAAGGTATCGATAAATTGATTTATTTCGTCAATGAAAAACCACTTCATTATCCTCAGATCACCTATCAGATACTAACGTGAACGCGACCATATTTATAGTTCAATCGGTGCTGTTTGTCATTGCTTGTTAAAACCCCATTGGATTTGGGTTCGATAAACGATCATTGTTTTCGCCGAGCTTCATTTTACGGTGGAAGTAAAACACTTTTTCCTTTAGATATTTTAATAATTATAACCTTTAATAATATTTTATGTTCTTCGAGTTTTACAAAATATCACATTTTAAGCTTTTTGGATTTATCCATTCATAATAATTTCTAAAACAATATTTCTTCATGTTTTAACTTAGATTTGATTTTTTTTTTCAAACGATTAATTTCTGTTAATGATTAATTAACTTTCGGTATACTACATTCAAAACATTTATATTTTTTTTTATTAAATTTCAGAGTTTAAATTTGTGTTGGCTAAAAATTCAAAAAAGAGAGATTTTATTTCACGACAAAGTGCATTTTAAGTCAACAGAGTTAATTATTAAAAATTAAAAAACACTTCTTAGTTTAAATTTAACGTGTGTATCTTCGTGATTACCAAAAAGTTTGAATGTTTTGATTTATAATAGATTGGATTTAAAATACTATATACTATATATTTATATCCCTAGGAAGTTTACTTATTTTGTTTTTGTTTTTTTTTTTTAATTGTACATTTTATACAGAAGATTTACATTAAGGTAAATATATTTCTATAAATATTATATAATTACTAAATACGTCTTTTTTGTTCGTCTTAGAATCAAATATACATAGTGGTAATATTACAACTATTTGCATTAAATTAAAGTAAAATTTTTATCAAGCAATAGTATTATGTAAGTTTTCTTATTAAAAAAAAATAATATTGTTTCTTTTAATAATAATTGTTTACTTATTCATAAATGCATTATTTCTAATAATTTAATTTTTATATTCTATTTTATATTTAAACGCTTAAAAAGAGAACTTTTTTTTAATAAGTTGAAAATAATGTCTAAGTTAGTTGGTTGTTTTGTTTTTTTATATTCTTTATTTATACAAGTTGTATTTTTTTTTTTGTTAAATTGTAGGCAGTTTCAACTTCAGGTTCAATTCATTATTTAAATAAAACTATTTTTTTGCGTTAAATATTTTTTGTATAAATAAAGTTTAATAAATTTTCTCAGCATAAATGTTCCAAAAATCGATTTGTTTATATTGTTGTAGTCTGAAAACAAAAAGAAAGAATAATATTTATATGTATGAGCTTGATTTTGTGTAGGTTTAGATTTTACAAAAAATTTCACAATGTTTAAAAGAACACACCGATTTATTTACAGAAAAATGGCTGTCTACAATCCTCAATATCTCCAAATGTTGATGGTTTCTTTGAAGAGTGGTACTGAATTACTTGGCATGAAGCAGTCTTCGAATTATATTCCTGAAAATGATAAAAGCGTTATTTATTTCTTTCTTAAAAAAATATATTTGGTAAAATTAAATATATTCCTATGACGATTCACGAGTATGGGAAACTCGTTACATATGAATAATGTGATTGAGCCTTACTAATAATCAAAGGCTAAGGCAGACTATTAGTTAACTGGAAGGTTAAAACAAAATTCTGGGCTTAAACAAAATGCTAAAAATAAACAATTTGATCCTTTCACTAAATAGTCTCCAGACTTTCCTTAAATCTATTACAAAATATACGACAAATGAGAAAAAAATTTAATGAACTGTCAGAATTTTTACCAAGGTCTGTCAAAATGTTCAGGAACTGTCATAATATTGCCGTATTCTTTTTTAACAGGTAGTATAGTATAGTATAGTACGCCAGTTGATTTCAAGTCTCAGAGCGACTTTCCAATTGTATTTTAATTTACAACACCATATTTTTAACAAGCAAACATATTTCTTTTTTATTTTATATTATTTAAATATTTTTCATTCGCAATGTACTCGTCCATATAGGTACCAAAGTAAGAAAATCTTTAAAATATTTTTAAAATAAAAATATATAAACTGGAATATTTTGTTTGAGAATTTAATTGTTTTTGTTTTTAGGTTTTCTATTAAAAAACAGTAGGTGCCGGTTTTCACAGTGTGTTATCTTTAATACATGATTATTTCAACTATTAACAAAAAGTCCAAAGTTTGAATTTTTAATCATGGATTTAGCTAATCAGGTGATTTCGGTTGATTAACACCATTTAACCAGAAACTCTGAAAGCCTTATACTGTGAACAAAGTATTTACTCAAAGGGGGTAAGTCGTAAGCTAAGGTGCGTAAATCTACCAAAATTTTGACAAAATCACAAGGTTACGACTGTTTACGACAAATTTTATTCCGCTGTACTTTTTCAATTTAGATTATTATCGAAATTCCGATTTCGACAAGCGCTATTCTATGGACCAACAAAGAGTATAATTTTTTTCAAACTCAATATTGGAAATCTAAATTTTAATTTGGTTGATTGCTTTTAGTTTTGAAAATTGTATTTGACGCATATATTTCTGTATTATTATTATGTTTTTTTTTTTTTTAATACTAAAGAAAGATCATATCTACATACATATAAATTTGTAGGATTAGTTTTTCAATCTCATCTAACTCTTTTCAAGTTCAAGTGATATTTCTTTTGTTTTCAAAATAAAAACACTTGCATACACACAATTTTAACAAAAAAAAAAATATTTAATCGATTCCCGTTCAACAGAAAAATTACTTTTTAGATATGTAATTATGTAAATATATAAAATATATATTATAAAGTTGCACATTAACATAAAAACAATAAATAATGTATTTTTAAATAAAGAACTTCCTTTTCACTTTAAAACAAAAATCTGAAGACTGAAACCAACCTATGAATATAGGTATTGAAATCGACCTGATAACATGGGAGTAGATTTGAGTGTATACTATAAAACATCACAAAGGCAACACTTTCTGTTTAGTGTTCGACTTTAAACATGCATTTCCGTGTATTTAATTTTAAAATATTGGCTAACGACTAGACTGGAGATTAAATTCGTTATTGGTATGCGGATTTTCTAAAATCTGGAAATTTTCTTTTAACCTTAACACTAATTTTGATTATTAATTTTGTCCATTGACTTTAAGTTATTTAAGAAGATACCAGCTAAGATCTGGAAAGGCTCAATATTTCTTAGTGCGCAGTGTTTCATAGTAATAAAATTATTGTTATTAGTTACAGTGGAAGACCGGTATAACGAATACTCTATATAACGAAATTGAGATATAATAACGAATGTTTTTCAAATTGACATCAAAATTTCTTTGATCTCTAAATAGCGAACGGTCGTTAAGTGCAATAGCAATAGCAAAAATAGCAATTTTTCATTAATAATGTTCAAAAAAAAGAATTAAAGATTTATCTGAATACTTGTAGTCTAGTTATGTGATTCGTTATACTGCACGCCTACTGTATAGTATTACAATTATTTTCAATTTTTTAAAATATTAATATTTATTATTTTATTATTGCTGTAATTAATTAATTAATACATTCGTTTAAAATTATACTCTATACTCTGCGAATTTATGCCTTTATGTACAATTTAAAAGATTTTCTTAAGTTTTTAAAAGTAAATAACACTGGTCGGCAATTCCTTCCTTTCGTACTTTTGATGAGACAAAACAAGCAACGTCTTTGCAAATGTTTCAAATGGAGTCAACAGTCAAGAATCTCTATTATCAAGGTTTCGAGTTTAACAACTACAACTATATTTCTCCAGTTATAAAGTACCTTAGAATTTTTATTATACATATACAGGGTGTCCGGTAATTCGTGTGCCATTCTTTGGGATGTGATTCTTGGTCATATTCTAAGAAAAAAAATTGTTCTACAGTAAAGCCTGATTTTCAACTTTGACATCACTTTTTAACGATTTAAAAAAAGGTGTACTCTGATCTGACCCATAGTCAATTTCTCTGTCAGTACTAATGGTAGGGACCTCATTTTTAACCTTTCTTTAGTAGAAATACTACCCTTTAATACATGTTTAAATTGAGCTAATATGTTTTTAGGGTTGCCAGATATTCAATTTTAAATGGTGTTCAATTTTTCTTGTCCGAGCAAAATTTTGACTTTGAGGTCAATTTTTTTTCAAAAAATGCGTGATAAACATAAATTTTTTTCAATTTTACCAAAAAGTTTTTTCAAAAAATGCGTGATAAACATAAAATTTTTTTATTTTTACCTGATGAACAAAACAATAATAATAAAAAAACCTCATTAATAAGTGCACCCAAAAACTCATACATTTTATGATACTTGGGAAAATCTAAAACAGGTACAAAATCGAATTTTGGGTTTTTTACCTACTTTTATTGCAGCACTTGGCAATTGGAGTGGTTTTCCAAGAATTGAAAGATTTTAGGTAATTTTTAAGACTGTGGACTCATGAACAGTGTTAAAAGTGTACTAATGCCTATGCTGTCAAAACCCTATTTACCTTACCTCTTCTCAGGGAGAGTTAAATTCGGGGTATGAATGTTTAATGGGTAAAATTAACTAAATAAGTGGTATATGCTTAAAGAATAAAAAAAAACAAATTTATTCATCAGATTATCAAGTTAAGTCAGGATTACAGTTGGATAAGAGCGCTTTTTGCAATGCCTTCATTTACGAGAGAGGAATACGCAGACATTTTATTCGCTTATGGGTTGTGCAATGGAAATTCAAGAAGAGCACAACGAAGATACCAGAAACGTTATCCTAACAGACTTCTTTCTCGAAATGTTTTTGGAAATACCTTTGGAAGGTTTCGAGAAACTGAATGTTTCAACTGCAAGACCTAACGCGGGAGCTGCAAGCACAAGGAGAATTTCGGTCGATGAAAGAATACTGGCAGCTCTTGAAATCGATCCTTCCATCAGCATAAGACGCTTGGCTCTACAGTTTAATGTTTCCAAACACAGAATTTCTAGTCTACTGCATGGAGAAAATATGTATCCATATCATCATACACTTATGCAAGAACTGGTTCCCAATGATTTTGAAAAGAGACTCGGATTTTGTAACTGGTTGCTAGAGAGAAGCTTGGATGACAAACAGTTTTTATAAAGAATTCTTTGGACAGACGAATCTCAATTCACAAGAGATGGTATTACGAATTTTTATAATCTCCATACATGGGCTTTGAGCAATACACATTCAAGACTGCAAATATCATTTCAGCATAGATTCAGTGTCCATTACCGGACACCCTGTATACATGTAGCCACTATGTGTCAATTTCTTTTTAAACGTTTAATATAAAAAAATGAATATACCAATATAGGACTCCAAAACAGAGACGATACCAGCTCCAATGTAGAAACGAGACTGAATTTCTTTGATTGAAATCTAAGGGAACAATAAATTCTTGTAGCTAATTGGGTTCTCGGAAACTGCACTATCGATTTTCATGAAATATCTTATGTGAAAGTGTTAAGGAAGTGGTTTATATAAAATCCGCTATTGCTACCTCTTTTTTCTCTTGGCTTGGTTTATTGAAAACGGCTTTTACGAATACAAAATATTATAAAAAAATTACCTGAGTGGAGGTGTATTTAGTACTTTGAATTTATAATCGAGTTATAGATATTGAAGCAGTTTATTAAAAGGATAACAGAATTTCAGAATTACAGTTCAAAAAAAAGACAAATAATTTAAAATATTATTCGAAAGTTAGAAAACATCTCAGAAATTTATACATATTTCTGTAGCACGAAATATTAAAAAAAAAAAAAAAACGGTTTAAAATCGTTATCGTTATCATTGTTTCTTTCTTAATAATAATAATAATATTAATAATAATAATAATAGCTTTATTTTTCATATTATAAAAAAGTAATGTATTTTAAATAGTAATTCCCTTTTTTTTTAATATTAATATTAGATTAAAAGTTAACATTTAATTTGTGAGGTATAAAACGAAGTCATTGTATGAGGAAATGAATAGAGCTTGAACCTCACTTCAACCTTTTGAAACGTTAAAAGTTCTACATGCAAAATTTAAAAGTTGGCTAACTCTTGCAAATAAATTTGTCAACAATTAAACTTCTCGTATTTTGTGATAAAACTGTTCCTACCCTACTTAACAGGAAGTTGAAATGAACAACAGTTTCTTTCTCCACACTCCTTTCAACTTCACGCGGGGTTCCACAAGGTTCAATTTTGGGTCCTTTAATATTCTAACTAAATTCAAAGACAGTGGTAAAAAAGACAGTTTAATCCATTATGTATTTTCGTTGCCAATGAGGGCCTATTGAAAACGGAGTAAGCTGCCTTAATGAACACTTGGAAAAAATAGCATTCTCTGAATCTTGTGGTGCATATTTTTGAAAATATCAATCGAATTTCGAATGAAGTCAACATGTTTGGTAAGTTTTCGGAGGGTGGAACCTCTACCCTACTACCTCGCTAGTTTGAACAATCAGATACCTATCATAATTTAAACCACAGATGTTTTCGAATTACTAGATATTTTTCGTTCGTAAGTAAAAATGCTTGAAATGTTACTTAACCGAACCAATGCGCATTTTTACTCCGGTATTTCCTCGACCACACACTATTTCTTCCACTGATCTGATGAGCCCAATTCTTAAGAGTAAAGAAATGTGATGCTTTTTTATTCAAAGGCTGAGGTAGCGTCAGCTTGTCCAGGGTCAGAAAGTTCAGAACTCCAAATAATGTCCGACTTTATTCAGTTTTAACTTAATTCTAACTAACAAGTTATTTCATATACTCATACAATTGTATCAAATTCTTAAATAACTAACACGATATTTCAAATAATTCACAAATTTTTCATATACCTAAATAATTAACACGGTATTTCATATAGAGGGCGAGACGGTGGGATTAGATCCCTAGCCTTGACTGACGTTTAGACAAAACGCAGGTGGGATTAAATCCCTAGCCTTAAACGACGACAGGGCACGGACGGAAGCTTGGATTGAATGCCGGGCAAAACGGTTGGTGAGATTAAGTCTCTAGCCCCAGCTCAAATCGTCGCAAGGTTTAAATTTTGGGATTAGATCCCTAGCCTCAAACAGAAGTTCGGGGAAAAACAAGGGGCGGTGGTGACAGAAAGTGGGATAACTTCCCTAGCCTTGACTGAAGCTATAGGCAGAACGCAAGTGGGATTATGTAGATCCCTAGCCTAAGACAACGACAGGGCACGGTCAGACGGTAGGATTTAATCCTTAGCTTTGATTGAATTGCCTGGCAAAAACGGTAGTGAGATTAATCTCTAGCCTCGGCTCAAATCGCAGCAGGGTTCAACAGTAGTAGGATTAGATCCCTTTTCTTTTTTTTTGTATAATCTACCCGCGCTCAAGGGATTATGATTACCCTTTAAATGTTTCAACACAGCGCGGGCGTGAAGTGAATGAAGAGAAAGAAGGAAAGATGTGTGGCACGATGTTCTGAGACTGTTGGTGGTTGTCTCAGATATTTTTATCTCCAGGGATGGCGGCTGAGCTAAAGCGGAGAAATGCCGTGTCTTATTTCTATGTCGCTTATAATTCACATTATTTTATTCGTGTTCATTATTGTTGGGCATACTAGTTTAACTCAATTACATGTTGTTAGTGTTATGCCTGAGTAAATCAGCAACCCATTGATGACAATTTTTAGAAGGTTTTAAGGGAATTAAAACGACATAGAGGACGGCAGGTATCGAAACTGTGATCACGAGGTTGACAGGCGAGCACACAACCATCGTGCCACGGCCACCTCAAACGAAGTTCGAGACAAAATAAGGGAGAGGTCAGAGGTGCCGAAAAGGCAAAAACATTACACACACAATTTACGGTCAGAGCCAAAAAGTTTACAAACTTCTAGTCAGTACACTACGTACACAAGCAGTGTGTTTCAAGGGATAGTCTTTTACCTCGGTAGTCGGTATTGGTACATAGACAACAATAGGTGAGAAGAAAAATCCGATTTTGTACCGATTTTCCACCTTCCCATATCATATCCATGGTCATCAGCAAATGTGAATACTTAAAATTAAACAAAATCTACTCCTCATATTTTGTTGTTGTACCACTGACGACTAAACTCCAATGTATGTTGTATGTGCATCTCCGTGGTCGCCTAACGGTATGCAATTGTTTTGATGTATTTTCAGCGGTATCTTCGGTGTACGTTTAGAAATGTTGGGTGGTTGAGCAGAAAATGCGGCTTCAGATGAGTAGCTGAGTAGTACCGTCGGCGTGCCGCGGCGGCTGAAATATGTAACTTCGTTACAGAAATGACAAGGTTCAAAATAAACTTGATCCTGAGTTCCAAAGTGAAGTCAAGATTTTTAATGAAACGCATCTTAAAGTAAATGAGGCGAATGTGAATTTCATTTTTCAACTCCATAAAAACACGATTTGGTCGTAGCTTATGTTTATAATTAAAATTCTTCTATTTACTATGCTATACTTTATTTCGCCAAAACACAAACAAAAATTGACCTACCATTCGCCAATTTAGTAATATCCTCCTTCAAAATGTTGATGTCGTTAGCACGAACACAATGTGTATGTGTATTCTGTGGCGTATCCCTGTTATTTTTCATCTACCATTTTCATTTTTTTTTATAGAAATTACATGGAACGGCTGCCGGGCGCCAGAAAATGTGCAAAAAATAAAAGGGCGAAACAATGACACCCACAACACCATTATTGCGAGTACTACCATAAACGATTTAGGTGTCTGGCTACTCGGTTCGGGTTTTAAGGGAACTGGCAATGGCAACCAAAAGTCGACATCCTATTTTTGTTTTAAATATTTTTGCGGTAAATGGTGATTTTTTGCATTATTGTTATTGTTGCTTTTTAACTTGTTTGCCCACGTCCCTTATAAACAATGTTGTCGCACTTACCATCCAGCCTATCGTGGCCAAAATCCCATAAACCAAACAACATTAAAAGTACGCGCGCATAGAGCTGCGCTATACGAGTATGTCTGTGCAATTTGTGATATCTGTGGCCTGATCTATAATGGGATTTGTCACGTTAGATGGCTGATGTTCCAGGAGTTGTATAGTTTTGTGGTGTGGTGGCTGTAGGAGACCACTCTACTGGCAGCTTTTGGCAAATGGTTGCATCAGTATTTTCCATTTGGCTTTTGTATGGTCTTAGCCAGCAATATTAGCACTCACCTAAGAGAGAGGTTTTATATTTATTTTATTTTTGAATGTCTAAAAGGGTTTCGTTTTTTTTTTTACTTTAATTCTTTCCACAAACAACAGGGATTGTAATGCGATTTTTGTTTTAAATAAAACCATAGTCTTATACAGAGTATGGTTTTTGTGTACACAGTAGAACTTCCCTAATGGACTATGAGTGAAATGAAAAATTGACATTTTTTTTTTTGATAAAATGAAAAACCTCTTAGATTGAAGTTTTTCTCTAATATTTTTCGGGAAAAGACCGACTTATATTTGAAAAATCCTCGTGCACACTCGAAAGGGATTATGACCACCTTTGAAATGGTTGAGCACAGCGCGAGCGTTTATGGAAGGTGGAGAGGCTTCAAGACGAGGAACCGTTGCACATTGATTGAATATCTATTAATTTATACGGGTAAGGAATTCTACATTCGTGTAGTGCGGCAAAGAAAGAATCTCCAAACTTGACAGCACGTCCAAAGTATTCCTTGTTTTGTTGAGTTGTTTTAGGGAAAAAAGGCAACTGGGTATTTCACTAGGACACTGTTTAAAAATAGCGATCAACTAATGAATGTCATAAAACATTACGGTGATGCTCCAGAGATGCAAATGTTTCTCACCTATTATTTTCAAAGCTCTTTTTTGGTTTCTATCTAAACTCGAGTATAACTCACAACTTTAGGCAGGTGCAGCACAATTTTGTCTCCACTTATTGGATAGAATTCAAAACAGAGCGTTAAAACTGATAGGAAACAGAGTTAACATGGATTCTCCCCCATCTCTTGAACGTCGTCGGAATGTTTCATGCATTTCCTTGTTTAATCACTTCTTTCACAAGCAATGCTCACTGGCCAGTAGCCAGTTGCATTCATCTCCTCAATCAGTTCACCCGTGATACCCGTTTCGCTAGGAATACTCACCAGTTCACCCTTGAGCCTAATTTTGGTCGTACCGTAAAATATAGAGATTCGTTTCTTAGTCGCACAACACTATTATGGAATAATTTGACCGAAATAGTTTTCCCGTGCCATTTTAATTTGCAAACATTCAAGACCAATGTTCATAGACAGCTCCTTTCACCCTCCCTCCTAACTTCCCCGTTGCTCGTGCTGTGTTTAACATTATAAGGGTGTGAATTATAAAAAAAAAAAAGAGAATTGTAGTCAAACTTTGGAGAAATATGGGCCCTATCAGAAGGGTCAAAAAATAAACACAGCATTTTTGACGACGTCGATTATATGGTTATTTCAAAGCTGTTTAGTTTCATCAATGTGGAATGTGCAACTGCCGCTCATGGATGGTACCATTGGGGTGAGTTGCACTTCAACTACGTTAAGTTTTTGAAACATTAAATTCTTCGCGGTTTTTGATTGCCCATCGGACAATGTTTTCGGGGTCAGAATTTAATGAGCTTATCATGCGTTGCCGTTCTAGTTACGGGTCCGAAGAGCAAGGAATATGAACAGCTGAGTACTATCGTAAGAAAAACAATTTAATGGATTAGAAGTTTTAGACCGAAGACCATTGAAGGATATGAGAAAGAGAGTCGGAGACAAAACGGAGCCCTGGGGTACACTAGCATTTATTTAGTGAATATTTGATTTAAGACCATAGCCAGTATATTATTATTCCAATAATCTGCTGTTTCGAAAAAAAAACTGTTTACACCTAAGAAACAGTGCAGAACCTAGCTTTAAGAAGTAGAAGATTTTATGAATTTCAAGTTTTATGCAAAAACACTTATATAATTTGAAACTCGAAACCTCTCTATAGAAATAGATTTGCTGCGGATCTTGTAAAAATAAATTGGAAAACGCCAAAACATTTCGACAGACATGAACTAAATATATCGACAAAGATTTAAACTAACAGAAATGCATACTTTTGATTGTACGAGTATGCAATAGACTGCTTAATTTTGAGCCCAATTCTTTAAAGTTTCGAAAATAAAACTTCGAAATAAAACTGACTAAAGTTTTCCATGTTCTTACTACAAGATGTGGTTAAATTTATCACAACGTATACTGGATTGAGTTCGCCTGAAGGATTTTTACCTTTTTACTTACCAGATTTTCATTATATGTAGTATCTACGGAATAGAGAATCTGGACTGTAAGAAACTGTCCGTTTATTGCTTTCTGCCCAGGATACAGAACTTAATATTTTATTTTTGTATTATCCGATGTAATTCTGGTCGGCCAATTTATCAGATGATAATCATACATGTATGCCATTAAAATGCTGAAGACAGGGTTAAAACCCAACAAAGAAGAAAAGCTTTAGATGTGCAAAAAGGATGAGACTAAGATCATCAATCAAATGACCTGTATTGCATACATAAACCGAAGGAGAGATAAGGAATTATTAAAATAGATTACAATCATTTATTATTATGGAAACCTTCCTAGCAAGTCCTTTCGCCAGGTTGAAAGTATTTGAGGCATTTATATGGAGACAAAAAAAAGAAGATAAAGCTACTGGTGACAACTGACAGTTTAGAGAGAAGTTGTAGTTATTGCGCAAAAACAAAACAGAAACATCTTCCTCAGAGGAATACTGCATACAATATAGTATGTGTATGTGTGTACGTAAGTATTAGGATATATAGGTATTTTGAAAAATTACCTGCTTCGGTTGTAGACCGAAGGGTTTCTTTTGAATCGATTGTGAGGACATTTATTCCTCCTGCAAAATGTTTACTATAACGCAATAATCAATAGGTTATACAAAATTCAACAAGGAGAGTATTTTAAATGTTGGCAGACATTTATTCTAGAGCATTGTATACATATTTAATTTAGATTTATGTGTAGAAAAATCATATTTTTAATGCATAATCTCTGCAAAGTTTTACCTTACATTATTACTCCTAAAGGGATTAACGTTTCAACGAAAAATTTGCTTGATTTAATTAACTTTGATTTGAATGATATGTTTTGGACTTCTGCAAAGCTTAAGCTTGTTAAATAAATTGTATACGGACTTTTGGGTTTCTCTTTAGCTTGACTAAAATATATGAATAGTTCTTGTATTTTAACCAAGTTTAACTTCTAGTTTCGAGATTTTTATCCGAACCTTTCGTAATTTTCAATATCGCAATTGTTGTAAGCCCAGGGACATGGAAAATTGATCTTATGAATTCTTATATTATTTTGTCGTAATAAATTTAAAAGAATGGATCTACATTTTTAATGCTTTGAGACAAAATTCCTTTTTACTTGCGACTTATAGGTGCTAGAAGGCAAATTATGCATTCGTAAAATAATCGAACTCGTGATTTTGATCGAAGTAGACATTACGATGATAGCGAAGACGAAAAAAGTGGGTCTCACAATTCTGCCTGTCTGTTCGACTACAGCCTAAGCGCATCGGTAGATTCTTGTTAAACTTGGTAATATCGTTTAAAAAAAAAAAAATTTAAGACCAAAAATAACAATACATTGCATACAATTTTTTTCGAAATTTTATAAATATTTTTTGTCTCAAAAACTGTCCAACAGATTTAAAAAAAAAAAAAAAGTGTGAGTGCCGGGACTCACGGTTAAGATGTGTAAACATCAACGTTCGTCCGAGTGCCGAATTTTTGTTATCGAATGTACCCAATAAACATACAATGCAATCGTACTAGTTTGTGACTTAAGGGTAGGTGTCCATTGAAAAAATAGGTTAGGCTTTTGCGCTAAGCTGTATAACTTTCACAATTTTACGAATATTTCAATGAAATAAACGGTCATCGATTAGAAAAATGTTATTCAAAATACTTTTGCAGTTTTGAAAAAAATATAAAAAAATTGTGTGCCCAGAAACTGCCACACAAGTGGAAAAATCATACATTTTAGTAAGGTCCTTATTCAAATGATAGGGAAATTCCGAAAATATTACTTTTTTATTTTTTTTATATTTTTTTTATAGAAACAACATATTCCCAAATCACGTATCGTTCTTCTTTTTTTATTCTGTTTTATTATTTATTCAAAAAAAAATATATAAAACTATGAAAAACGAAGGAAATTCGCATAGTGGTATGAATGCTCTACTGGATAAAACTTCATAAGTATAAAAGATAACGAAGTAAAATTCACTCTTGTACAAAGCCAATAAGTATGTGCAATTACGTTAATTTTTTTTTTATTTGTTTTTTAATTTTTACAGTAACTTTTTACTAACAAAAGTCAAAAAATATACATTTTTTTACAAATATTTTGTTCTCTACCCTGGGAAATTGAGAGTTATATTTTTTAATTTTTGTAAATAATTTTTTAATCAAAGATTTATATTCCCTGAACAGCGTATCGTTCTTAAAAATTTAATAAAACTCATCTAAAGTTCAAAAAAATGCAACTCAATATGACAGTATTTGTAATGCATTTGCAAGAAAAGTATTAATAATACAGTTCTCACATATTTTTTTTATTTTTGTTTGATATTTTATTTACTAAATTCAAAAATACAAAATACTTTTTTCACTCAATATTTATTTAATTTTATTTTTATAAAAGAGGTCTATTTTGCATTTTTTAACAAAAAGTTCCTTTGCACACGCACACAAGTAAGTTTTCAGTTCACAAGAATGCCACTGCAATATCAGCGCTTTGAAAGAGAAGGTTTCGTATTCTCTGTGCAAAAGAATTTTGTCCGCCCATCCGCTCTCTTGATTCTTTTTTTCATTTAGTTTTTTATTTTTGTTTATGACTTGTCATCTTGGATCTCGTATTACAAGAACAGAAAAAATAAAAAAAACGTGTGAGAAATGATTGTTTTTAGTAGGTATATGATGCAATGACCATTCCACATTTTCGGAGGTAGGGTGGAAAAATGTTCTTTGTGTATGTATAAAAAAGAATAAAAGTAGGTTATCACACATTCGCAGTCATAAATTTTGTTTTTTTGTATTTTTTTATTTGCGATCTATCATCATTCTACTGGGTTTTTTGTTTCTTCTATGGAAAGCCATTTTAGGTACACACGTAGTAATAAATTGCGATGCATAGTGATCTTCATTTTTTTTTTTTGCCAAAGGGTGTGTACATGATGGAAGAAAGGAAATCTGCGATGTTGTGATAAGATACATATGCATATAAGTATCTATTTACAATAGATTTTGTGTTGTTTTTTCCGATAAGTAGGTTCATAGGTAATGTAGAGGTGCAACGCCTTGTATTGATTTGGTATCGTAAGGATTGTTTTGATTTAATTTTGCGTAGGTAGGTAATGGATGTATCAAAAATATATTAGATTAGTACATGTTAATCCTGTGAATGAACGCAAATTGCATTTCACTGTCAGCGAATACGCAACAACCAAGGGATATGGCAAGTGGATGGCGCCAAAATATTATGTACAATATTATGCAGGTATCTATTAATCTAAATACCTATGTACATATTTATATAAATAAGTTAAGAAGGAAAATTCGATCACTTTTTGTTTTCGCTGGTGACGTATTCCACTGGTAGAAGAATGGTGAAAGTATATAGAAAGAATATGGGAAGTGCGCTTCTTTTATGTTTATGGTTTTACATTGGAAGAGTTGTCTCCTTTATTTCGATATGTCATGGTGATAGATAATACTCTCGTTACAGTTATTTTCTGTTGTGTTTTTATTGTGCAAATCTATTTTGTACATACCTATAAATATTTTTTTGCAACAACTGCCTCCAAAAACAAACAAAGGAAACAAAAAACTCAAGCAAAAAAAATTGATAAAAAGTAAGCAAATAGAAAATACATACATATGTACTACCTACTTCGTTTTCATTAGGCCACATGATGTAATTTCGTTGAAAATATCGAAAAGAGATAATTTTTAACAAAGGACAATAGGCCAATCTGGCCTAGTTCTAATAAGAACGACCTTTATATAGTATACATATGTATGTTCATATATTCATTATCACTTAGTTTTTAATTTGTAAAAAAAAAACAAGTATTAGTTTTCCAATAATGTTGTTGGTGTCAAAATTAAACAATGATATAAAAATAAGAGCACATTTTTTGTTTTTTTTTTTCGATGAAGATTTTGACATGTTTGAAAAACTAATATTAAGTTCGTTTTTATTAAAGCTTAGCCGGTTATCTGTACATATCTGCCAATCAACATTTTTTTCTAACACGTTTTACTTACGACCACCAATTGTTACGTTGGTAGTTGACAAATTGTGAATAATTTCGAAATGACTTAATGAAATTCGTTTTTTTTTTGTTTAATAAGATCAGTTTTGATATAAAATTCATTTTTAGTTTTTGCTTAATAAAATAGAAGCTTAAAATTAGTATATTAGTATACAAAGTAAAATTAAAATATAATGATGTTATTGGAAATAAAATTGACAAACTTTTTCTACAAAATTTGTTTCAGCTAATGGGAACCAGTGGCACCATTTAACTTCAATTATAGTAGATATAGTTCTTTTTTTTCAAAATATTTAAAATCTACTTCTTACTTCGCACCATCAGCCAAATACTGAAATCTACCTCATTTTAAAAATCTCTGTTTCAACCTACTTCAATTTTATAAAAAAAAAGTCCAAATCTACTTCTTTTTCTCTATTTCACTCTAGGTAGTATTTTTTTTATATTAAACGCGCACTCAAGGTCAAGGGGTTATGAATAAAATTAAAATGTTAAACACAGTGCAAGAAATTAGGAAAGTAGGATAGGATGAGAAAGGAAATACCGATACACATTGGTTTTTAATGTCTGCACATTACAATGAGTGGGAAATATTGAGCCGCGTAAAGCATTCCAGATTCGTGTAGTGCGGCTAAAAAAGGAATCACTGTACTTGACAGTACGTCAGAAATTGGGCGAAAAAGATGAGCAGTCCTAGAAGTATGGGTATTACGGTTGAATTGTTTGAGGGGGAGAACGCAACTGGCTACTTTACTAGAGCACTGTTTATGAAAATTGCGGCGGTGCTCGAGAGATTCAAATGTTTCAGTTAGACAGCGGCCGCCTATAATTTTTAGAGCTCTCTTTTGAATTCTGTGCAAGAGACTAAAGAGGGGTTTTAGAGCACCTGCCTAGTGGGAATTGCACTCGAGCTTTGGACGCATATAGGCCTTATAGATTACAGCCAGATTAGTAGGTGTAAAAAATTTCTTGCAACGTCGAAGGAAACCTAAACACTTGGCAGCGTTTTTGGCCACATCGAATATGTGATCATTCCATACAAGGTGGTCTGTAATGCACATACCGAGCACAGAGAGTTGTTCAGTTTCCTCAATGCAAGTGCCAAACAGCATTGAGTTTTCGAAGCTTGAAATTCTATACGTTTTTTGATTCCCCATTGGACAATGCTATCAAGATCAGAATTTAATGAGCTTATCATACGCTGCCGTTGGTAGTCCACATCCGAAGGACAAGGATGTGAATCTAAAAACGAATATGAAAAGCTGAGGTTACTGTCGTCAGCAAAACAATTAAGCGGAATAATATTCAGAAACTGTCGTAGACAAAACGGACCCCTGGGGCACACCAGCATTTTTTTATTTATTTATTCATCAAGCAGAGACACAGCTCTTAAAGACTACTTAGAACAATACCTAGTAAATTTATATAAATAATAATAAATAAAACAAAACAAAACTAGAATGTACAATTAACATTAACCACCGAAGTTTATTATTAATAACAGTTTTTTTTAAAACAGTCCCTACTTAAATATAAATTAAAATCAATAGCATTACAAACACAATTAGCTTGTCTTAAACAGCGAGTTAAGAGTTCATTGATTCCATAATTGACCCTATGAAAGGGTACACAAAATAAACGATTATTACGTAATTCACGAAAAGGAACATGAAAGCCAATCAACGAAAGCAAGTAAGCACAATTGATTTTATAATTTATTAAATCTCTGACAAGCATTACACCGAAATAAATACGTCGTGATTCTAGGGATTGAATGCCCAATAAAAGCATAGGAACTCAACACACTGGGGCCTGTTGCACCAACTACAAATTACAAGTACAAATTTGTGATTAAAAAAAATTACATATGAAAAAAACTCGATTTTTACAAATTTGTTAAAAAAATGCTTGTAATCACAATTTTGTAAGATGGTGCAATAGGCCCCTGATGTGTACACGAATCCTATGTATAAAAATTTCGCTAGCATATGTGTTTTTAATTTAAAATTAAACTATATTTAAATATAGTAATTTAAATGTTATTTTTTATAAAAGAATGTTTTATTAATTAAATTAAATTAAATTTTTGTACACAATTTTCTTTAAAATTTAAAGAAATGTATTGACAATTTTAAGTATTTAAAGGTATGTATACATTTTAGGAAAACATTTGTCGTACTCGTATACAATATTATTTTAAAATCAAAGAATCTGCGATGTAAAAATTTTGATCGAAATCGGAAGAGTCGCAAATGAAAAAGTAGAAAATAAAAAGAAGGTTCTATGACAGGTACCGATAATAACATTTATTTTTTACCAAAGTGTGGACTGCATTGTTGGTACAGTTATCTATACATAATTTAAAAAAAAAAAGCATGAGAGCCGTTTTCAAAATAATTATAATATTTCATAACGGCTGTATGGAAGGAACCGAGCTAAAGTAAAACAAACCATTTCAATTTCTCCTCTAGGCTGCAGATTGCGGTACAGAGTTGCAGATAGATGGAATCATTACTCTTTTGTGTTGTAATGTCAACTTATGAAAATTCCCAGTTCAAATTTGTCTAAAAGCAAGTAAAAAGTCATTTTAAAATCTACTTCGATTTTTCCCAATTTACTTCACTTTTTTCTTCAAATCTCCTTTTTTTCCGGAAGTGGTAACGCTGATAGAGACTTCAAGTCTAAGATATGTAACAAATGCAAAACTATGAAAATTGTTATCATTGTTTTTATTTTGATGATTAGGTACATAATATTCAGGAACAATAGATAATAAACGAAAGGTTTGATGAACCAATTTCAAAATTGATAATCTGTTTCAAAGAATCCATTATCTATAACGAATTTATTCATGTTTTCAAAACTGCCCAATTTACCTTTTATGTTGTCAATTTTTAAGTACATACATGTAAATTAGTGGTCAAAGACGGAACCACTTTTTAATCTGAGGCTATATTTTTTTGCACTTATTAATTTTATTGAATCATAAATAATCTCAAGACAATGAAGCTATTTAAAAAATAAAAATTTTAAATGTTTAACTATGGATATTGTTTATTTTTAGAAACTCTGAAACAAGAAAAAGAAATATTTAAAACGCTTTTGGTTTCATCCCAACACGACCACTTTTCGCAGAGTTACAGCCCTTTGAAAAAGACTCAAAAGAACATTTATAGGTATAGGTACATAGTTACCATTATTATTTTTGAAAGTGTATTAATTTACTTGGGTTAGGAAATTTAATAATTTTTTTAGTTGAGCAATTTTTGAATTGTGAACTTTTTCCTAAAATTAATTGTCTACATTAAAAATAAATTATGAATATCAGAGCAAATTTCCCGGGTTCCTAATGTCTAAATCTGTGCTCCCTTTTCTTTATTTTTTAAAATATCCTGAAAAGTAAAAGTCCTAGAACCAACAGATTAACCGTGTATAAATACGCAAAGAATAAAAACGCTATCTACCTACATAAATGCGAAAAGTTTCAATTCACCTGCAACCAAAAATAAAACAGAAAACAAACCGTCTATTATTGTGTCTAATTGTGAGCGCTGAATGCAAAAAACTCAATTTGCCTTTCCTAAACCTCAAACAATCACGATTCATGAAAAATTATTTTTTCTACCCAAAATACAAAACGAAAAAAAACTTTCATTTACTCGTATCTTGTGCGCAATCCGAGTCAATTCAAAATCAAATGCTTGTGCGCTGCCTGTGCGGCTTGCCAGCTTGCCACTCGTGCCTTGTTCCCGTTTTCTGTTATTTTTTTTTTGATATTCTATTCCATCTTTCTCTATCTCTATGCGTGATGCGAAAAAAGAGGTATCCTGAAGAGACGAGACGAGCTAAATTTATTTTCTTAACACAAAAATTCTTAACTAAGAGAGCCACATTTGTGCACCAATACATGTACACGTTTTTACATGAGATTTGAGTTTGCTTATGAGGTAGACCTACCCTTAAGATATTACCCCTAACACGCCACATCGATCAACCTAATCGACAAAGTACTTCGCTTTTGGGCATTTACACACCAATACGCCGACGTGGAAGTACATCAGCTGTGAAATGGTAGAGTTGTAAAATTTTAAATGAAAAGTGAAAATGACCGAAAAATATTTGAATTTTAATGCTCCAGAACCACTTTTTTGTGCTGATCAGAGCTTTATTGAATTGTTGCTTAAGGAGATTGAATTTTATTCTTGCTTTTTCAGGCGATTTGTAAATTTTAACAACTAAAACCGAATAACATCATAAAAAATTGTTTCGACTAACTAGTTCGGTCCTTTTTACCCGCCATGTCGGCATACTACATCGATTCCCAAAGTTCGCACTGCCGTGTCGACACTTATTCATTTCACATGACCCAAAAACCTTATCGACAATATGCTTCGATGAAGTAGTTCGTGGCATGTGTTAGGAGTAAGTGGACTCCGCTACGTAACGTAAAGTTTGTTTGACTTATGTTTAACCAGGGATGTTGCTTGTGACAGCATTATATTTTTACACTTATATTCAAACAGAGATGTTATCTGATAAAAAATAGACTGTTTTTACACGAATCTGATTTTAATCTCTGTTTCTCTTTTGGCTTCCTTTCGAGTGCATCTGTGCTTTTAAACACAGCGATTTTTAATATAAGTTAACTTTGTTCATGCGAAAAGGAGTCATCTCTTTGCACTCCTTACTCTACCCAGTTAAGCGAATTGCACTGAGCGAACGCTAAATATAAAAAAGAAAACCACAAAGAAGAATGAACGATAACTCCGCATTTTTCTCAGCAATTGTAAGTGTATTAGTGAAAAAGTCACACGTATAGATTGGATGTAGGCTTGAAGAAAAATCTAAATCTTTTCAATCTAGCGTACTGCATAGAAATATTGTGTATGCAAGGTTGATGATTGATCATGTATTTATTGGTTCATTTGGATTTTTAAAAAAAATTTCAAATTTTTTTTCAAAACTCAATATTTCAAAAACCCCATGCACGATTTTTTTTAAAACTTGATAAATAAAAGTTTCTTAATTTAAGTTACAAAATGTGAGTTAAGAAAAAATGTATTTTACCTTAAAATAACTGTACCCACCATACAAATATTAAAAAATGGAATTTTGATAAATTTTTTTTTCTCTTGATATATTCTAACGATCTATAAATGAATAAAACAGATTTAAAAATTGAGATATTACTGACTGTACATACCATGGAACCGTTTTTTTTCGAATTTTGAATAATTCGTCGTTATCGATATAACGGATTTTAATGAAATTTTTTTATAGGGAAGCTTCTAAAAAATTTGAAAAACATTGTATTTCAAAACTTAAAACAAAATGTTTTTCAAAATTTGGGTATTATATTGGCGGGACTAATCAAATTAATATTACTAATAAAAAAAACTCATGAATAAATAAATTTATCAATCACTTATTTGTATTTTTTAAAAATGAAAAATCGATCGATATAACGAACTTTCTCAATATAAAGAATGACTTTCAACATTATATCATCCGTTATACTGAACGTCCAAAGGGATATAAAAAATATTTCAGTTTGTTTGTATGTATGTATGTCTGTTTCAACTTACAGCCTAAGCCGGTAGAGCTATATTCTTCAAATTCAATTGAAAGCTTATTGTGATCTCTAGTCCAAATGCGACATAATAAGGTCACAATAAGCTTTCAATTGAATTATTCAATATAGTCCACGAAAAACAAAAACAAAAATTATAAGATTTTTTTTTTATATTTTTTGTTTTAACTTCTTCTTCCTATATTCTTCAAACTCGGTACTCAAGAGTCTTCGATGATTCCCTAGAGGCTAAATTGATTTTTTTTGGCATCAAAACTAGCGGTAACTCCCATACAGCTGTTATGCAAAATCTCACTGTATCTCGAAAACGTCTCCAACGATCTTGATACAACAAAAATTGGATGTTCTATTGTAGGTGTTGGGGAATACGAAGAAATAGATCTGTTTCTAAATCAAACCATTCAGCTCTATGAATTGAACCGTATTATTAAATATTTTATTTATAAGTGATATTTGAAAAACATATAAATTAAAAACTAAAATAAAAACTATAGAAAGGTTACTTATAAATATCAAATAAAATAAATTTTAAATAAAGTAATCGTACATATAAAAAGGTATTATATGGTGGAAATTCCTGTTGGCAGTGACAGTAGGCATTAACTACGTTTTGGTAAGTAAAATTTAGAGAACAAATTTTTGGAACGGTTATATAATCAGTTTATTTTATTTTCGACTTTCTTATTGACAGTTCTAACGAATTTGACCAAAGTTTGTCTGTGTATACAGTAATTCCTTTGAATTCAAAATAAAATTGTGATATAAACATTATCGAACGAATATTTTTTTGGGTTTTTGAAAAAACATTCCAATTTCAAAAATCAATATCTTGAACAAGAGTAAACGATTAGCTTTCGAAATTATTTACTAAGATTTATATTATAAAATCTTTAAAATTGACATGCCAAATTTTTGTTGAAGAAAAAATTTAAAGAAATTTCTTATAAAAAAAAATTGTTTAATACAAAAAACGATTATTTAATCTTATGTAGCTAATTTTCCTAAAGAAAGCAAAATTTATGGTCTTACAGATTTTAGAAATGCATTTCACTAACTTTCACATACAATTTTGAGCAGCCGTGGAACGTAAGATTCATTGCTTGGCCCAAATAATATTTGTTTCACAGATCCTTTTCGTTGAGTTATTAATCATTGAAAAGGTTTATATTTGATTCTGGAGTTGCTCAGGGCATCTATTTATGACCAAATATGTTTGTTTTATTTAATAATAAAAGTCAGTTTTAAAGAACTCAAATTTCCTTATCAATACTGATGATCTTAACTTAAAACAATTTCAAATTATCTTGATTATAAAAAGCTTTAAGCTGATAAAAATATTGTTTTTTATATAAAGGGCTTGTCCAACATTATTTTTTTTTGAAAATCGAGAAAGGCTGCATTTACACTATGCCATCAACTTAATTATTTTACTGTACTCTTCTTTCGTTTAATTCTACAAATAACGGAGATTAATCAAGAGCAGGGTTTTATAATCTGACAAATTCATCTCACAAAAACAATAATATGTACAAGTTAAAATATTGTACTGAATACACCGACAAAACATCTGACACCTGTCAATTGCGTTGATCAATACGTTGATCGTACGTTCAGACTAAAAGAGAAGAGTTGTAGAGTTAACGCAACTTCATTCATTTCTATTTTACACATTTGAATTGGCTTGGGTGCCGATCAACAAAAGTTGAATGTAACTGTTGAAATTGTTGATCAGCAATGTTGATTTATATAAATTAATAAAATCGCTTCTTAAGAATATAAATGTTACACGAAAAATGTGTTGTCCTTCTACACAACAACTACATATTCAATGGCTTTTTTCAATGTTGATAAATACCTCATTCGTCAGTACATTTTAAAGCCTCTGACACCATTTTAATCAAGATGAATTTTCTTTGCCGAAATGACCCAGTGAATCACGCCAAGAAAATACATCGCAACTTTATTTATTATTTTATTTATTTATTTATTAAATTAAAAAGATTAACAATAGATACAAAAAGATAAAATCTTTGAGCAGTATCCTAGTTTGAAGAGAAGCTTTGACCAAAAGTTTGATACATTGACAATATTTTGTAAATCAATTGGGAGAGTATTCCACTCTCTAATAACTGAAACATAGAAAGACCGCTCTGTAGTTGTGTATGAGAAACGCGGTACAATAAGCTTAATGTCTCTGCAAGACTGTGCAAATTGCAGTGTATCTTTAAGATATTCTGGGCATCTGCCATGGATAATATTATGTAGTCTTAAAATATTTCTAAATTTATAATATTCATCAAAAGTAATTCCCAAAATACTCGTAGATCGATTAAGATGAGATACACTGACATACCTAGGTTTATTATAAATAAAACGCAAGCAATCATTGAATGCAACATTTAACTTACGCTTACATTCATAGTCCAAGCATGGGTAAACTGAACATATAAATATAAAAAATGGCATTAAAAGGGCTTTGACTAAACGAAGCTTCATTAAAGGTGAAAGTAGTTGAGCAGAGTATCTCAGTCCACGAAGACCTGCATATATTTTTCTAATAGTAACAGAGATTGCATCACAACAACTAAGTCGGCTATATAACGTGAAGCCTAAATATTTAACCTTGTCGAAGTAAGGAATTATTTCTCCATTGAGAATAATTGGTGGGAAATCAACCGAATTAATTTCATTTCTGGAACAAATAATAGCAATCGTTTTGGAAGGGTTAAGTCCGAGTTTATTGTCACAAGCCTACAGTTGAATTCGTTTTAAATCTTCATTAGTTCGAACCACAGCGTCTTTCATCAATCCAAGTGGACTATTAATATAAATTAAAACATCATCTGCGTACATATGAACTGAACAGTCTTCAACAACATCAGGAAGATCATTGATAAAGAGTGAAAAAAGAAGTGGCCCTCAAACAGAACCCTGTGGTACTCCTGTATTTACAAAAAAGGGGGAAGAGATACCGCTTTCAACTTCTACCGATTGTACTCTTTTTTTTTCAAATAATTACATAGTAGATCATTTCAGAAAAGATGTATTCGAGAACTTGAAGATTTGTTGAAGCTTAGAAACAAGAATAGAGTGATCAATACAATCGAAAGCCTTTGAGAAGTCCAACAGCACCAAAAAAACAATTTTGTCAGCATCCAAGGCAAATCGAAGATCAGAGGTGACTTTCATAACTGCTGACTCACAACTATGTAAATTCCTAAAACTCGACTGCCATTTAGAGAGGTTTTGGTGGATGTTAAGAAAGCCTATCATTTGGTTGTACATGAGTTTCTCAAAAACTTTCGAAAAATATGATAGAACGCTAATGGGTCTGAAATCAGCTGGAATACTTGGGTTTGTTTTTTTGGGTATTGGAACTATTTTTGCTGCTTTCCAAACTATAGGAAATTGGGAGGAATATAAACAAAAATTAAAAATATGAACCAATAACGGAAGAATAATTGGCAAAATGAGTTTGATAAACTTTGGTGAAATATGATCACAGCCAACAGCATTTGACTTAATTGAACGTTAACACATTCAAACGAAAAAGTCTCAAGATTGTCATTATTTAAAATATTATCAAAATCATCCAAACTAACTGGATTAGATACTTGAGGTGCATAAAATGTACACATATCTTCGGCACTAAGTTGACATTTCTGCGACTAAGTGTCTTTACAAACTCCTGCCGCTTTAAGATTATTCCATAAGGCTTTGGTGTCAAGCTTTGGGTTCAATTTTTCAACTAAATACGTTCTTTTAGATGATCGAATAACACAAGATACCTTATTTCGAGCAGTATGATATTGCCTTTTATTATATTCCGTGGGATTCCTTTTAAATCTTCGAAAAAAACGTTCGCTTTCTCTTATTAAATTTTTAATTTCAAGGTTGTACCCCGGACAATTAGATGTTCTATTTCGCCACTCTTTAATAGGAACAAAGTTATCAAACAACTGGCAAATATCGGGTGATTTTTTAAGAGCTTGAGAACTTTTTAAAAAAAAAAAAACGCATAAAATTTGCAAAATCTCATCGATTCTTTATTTGAAACTTTAGATTGGTCCATGACATTTACTTTTTGAAGATAATTTCATTTAAATGTTGACCGCGGCTGCGTCTTAGGTGGTCCATTCGGAAAGTCCAATTTTGGGTAACTTTTTCGAGCATTTCGGCCGGAATAGCCCGAATTTCTTCGGAAATGTTGTCTTCCAAAGCTGGAATAGTTGCTGGCTTATTTGTGTAGACTTTAGACTTGACGTAGCCCCACAAAAAATAGTCTAAAGGCGTCAAATCGCATGATCTTGGTGGCCAACTTACCGGTCCATTCCTTGAGATGAATTGTTCTCCGAAGTTTTCCCTCAAAATGGCCATAGAATCGCGAGCTGTGTGGCATGTAGCGCCATCTTGTTGAAACCACATGTCAACCAAGTTCAGTTCTTCCATTTTTGGCAACAAAAAGTTTGTTAGCATTGAACGATAGCGATCGCCATTCACCGTAACGTTGCGTCCAACAGCATCTTTGAAAAAATACGGTCCAATGATTCCACCAGCGTACAAACCACACCAAACAGTGCATTTTTCGGGATGCATGGGCAGTTCTTGAACGGCTTCTGGTTGCTCTTCACTCCAAATGCGGCAATTTTGCTTATTTACGTAGCCATTCAACCAGAAATGAGCCTCATCGCTGAACAAAATTTGTCGATAAAAAAGCGGATTTTCTGCCAACTTTTCTAGGGCCCATTCACTGAAAATTCGACGTTGTGGCAGATCGTTCGGCTTTAGTTCTTGCACGAGCTGTATTTTATACGGTTTTACACCAAGATCTTTGCGTAAAATCTTCCATGTGGTCGAATAACACAAACCCAATTGCTGCGAACGGCGACGAATCGACATTTCACGGTCTTCAACAACACTCTCAGAAACAGACGCAATATTCTCTTCTGTACGCACTGTACGCATTCGTGTGGTTGGTTTAATGTCCAATAAAGTAAACTGAGTGCGAAACTTGGTCACAATCGCATTAATTGTTTGCTCACTTGGTCGATTATGTAGACCATAAATCGGACGTAAAGCGCGAAACACATTTCGAACCGAACACTGATTTTGGTAATAAAATTCAATGATTTGCAAGCGTTGCTCGTTAGTAAGTCTATTCATGATGAAATGTCAAAGCATACTGAGCATCTTTCTCTTTGACACCATGTCTGAAATCCCGCGTGATCTGTCAAATACTAATGCATGAAAATCCTAACCTCAAAAAAATCACCCGTTACAATTATTTAGAATTGAAATTTTATTATCAATGTTTGGTGTTAGACAGATGTCTTGCCAGTTAACATTACAAGCTGCAACTTCTAACTCAATTAGGTTAATGTTCGGAAAAGATCTGTAAGTTGAAACTGAATCCCTTGCATCCAATGAATCATTCATATTAAATTGTACAGAACAGCAGATGATGTCATGTATGAACTCGCAAGTGGGTCTTAACTGATCATTTCCCAAAATACGACGCTTAGTTTGTCAAAAACAGATCAATAAGAGAAGGATTATTCGTGGACTGGAAACAGGTTGGCCACTGTGTGTTAATAAAAGATAGATTTAATTTATCACAAAAATATTGAGTTCTTCTTGAATAATAGTTGTTAACTAGAATATTGACATTAAAATCACCACCTAACAACACAGAGTTATGCGAAGGACTAAGTTTGCTTATAATTTCTTCAAGTTATTTGAGATCTTCCTCTCTAAAGTCGGAAGGTGGACAGTAGCAGACAACCATTAAAAGTTTTTCTGTTCCATTTGTTATTTCCAAGATATGTAGCGGGTAACTACGGAATAATACCTCCTAACCCGATAAATACCATAACTTTTAAGACACACCATAAATACGAGTAACAGAAGTCTAATTGAGGCTATGAGTGCAATAGTGGCGTAACCCACTTTTTTTCAAAAATGAGTTTTTCATAAAAATGGATCTCTTAATATATCTATTTTAATACAAAAATATTTGTATGCAGCTATCTACACTCAAAACTAGATGGCACTCAAAAAGGTGTTATTGCATTTTATAATTTGATCATAGTTTAAGTGTAATAGTGGCGTAACCTTCATACTTCTCTTAGAAACTGTTAAGATTCTACGCCCGCCATGAAATGAATGAAAAGAAATGAAATGAAAAGAAAACTGAAAGCGCTAGGCAGGGGCTGAGGCAAGATTCGGAAATGGCTAAAGTATCTACCGTTACTTTGGTTTTAACTTTTGATCTCATGAAGATCCTTCCAACTCACTATATTAGGTACAAAAGACAACTTTGGACCTTTTGCTTCGGCATACATAATATGGGTACTGAAAAAGTTCACATGTATATTTGGGATGAGTCCACAGCGTCAAGGGGGCTTCAAGAAATAGAATCTTGTCTTATGAATTATTTTAAGAACGTAGGAAAGTCTAAAAAATTTAAAAAATTATTATGTATTCTGACCAATGTGGGGCCAAAACAGAAATACATATAAAACTTTCACTGTTGTGCTAATTTTTGGTATCCCATCCCGATTTTATGGTTGAAGAAATCGGCCATACATTTTTAGTCAGTGGCCATTCCTATTTCCCATGTGACCAAGATTTTGGTATAATAGAAAAGATACGAGTAACTTCGTCCCAGATGATTGTATTAACGTCATTTCTTCGGCCAGAAAGAGAAACCCATTTGAAATTGTGAAAATGACTTCATCTGATTTTTTTTCCACAAAATCTCTCGAAGAAAATATCACAAACAGGAAACTATCCATTTCAAATTCCAAGATTGAATGGCTTAAAATTCAGTGGTTACATTTCGAAGAAAGTAAACCATTTTCAATTTTTTTATAAATATTCTAATGAAATTGATGTTTTACTCGAAGAGGTAAATGTAAAAAAGAGACAATATATTAATATTAAAAAAACTGAACCAGCTTGAACAACCTAAAATAAACGATAACAAAAAAGAAAGACTTAATTGAACTTCTTCAATTTATATCACCAATCCATCACTTTTTTTATAATAATTTTGAAAAGTCAACAAGTGTTCCAACCGAAATATTTGATGATTTATCAAACGAGGAGTAAAATCATTAAAAAAAAAGTAAAAATGTACATTTAATTTTTTTGTTGTTAAAATGTGAACTATTAGAGAAATAAAAAAAAATATAATAAGTTTGGCGTAACCTTTTTTCTTTATTTTTACAGAAAACCATGAATGCAATAATGGCGTAACCCACCTTTTTTTTAAATGAAGTTGAATTAAAAAAAAAAAAGCTTGGCCTACAAAATATGCCTTTTTTAAAACCGTTCCACGTTTTTAGATAAATCTAAAATGTCGAAGGAAAAATACAAAAAATGTTTAAAGAAAACCTGATCTTAAATCTCTCGTACCTCTTAAGTGAATTTTATGGGTTACGCCACTATTGCACTGACAGCCTCAATTCCTCGTAACCAAGAAATATAGCGGCTAATCAAGAAATAATAACTTTTAAGATGATAAATACAATACGAGTACTTCTTTAGCGATACTTAAACAACAACAGATGATCTATTCTATTTCAAAGATCCAAAAATCAGTTATTACACTGGCGAGTAGATGGCTTTTTATGGTAAGATAGTGTAAGCTATAGTGTAAAGAAAAAAGACAAAAAATAATTGAAAATTTACAAACCCAAGGATAAAAAGAGACGGACTTATAACACTGCTGTCACTAAGATCCGTATCGTTTTATTTTCAAGGGAAGATCCAGATCCGGATCCAGATAGATTTGTGAATAATAAAACGCACCTATTATCGCTTAAATACGTTTTTCGTGTCTATTGCGTTACGGTATCTAACAGCTATGGCGCAAAATTTTAGTTGAATTAGTACGATGTTAAAGCTGTTTTAGTATGAAACTACATAGGTTAAAATAACGTTTAAAAATGTTTAAAATTAAGAATGAGTTAGTAAACTACTTTAAAGTTAGCAAATTGTTAAGTAGTATCATACTAATACCTTAATAGTAGGTTGTTTAAAATTTTGCGCCTATATGTTTGAATAATATAAATTCAATCATAATTTACTAAACTATTTTATAATTTAAAAACATTTTATAATTTATAATTAATTTAGATACAAATTGGAAGAATTGTACGCTTCATGCAAATAAATAATAATTAATTAATTGTTAATAAATTTATTGTCTCCATTTTTGTAAAAACTTGAGAATTCATATTAGACTTGGATAAAGTTTAACAACCATTAATTTCACCTTATAACAGTAGTGGCGTTCGAGAACAATTGTATTAATTGCATTATGTTGACAATTTAATCAAAATTCAAAACAATTCTTATTGTTTAAAATAGTTTGAAGTAACCTTCTCCTTTTAGTTGAAGAAAAGCCAAATCTGATGTAAGTGTGTTTACACTTTGTTACTGCGATCTATAAAATTTTATATCGCTCAATTAAAAGAAAAAGTTTGAAAAAAAAACGAATGAAGCAATAATTTCAAGTTCAGAATTACTTCCGTTTAAAAATATCGAAAATACATTTCTCAAATGGCAGTTTAGATGACTTTTTCTTGAACAAAAAAAAAACATAGTTTGGAAACTTCCAGATCATCAATTTAAAGTAAAATCGTTTCGACAAAATAAAAACAAACCCATAAACTAATTCCAGTCCCCCTTTAACTTCTTATAAAAATCGATTCCACAAAGTCAATTATTAAAATCGCTGACAAAAGAATAAGAGTCTGTCTATTACACATTGTGCCGAAATAATTTAAATTGGATTCCTGGCCATTTGTGTGTGTCCTTCTCTTCAAAAATGATCGCCTGTCGCGGTGAGTTGGCCCACGGATATACACATAGACGCCACTCCCACCCAGCCCATTCGAACTCCAGCATAATACATTTTAATATTTTCGAATTGTAAGCAGACGACAGACATCCCAAAACATCCCACATTTTCGCAGATAAAAATCGATACAATCAACCAACCCCAAAGCCCAGCTGAGCAATAACACCCTCCTCATTCAGGAGTAGAGTCAAAAACGACTATATCTATCCATACGAATACCGACCGACAACCGACTGCAAAGATAAGAATTAATTCAGTCTGGCAAAAGAAAAAAAAAAAAAAAAAGAGGGAATTCCACCATGATTTACGCAAAAATACTGCGCGGCGGGCGGCGGCGGGCGTCGCAGATCTGGGGCGACATCTTTCCGAATCCGAATTACGTATTGCGAGTGCGTTTCTTTTTTTATGCGATAGTACATTTAATCCGACACCGATATGGGGCGAAGGCAAATTTTTTGGAAGGAACGTATTTTACCCTCATGTTCATCCCGAATAGTGCTGAACTCGAGCTGAGGCTGAGGAGAAATCCTCAAGATACAATGGGGGTAACTATTTGGGAAAAGATTTGGTGAAGATTTTTATTACAACACACACAGCATCTCTAAGGGCAAATTGACATATTTATTACTCGACTCGGTCGGATCAATTTCTTTTCCCTTTTTTTTTTTGTGTGTTGGTAAAGTGGAAGAAGCACATTTGCTGTGCTCGCATCTATAAGACGATTTTGTAGGATTAGCGCAACGCACGGATAATGTTCGACTAAGGAAATAAATGAATTCTAGTGAAGATATCATCACGATTGAACTATATTCAAAAATGAGGGCGAGGGCGACTACTCGTTGTATGGCCAGTCAAATGGAAATACTTATGAGGGTATTTGGTTCACGGATTGTTATAATATATCTATGCTCAATTGATGATGACACGAAAAGTTCCACCCTGCTTTACCGATACCCTGCTTAATTGATTTCTTAAATCTTTTTGTATTTATATAATAATCTTCCTTTATTTATTCAAGAGAAGTGTTTGCATCTGTTAAAGAAGTCTGTGTGCATACTTCTTTTTACTTCTTAGTCGGTCCAAGGTTTGCTACGAAATCAATAGTTCGGTAAGAACTATAGACCTTCTGCGATATTCTGCCAGGTGGAGTATCAGTTGCTGGAAATCTCATCAAGTTCCTCCTCTAAGCTTTTGATTTAGTTTTGCTAACTGAAATTCCTTTTACGCTTCATCTCCAAATTAACAAGTTACAGACTTATTGCGACACATGGAATCTCTCCATCAATATAAGTAAAACCAAGATTATGATCTTTGAGAAACGACTGAGGAGCAGGTTACCTGAAAAAAGATGATCTCTGAGCAATCTCTCAATCTTGGTGTGCTCTTGTCATCTAACTTGAGCTTTAATAAAAATGCCAAAGAAAAAAGAAGCTAAACTGACACTTAATATCATGTGACCCAAATTTTTCGCAAATCAAAATATTAACCTCCTGTCGAAATAGAAAGTTTTAAATGCAAATGTGAACACCTTTCTTTGTTTCGGAGTGTAGGCATTTGGAGTTCGTCCCTTTGAGCAATTCGCAGCCGTACAAAGGTATTTCTTCAAATGACTATTTCGATTGCCCAACTCAACACCCACATATGCAATATATCTGGATTCTGGTCTTGCCAACCTTATAGCTCATTCAGACTATTTAATAAGAGTTATGAAATAAAGTGAGTGGTAAAAGTCTCCATAAATCAGTTATGGTTAGATTATTAAATTCTAACTCTTCTTCCTTTAGAGAATGGAATATCGATATATCTGAAAGTTTCTCAGAAAAAAATGTAAGTGATTGGAAGGATACCTTCGCAAGGATTATCTATAAAGTTGATGACAAAAATACGATTAACTTTTAACAAGAGCCCCAACGTCAAGTTAAAGGTTAATCTATAAAAACTTAATCCAGCAATTGTGTAACGATGAAAACTATTTCAAAATACTCTTCTAAAACAATAAGCAGCGGACTGAAAATGGAGCCCTGTGTATCAAACGCTTTTGAGAAATCTTACAACGATAGAAATGTAGGTCGGTTAGCGTCGAAGTCTTGGCAAATATCGTTGACGACAAGTAAGAGGGCAGTTTTACAACTCCTTCCAGCACTAAAACCGGATTGAGCGGGGCCTAAAAGATCATTACATATCAAAAGCATTTGCATCTGCTTTAAAATGCTCTTTTCGAATTTAGACAGACTGTAGGATTGCAATTGGTTTCATCTGAGGATTGTTCTGGTTTTAAGACTTGGGTATTATAATTATTTCATCCAGAAAACAGGATATTCAGAAGGGGTTAGTATTTGATTGCAAATATATAAGTTATGTATTTTAGAAGCACTAAAAGGAGCAACTTTAAAAATTAAAGATTTTTTTGACAATCAAAGCTTCAACAACGTCTTCATTGGATAATCGCGAAATTCATTTCATTGTCATTGGGGCCTATCGGGAATCTCCCTGGAAATTTAGTTTCCCTCGGAATTTTTTGTTCCCACGGACTTTTTTTCGTCAATCGTGAATATCGCTTCCGATAAAAAGAAGTACCATACATCTGTTGTCAAAAAAGACCTTTGAATTAGGCTTCCCTCAGAAATGGAAGAAAATCACGATACCCATAAATTACGCGGGAATATTTCGAACTCATTCACGATCGCATTTTTTGAAAATGGGAATTCTTCACAGGGGAATTATTTTATTCACGATAGCCCCCATTAGCTCCAATAGAAGAGTTAGTAAACAGTTGGTCATCTTGCCTTATTGACTGTGCATTAGGGTGGAGCGAAAATATTTTTTTTGTTTTAAATCTTTAAAGCCTATATGCGGAAAAATTGCCTCTGGGGTCGCAAAACATAGGTAAAAAAATTGGTTTATCTATGACGTCATATTCAGGTTCCTATATGATGTCAGAAATAAAGATTTTCATAGTAATTTTTTTTTTTTAATTTTGAGTCACATTATTTATGCATACTTTAGTAATTAACCCCCCTATTACACGCCGTCTCCACTAGCGATAAATCCATCGCAATCGCAATAGCCAAAGCAGAAAGCAGAGAGCAGAAGAATTGTCAGATTTTTGTGGCTGGGCATTTCATCGCATACTTTTTTAGTATAGTAAATAATTTTAATGGATATAAATGAGTTCTATGGACAATTTCAAATCAGATTTTTTTTTAATTTTGTTAGAAAAACGTAAACCTCAAGCAAAAGCTTTCTTCGCACGCAAAACTCAAACTCAGTTAAATTAAATTTGGGTACGCCAGAACAATATGACAGTTCTCCTTGCGATAAAGCAAGCGATGAATGGTATGCGATGAGAGCATACTTTCTATCGCAAGCGATGAAAATATAGCTGCGATGGCGGTCTCTACTTGCGATGATGAACGCATGCTTTAAAGCATGCTCTGGATTCATCGCTAGTGGAGACCGCATGTTATGGAAGACAACTCAACTATAGTTTAGTTGTAATTCTTAGAATTGGTATTATCGATCACAACCAGTTGACTGTCAAAGCAGACAACTAACAAAATGGCCGACTTTTCAGTTGTCTCTTTGTATTATGTAAGTAAGTTGAGTTGTGTCTCGGTTGTAATAAGCGTCAAAATCAAACAACTGGTTCGAAGTAGTTGTGTAGACCATTTTAATGAAAGAATCTGCATTCGGATACAAAATATGGACACAAAACAGTATCTAAGTTAAACAAACATTTTAATAAAAATAGAATGTAATGAGTGTATTTTAGTTTGTAAACTACATGGCCATCATAATTTGAACGACTTGTTGCTCTATGTTAGTTGAGCATTTATCCATTTTCCACAAATGAGTTCCTCAATCACATCTACCACGTTTTTAATACAACTGACACTACCGATTGAGTCAGTCCTAAATTAAAATCATTGCCACTACACTTTTGGCAACTTCCTTCGTTCATGAAACGAAGAACAGTAGCAAGTTTAACAATTGGTGGAATCGCTGAGGAACGTTGGTTATTTTAGGAAAACTTTATTTCGAACCAAAAAAATGCATACTTTAGAAATAGAAGTGTACATAAGTTTATTAAATATACGTTCTTTTTTATTTTGCTACATTAAGGAATTCTCATCTTCCAAATCACCGAAAAACAATCGAAAGAACTTTAAATCATATAATTTCTTATTTTTGCTTTTGTATTTCATGTTGAGCAGCTGGTTTTGACAGCAAATCGACTCCTAAAAGACGGCAACGTATTTTTTCATTACAACTGATTTTAGTTGTCTTGGAGTTGAGTTGTGTTGATGACAACTCAACTAAGTTGAGTTGTAATTCATAATAGGCGCATAAATTGAATTTCATTAATGAAATAGCGATTTTAGTAAATTAAACAAATTAATTTTAGTCATATTTAAATATTAATAATCTAGCACTTAAGCCCACATTTGAAAAAATTAAATCAAAGACTAAGTGAGTTTATTTCTTTGTTTCGTGTCTCGTCTTTTTTTATTCTTTTTTCGTCAATCGTTACAATTCCTTTAATTGTAAAAATGCCGAAAACACGTAGTGAAGTCGAGTGTTTTTTTGTTTGTTTTTGGTTTTTTGTTTATTCGGAATTCCGTAAATGACAAAATAGGAGGTAAGGACCCAAGTGTAGGCGAATTATCATCAAAATTGATGGTAAATTTAAAAAGTGTGGCTTGAAGCATCATTTCCAGTTGTATCAGATCAGCAAATTTTGCACAAAATAAAAATCTACAACGAAAAATACAAATCTATTAAAAAAAAATGTAAAATCCAAGCAAACTTCATTTATTCAGAAGCTGAATTTATTCAGGTCGACTAGCAAGCAACTATTCGACATTTCATCATGCAAATGTAAAGATTTTTCAAACTGTCCTTGTGACAGAAAAGTACCACAGTCAGAGCGCGGTTTCTTGCCTAACCAAAGGCAGTCGAGGAAAATGGTGATTGGTAATCTTGATTCTAAATTTACCAAGATAATTCAGAAGAGGTATGATCGCAAGACTAAGGGGGCGATGAAAGGAAAATTGCATGAAGAGGCGACACAATCTAAAAGACCCAAAGCAGACCTCCATATATCCGATGAGAGTGAAGATGACCGAAATGCCTCAAGTGGTGATGAAGTTGAAATATCCACCAAAATGCGTCCATCATCATCAAATGCACTTCTAAAATCGCATGGTAGAATAAATTTGACAAATTTAGCTTCAGCATGCGATACAGCAGGAGTATCCGACAGATCAGCGTCAATTCTGGTAAGTTCTATTTTACAAGACCTTGGTGTTGTTTCCAAAATAGATTCTTCGAAAGTAGTTGACAGAAGCAAAATTAGATGAGAAAGAAAAAAATTCGTCAAAATGTTCAATGTCGAAGCGGAGAAAATGACATTATTACCGGGTTATACTTCGATGGAAAGAAGGACAAAACCATGATCTTGAAAAAATTGGGGTCCAGAATACATAAGAAGATTTCGACGGAAGAACATATTGTATTGTTTCTGAACCAGGAGGACATTATATCGGACATGTCCCTCCAACTTATGGAAATGCCAAGACAATATCTTCAAGTATTATTGATTTTTTCAAAACATCTTCTGTATTGATGTAGAAAAAGTTAAGGCAGTTGGATGTGATGGAACTGTGGTAAATACGGGAGCTAAAAATGGTATCATTTCTCAGCTTGAAAAGCCCATAGGTAAACCCGTTCACTGGTTTGTTTGTTTGCTACATTTTAATGAACTTCCCCTTCGTCATTTAATGACAAATGTTTGTGGTAAAACCAATGATCCAAAAGGATTTTATGGGGCCTTAGGTAAAGGTCTTGAAAGTTGTTGAAAAAATGCCTCATGCAAGGTGGTTTACAACAGCTAACAGGATTCTTCGACTGTATGTTGCAACTGAAAACTTTTCAGAAGAGTAACTGGTTCTGGCACAGTACGCAATAAAAGTATATGCGTTTGCCTGGTTTCAAATAAAATTAAATCCCTCTTGTTTGGATGGACCGTAGCACATTTCAAAAATAATCAAATCTTGTAACTTCTTGCCGAAAAAACTTAAAGTAAATTCATCAGACAATTGAACGAAACGCATATTTTTGTCACTTAGAAAATATTTTACTTGAGGAGAATTCTAAAAATCAGAACAAAGGATAAGAAAGGAATCCACCAATTCAAAATACCGAAAATCAACTTCGAAGCCGATGATTACATTGATTGGACTTCATCTGTTGTGACAGAACCTCCCTTGACAAAAATGATTCCAGATGAAGACTTACAGGCTATGGTTGCAAATGTTCCTGATAATATCGAATTATCAAAATATCCGTGTCACACTCAAGCTGTTGAGAGATGTGTTAAGCTGCTGACGGAAGCTTGTGCTTATGTGTGTGGACGAGACTCAAGAAATGGATTTATGAAAACCAGAATCGCTTCTCGAAAAAAATTGCCGAAATTTATTACGAAGAAGGACTTTGTTAAGACCTTATTAAATGATTTTTTATGGGTAAATAATACTACTTTTCTTTAAAATAAATGTATGCTTAGATTTTAGATATTTCTTTATTTCAAGAATAATAACCGAGTTGATAAAATCCTCGAACCAGCGTTCCTTAATTGTTTTAAATATAACAGTATAAGGTCATAAGGTAAATTCAGCCGTTCACCTTATTGATGTAGCTTAAAAAACTATTGTTCTTCATTGTCATTTTCAGGTACCTGTAAGACTGCAAATTTAGGATTCCTTTTTAATAAAAAATAAAAATTTCTTTTAATTTATGCTAATTACAATAATATATATATTTTTTTTTTTAATTTAAGTTTTTGATACTAGTCGAGGGAAAATGCAAGTCAACTCTTAGGCGTTTTAAAAAAAAATTAAACATCAAAATTCGCTCCACCCTACTATGCATTGATAGAAACTGTGAGTTGAGAGCATTGCAGTCTAGGTTCACAAATAACGTACTAGTACGGTTTAGAACGCCAAAAAAACGCACGATTTTTGGGAATTTTTTTCTCGGAAACTTTATTAAGTAATAATATAATTTTTTTTTAAATAATGAATACATGCGTGTCAAGAGTACAAACAAATTTGTTTATCGAATTTTGGCCGAATTATAGAGGGCGCCAAAGTCGACTCATCAAAAAACACATCGTCGTATTGCGGACAGTTAATCTCCGGATCTACTGAACCGATTGTTGCAACTTGATTGTTTTTATGTTTTCTAAGATAATTTACAACAATTTCACCAAAAAGTTATGAAAAAAAAAAAAAAATGGCGACCCAAAAATGGCCAAAAAAAAAAAATCAAAGCTCGAGATTTTTTTGGTTTTGACTTTTTAAACAAATTGTGGTAAATTGTCTCGTAAGAAACCTTCCTTTAAATAATCCACTTTGTTGTTTTTGTTTCAGTCCAGCCAATCCTGAGATTAACTGTCCGCAATGGGACAATGTATTTTTTGATGAGTCGACGTTGTGCCCTCTATAATTCGACCAAATTTCGAAAATTAAAAAAAAAAATGTTTGTACTCTTGACGCATGTATTCATTATTTAAAAAAAAAATATGTTATTACCTAATGACGTTTCCGAGAAAAAAAAATCCCAAAAATCGTGCGTTTTTTTTGGCGTTTTAGACCGTACTAGTACCTTAAACTCGACCGCAAGCCCCATTGCGTAGCTATTACTAGATAACTTTTCCATCTGTTCCTCAAGATTAAGGAAGTTTTCATAGTAGAGCCGCTTTGCAGCCCTGATACGAACAACAACCAAATTACGAAATCTTATAAGTGTCAAAAAAAAAAAAAAAATACTTGAAGCTTATGTCGGCCGTCTCCAACGAGCATATGTAAATTTCTTTCACTGATGACTCCTTTGTACCTGATTCTGGTTATTTCGATTATTTGCCAAATTTCTCCCTAGACCCATCTCTTCCACTTACCGTTGACCCATGTCTAATCGAAAATATGCTAAATCAACTTATTGACGAAATTCTTCCTGGTCCTGATGGCCTCCCTGCAATATTCCTGAAAAAATGCTCTTCAGCTCTCTCTTTACTCCTCTCTAAAATTTTCAGCTTATCGCTATCTCAAGGAAAATTTCCTCAGGTATGGAAAACCTCTTTCATAACCCCAATACACAAAAAGGATCCTAAGAGCGATGTTAAAAACTATCGTCCCATTGCCAAACTTTCACATATCCCTAAAATATTTGAAAGTATCTTGTACGAAATTCTGCTGTAAGTCTCTGATCTCTCCAAGACAACACGGCTTTCTTAAATGTAGGTCTACAACCACTAACCTTGTCGAATTTGCATCGAATTCCCTATCTGGCTTAGAGAACGGAAAGGAAGTTGACGCTATATTTACTGACTTTAGCAAAGCTTTTGACAAAATTTCGCATAAACTAATACTTTTCAAATTATCCGCCCTTGGCTTTGAACCTAATTTCTTGAAATGGATTTCTTCTTACCTAGAAAACCGTTATTACTGTGTTTGTTTCAGATCTGCCTTCTCTAGTCCTTTCTTAGCTACCTCCGGATTCCCACAAGGCAGCCACTTAGGTCCTCTCCTTTTCATTCTTACCATTAACGATATTGAAAACGTCATCAAACATTCCCATATCTCACTCTACACTGACGATACTTAGATCTTCAAAACACGACTCTTCCCTTATCCAACAAGATCTCGACAGTTTCTCAGTCTGGTGCCTTAAAAACTGCTTAGAGCTAAATATTGCCAAATGCCAATCAAGCACTTTTTCACATAAGCACATAAAATCTCCCCCACATGTCTACCTTCTACATAACCAACCCATATCAACTGTTGAATCGACCTTGGAATATTATGCGACCGAGAGCTCAACTTCTTGGTACATATCGATAATATTATTTTAAGAGCCAACTCATCACTTGGTTTTGTTAAACGGTGGTCCAAAGAATTCACCGAACCCTACGTCACCCGATTTCTTTACATAACGTTTGTTCGTCCTCTACTTGAGTACGCCTGTCAAGTTTGGTCCTCATATCAACAAATCCACATCTCTAGAATCGAGAGCATTCAACGTCGTTTCCTAAGATTTGCCCTTCGCGGTCTTGGAATAATCTTGGAATAATCCCTTGATCCTGCCCCCTACCAAAACCGCTTTTAACTATTTAACCTAAACACACTGCAAGAACGGAGAGATATAGCAGAGATTCTCTTCATTCATCGGCTTCTCTCAGGCTCCGTTCACTGTCAAACTCTTTACAACTCTATCTTTTTCAGCACAAACCCTCGTAACCTTAGAAATCCTTGCCTTTTCTATCTCCCTACCAACTGTACCTCCTATGGCTCCAACGAACCTATTACGCGTATGCTGCGGAGGGTTAATTCGAATGAAAACGATTTCGACTTTAACCTCAGCACTCCTTGCCTAAAACACCTCCTCCGAAACACAATCCAATCATAGCTATTGGTTCTAGTTTTAAATTAGCACAATTCTAGCTGTAAGTTTCATAGTTTTAAATTAAATTAAGTTATGAAGCTTGTATTAAACTAAATAAATGGGGGTATTGCCCCCACCAAAATCAAATCAAACCAAAATCACATTACGATTTTGTATCAAAAAGGATAATTTTCTACTACACCAAGGTCGCTACCTGGTGAGTTGAATAAAAAGTCAATTTAGCTCGCCGCAAATAATAATATTAGTAGTGAAGCAGGATATCCCTTCTAAGATATTCAAAATAGCCGATAAATTTACATTCTTCTTGGGTTTGTAGGTCACTCCAATCTGCAGACGTTCGAAACCAATCGAAACATTAATTAACAAAAATTCGAAAGTGTTATTTGCATTTGTGTTGTTTCCAATAACATTGTTTTTGAAAACTTTCGATTGAATTGCAGACTAGGAGACTGCTACGCTGGCCAATAGAGGTTGCTACCACGTACACAATTAGAATTATGTAAATAAATTATTAATAATAAGTTTACTTAAACAATATTGTCATTCTAAAATTTAATCACATTTGCTTCACTTTAAAGCAGAAAATAAATTAGTTTCAACTTACCACCACAATACTCCATTTGCGACAGAATTTTCTTATGGCCGTATAGCATCACGGTTTTATCGTCCAGAAGTTTTTCTTGGGTTTCGTACCAGTTGATGCTGAGGCAGACCTCGCCGATGACCGTTGGGCATCTGAGCATCGACGATTGTTGTAGTTGAATGGAGAGGAAGACGTTGTTGTTGTTGTTGCTGTCAGCATGCCTATACCCTGGTCCTCTGATGAATTCATGCTGCTCTTTGATGTTGATGTACCAGAGGCTGTTGACGACCGACAACTTCTTAGATTATGTGGCAGAGTTGTTGTGTGCATCACAGATTGTGTACCTGTTTTGTAATATCTAAGGCTTTCATTATAACTAGCACCACTACTACTACCACTGCCACTGAATCCGCTATCCAGGTCTCCCTCATCGAATTCCGGATTGATGCAGGTATGGTCCTTCAGTTCAATCGAGTTCAAAGTGCTGGACAGATTTTCCAAACTGGTATGGGACATCGCTGGTGGCTTCTCCTCTTGGGTGGGACTTATATCAGGTGGGGTTGGCGGCATGATTAGTGCTTCTAGCGACAAATTAAGTTCGTCAAGGACACGAAAATGGTTATGCTGCACGCGACGTAGTTCTTCTTTGACAGCACCAGTATTAGCTGAGCCTATTCGGTTATCGGATAAGACTTTGCGAATTTTCTGCTCGTTTACCTCTTCGTAAAGGTTTTCAGTTGTTCCGTACCTGGTGGTGTACGTATGTCGTTCTTCGGATGAATGGGCTGCGTTGAACGCTTTCGAACGGAAACTTTTCGCTAACAAGGCTCGGATGGAATTTCTCGGTGGGCTCTTTGAAGGGCCAGGAATTGGCAGAATTGGTGAAAGCCTATCTTTATGAGGTATGTTCGTATGGCATTTTGCAGCACCGGGCTCGTAGTATGCATACGAGTATACATGATTGATGGGCGCTTGTTGCTGTTGCTGTGGCGTTCCTGGCATTGACTGGTGAAGTGGGGTCATCGCAGATGTTGATGGAGTCATTGCCAACGGCATGTTTGGCGCTACGACTCCAGCAGCAAAACCATATTCCAAAGGCTGGTTAGATTCGAACCTATCCATTGTCGCCGCCGAAAGATTTTTTCTTGACCATTTAACCTGAAAGAAAAAACCGTTTGAGAATGAGGGCTAATTCGTTTATAACGAAAAAAAACTCACCTGTTTTTCCGTGTCAATTTTTTGATTGCTTCTTCTACTGTGTCCTCTTCTTCGTCGTTCTGAAAACGAGTCCCCATGGCAGGCATTGGTGGCGGCTCGCATCATTTCATTCGATGTTGGCATGCAAAACTCTATGCTTTCGATGTCATCGGGAAATATTAAATCGCCTCGTCCACTTATAGTGTTTGATGAGACCATTCTACCGCCTCCGCTGGAAATACTGTCTCCATCACTACCCATCAACATGCCTTTAGACGACGATTTAGGATGTCGCATCGACATTGAATGATGGTGAGGAGCTGACGTAGATGACGAAGCTGCTGCTACTGCCGCCGACGCCGCTGCCACCGCAGATGGATAATCGGACGGTGGTGAGAAATTTACAAATTGCGGCGATGGAGGCCGAGCGGAAAATTTCGCTGATGGATACATATCACTTTTCTGAAAAGTGCAATACGACGAGTGCTTGAAGTTTCTCCAGTTACTCAATGTTCATGAGTTCAGCTATGAAGTTTCTCTTCAAAGTGTGTGTCACAGGAACCCAAATGCGATAAGACAATATCCGATGCTGATGGATATGAAAAACGAGTGCTTCCAGCTCACGCCTACTCAAATGCTATCGGTGTTCATTGTGTTGGCCACTGGGGGTTGAAGGCAAAAAAATGAACAGCACTTCAGGCTGCAGTTTGGTAACGTCTCCTTTTGCAGCCACTGCTCAAACTGATGCACATCACACACTCTATAAAATGAGATTAAACAAAAAGAGGACATTAATCAGTATAAAGAGAGTATAAGAAAAATAAAGGAACACAAGTATAAACTACGATATGCTACTCCATGCGCACAACTATAGGGGATTTACGATAAGTACACTTGCGGTGGGAGTTGTGGTGGGTGGCGATAAAACAGGATAACCATAACGAATAGGACTACGGCGCAATATTTATTCATTATTTGGAAAAGTTGTATGCGTTTGAGGTGGCGGAATGTGGGTGGTGGCGACTGACACTGCCAGTGTTGATGGTTTTGATATTTTCAAACGTACTAGAAAGGGCGATATGGGTATTCCGAATGCAACTACTAAGTTATTTTGTTTCTTAAAAAAAGGAAAAGGATAAAGAGTCAGAGTTCGGATGGATACTGGTCATTAGAGGAAGTCTTAAGACGTTAAATCATATCACGGGTGCTCATGTAGAGTGGAACAGCAGTCTGCAAGTTCTTAAAATGTTTGCTGTCATCATACTGAGATAAAAGAGGAGCTATAGACTGCTGGTTGATGGATATTCATAGGGTATTTAAAATCTTGAACAAGATCAGGGTCGATCTGGGTAAGTTAGACTATCATAAATGACTATTAACAAATCTTCGTTAAGTTATTGCTCCTGCTTTGAAGCAATCACAAAGTAACTAGAGTTAACACGAACAATTTTAATAGCACATGGTACGTGCTTGACTATCTTGTCAGCTATTGAAAAATCCTTGATAAAATTGTATCAAGAAAGTATGTACGATGAACGATCAATGACTGATGCGTTACGAAATATAGGAAGGATTATCCATCGTGTAGATGCGTTGATGGCGTCAGATGGCTTATGGCGTAGTGCGATGGTCTGGGATGGCGTTTACGTCCGATGGTCTGGAATGCCGTTTACGTCGATATTCCGTGCGCATCTCAAAGAATATTGGAAGGCCAGTGATGTCGGCACGGATTCAATCGTAGACCAAAACTCATTAATTGACTAAACGTCATTTATTAAAGACGAATGTAGTTCCTTCAAAACTAAACCTCGCCATCGTGTAGAACTGTAGATCCGACGCAACTATCGAATGGCTTATTAATGGCTCGCTCATAGTGTAGAGTAGCCAATAAATTTTATGTGTTTCGGGACGGTCTGGCGCAGATCTACTTCATATAGGAATTCGCGAACTGATTTACTTATAGTAATTCCCGAAATCGTCGGTTTTAGCAAATGCAACAGCGATGTAGCTAACCAGCTGGTCAGCTGTAGTGAATTATTAGAATTTGCGGTGGGTGCACAAAGGAAATAAAGAAAAAACTCGGATCGAATAAAAAGGCTTAAACGATGATAAATAAAATGCACGACTGGGTCGCACGAACTTGCTCCTATGTAATAGACTAGGAATTTTAAAAACGAATGTTATTAGAGAAAACTGTTCATAAGGATAAAATTAATTTTTTAAATTCTTTTAATAGTAAGAGACAAAAACAGAATGCTATGCAAATATGAATTTATGCAAGAACAAATATTATAAGTCCTTGTAGTGGTTTCTTAAAAAAAAGCTTTTATTTACAATATTTTTAAAAAAAAGATCTGATATGCCAACTTTAAGTTTTTATAACTGTTCGAATGAAAATCAAATTTCCAAAAAAAAAATATTGAGCCGTTTTTGAAATATAGAATTTTCCAAAAAAAAAAAAAAATGATTTTCTTTTTTGCAAAAATTCAAAAAATATTTTTTTTAAGTTTTGAAATGCAATGGTTTTTAGACTTTTAAGAAGCATCTTTACAAAAAATTTAATTAAAATCCGTTGTGTCGATAATGAGTAATTCAAAATTTGAAAGAATGGTTCTATGGTAGGTACAAGCTGTAATATCTTAATTTCAATTTTTTTTTATAATATTAAAGATCGTTCAAATAAATTGAAAGAAAAAAATTTTTATCAAAATTCTAGGCCCCGTTTTCGAGAAAAATACGATTTTTGAAAACCATTTTTTAAAATTTGTATGGTGGGTACCTTTATTTTTAGGTAAAATAAACCTTTTTTTCAAACATCTTGTAGATTGTGTTGAGAAAATTTTATTTTTTAAATTTAAAAAAAAAATCTAGCACAAAAGTTTTCGAAATATTAAGTTTTGAAAAAAAAAAAATTGAATTTTTTTTTAAAAATCCAAAAAATTTTTTTTTGAAAATTTGAATACACACTTCTATTTAAGTTTTTGGGGAGCCTTAGCGAAAAAAAAAATGATCAAAATCGGTGGTACCGTTTTTGAGAAAATCAAAAACAAAAAAATGGTTCTTTAAGGGGTACCCTCAATAATCATTTTTCGGAAAATTTTTTCAACTAGTACTAGGCTGTAGTCGAACCGACAGACAGACCGACAGCAGAGAGACAGACCGACAGATAGGCAGAATTGTGAGACCCACTTTTTTAGTCTTCGCTATCATCGTAATGTTAACTTTGATCAAAATCTCGTGTTTGATTTTTTTTTACGTATGCATAACTTGCCTTATTGTGGTACCTATAAGTCGCAAGTAAAAAATAATATATGTAGATGAGAAAACAAAAATAAAGAATAACTAATTTAGGTCAGTACAGGAGTGTAATTTCGCTGTAGGGTAAGTGTCAGAAAACTTTTAATATTGGTTGTTTTACTACATTGGGTGCTGAAAGCCGTCTTCAAATATATGAAGGAAACACGAGTTTAGAACCCCCAATGCTGAGTTGAAATTTTATTTGTAATAAAGTAATTGAAAGAACTCAACTAAGCCTGGATAAAACAAAAGGATAAAAGCAAAGAAATATCAAAGACCAAATATGAATTTACAGCTTAATTTAGGTCTTGAAATGAACGCAAATTTCAGGACTACGCTATGTATGTACAAACATGCTTGTGGTGTTTGGTTTAAAAATGATAATTCAATAAATGTACTTTTTCAGTAAATGCATTTAAATTGGTTTTTATTTTTTTTAATAACTTTAAAGAATAATGGAATCATTAATTTTCAATTCAATGCATAGAAGTACCATATTTGAAGCTGATCAGACCACTCGCTTAGACTGCAGGTGGATGCAAAGAAGGCCTCAAAAGGAATTTGTTTTATAGAGCTATCATCTTTATACCAAACACCACAGATATGTTTGTCCTGAATCTCACATTTTTCTGGAAGAAATGTAAGAGGCCAAACGAACCGTTTAAAAGCACTTTTTCACCAAAATAAAATCAAACAAAATTATAAAATGAAGCACTCTTTTCATTGTACTTTACATCGCATTTGATAAAGCTTAACATCAAGCTCTGTTATCGAAAATACTTGCATTTGTTATTGAATCTTTTCGTCGTTGAATTAGAAAATAATTTATATTCTAATCTGATACTCATAAAATATATGCTAGTGTCCCGCAGGGCTCCGTTTTGTCCCCGACGGACGCTCTTCCTTATATTTATCAACGATCTTCTGTCTGAAACTTCTAGTCCAATAAATTGTTATGCTGATGACAATACCTCCTGCTTTCTATATTCGTTTCAAGATTAATTTTCTTGTTCTTCGGATGTGGAACTTGAACAGTGTATGATGAACTCATTAAATTCTGATCTCGACATTTTTGTCCATTGAGTAATGATTCCAAAACTCAATGCGGTTTTCTGTTGTTTAAGCGAAATCTCCCCCAATGCCACTATCTATGAGTGGAACTTGCAGCATGAGGAAACCGAACAACTCTCATTTCTCTTTGTGTGCATCACCGAACACCTTGTATGGAATGATCACATAATCCAACTGGACAACGACGCAAGAAATTGTCACTCCTTGCTGGAATTTTTAAGTTCTTTATTCATCCAAGACTTGAGTATAATTCTCATATCTGGACAGGAGCTCCAATTACTCTTTAAGATAGAATTTAAAAAAGAGCTTTTTAGGCGATAGAAGTATAACAGAAGTACATATTTGCATTCCTCGAACATCGCCACAGTGTTTCAAATATCTCATTATTTTAAAACAAATTTTTGTGAACAGTGTTCTAGTGAAATTCTTTCCCTTTAGTAATTCACCTGTGCTACCCGCACGTTTATGAATTTTCATCAGTTTACCTTTGGGGCCAACTTCGGACGCAATATGAAGTACAGAGATTATTTTTTAAGCCGGACTTCACGAATGTGAAATACTCTACCTGACTCTATTTTTCTTTCCCAGTGCAATATTCACAAACTTAGAATTAATGTACATTGGTATCTCCTTTCAAACCTTCCATGTTTTCTTAATGATCACACTGTCATTATCATGTCATAGTCATTTTTAGGGTAGTATTACTTACACCCCTTGACTTACACCACTTGACTGTGCGCATATTAAAAAAATATTTATTTACTTTTTCTTGTCTTAAGTTCTCGTCCATTTTCTGACAAATGCTATCTCCTCTAGATGAACTTATATTACTTATCAATTAAAAAAAATCGTTTATCACAGTTTCCGAGGCGAAAAAAAAAACGATTTTTTGAATTTTCAAAGCGGAATATCTCAAAAACGTGACGTCATAGAATATCTCTGTCTTCGGATTCGAGATTAGCACACCAAAAACTTTTGGAAAAGTAAGTATATTTTGATTTGTGCACCAAAAAAAAAACTATTTAATTTCATTGAACAGTTCAATTTTTAAAAAATATTTAAGGTCCAGGGAAAATGCACGAACTTTTTATTTAAAGGTTGGACCAAATACAAATTTCTTTTTAAAAATGCAATAAAATGAACAGAATTAAACTTTTTCTATGTATTATCTCTTTATTAGTAAGAGCAAACATTCCCATTAATTATATGGAACACAACGTCGTTCAAGTGACTGCCACGGTTGGCGTCAATTGACCCTTGTAAGTGAATAAATCGGAGATCTTTGTAAAGAATTCTCCTCAGGCTAGTGCGTGAAATGTTGAGCTGTTGAGATCGATGGCGAGTTGAATCTCACACTCTCGGGTAAAACAGCAACAATTTCGTCTGTGCGCACTTTACGACTACGGGGACCATTAGTGTTGTCGACTAGCACACCAGTATCACAAACTTTTTGCACAAACTTACATACAGCTGTACGCGGTGGTGGGTGGTGGAATTCCTGAGTTGAACTCGACATTGAAGAACATGATTGATCGAGTTGGTTGTTGATGTTGTTGGCCGCAAAAACAATTGTTGGGTTGAACTGATGTTAGTTGATGTATCAGGATCCGGTATGTTTAACGTGGATTTTTGTACGTTTCTTAATCCATCGACATCGTAGCCATAGCCTTTGATGGAATTTGACAGTTTATAACTTGACGAATAGAGGACGAATTCAGTTATACGTACAAAGAGTATTTTGTACCAAATGTTAGCCGAAAGACCTAAAATTGCTCTTTTCTTGAGCAACAAATAAAATCTTTTTCTTGAATTTTTTGACACTTTTAAAACCATGTACAAAGTAGCCATCATTTGATGTTATTTGGCAATTTATGGCTAATAATAATAGAATATTTTCTGAGAACTATCAGTGCCACAAGTCAATCTTATCATCGAAATCGAAATTAAAATCGAATAGGAACAGTATTGAAACATTTCAGTGTAATGAAAATGATCGAATGATCGATCGATTGAAATGATCGGATCATTTTCGTAATCGATTGTTGAACGATTCAATCATTTGAAATGAACGATTTACACAGCTTTACTACACAGCACTCACTTTGGAAATCAGTTTCAATATTTCCCGAAGTTGTTCCAGCGTAAAGCTCCGTTTTACGGAGGTATAATACTGACTTTCTGTCAAGATTTCGAGCGGAAAACACTTCTCAGTGTCAAAATAACGTATGATTTAAAAATAAACCACCAGATGGCCCAGCTTGTATAGCGAATATCACAATTCGGTGGACCTCTGTGCGGAATTGGGTGAATAAGGAAAGAAGGCTTGGTATTCCAACGGTCAATTTAAGTATAAGCTTTTAGCAATGTTTAAAAAGAAAACCTATCTCGTTACTCCTTCAACTTATCAGCTGATTCATCATCATTAAATCACACGTCTACGTGAAAAGGGAACTCGTTTATGTTAGGAGTTAATTGTACCATTCGATATTTTAATAACTCAAATACCTGTTTTTGTTGCTTTTGCAAAACACGGGTTGATTAAGCTAATGGTGGTACCTTACAAGTAGTTACATGCAACCTTACCAATATTTTGCACCGGCAGCGAATATAAAAAGTGAAAAGAATGGAAACGAACACGGGTAAATTTCCCAGTAAAAAATCGTGACGACCTAAGTTTTAGGCAATAAAATTAACTTCGACTTATACATCAGTCCTTTTTATGGGTAGTAATATTTTTGAGGTTATGTTTTTTATCCTTTTTCGGTTTTTTTTTAAGTCCCTAAGGAGATTATGTAAATTGTCCTCATGATACAAAAATTGTATAACACAAAAATTCCAACATTTTATATATTTTTCAAGATTGAGTCCAAGGTAATACTTTTTAAAAGTTAGCCATGGCATGGCGTCCTGAAAGCAAGAACTTGCAGTTTTTAAAAAACCTTCCAAATAATAAATAAATTTTACTTAAACTTAAATCAATTTGCGTTTAGGTTAAATTGATTTGCTATTTGGTTAAATAAATCTGCCTATTCCATTTCACGAAAATGCCTATATTTCGTGTACTAAGATCGAAAATATATTTTCGATCTTTGATGTGAAGATAAATAAAATGCACGACTGGATCGCACGAACTTGCTCTTATGTAAAAGTACTTTGGAATTTAAGATACATTTTATAAATATGGATTTAATGAGATAATAATGTTCAACTGCATAAAATTGCCGTCTGGTATCCGGAAAAGTATGAATTTATGCAAATAAACCTTAAAAAATCGTTTTATTATTAAATAAATTTTTTATATAAGAAATTTCTCTAAAATTATTCAAGAAAAAAATGTGGGATGCGGTATTTAATAATATTGGTTTTAGGAAATAATTTCAAAAAATAATCGTTCATAGGTTTTGAAGATATTGATTTAATTTTTTTATTTTTTTTTTTAAAACCCAATAAATATTTTTTCGAATATTTTTATATACAATATTATTTCAAACTTAAGGGGACTCCTGCTAAAAATTTTGAGATAAAATCCTTAGAGCCGTTAATGTAGGGTAGCCAGATATGTTTAGATGAAACTAGTACTGGAGTTTCAAAATCCCGGACTTTCCCGGACAAATGAGGATTGAAAAAAGAGTACAAAACAAGGACAGAATAAACTCATTTATATTGTAAGAGGAAACAAAAAATTGTATTAACATTTAAATAAAAATCAATATTTAGTTTAAAAATCACATTTTTAAGTTACAAAACATCTTTGAGAAAAAAAGGAACTTCATTTGTTTTTTTTTTTTAATAAATAGCCTTTACAGTGCTTGTTGTACTTTTCATTACATCTAATACTGTTAAGTATATCACTGTTGCTTTTTTGTTAAATTAATTCCTTTGTTAAAATAATTCCTTTGACGGAATCAGGTAACAGTTTGTTTCTATCTTTTGTCCACGTGAATTTAATAACGTTTTCTTTACAGCCGGAATTATCAAGCTTCTTCAAAATAGATTTAATTTTAAGTGGAACAAAATCGTTATCGATTCGCTCGTAAATATTATTGACAATATTTTGTAAAATTTCAACGGTTTCAATAATAGAAATGTCTTGTTTTTCAAGTTTTTGAATATTGACGTTGAATGCTGACATGAGAGAATGAACCAAAAATAAATACGCCTCTCTTAAGTCGTCTTTAAAAAATGTTTGCAATATTTTAGGCGGATTCTCGTACATAAGTAAAAGACGTTCAACAGAAAGATAGAGAGAAAGCCATCTGGTTTTCGAATGGTATAAGAAAGGCTTATATTCATTTTCACGAAATTCAGAAAAATCTCGAAGTCTTTCCGTTTTGACTGTGTAGATAGAGAAATAGTTGTATATTTTTACAATTATGATATCGGCGTCAACTGGTAAAGTATCACATCCATGGTAGATCGCATTGACTAATGTGATGGACATCCTATACCTATCATGTTTTGGTTGACTAAAGATTTTAACTTCGAATAGACATTGTTCGAACCTTTCCTTTGTCTTCCACCAAAATTGGTATTGCAATAATTGTCAGCGCAAAATCCACTTACTTTTGATAATAAGTTATTTTGTGTAAGAGCTTTAACAATAAGTTGGGCAGTTGTTCTATAATTTCTTTTCTCATATATTGGATCTGTTCGTTCACTTAATTTTAATGGGCCTCGGTTCATTTTTGAATAACCATTTAATTATAAGTAGCATAAAAGTAAATAGATACACAATGGGTAAAAGGAGTACAACCCGGACAATTATCAAAAACTATCCCGGACCTCCCCCACACAGTGAAAAAAGAGTACATGTCCGGGAAAATACGGACGGATGGCAACCCTACGTTAATGAGAAAGTCGAAAATTAAAAAAAACGGGTCTATGACAGGTACCCCTAATAACATTTTGCCCCAAAATTTGTTTGACCAAAATGTAGTCCATGTCCATAATATCACACTTATTTTTTTTTATCAAAATCGTTAGAGCCGTTTTCGAGATAAATAAGATTTTGCATTACGGGTGTATGCGGGGTACCGTTAGTTTTGGAGCTAAAAAAAAAAATTTCAATTTCTCCTCTAGGGAATCACCGAAAACCCTTAACTACCGAGATTGAAAGAAATAGGTCTAGGGGTTTAGGCTGTAGTGAGAGGTACAGACACACTGAAACATGTTTTTAATTTAATTTTTTTTTTTTTTTTTTTTTTAAAAATTTTTTTTTAAAAATTTTAAAAAAATTTGCTGTATATATATATAGATAATATATATATATGTTTTTTGTGTACTAAATTTTCCTTAAAATTTTTATAAAAAAAAATTGATCCGCAAATTGTTATTATTTAATAAAATACATTTTTAAACGTAATTTAAAAATTTAGTCGTGTATCGGTTTTCAAGATATTGAATTTTCAAAAATAAAAATTTATTATGTTTTTAAAAATCCAAAAACTATTTTTTCGAAAAAATTTGTAGTTTATATTTTTTCAAATGCAAAGCAGCTCCTGCATAAAAATTTTGGTTAAAATCGTTAGAGCCGTTGGTGAGAAATTCGAAAATCAAAAAAACCGTTCTATGACAGGTACCCCTAATAACATTTCCCCCCCAAATTTTTTTTTCACCAAAATATAGTCCATGTCCATAATATCACACTTAATTTTTTTTTTATTAAAATCGTTAGAGCGGTTTTCGAGATAAATAAGATTTTGCATTACGGGTGTATGGGAGTACCCTTAGTTTTGGAGCTAAAAAAAATTTCAATTTTTCCTCTAGGGAATCACCGAAGGCCCTTAACTACCGAGTTTGAAGAAAATACCTCTGGTAGTTTAGGCTGTAGTTCGAGGTACAGACATACAGACTTACAGACAGACAGACGGAATTGTCGGACCCACTTTTTTCGTCTTCACTATCATCGTAATGTCAACTTTGATCAAAATATCGAGTTCGATTTTTTTTCCAAATGCAGAACTTGCCCTATAGTACCTATATCGCAAGTAAAAATGACCCATTTTCAAAAATATGTACAAATCTATCGAATATCTCCATTCAACAGTAAAGTATTAAAAAAAGTACCTTTCTGAAAGACAAAAATGCACTACAAATTTCATTAGCAGTGTCATCACTTGTCTATGTTAATGTGATGCCTCAGGCTTCGAGGACTTTGTGGTGGACGAGTGCGGGCATTAGAAAGCAGCCCACCAAACCAAATACTGATGGTGTTTGACACTGGCATCCAACGTTATTCTATCCAAGCCCTTACATAAGACCAAAACGTATAACCGAAACAATAAATCAATCATACTGAAGAGCCAAACAAATGGCGTTTTAAGCCGCCCATTCACCCCAGCCAGTGGCAGACGAATGTATGTATGTTTCGCTTGTACACGGATGATGGGTTTGAACAGATAGTTTTCGTTACGCTTTTTTCATTCCATGTTCGCATATTTCAAGATGGTCTTCTCCCCCATCTCGTGTGGCCATAGTTAAGGAAGCTGACACCGAAAGTATCTCTAAGCTTTTTGTCAATATTTCACTTTGAAGATGGGGAGTTACATTTTTTTTTTTTTGTAAATTCAATGAAATTAAAGAACATGAATGATAGGAAATGAAATCGAATAGAAAGAATGTCGACGGCGATGAATTCATAATCCGATACATAATGTGGGCTACGCCCGGCCCGCCCGCAGGTCGTCTTGTCCTGGTTGCATTATAGGTGGTGCTGGTGGAGATACTATTACGATTGTGTATCATGGCTGGTGAGTGTTGAAGTGACGAGGCTGACACGACAGTGAGTAGACAATCTTTTCTTGGGAATTTGCGCTCAGTAATATTATTTAAGTGTAGGTATAGCGTGCATGGTATAGTGGAAATGGAGTGCTAATGTCCGGATTGTGTGTGTGGATGCTATAATGCTTCGCATTTAGACGGAAAGGTTATGATTTATTCCGAATAAATGATAAGAGAATATAAATATTATCTTTTTTCTTTTTAAGAAAATAAGAAATGAAAGTAATTTAGCTGTTGGATGAGAGGGTTTTCTCACCAAGTACCATAGAATATATTATTCTAAGTGTCGCGGATTTGTAGTGTACTTACTTGTACCTGTAGATCAATGTGCAAGATCGAATACGAGCGAATACGAGAGCGAAAGTGGGAAAATAAAAGAGACTGTGCGCGTCGAGTGTATAACAAGAAGTAATTTTATTTATTTATATAAGATTTAATATAAGCTCTGTTCTATGTTTTTTCTATGTAAGATACATATTTTTAGGGATAATAAAATATGGCTCGCCCTAACAAGTGGCGGCAAATTTAAATGTTCGTTAAGTTTTCTATTTATTATTTTAACGTTTATTTTCTTTTTAATTCAAATTATTTATATTAACATGAAATGTTATGCGCCCCAACATTCCGCCTCCTTTGAAAGGACTCTCCTTTCAAGCCGGAAGAAGAGCAAGTTTTCTTATTGGTCGTTTGAAGATACCCCTGGGTGTACGAATTTCTGCCACTCTGACTCGTCCATCGCTCCCTTTGAACACCTGGATAACTCTTCCCATTAGCCATTTCTGAGAAGGAACATTGTCTTCGTGAATTAAAACCAAAGCGTCGACTTGAAGATTTTCTTGGTCAGATGACCACTTATTCCGCTGCTGCAGCTCAGAGATATAATCAGCTGACCATACCCTCCAAAAGTGGGATTTGACTGCGTTGATTCTTCGCCATCTTTCAAGGTAACTGATATTCTCTCTTTCACATGACGGTTCCGGAAGTGACTTCAGCGAAGAGCCGATAAGTAGATGACCTGGTGTAAGTACCTCATAATCATTGGGATCAGAAGATAGTGGTGTTATCGGTCTGGAGTTCATAATTCCTTCGATTTCGACTAAAGCAGTAGCCAGTTCTTCGTAAGTCAGCTGAGCGTTAAAAAGTGTCCTCATGAGGTGACCCTTTGCGACCTTGACTGCCGCCTCCCACAGTCCACCAAAGTGAGGAGCCCTGGGGGGTATAAAATGAAATTTAACACCATTATTAGTACAGAAATTTTGTATGTCTGATTGATTAGATTGTTTCAAAAAATTGGTTTTTAATTGTAAGAGCTTTGCTTGTGCTCCTATAAAGTTAGTAGCATTATCTGAGTAAATGTCAGATGGAAGACCTCGACGACCTATAAGCCTTTTGAGAGCAGCTATAAAGGATTCTGATGTAAGATCTGAAACTGCCTCTAAATGAACAGCTTTGGAGGAAAAACAAACGAAGACAGCGATGTAACACTTATATGGCCTTTTTCCTCGAATTTTCAGATAAGTCATTACAGGGCCACAAAAGTCTACCCCCACACGTAAAAATGGACGGGATGCTGTCAGCCTTTCCGGTGGTAAGTCACCCATGACTTGTTCGAGAAGTTTTGGTTTATATTTTACGCAGAGTATGCAATTTTTGACAACTCGCCGTGCTACCTCTCGTGCATTGACAATCCAAAATCTTCTTCTGATTAGCGAAACTAACATTTTCGGGCCAGCATGATAATTTGCCAAGTGCAAGTGCCTGACCATGCAAATAACGAAATTTGAGTTTTTATGTAATAAATATGGGTGTTTTTGTTCCGTTGATAGATTAGGAATATGTTTTAAACGTCCCCCTACTCTTAACAGCTCCAACCCTGTGGTATTGTCCAAAAATGGATTGAGCCACTTAATAGACCCTTTCAGCTCCTTATTTTTCCTTATGGATGCCATTTCATCCGAGAAAAATTGGACTTGAATAATCCAAATGATGCGATATAAGGCATTTTCAATCTCCATAGCAGATAGAGCGAGGAATTCCTGTTTTCGGTTTTTATTGAAAACTCTTAATATGTATGCGAATATTCTCAGTATTTTTGTATATGAACTGTGATTTTCGGTTATTTGGAAGAGAAAGTCATCAGTTTTATTTTGGCAAATGAGCGCTGTTTTTCGAATTTCAAGATTTAGTTGCTCATTTGAAAGTATTATTTTTGATGTGGCTGGCCAATGTTCCGAACCTTTCTGCAGAAATTTTGGACCCGAAAACCATATAGAACTTTTTAAGTCTTCTACCGAGCATCCTCTGGAAAGTATATCCGCAGGGTTTTCTGTCCCAGGAACATGTCTCCAAGATATGTCCACAGATTTTTCCTGAATCTCAGCTATCCTGTTACCAACAAAAGTATTTAATTTGGAAGAATGAGTGCCTATCCAGTTTAGTACGATCTCAGCATCAGTCCAGAAATAAACTTTAGGTAAGTTATTGCCAAAAATACATTTTACCTTAGCCCAAAGTCTTGCCAATAAATGTGCTCCGCACAACTCCAGCCGTGGTAACTGCTTCCGTTTAGTAGGAGCAACCCTTGATTTTGCAACTAGCAATTTTGTTGTAACCCTTCCCTCGAAGTCTGTTGTTCTTACATACAAACAACAACCATATGCCATCATAGATGCGTCGCAAAATCCATGGATCTGAATATCCCTTTTATTTTTTGCTAAAACATATCGTGGAATAGGAAGCTTCTGCAGGGAATTCAGGTCGAAAAGGAACTGTATCCATTCCGTATATAAGTTTTGCGGAACCGATTCGTCCCAATCAACTTTCTCAATCCACAATTTTTGTAAAATAGTTTTGGCCCTTATGATAATAGGGCTCAACAATCCCATGGGATCGAAAAGAGACGAAGAAATCGATAATATGGACCGCTTAGTGACCTTTACATTAGTTCCATTTGGGGTGTACGAGAACTCAAAATTGTCAGCTTTCGAATCCCAAGCGATTCCAAGTGTACTCGTTAAGTTCTCTTCGACGATTTTCAAATCCTTACAAGTATTAAGAGATTTGTCCTTGGAAAATATTGATTTATGATTACTCTGCCATTTCGACAGCTCAAATCCAGCAGAACTCAAAATTGCAGTTGCCTCCTCCTTGATTTGCAGGAGTGAGTCCAAATCGTCAGCACCTGTGAGCATGTCGTCGACATAAAAATCGGACGCTACAACCTTTGATCCCCTTTCAAAAGTGTCTGCATATTTGTCTGCTAGAAAACGAAGGCATCTTATAGCAAGGAAAGGTGCAGATGAAGTTCCATATGTTACTGTGTTGAGTTTGTAAGTCTTAACAGGATTTAACGGATTATCCCGCCAAAGTATATATTGGAACTGGCGTTGATCCGGATGAATTAATACCTGCCTATACATTTTAACTATGTCCGCAGTAAGAGCGTAACGATGAAGACGGAAACGCAGCAAAAGAATGAACAGTTCATCTTGAATGGTCGGTCCAACCATAAGAATTTCATTTAAGGATACCTGTGAAGAAGTGCAACAGGAAGCGTCAAATACAACCCTTAACTTTGTAGATGTACTATTCGGCTTAATCACGCATTGATGTGGAATATAATAGTGTGATTCCTGTGTATTTGGTTTCTCGACTAAGGACATGTGCCCAAGTTCCTCATATTCTCGTAGAAATTTGCAGTATTCGACCTTAACCAAACATTGTTTATCCAGCCTACGTTCGAGAGAGAGAAATCGTTTGTGGGCAATGTCAAAAGAGGCTCCTAAGCAGCTGGGATCTTTTTTGAAAGGAAGTTGAACAGACAAACGACCACTGGGAAGAACCTGAACTGTGTCCAAAAAATGAGCTTCACACGATGCTTGCTCCTCGGTCCATTTAGATTTGAGGCAGCTTGACTCTTCGAGCTCCCAAAATTTTTTAACGTAGATGTCCAGTGACTCATCATGAGTAGTATGACAGCAGAGTATCTTTGAGACATTCGCTGATGTGGTACACCTTCCAGAAACTATCCATCCTAGTTTGGTTTTTTGCAATGTAGGTAATCCAGATCCCAGTTTAATTTGTCCAACTGACAATAAATCAAAAAAGGTTTCTGCTCCTAGCAGTAGATCGATATCTGAAGGTTCATTGAAATATTCATCAGCTAGTTCAACATTAGGAGGAATCTTCCAATTTGAGATACCCATTTCCATATCAGGTTGATGACCAGTGATGTTTCGAGTTAGCAGAAACTCTAAAGACATTGTAAAGGTATTGAATCTTGACCTTATTAGAGTTTGAGTTTGAAAGTTAGACTGAGTTTGAGCCGATCCTACACCAATAATTTCAACATGTTTTCTTGTTCTATGAAGATTAAGAACACGAGCGAAACCTTCACTAATCAAATTGATTTGCGACCCTGAATCAAGAAGAGCTCTTCCTATTTGAAAGCCCCCTGTAGAATCTTGAACAAGAACTAAAGCAGTGGCAAGAATAATTTGGCTTGTAGTCTTAACGAGCGCTGGTTGTAATGCAGTATTAACAACCGCCGATGATGTGCCAGCACCTTTATCCTGGATGACGTCTTCTCCTTGATGTCGATGCAGAAGAGAATGATGCGGCTTGTTGCAAGTTTTGCAGTTAAATGTTGATGGACATTTCGACCTGTTATGACCCTTTCCCAAGCAATTAGTACAAAGGTTGAGTCTTTTTGTAGCCGAAAACCTCTCGACAACTGAAAGTTTTATAAAATTAGGACAGTTGACAATAAAGTGTTCATTGTCCTTGCAGAAAACACAATGCTTTTTTGAAATAGTCAACGAAGTTTGTTGGCTTGGGTTGAACTTTTGAAACTTTACTCTATTAGTAAGCCTTTGATCAGAATGTGATGTTTCAAGTCGATTTGAATACATCTGTTTATTGGTACGAGCCTCTAGGTATTGGCATCGTTTGCTTATCAGCTTAGCACAATCGTCCCATTTAGGTAAATTAGCATAATCCAGCTGTTCGTCCCATTTTTCCTGTGTTTCATTGTCTACTTTAGACATGGCTATATAAATGATAATAGCATTACAAATATCTTTATCATTTCCCAACGACGATAGAGAGTTATAAATAGCAGATATGCTATTAACTATGTTGCGAAGTTGAGGGGCTGAAGATTTTGTACACTTTGGAAGTTCAAATAAGTTTGAAATATGTTCCAAAAATATTAATGTATTATTGTCGTATCTCTCTTTTAATTTATCCAGTGCCTTTGTGTAATTTTCTTCTGTTATATGAAAAGATGAAATTGTTCCAAGCGCTTGATCCGATAGACAAGACAAAAGGTGGTTAAACTTTTCGATTCTACTCAGAGAAGGATCTGAATCTACGAAACTTTCAAAAGATTTGATAAAATTCTTATAATCAGAATACTTCCCGCTAAAATGTGGCAGAGACAAAAGTGGTAAACGACTAGATGTAGTAGCAGGTACAGCAAAGGAAGTTTCAAAGGTGCTACCTCGCCTACATGGCCCCATCAGTGATACAATTTTAGTCTTTGTTGTAATATACAACTCCTCTAATTCACCTCTTGTATTATCTGTTGGCTGTAACCTCTCAATTTGTGACTGGTAAGATAAAACCTGTTTAAAATAGGATTCCAGAATCCCTAATCGGCATTCCAATTCCGTTGAGTTAGCACTCGTTAATTTGTCGACCATTGTCTTTATGCGAGTTATGTTTCCTTTACTCGATGCACGCATCACCTTTAATTCCTCAATAGTTATTTCATCTGGCATGTTGAACAGCAAATCTAACCAAAGAATCTATCAACCCCAACAACCTCAGACGAAATATCAAAACCACAGCAGCAACCAACAACAAAACCAACGAGACGATCCAACAGGAACGACAGATTCGAAAAATCAAGAAAAAGAAATAATCCAGCAGCAATAATATACAGCAGCAAAATACAGCAACAGCAACTCTCCAGCAACAGCAGTAACTCCAACGATGATTAATAGAAAACACCAAATAATATTACATATAATTAAATCCAACAATGCAATGATTATAAGCTACAATAGCTAAATCCGGCCAATCGATTTGGAAAATTTAATAAATGAATTATTTATCCTTTCTAATAGCGAAGTAATAAAATATATTTTTACGCAACAAAAATGTATTGATAGCTGAATGTAGAGTCCAAAGATGGTGTATTTTGATGATGGATTAAAAGATAAGCGCAAAGCAAGAATCAGCGACGATGTTCTGCGTGGGCAGTAAAAAATTATAATCCACTTTCAAAGAAAGTATAAAAGCTTTTGTGGAACGTGTGTACGATATGTTGCAATCGATCAAAATGAAAGCTCAAGCATGAATTTTAATGTGGTAATTTGGTATGGCGTGACGTTATATTAGACTTTTATATGTGGAAAGCTTTAACTCGTTCGATATGGCGTGATCGTACATGAGCCTATACAATTTTGGCAAAGCTCTTATGCAAAGTAATGGATCGAATGTACGATATAATGTACTTTTGCAAGATATATATTTTTTCAAATTGCAGAATATAATTTAAATAAATGTCGTTACAGTTTGAATATGATTTATTACTTTATAACGAATATGCGTTCTTTCTTTTTTATTCTTTTAAGCTTTTTAGGTTTAAATTTTAAGATCTATTTGATCGTGGATTTTAAGTAGCTTTAAGATGTATATATAAGTATGTATACTTGAATAGATTTAACGCAGGTTCGTTATAAGTGGTTGGCAAGTACCTTTTGGGAGATGTATACCTATCTACCCTTTTTTATACTACTTCACTCGTCTGGACTCCAGTGGATTTCTTGATGATCTTTATAGATATGATCTGCTTGTCTGATTTTTGTTTAAAGATGATTTGCTGCATCACACTTTCACTCACGAAAACCGAGTATATCGCGTACCGAACTGCGAATCTCTTTAATTTTAAATGTCAATGTTTTTTAGAGATTTTATATGCACTGATCACTTTATTAATTTAACAAAAAACGATAAGTTAATAGTTCTTAATTGGGCTTATTACAAGTTAATTTAATTTATATTTAAAAATTAACTTTAAGTTTTGCCCCACGTTGGGCGCCAAAAATGTTGGATGAGAGGGTTTTCTCACCAAGTACCATAGAATATATTATTCTAAGTGTCGCGGATTTGTAGTGTACTTACTTGTACCTGTAGATCAATGTGCAAGATCGAATACGAGCGAATACGAGAGCGAAAGTGGGAAAATAAAAGAGACTGTGCGCGTCGAGTGTATAACAAGAAGTAATTTTATTTATTTATATAAGATTTAATATAAGCTCTGTTCTATGTTTTTTCTATGTAAGATACATATTTTTAGGGATAATAAAATATGGCTCGCCCTAACAAGTGGCGGCAAATTTAAATGTTCGTTAAGTTTTCTATTTATTATTTTAACGTTTATTTTCTTTTTAATTCAAATTATTTATATTAACATGAAATGTTATGCGCCCCAACATTAGCCTCAAAACATAACATAAGATGATGCTGTCTTTTGTAAATCATTATTCATGAAATAAGAAAGGATATTTTTTTTTTTTTTAAATTATTTTTGTACCTAAGCATTTTATGGATGGAATAAGAGTTCGGCATTTATTTTTTTTTAAACAGGAAAACGAAAAGACCTTTACGAGCCGGGATTTAACGTTCTATTGTTGGCTAAACCTTTAGAATATAATGGTACCTTTTTGGTTCAAGGCGAAAACGTTGTTTCTTTAATTTTCCGTAAGGGAGCGGGTTTTAATATTTATAATCTTAATTTTATTCTGGACTTCCACTATGTCATCGACTGGATTCTGGAATGTAGAACAATTTAAATTGGGTTGAAAGAATTTAAATAGAAATTTCAACGAATCTGTCAACGTCAAATGTGAGTCATTAATTTGATGAATCTTACAGATTTAAAATTGGAAAGGCTAAATAGGAGAGTATTTTTTTTTATACATATCATAATATTTGGTATAGGTTGACGTGATTGCCGGCATGAAAGACAACACCATAAGTTAATCTAATGTGATTAACAATATCGTAAATGGTAAGCATAAAAATGAGAGGACCTAAGTGATTGCCTTGGGGGACCCCGGAGCTACCTAAGAAACACAATAAATAAATATTAGTTTCATCAATGAGAAGATTTTGATGTCTGTGAATACGAGTAAGCGAGAGACCGATATATCGCTATTTGTTGAAAATATTTGTAATTGATTTCTTCGGATGGGAAAACCTCCATTTATTCAAGCTGATTCTCAATCTTATTCAGAAAAACTTATGTAAAAATCTTTAAAGTAAGAAACTAAGATAAGACTGAATTTAAAGGATGACTAAGAAGGCAGAGTTTTAGGCTGATTGAACTGACGTTAAACTCGAAACGCATAATACGTTCCTTGGAATCATTAGAGTAACGGCCGTTGAATAAATAGAGGAGACAGAAGTTTTTTATAATTCGGGAATTAGTGTTGTTTACGCGAACTAAAGGGATTTTGACTTCACTTAAAATGTTTAAGTACAATGCGAGCGTTTAGGAAAGTTGGAGAGGATTATAAAAAAGTATACCAATGCAAATTGGTTTTGAATGTCTAAATATCGTAACGACAGGAAAATATTGAGCCGGGCAAAGAACTTTAAAGTCGTGTAGTGCGGCTAAGGAAAGAATCTCTGAATTCAACGGTACATCCGAAGTATGGAGCAAGGGTAAACTGATAGGCATTCCCTGAAGCCAGCATTACGGTTGAATTATTTAGACTAGAACACTGTTTATAAAAAAAAAAAATAACGGTGATATAATGAAAGACAAGATGGAGTTTGAAAGAGTTGTGAAGTTAACAGATTCTGAAAGTACTTAATGTATGAAGATAATTTCGGGTAGTTCTCTTCGTTCTTCCAGCGTATTCAAATTAACAGTTAAAAGCGGTCTCGAAACGGAGGAAGAATCAAAGGGCTATTTGAAAACAGAACACGAAGGCCAAATCGTTGGAAATGACCTTGAATGCTCTCCATTCAGGAGATATGAGTATGTTAAAAAGGAGACTAGACTTGTGCAAGGGTTTTGTCCAGGGATCGAGTAACATAGTGATCGGAGAATTCTTCGGGTAGAGCTCTCTATGACAAAAAACGACAAGGTCGCAAGTCAACTCAGTGGTAGATAGAGGTTGATGTAGAACGGAGAAAGTAGAGTGGTAGATGAGATTTGATACCTTTCCGTGAAAAAGTGGCTGATTTGCATTTGGCATAGCTCCATGTAATTTTTAAGGCACCAGGCAAGGAACTGTCAGATGAAGATGACTGATACAGATGAAGTTGAGTAGAATCAAGGTCTTGAAAAACTTGTTATCGTCAGCGTAGAGTGAGATATTGGGTTATCTGATGATCATTCCATTATAAATAGAAATAGAAAAGAATGGAACAAATCAGTGGAATGCTGACTTCATGTTTTTGACAAGCCAGTTATAGCAATCACTGAAAAATTGGTCTCAGTAAAAGATCCTGTCACTGGCTGATTCTGATTATACCCAATTCTATGCATTTGAGGTTAGAGTTGATCATTGAAAGGAAAACCGACATTTGAGAACAGAAAGAGAATCGAACAGATTCAGTGGAACGATTGTGTTCCATATTAAAGAAACGAAAATCAGCTGTTCATTAAAATTGATTTCTATGAGTGAAATAATAAAAGTGGATTTAAAAGAAAGTTTAAATCCGAATTTTGTATTTTATAGAGTAAAAAAATTCTACTACTCATTACCTTCATTTTGGTACCAATTTAAGCCATTGCAGTTTGTTTATTCGTCTTAAAAATGGGAATGAAAATTCCTATGATAGCTATAGCTGGCCCCTAACAATGAATTCGTCCCACGAGCGACGTATAAATTTCATTTCTCATTTTAGTTCGTCAAGTGGCCTAGTTCAGTTAAAGTTTTGATGGCAGAGTTCAGCCAGTATCCGTGTACCTACAACTGCAGCATTGATTCGGAGGTACCAAAGCTTACATTGTTATACACGTGTGGGTTGATTTTTTTAACCACGCACTATTTTTTTAGTCTGCAATTTTAATAAAAATCCACACTGGACATTATACACTAACATTTGTGTAGGTAAGCAATTTGGAAAGTGAAAATAAACAGGTGTTACATATACTACATAAAACAGTAGATCCTCGTTTAAACGAATTCTGTTAAATACATTTTGCTTCCATCCCTTCGCATGAGTTTCGTGCCTAATGATGCAAATCGTATCCCACTTAGGACTTCGGCCAACCATGAAAATATTTCCTCTCATACTATATATACCCATCCCTACATTGTGCTCTTAAAAACATTTACATCTCAAATTGAAATCTTGAAACCATTTTCCTCTACTTCTGGTTGTTTCTGCTTTAATGAGCAGAGAAATTCATTTGTTTTAATTAGGTTTTCTCAAGGAAAATGCTTTACCGTTTCTAAATACAATACAAATTAGATACAAACATATCATATTGTTTTGAATCAACTGTCAGTTAATGGCGTGATGCTTGCGTTATTTTCAGGAAACTTCAAGACCGTGAAATGGGTAAATATATTTCTTTAAAGAATAACAAATTTTTGTGATCGCTGGTAAACATACACGTACACACGCAAGCAAGTCTTCGTGCGACTGGAATCTTAGACACGCAACTTAAACTTGTCAAGTATTTAAGCGGTCAATACGGAGATACACATTAAAGTTTAATCTTTATCTGTCAAAATTAAGAGTACGAATACGAACTGAACGTCGGAAACCATGTTGGCACTGTTGCCACTGGCCCTCTGCACTTTTTGCATTGAGCAAACACTTTGGGGTGAATTCTATTCCCTTTTTTTTTATATCCGTATGTGAACTTGAGACAACCAGAAGGTAAGTTGTCAGTCAGTAGGTCCTTGTTCTCTTCGAGCTGTTGCAACACCAAATTTATTTATGTAAACTTGAGCTACTAGTAGTGGTTCAAGTCTATGTTATAAAGCCTTTGCCATTCGTTCATTTTGAAAGATCGAATCAATCAATGATTGATTGGTTCAAGAATTCGATCTTTTCAATAAATCGTTCACTCAATCAAAATCATTTTTTATCCAGTCGTTTCGTTCCAAACGAGACCAAGACCGATACGAAATGTTTTCAATTGTTCAAGTAAAATATATTTTTTTCAATCGTTTCTTTCTGACCGAAACCGAAATAAAATGCACGACTGGGTCGCACGAACTTGCTCCTATGTAATAGACTAATTTTAAAAACGAAAGTTATTAAAGAAAACTGTTCATAAGGATAAAATGAATTTTTTAAATTCTTTTAGTAGTAAGATATAAAAACAGAATGCTATGCAAATATGAATTTATGCAAGAATAAAAATTATAAGTCGTTGTAGTGGTTCCTTAAAAAAATAAGATTTTATGTACAAAATTTTTAAAACATTTTTAAGAAAAAAATTTGGTACGCCAACTTTAAGTTTTTATTATTGTACGAATAAGAAAAAACATTTTTTTTCAGTTTTGAAATGCAATGTTTTTTAAACTTTTTAGGAGCTTCTTTATAAAAAATTTCATTAAAATCCGTTATGTCGATGAGAAATTCAAAATTCGAAAAAATCGTTCTATTCAGTAATATCCAGATTTCAAATTTTTTTTATTAAATTGTAGATCGTAAAAATTAATCAAAAGAAAAAAATGTTAGCAAAATTCTCGGAACCGGTTTCGAGAAAAATACGATTTTCGAAAAACATTTTTTAACATTTGTATGAAATGTACCGTTAGTTTTAGATAAAACAAATTTTTTTTCTCAAAACTTGTAGATTATGTTAGGAAACTTTTATTTGTCAAGTTTGAAAAAAATTGAGTTTCCAAAAAAAAATTTGAATTTGAATATGTAATAATACTTAAACTTTAGAGGAGCTTTAGCATAAAAAAAAATGGTTCAAATCAGCTGTACCGTTTTCGAGAAAATCAAAAACAAAAAAATGGACCCAGGGAGGCTACCAAAAATAACAATTTTTTGGAATTTTTTTTCAACCATTACCTAGTTTTAATTAAATGAAATTTTTATAATTTTTTTTTTAATTCTGTGGGACAGTTTTTGAGAAAAAAAAATATTTATAAAATTTCAAAAAAAAACCGTCTGGTAGGTACCGTTATTTTTGGTCTAAAAAAAAGAAAACAACGTGTGGAGGGAAAAAATCAAAACCCATATCTACCAAGTTTGAAGAAAATCGGCCGAGCCGTTTAGGCTGTAGTCGCACCGACAGAGAGACAGACAGAATTGCGAGACCCACTTTTTTGGTCTTCGCTATCATCGTAATGTCAACTTTGATCAAAATCTCGAGTTCGATTTTTTTTCCGAATGCATAACTTGTTTTATAGTACCTATACGTCGCAAGTAAAAATGTGAAAATGAACGAAAGTTTGACTTTGTCTACTTTTTTTCGACTTCGTTCACGCCATCTTCCATTGCATATAAAATAAAGAATATCCATACCGTTTCATTTCCATTACTATTTGGTATTGTGAAATGATTTAAAATAAGTTGAATGAACGAAACATAATTTTTTTCCGTTCGTTTCGTTTACTTTATGTTCATCGGTTTCAGTAGCAAGAGATTGTCAAAAGGATTGATTGTGATTGCAATCAATCAATCTTTTTGGTGAACGGGTCACAAAGAGCGAAAGACACAGCCCTACTATGTTAGTCGTTTAGGAATGTTCGGGCTTTTAAGATAGAGCTGAACCAATTGTTCATTTTGAAAGATTGAATGAATCAATTATAGCTTGGTTCAAAGATTCGATCTTTTCAATCAATCTAAATAATTTTTTCAAGTCGTTTCGTGCTGACCGATACCAAAACTGAGACCGAGAATGAAACAATATGAAAATCGTTAAAAAGAACGATATATGTTTCGTTCTCTCAACTCGTTCTCAATCAAAAGAAAGGCACAACCCTGAGACTAATACATGAAATTGAGAAACCGAAATAAACTGGGAACGAATTGTGTGAGCTTGAGTTTATTTTGAGTTTTTGTATATTCGTGCTTTGTATAAATCCATTGAGAACAAGTGGAATGAAAGAAACATATGTACATATTTTGCTTGTATGAAAACTGAAGCGATTGATATTAAAATCGGTTTACTCTTAATATCTTTGTATATTAACTCTATAGTAGTCTCATGGAACTGAATTAAAAGTTTTTTATCTCTGCCGCAGAAATATTAATATCGCCAGTGAGATGCGGTTGTGATATAAGATAATATCTACTACGTGGAAGGGAAAAATATAAGAAAATAAAAGAAGAGATGCGGTAGTGATACAGTAGACTCGCGGTAACGTGAACTATTAAAAACCGAGCGTGTTCACGTTTGCGAAGTTGTTCATGTTTACGAAGGTGCAATTTTTAAAATTTTACAAATAAATTAGACATAAGTTGTCACTAAAATTCATATTTTTTTGTGTTTCGGTTTGTAAATACCTAATCCATTAGGTTAACAAAAATAAAATGCACGACTGGGTCGCACGAACTTGCTCCTATGTAATAGACTAGGAATTTTAAAAACGAATGTTATTAGAGAAAACTGTTCATAAGGATAAAATGAATTTTTTTAAATTCTTTAAGTAGTAAGAGATAAAAACAGAATGATATGCAAATATGAATTTATGCAGGAACAAAAATTATAAGTCTTTGTAGTGGTTCCTTAAAAAAATAAGCTTTTATGTACAAAATTTTTAAAACATTTTTAAGAAAAAATTTTGGTACGCCAACCTTAAGTTTTTATTATTGTACGAATAAAAGTCTAATTTCCAAAAAAAATACTAAGCCGTTCTTGAGATATCGAATTTTTCAAAAAAAAAAATTACTTTTTTTTCTAAAAATTGAAAAAAACATTTTTTCTTAAGTTTTTAAATGCAATGTTTTTTCAAATTTTTAGGAGCTTTTTTATAAAAAATTTCATTAAAATCCGTTAAGTCGATAATGAGAAATTCAAAATTCGAAAAAATCGTTCTATGGTAGGTACAGTCAGTAATATCTAGATTTAAAATTTTTTTTTATTAAATTATAAATTGTAAAGATTAATCAAAAGAAAAAAAAATTTAGCAAAATTCTCGGAACCGTTTTCGAGAAAAATGCGATTTTCTAAAACCATTTTTTAAAATTTGTATGGAAGGTACCGTTAGTTTTAAATAAAACAAATTTTTTTTTCTCAAATCTTGTAGATTATATTAAGAAACTTTTATTTGCCAAGTTTGAAAAAAATTGAGCAAGGGGTTTTCGAAATATTGAGATTCCAAAAAAAAATTTTGAATTTTTTTTTAAAAATCCAAAAAATTCAAAATTGAAAATTTGAATATGTAATAATATTCAAACTTTAGAGGAGCTTTGACATAAAAAAAATTATTAAAATCGGCTGTACCGTTTTCGAGAAAATCAAAAACAAAAAAAATGGACCCAGGGGGGCTACCGAAAATAACAATTTTTTGTAAAATTTTTTTCAACCATTAGCTAGTTTTTACCAAATGAAATTTTTGGAATTTTTTTTAAAAAATTCTGTGGGACAGTTTTTGAGAAAAAAAAATATTTATAAAATTTCGAAAAAAAATCGTATGGCAGGTACCGTTGTTTTTGGTCTTAAAAAAAAATAGAAAAAAACGTCCGGGGGTAAAAAATTAAAACCCATATCTACCAAGTTTGAAGAAAATCGGCCGAGCCGTTTAGGCTGTAGTCGAACCGACAGACAGACAGACAGACAGACAGACAGACAGACAGACAGACAGACAGAATTGCGAGACCCACTTTTTTGGTCTTCGCTATCATCGTAATGTCAACTTTGATCAAAATCTCGAGTTCGATTTTTTTTACGAATGCATAACTTGCCTTATAGTACCTATAAGTCGCAAGTAAAAATTACGTTGAAATGAACAAAAAAAGGAGTTATCTTTCTTTGGATTTTCTTTTTTATAAATTTCTGTAAAGGAATGATTGTTTTGTTTGTTCATTGCTTAACAGCTCTCTGTTTGACGTCCTCTTAGGCTGAAAACACACCGGATAAAGCAAAACGTGTTTTTTTGTTTCGTGAAACAAGAGAACATTGTTTCTTATGAGACTGAACACACCAAAGAAAACGAAACAAAACACATGTTTTTTGTTTGAAGTGTTTCGATGGTGGTTGTCGAAAATACATGCTATTGTATACGAGCAACCCACACCGAATGCAACAAAACTGTTTCGAACAAGGGTCGTTGACGATAATTGCATACTTTCTTATGGCGCAACGCACACCAAATGAAACAAAACATAAAAACAAAAGCAAAACAGAAAAACATGTTTCGTTACGCGGAGGTTGCAACGTCGCATCAAAATAATCTTACCGTCGCGTTAAAAAATCTTAACGCGGCATTGAAAACGCGTTCTGTTTGACCGAGCCTTAAGTACGCTGATATCTGTTAGACTTATGTTTTCATTTTCCGTCCATTCCAAAGATTTATTGAAAATGTTGATTGCTTCACTAGGCTCTATTCTGGTATGTGCTCTTTCCAAAGTACTGTCCTCACTATCTTTTTCATCACTCGTTCTTTTCGGTTGCGTTCGGAAGATCTTCAGTCCATTCATGGATATCAGCAAAAGAAAAAATAACCTACCAGGACTAACGAGCAATCATTTACTGGGGATTCCCCGTTTCGACTAACCGACAAATGCAGAAAAGAAAACTACGTTTTGTACGTTAAATTCATTTTAAATTTGTTCACGTTATAGGGCCTTCTCATAGTGTTCACGCTACAGAGTATTCAATGTAAAAAAAATTATGTTCACGTTAGCCGGTGTTCACGTAAGGCGGTGTTTTTGTTAGCGCGAGTCTACTGTATATTTTTAAAAGAGGGTAAGGGAGAAAATCCTATCTGCGTTTCTTTTTGCTGTCAGAATCAATTGTAGGTAGGTATATAAAGTTGTATATGCCAGGTGCGAGATGAATACAAACAAATAGTATTGAGAGTGTATGATAGTTTTGTGAATTTTGTTTCATTTCTCATACAATTTGGTTTGCTTACATTTTGATACGATTAATCAGCGAGGCTGCCATTTTTTCGACTTTGTAATTAGATCTAGAGTCATTTGAACTTAATAAACTCAAATTCTAAATTTGGTTTTATTTCATTTTTGAAAACAAAATAATTTCAAATTGGCTTTATTTCGTTATGGTAACCGAAATAGTGCCAAACAGAATTTGGTAATAAAACCGAATTCAGAATATTTTATTTTGATTTATTTTTTAACAAATGGAAAGAAATGTTAGAACTCCGAGGAGGTAAACCTCCTCCATCTTTAGAGAGATAAGATGAATTTCAATGGTTCGGCCAATTATTTTTGGACATTTGACCAAAATATTTTTGAACTTTTGCCAAAAATATTTTTGGACATTTTATAAAAAATATTTTTTCAAAAAACTTTTTTCCAATAAATTTTTTTTTTCAATTTTTTTTTTTAAGAAATTTTGATTTTTCATACATTTTTTTCAAAAATATTTCTTGACAAAAATTTGCCACCCAATGTACTTTTAAACGTTATTTCTCAGCGAGTTAAAAATTGTATATTCGTGAAGGGAGTGCCACCTCAATTCAATTCAATTTTGTTTTATTGAACATAGTACTATTTACAATTTGGCTTACAACTAATAAGATACTACATATGTATAAAAGTTTACATTTGTTGGCTCACAGGGGGCCTAACTATATACAGTGACTTAATTTTAATTATTTTTATATAAAATTTACATGACGAAAAAAAAATTAAATTTAAAATGTCGGTTGTATTGCCCTCAGGGTGTTCATTCCTGGTTGTCAGTGGTGATTTTTGTGGGTTGTGGGCAGGGATGGCGTTTTAGCCGCGGTGGTAGGCTGACCCAATGTCAGCGTAGAACGAGACTACTTCCTCGTTGTCCATGATTACGTTGTCATCCAGAGTTTCCATCACACTGAGGTACCTCGGCTCGGGATGTCGTTGTTCTGTGGTCAACCTTCTCATAAGCTGATTCGGGTGGTCGATGATGTTCCCCATTAGTTTCTTCGTTGAAAGAACTAGATATTTGTCCAGCGGGATTAAATTGGCTTCTGTGTAGAGATGCTCATTCCTGTAGTGTTTCTGTCGTTGACGGTCGAAGTAGAGTCCAGTGCAGATCCTCAGTATCTTCCTTTCGAATAGTTGAAGTTCCTTCATAGCTGTCTTCGAGATAGAAAACCATACTGGGAAGGAATAGCTGATCACTGGTCGCAGGAGCTGCTTGTAGATTAATATCTTTGTCGGTTGGCTAAGACCTGATCTTCTTTTCAGCAATGGGTGCAGGGAGTGCCACCTTTCAATCCACGTACCGCATGTAACGAAAAACAAATTTTTAGCTTTAAATGCGATTTGCGGCTAAACGGAGCTCCGTAGACCCCCCAAAGTTGACATTTTCAAACGTGATTTCTGTCTAAACTAGGCATCTTAGCGAGTTAAAAATTGCATATTCGTGATCTAGGGAGTGCCATCTTTCAATCCACGTACCGCATGTAACGAAAAAACAAATGTTTATCTTTAAATGCGATTTGCGGCTAAACGAAGCTCCGTAGACCCCCCAAAGTTGAAAATTTGAATACACAATTCTATTAAAGTTTTTCGGGAGCTTTAGCAAAAAAAAATTATCAAATTCGGTTGTACCGTTTTTGAGAAAATCAAAAACGAAAAAAAGGTTCCATGGGGAGTATACCCTCAATAACCATTTTTCGCACATTTTTACTTGCGACTTATAGGTACTATAAGGCAAGTTATGCATTCGTAAAAAAAATCGAACTCGAGATTTTGATCAAAGTTGACATTACGATGATAGCGAAGACCAAAAAAGTGGGTCTCGCAATTCTGTCTGTCTGTCTGTCTGTCGGTTCGACTACAGCCTAAACGGCTCGGCCGATTTTCTTCAAACTTGGTAGATATGGGTTTTAATTTTTTACCCCCGGACGTTTTTTTCTATTTTTTTTTAATACCAAAAATAACAGTACCTGCCATACGATTTTTTTTCGAAATTTTATAAATATTTTTTTTTTCTCAAAAACTGTCTCACAGAATTTTTTAAAAAAAATTTGAAAAATTTCATTTGGTTAAAACTAGCTAATGGTTGAAAAAAATTTTACAAAAAATTGTTATTTTCGGTAGCCCCCCTGGGTCCATTTTTTTTTGTTTTTGATTTTCTCGAAAACGGGGCAGCCGATTTTAATAATTTTTTTTATGCCAAAGCTCCTCCAAAGTTTGAATATTATTGCATATTCAAATTTTCAATTTTTAATTTTTTGGATTTTTAAAAAAAAATTCAAAATTTTTTTTTGGAAACTCAATATTTCGAAAACCCCATGCTCGATTTTTTTCAAACTTGGCAAATAAAAGTTTCTTAATATAACCTACAAGGTTTGAGAAAAAAAAATTTTGTTTTATCTAAAACTAACGGTACCTTCCATACAAATTTAAAAAAATGGTTTTCGAAAATCGCATTTTTCTCGAAAACGGTTCCGAGAATTTTGCTAAAATTTTTTTACTTTTGATTAATCTTTACGATTTATAATTTAATAAAAAACAAATTTAAATCTAGATATTACTGACTGTACCTACCATAGAACGATTTTTTCGAATTTTGAATTTCTCATTATCGACTTAACGGATTTTATTGAAATTTTTAATAAAAAAGCTCCTAAAAAGTTTAAAAAACATTGCATTTAAAAACTTAAGAAAAAATATTTTTTTAATTTTTTTAAAAAAAAAGTAATTTTTTTTTTGAAAAATTCGATATCTCAAGAACGGCTTAGTATTTTTTTTGGAAATTAGACTTTTATTCGTACAATAATAAAAACTTATGGTTGGCGTACCAAAATGTTTTCTTAAAAATGTTTTAAAAATTTTGTACATAAAAGCTTATTTTTTTAAGGAACCACTACAACGACTTATAATCTTTGTTCCTGCATAAATTCATATTTGCATATTATTCTGTTTTTATCTCTTACTACTTTAAGAATTTAAAAACATTCATTTTATCCTTATGAACAGTTTTCTCTAATAACATTCGTTTTTAAAATTCCTAGTCTCTTACATAGGAGCAAGTTCGTGCGACCCAGTCGTGCATTTTATTTTTTCAACTATACTATCTAGCTTTAACTAAATGAAATTTTTTTGTATTTTTATTTTTAAAATCTGTCGAACAGTTTTTGAGAAAAAAAAAAATATTTATAAAATTTCGAAAAAATTCGTATGGCATGTACCGTTATTTTTGGTCATAAAAAAAAAACAAAACGTGGGAAGGAAATATTCAAAGTGATATCCACTAAGTTTAAAGAAAATCGGCCGAGCAATTTAGGCTGTAGGTAGTCGAACAGACAGACAAAATTGCGAAACCCACTTTTTTAGTCTTCGCTATCGTTATAGGTATCAACTTTGATCAAAATCTCGAGTTCGATTGTTTTTTTTCCCTATATAAGTAAATACATGTATATGCAAAAACTAAATACAATGGACCGCCATCAATCGCAAACCCCTCTCTTGCAATATATTGCTACCTTATTCGCTCATTCATATACCTAATGCATATTTTCAATTTTTCATTTCTCAAAGAGGTATCCAAAAAACAAAGCAACGTTGTAAAAAAACTTATACACAAAATTTCATTCGCAAAGTGCCGTCGCCACCGCACCGCCGCCGCCGCCTTCAATCGAGCGTAGGCTGTCCTTCTCAGTAGGTTTTCTGCATATAAATATAATGTATGCATGCTTGTGTGCGCCTGCGCTGACTGGCTGGTGCAAGTCGGTGTGCTCTGAATAGCTATAACAAACAATATAGCATGTTTGTTGTTTATGTCTCTCTCTGCCGAGAAAAGGATAGCATATGAGAAAATGTTAAATTAATTTGCTAATATACGGTTTGGGTATTGGGTTTGGTTGTTTTCTCTGCCGCTTGGTAAATTACGTGGCGTTCCTCGTCATGAGACTACTATAAGAATTTATATACAATGGTTATATATCAAAATATTTTGAATTCTATCCAGCATGCTTGGATGAAACGTTCACATTATCAATCGTACCGTGCTTGTCAAACATATTTGAGAATGTGAACACCTCTAATTGTGCACGAATATATGATAATTCAGTGTCTTTTTTTTCGTTCGTTTCGTCATTTTGACACTTTGGGAGACAGGTATAGAAATAACATTTCTTCACCTCACACCAAATATGTCAAAAAGACGAAACAACTGACAAAAAGAATTGTATAATCAGGCTCTTCATGTCTTTTTTCTGCTCTAGATGGTGTTCAAACTGTACTAAATCCTCCCATATTTTTTGACGTTTCTGTACTTTATGGCACTTCCTCTGTCAGAGATTTATTAACCGATTGACATTATTCCCATTTTCTTATCGAAATTGTCGAAGTAAATATAAACGGAAAAACTAAAAATTTTTATTCATTGGCAACGATCTATATTTTGGTGTATAAAATACTTAATTCGAAATTTGGCATTATGTGCTTTGACAGATAAGCAAAAAATTAAATTTTGACGTGTCGAGAATATTTCGTTGTAAATGTCAACCGATTACCCCGAAATCCGGATCAAAAAATAGTTCTAACTATCAATGGAAAGTATTGTAATCGAGATTGCAATCCATTGACACCATAAGCGCCTCAGTGTCCAATGTAAACACGATGTAGTAAGTATACGCAAAATATTGCAATGTAAACAGGGTCTTAAATGCAATCTTCCGTAAGGTAACGTGCTACACGGAAAGTATATGTTTGAACTTAGTTTTTGTAACAAACAAACAAACAAACAAACAAACAAACAAACAGAAATTACAAAATTACTTTATTGTGAAATTTTTTAGCATTATAATACTCACTAGAACTTAAATGACTAATGACTCGATACCTACGATAGCAGAATGCAAATCATTGTTTTCGAAGTTCAATACAGAATTCCTGTTAAAAGGCTAGGTTTTAACAATAAAAAAAAATATTACATTCAACCATAAAGTTATGACTCAATATACAGACTATAAAGCAATTTAAGATGAAACCTTACGAAACAATGGACATTCAACAAATTCAAAAATGATACAATCTATAAAAGGTAATAATTGTAAGGATACAAAATGAAACCACATTATTTTGTTGTTGTTGTAAAACCATTTAACGAAACCAATCAACTGTGCACGAGTGAAAAACACCGTTAAATTGTGGATGAGTGATTGAACATTTCGATATCATCGACCACAAAAAAGTATATAGTTTGTTTATCTTAAGCGAAACAGCAAACAAACAAATGTGTTGTCTACACAAATTATTCGATATTTCCGTTGATACGAGTATATGTTCTAAAGGTGTGGTCGAAGTCGGTATTTTGAAACGCAGGAATAAGGTAAAGGAGGATAAAAGTTTATTTTCTTTTTATGTGCAGTCGACAGAACAAAAAAAACAACAAATAAACCGTCTCGCATTAACGAAGCAATTCTTATACAAATATTGTCTTAATGACATCCAATGAGGGACAGGTTGAGTGCCTAGAATTAATCATATCAGCTAATTTGTATTAATAAATGGTAAATATTCGACAAGGAAAATCTTGAGACTTAGCTATGTTATAAGAAATGTTTTTACAACTTACAAAAACGATACCAATTATAGACACGAATATCTTAACAGTCGTAGTTGTAAATCTATTCTAAAGTATATTTAAGTTTAAGCAGATGTTAAACTTCAAAATCTTGTTCACATTTTTAACCGATTGTCTATGTTAGAGTACATTCTAAAAAAGATACTTTCAATTTAAAGTGAATAGTTACCTTCAAGGGAATGAAAAGTTCATTGAACGTTTTCAAAAGTTCACTCAAATTCATTGATTTGGCAATGAATGATTACAGGTACGTCACTGAATAAGTCAGATCATATTTAGACAAACAAGGGAATGTGTTTATAAGTATGTACCAATGATTAGCTTAGAGCTGTCCACGCCTGAGTTGTAAGCTTATGCCAATATCTATTTCAACATGAATATAATGCCATATCAGTTATACAGATTGGGCCATCTAGTGGTTTGTTTTTAAATCATAGGTTAGTTTGACATTGACAGCTGTTTCCCGATGGAAATCTTGGCAGAAATTCAGTATCATACCTCCGCGGAACGAATTGAGTCGATTCACGCTTGAACAAAGTTGGAAAATATTGAAAACTTATTTTCAAAGTGCGTGCTGTGCGTTTTTTGAAAAGCTGTTTTGGCCGAAATCAAGCACCCACCGCGCCTGCTGTACGCAAGTTTGGGCAAAAAGTTCGTGAGACTGGTACGAGTATGCTAGTAGATAAAAATCATGGTCTGCGGTGTCGGACAAAGGACACAGACGAGAATGTAGCTGCTGTAGCCGAGTGTGTGAGACTCAATTCACGAAAATCAACTCGCCATCGATCTCAACAGCTCAACATTTTAGGCACTAGTCTGAGGAGAATTCTGCACAAATATCTAATTGGCTGAGTTATTGAAGGCGCACGACTATCCGCTTGGATATCGCTTCGCAGTCCGGGCCTTAGAGCAGCTTGAATTGGACAACGTTTTTGGTCGAAAAATCATATTTTCTGACGAGACGCATTTTCATCTCGGCGGCTACGTTAAGGAACAAAATTGCCCCATCTGGGGCTGGGAAAACCCGCACGTTATTGTCCAGAAGCCAATGCATTTATAGAGAGTGACAGTTTGGTCCGGATAATGGAGTTGTGGCATTATTCGACCATTTTTCTTCGAAAATGATGCTGGGAACAACGTTTCGGGCAACGGTTGGAGCTAGAGAGCTATGTTAACCGATATTTTTTTTACTTAAATTGAAGGCATGGATTTGGACGACCTCTGGTTCATGCAGGATGGCACGCCATGCCAAACAGCCTATGTCATAATCGATCTTTTGAGCACCAAATTCAGAACTCGTGTTGGCGATGCCAATTAGGACAACTGGATGGTATCCATAGAAGTTGGAATCCGCTAAGGAGTGTGTAACTACTCACCAGTGGGGTGCACCACCAACCAACTGGTGGTTGGTTTCTACCTCGATTAATTGGTTGTGTGAATCTATGGTTGACAGGCCTTGAGTGGGAGATAGTTCCCAATAAAAAGTAGAGACTGACATGCGTCATAAGAACGCGTCTCTACTTAAGCTATTTATGAAGTAGGCCCCCTAGTGGGAGTATGATGGTGGTTGTGGTTACTCCAAATACGGAGTTAACTTAAACTACTTGGATTCAAGAGGTGCTTGGTAGACCTCGCTCTTTAGCAAAGTGTGTGTACATGCCGCAACATGTCGCAGAATTGCTACTGAGGTGGCTTCGGTTAACTCAGAGCTAATGGTCGGGGCTCGATCTGACTCCGATGCGGGTAGGCTCACCATGGAATTAAGTCTTAGTTGACAGGTGTCCACACAATACGGTTCTGACCATCTCTTATGTAATGATCATACGCTGTTTTCGATAACGTCAAATGATCTTCATTCTTTGACCAAATATTGCTATCATAAAACCATCCTGCCTTTAAGAAATCACATATATCAAGGTGAGTCAATTTTTTTGCAAATGCATTTGACGTTTACAAACTCGCCCTCTGGCTTATCAATATTTCTGTCGTCAACTCGGTTTTTTTTTACTACAGAGTTGCGCTCGCAAATGATGTTATCGAAAATATGGCTTTACCAAACTGCGTTATCAAAAATAGTGCATTTCCATAAAAAAAAAATCGTTTTGCGTTTTTGAACAGTTGACTTTTGCAGCGTGCGTTTAAAAACATCTTGTAATTGTATTTTAACGCAAATGACGTCTTCGAAAACGGCCATGTATACAAAAAATTTGTTTCCCTTTCAGATCTGGCTGTCATCCTATGTGCCTGGAGAATAAGGAGCAACTCTTAAATATCTTATCTAAAAGATGGTACCCGCACTAATCTAATGTGAAATAATTTTGCCATTCTTGATTTTCCCCCGTCACTGTGATGAACAGGTGCATCGACATCTCCATTCTCCACTTTACCTTAACTCGCACTAACATAATTCGTTGAAGAGTAAAAAAAACTTCTGGAAGTTCAAGAAAAACCAGTTAAGCGAAACAGGTCTTAAGATGAGACTAATACACCCCAGGGAAGAAGTAAGCGCGATGGTCGTAAAAAGGAAGTAACTGTCAGGACGACCTCCAAGTGTGGAATACACTTCAATATACTCTCGCTACCTTCTTCAATGTAGAAAGGGCCTTCGAGAACGTCCATACCAAGTCCATTATGGAATCACTCATCGAGTTTGGTGAAGAAGTCTAAATCAGGGAGTGGAATTATATCCATCCTCAGTGACAGAAGGATTCTATGTACGTTTTGTAATATAAACTTGACTAAGCACGTGTTAGTAGAGGAACACCCCAGGGCGGAGTTCTGTCTGTCTTCTTATTTAGTCATGAATAATATTCTTGTGTTAAGTTGGAAACATGTGGCGTAAAGGCGGTTGCGTATGCAAATAACTTGGTACTACTAGTGTTCAGCCCTGTGTTAAGTGAAATCACAGAAATGGCTTTAAGGAAAGTTAATAACTGAGTCACAAGTTGTGGACTAGGTGTTAAACAAAGCAAAACTGATGATGATGATATTTACTACCAAACTCCACCACGACTCAACGGCCACTCTTTTGCACTCTTCCAGTGCAAAATATCTAGGTGTGGAAGGGTTAAGAAGGCCAGCATAGCTTTCTACGCCTGTAGTAAAACCTTTGGTAAAAAGTGGGATATGGTTTGATTGTATGGTGGCCTGCGCTTACCAAAGCATATGACATCGATAAACTTTTTTTTTTTTTTTTTTATAATCTACCCGCGCTCAAGGGATTATGATTACCCTTTAAATGTTTCAACACAGAAGAAGTTTCAAGGAACTGCTAGCGTTAGAAACACACACCCTAAAATGGGCATCAGTAAAGATTTTGAGATTATGTTCTCATCCAGAAAGGACAGAGGTTATGACGTCTTGACGAAAGACTTCGACACAACTATGTAGTGTTGGTTCAGAAGTCTTCTCTGTGATTTTGAATATATCTAGGTCGTTTAAGCTTCCCGGCTAAGCTAGTGTTTTTCAAGCTGAATTACTTGTTATCACGAAATCGTATAAGGTACTCAAACAAGATCCAAACAAGAATCAGAATACGGCTATTATCACAACAGTCAGGCGGCTGTTAAAGCCATTTATTCTGGTACATCATACTCCAAATTGGTCCAGCAATGCTGAGATGAACTTGCTAGCCTCAATATTAACCCCAATGTCACTTTTACCTGGGTTCTGGGTCATTGTGGCATTGATGGGAATGAATAGGTGGATAAGCATGCCAGGCAAGGATCAGAAAGAGTCAACATTCCGCTCGGTTATGAAGGACAAAATTCTCTCAATTTTTCTTAGCGAATCATACCTATAATAAATCCCGAACACTTGATCTGATATGCAGACTGAGGCAAGACATAGCCAGGATCGTACCTGCCTATAGCGAACACTGACCAATAGGAGAGCATGCTATGAGGACCAGCTCTGAAAAAATTAGAGCACAATAATTAGGAAGGGCAGATTTTGAAGAAATTAACGAGCTTTTGGAAATGAAGATCAAAGAGTTGATCTCTTTTCTTAACGCGACGAAATGGATCTAGGATGAACTTCGGTTATTTCCCTGCCGTGCCTTCCGTTTGTCTACTTAGATCCCGAGCTAGCGGACTAAGGGCTTTGACGGAGGTTTTCTTTTCAGGGCCCGGCTGATCACATCACTCAATCGGATTGGCTACTGTTCCAGTACCAGTTAACAACCAGTCTAGTTTGATACAGTGTAGATGGTGTTAGGTGTCAGTTGGGTGTGGTGGTCTAGTTCAGTAATTGATCCAATTGATCCCGTTGCAGGACGTAGTGAATTACAACTCTCAACCATTCCTGTGTACGTGTTACCATCAGGAACGGAGGGGACCTACAATTTTCTGCCGATTCCGAATGCCTAATGAGCAGCACTTTCCATGACAAGAGATATACTCTTTTTGAAGCGGCTGAGAATCGAACTCGAAACCTTCCGCATGACACTTTAACGCACTAACCATTACGCCAAGGGGTACTACAAGTTCATACGACTTATGGTATCGAAATGGCCCTCTTCAGCGCTAGTTAGGCCACAGGGCTAGACTGCCAGTGGTAGCCATTTCTATCTTATATGATTTCTACATTTTTATTTGTGTTCATAAATTCATATTTCAAGTGATGTTCAAGAATTCAGATGGGATGTTAGTTGTTTCCTTGGAACTACATAGACCCACAGTGGTGCATTTTATATAAAAATATCACCCCAAAGTTGATAATCGCATTCTTCCCTGTTTTAAGTCAAGTGATTCATTGTTTTTAAAATTATTATTTTCGACTCATTATGCATATCAAAATATAAAGAAAAAGCTGAATAATGATTCGATGACAATTAACGTTAAACCATACAAAGTAAATATCCTTCATTAACAAATTTGAGTTTTAATTAAACTATAAAATAACATTTTCCAGTTCAGTTTTTTAACTCCAATTATCATGTTAATTTGTTAAGGTTTAATTGGTGGTAAATTATTACTTTATGATAATAATTATTTTGTTTATCCACAGTTGAATCGACTTTTGTTTTTATTTTTCGGTAAAGGTAATTTGTCTTGAAAAAAAGTTTCTTTTTTTTCGATTTTTGTTTGTAAAGAAAATAATTCACGTCATGGTTATTAAAAGGTAAATCAATAAAGGGAATATTACTCGCTGACAATTATGTTGTATAAACAAAAATAACTTTTTCCAACACAAAATAAAAAACAAGAAGAAAAATCAAAAACAAATATTCGACATTGATTCAAAAAAGAATTTACATAAATCGAAAAACAATTTACATACATACGTATAATAAGTACAGTCTGGGTGGAAAGTACTGGGCAGCATGTACTTTTTGTATCAATCCAGAGGATAAAATAGACGTTACAATAGCTGTGATTTTTGAAAAAAGTGAATAGCAACGTCAGGAAATTTTAACATAAAGCGAAATTTAAATTGATGAAGTATTGACAGTTTTGAGAGTGTTTAATTCAATTGTAAAAAAAAATGTGAAGTTTCACATATAATGCACTGACTTTGACACCGAATGTCACTGAATTTATCATGACATTACCAACTTTGATTGGAGACATAGCATTGAAGCTACATTTGTCAAACTGGCTGTCAAATTATTTTCAACTGTCTTGTGAAATCATTACAGTCAATGAGCTTAGTAGAGTTATACAAGAGGAATTTGAACAAAGTTGCTCTATTAAACCAAAAACAAGACAAAAAGACGCCTCGTGGTGGAATAAAACTCTCCAAAATTAAGATCCAAGGCAAGAAAAATCTTTAATTAGGCCAAAAGGACCAGGGAATGGCAATTTTACTTCACAGAGGTGACTAACTACAACAAGGAGATAAGGAAAGCCAAAAGGAATACTTTCACAGCCTTCTGTGAAAGTATTTCCTCAACATCTGCTTCGGCAAAACTTACGCAAAGTTCTTACAAAAGAAAAGCCACTTACATCATTTGCACTTTCGCACAATGATAGAAGCCTTATGGATAATGAAGAGCAGAGTTCTTCACTGCTACTTAACTCGCACTTTCTATAAAATCGGCCTTCAACAGGAGACTCTCTATAGAGAGAATACCTCTAAATCGAAATAAAGAAGACTGAAGGATAGCTCCAACCTTCTGTTCAAGTAAAAGGATGGACTGGGCGATAAGCACTTTTCAACCTTTTAAAACACCAGATGGTATCTTTCCAGCTCTCTACAAAAGGAAAAAGAACTAGGCAAGAACAATAACGACTCCCTTCATGTAAGTATCGAGGCAGATTCTCTAAAAAAAATAGGCGCAAGGACTCCTTTAATGGGACCAGAGCCCTGCTGCGGAATACGAGAAAACAGGATTCAAAATGAAATCAATATAGCGAAGGAAGCTTAAAGATCCAAAAACTGGATAGAACATCCAAAGCTGAGAGAGGCCAATCTACTTCTTGGGAACTATAACCAAGATTGTTTTATCAACTGTATCAGCTTAAATAGGAACAATCTGTGAATATTAACGTGACTCTTCACGGGTCACTGTATATACTTAGAGGGTTAGAGGACACTTGAGTTTTCCTGGCATAGATAATAGCCCCACATGCAGATTCTGCAATACTTATATAACGAAACGCCGGAACATATACTAGGTAGATGCGAGGCACTAATACATCAAAGGAACAAGTATCTGGGACGATATCAAGTAGAAGAGAGTGATTTATCCTCTCTGAAGGTAATTCCTATCCAAATAATCAAATTCATCAAAGGGATAAACTTGGAGGAAGAGCTGTAGGGTCAGCAACTCAGCTAGCTCTGTATGGGGGCACAATAGATAGTAAGGTCGCAGTGCAAACTCCTCTCAATATTCATTCACTCATTACGGTAACCATAGTCGTCCGAATAGTTCGAGAGAACTATTCACAACGTGATGGATAAATTCGAGTCGACCGGATGGTGAACAATCCACCAACACCCGTATCTCAATGAAACGCAAGCTCTGCGGAGAATATCGCCCATTGTCGGCAGGGTGTACAGGAGAATCTAAGGCAATCAATTCCGCACCGCGCAACAGAACTCGTCATTTCGCAGATGAGTGTTGCGTCATGACTTAGGAGTACACCCGTACAAACTGACCCAGGAGCTCAGAGTTAACGACCATTGACAACGAAGTGTGTACGTGTACGCTAACTAGCTAACTAACTAATCAATTTCGGTCGAAAAATCATATTCACCGTCAATGCCCGTTTCTGAATGAACGGGTTCATCAACAAAGTAGAATTTGGGATGATCACATTCCACAAGAGGTCCATCAAACTGCAATACATGCAGAAAAAGTCACTGTTTGGTATAGATGCATTCGGCATGGGTCCATTCTTCTTTGAGAACGACGTTGACCAAGCCATCAACGTCAAGCGCTATTTGAAGATGGTAACCAATTTCTTAAAACCCGAATCGGATGTTATATGGACACCAACGACATGTGGTTTCAACAGTTCATGCGAACGTGCCACACACCCTGTGCCACCATGGACATTTCGCATGAGTGACTTCCGAACATGGTTACCTTACACGGAAAGCGATGTGAATTGCCCACTACGATCGTGCAACTTGACCTCGTTAGACTTCTTCTTCTTCTGGTCTACATTAGCCAACATAATCAATGATTTATGTGCCAAAGTTATGGAAAATTTGACATTTCGGATGCGAGCCACCCAGCGAAGTTGCGGGTGACATTTCAATGGAAGACCCTTTAGATGTCGCCCCAGTAGTTCCTCTTCTTAAAAGTACTATAGATTTTAAAAACAAAACATGCCAAATGTAACAAAATAATTAAAAAACACTGTTCTTGAAAATCTGAGTGCTATAAAATATAATCCTTCAGTCAAAAAGCTTGAATTTCTGTTCTTCTAATTTATTATGTGATTAAAATTAAAATAATGGCTCTTCCAACATCATTGTTGGAAATTTTTTAAAGCTAAAAATTGTTTATTGAACTGTTTTTAACTTTTAGTCAAGACTGTAGAAACTGGGTGAAATAAGTTCGTCAATAATATCGGTAACCACAAAAGTTTTTATTTTTCATTTTACAAATTTACGTCTGCGATAAAACACAAACAAAAATATTCTTTTTTTTTTCTTCATATTTTGAAATAAGCATCTGCCAACGAATGGACTAAAAAGAAAAACCTTACCACGAACGTGAGAGGTAATAAATTTGTGTTTAAGCCCATTTTACAACAAAACGACCACTTATAGAAACATATTTATATAAACGTGAAAATACACGGACATACAAAGAGAGAGAACTTTTCCACCATGAACACGATGCCCAAGGCCGTATCAAGGAGGGTTTGAATTGTTTTGGTTAAAACTGATGTTATCGAGATGGAATGATATTTGGCTAGGTCATTAGAGAATGCTTTTCTCTCATTGGTGGAATTTTAAATTTGAAGTAAGGCCTTTGAAAGGTCGGAAAATGGTCCCTCATTAAAATGTTTATACTCGTACGTTTTAAGAAAGAAGTGCCAATTTTCGCCAATGAAATTGTAATACTCTGTGCTATGAACTTTCAAGATACTCATTTCAGAGTTGGATTACTGTGACCGATATGATCATAAGAAATTGTTGAAATGCGGATCGAAGATCTAAGAAATTGCATGAAAACTTAAAAAAATAAATCAGGGCACAAAAGCGCTAGGTTATTGTCAATTTGAAGATCTCAGAAAGTGTCATGATCATGACTCCTCTTGCACTACTACAGTTCAAAGAGTACTGAAAGATCTTGATGTACCTACATAAATTCGATGGCCGGGATAGTTTCCTTCCCATTGTTCTGAAGAGATGTTCTTCAATGATGGCAAAGCTATTTTCCATCTGACCTACTCTACTGATCTCTTTCCGAGTGAATCAGAAGCAGCATTTGTTCAACCTGCCATTTAAAAAGGCAAGCAGTTATCTTCTTTAACTATCGCCCAATTGAAATTGCGGTCCTTCTTTCCAATGTAATGGAAACGCTCAAAAATGTTCATCTCGAAAAATATCTTGAAGAACGAAAGCTACTCAATGTTCTGATGATCACTGCTGATCTGATGGTATGTTTCACCGAAAAATTATATAAATCTTTACGTGGTTTTGGAAAAGTTAACCTTATATTTCAAAAGCATTTTTAGGGTCTCTTTTAGAAAATGTGTGCATTTGGTATTGATGAATATCTTCTTCGGTGAATTAGAAACTACATTTCGAACCGCTCAAAACAAGTTGTGTTGGACGGTCCTAAGTCTGAAATTCATAAAATAAAGGCTGGTGTGCCACAGGGCTCCGTTTTGTCTCCGACTCTCTTTCTGATATTCATTAATGATCTTTCGTCTGAAACTTCTAATCCAATAAATTGTTTTGCTGATGCATGTCTTTGATCTTCGGACGTGGGTTTAGAACGGCAGGGTATGATAAGATCTTTAGAATCTTGATTAAATAAGGAACCATAACCCGCTTAGAATTTAATTACTCAATACTGTCTTTTATCATTAGAGCACAACTCACCCCCCATTCCGCTATCCATGAGCGGCATTTGCATTGAGGAAACTGATTAGTCCCAGTTCTCGACATGTGCATCACATACCAAATCGTGGGTTTATCAATCATTATAGCCATATACCGTTTCATACGAACATAGCAATAGCGATGGAGAAATAAGGGGTTTCGAAAAACATGAGTCTTGAATGTTTGCAAATTGAAATGGCAAGGAAAAAGCGTGCCAGGTAAATTATTCCATAATCGCGTTGTGCGACTAAAAATTGAATCTCTGGTAAACTGGTGAGCAGCAAAACGGCTAACACAGGTGAACTGATTGAGGGGAGGAATGCAACTGGCTATTTCTAGTGCACATTGTTTGTTAAATAAGTGATAAAACAAGGAAAGACATGAAACATTCCGATGGTTTTCAAGACATGGAAACGATTTCATGATAGCTTTGTTTCCTATCAGTTTTAACGCTCTGTTCTGCCCCTCCGAGAGAAGAAATATACTCGAGTTTTTGACATATAAACACCTTATGAATTGCAGGCCAAAAAGGCTGAAAAATTTCTTACACCGATATAGAAACCCAAAGCATTTAGTAGCGTTCTTGGCGGTCTCGAGAATTTGGTCATTCCAACAAAAATCGTCGTTGACACACAAACTGAGTACTGAGAACTTTTCGGCATCTTCTATGCAATTGCCATTCAAGGACATTTTGCTTCAATGATAATAGACAGCATCAACAGCAACTCCAGACGATTTCTTATACCCCATTTAACAGTGCTGTAAAGATCGGACTAGAATTAGAGAACAAGTATAAAAATCTGAGGGTAGAGTCATCGGCAAAACAATGAAGTGGATTAGAAGTTTCAGATATGTGATCATTTATAAAAATAAGGGAGAGAGTCGGAGACAAATCAGAGCCCTGTGGCACACCAGCATTTACTTTGTGAAGATCCAGTCTTGAAACCGTTCCATACAGCATGTATTGAACGAACTACAAGGTAATTTCTAGTCTAACGAATACGGGTTTCGTTGATATCAAGCGTACAAATTCCTTAGAAATTTCAAGCGCAATAATCTTATTTTCTCCAAAACCAGGTACAGATCTGCTCCACTGTTCGGTAAGATATGCCATCAGATCACCAGTAGAATGATTGCTGCAAGACCCTTATTGCCGGTCATTCAGGAGCTTTCGATCTATGAGATGTTTCTTGGGCTGATGAATGATCAGGGACTCCAGGTTTCAGGACCTTGGATAGAAGAGACGTTAGTGGGATGAGCCGCCTTTTTTAGGAATAGGCCGTACGAATGCTGTTTTCCATCTTCTGGAGAAGATTTGAGAACAGTAAGAGCTGTGTCAGCGAGGAAGAACACTTCTTCACCTTACACATGGGTGGTATACCATCAAGTCCAGAGGCTTTCTTTATATCAATATTTTCAAAGACCCTTGCAACTGTACGAGTGCAGAAGTATACCAGTTCCATTGAACGACTTAGTTTCTCAAGTACGGGAGGGGCAATGTTGCTTGGGTTTGCTTTGTTAGAGCGAAAACTAACTTCTCTCAACCTAATAGCTTTTTTACAGCTTGTATCGAACCAAGATTATTCTTTAGGTTTTACACTCTTAAAATATAAAAATACTCATTCCTAGTAAAATAAATCCTGTGATCATATCAGCACTGGTATCGACGTGAATATCGAGGAAACATAGTAACCAGCTAAAAATTCACAAGACGATACTAAACTTCGTAGCCCTTAGTAATTCTAAGAAAAAATTAAAATAAAATAAAATAGTGTTTTGGGAAAAAAATGCAGACAATAGAAATAACCTTCTGAAATTTTTGAAGAAAATTCTCGTTTGTTCTTTTTTAACTCAACCAATGAAGAAATGTGTGATCTAGAAATGCATATTTTATTTCCAAAAACATATTTTTTAAATGGAATTAATTGTGATATTTCAATTTTCCGCTGGAGCTGACGGCCTCGCTGCCGCACTGTTCAAAGCGGTAGGCGAGGACTTGGTTAGGAGTATTTACCAGCTCATCTGCAAAATATGGTCGGAAGAAAGCACGCCCCATGAATGGTACCTAAGCATTGTCTGTCCGATCTTCAAGAAAGGAGACTCTCTGCGCAGTTCAGAGGCATAAGTCTCCTAAACATCGCGTGCGAGATCCTTTCTGCCGTATTATGTGAACGTCTGGAGCCTTTTGTCAACAACCTGATAGTTCCATATCAGTGCGGCTTTAGACCAGGAAAGTCGACCATCGATCAAATATTCACATTACGGCAGATATTTGAAAAACCCAGGAATGAACTAACTATATATGAACTAACTATATAGAACAATGTCTAGTTTTGCCATCCTTGACAAACTTGTCCGTTTGTGCAAGATGACGACGGAGAATGCACGCTCCTCCATCAAGGTCGGAAAATATCTCATCGATGTATTTGATGTCAAAAAGGCAAGGCGATGCTCTGTCGTGCGACTTCTTCAAAATCGTTCTTGAAAGAATAGTGCAAAACTCACGCGTCAACACAAGAGACACAATCTTTCAAAAGTCCGTCCAATTACTCGGATACGCCGACGACATTTACATTATTGGAAGAACAAAGCGTTATTTCAGTGGCGCATTTGTGTGCATTGAGACGGAAGCGAAGAAGATGGATTTAGCGGTAAATGAGGGCAAGACCAAGTACTCGTATATGCTGTCATCAAGAAAGGACACACAACACCGACACGTCTTGGACCGAACGTCATTATAGACAGCTATAACTTTGAGGTAGTTAAGGACTTAAGCGCTAAAATCAAACGGAGAATAACTCTTGCAAATCGCTGCTTCCTTGGTCTAAGAAGGCAATTGAGTAGCAAAGTCCTATAAAACCCTCATCATCCCGGTTCTTGTCTATGGTGCAGATACATGGACTTTGTCGGAAGTGGATGAGAGCGCTTTGGGATGTTTCGAGAGGAAAATTCTTCGTGTGATCTTTAGTCGCGTCTGCATATACGGGGAGTGGAGGAGAAGATATAACCACGAACTGACCTAATCAATCGAATCAAAGTCCAACGACTGAGATGGCTAGGTCATCTAGAGCGAATGGATCCGAATTCTCCGGTCCGGAAAGTTTTCGAATCCAACCCCGAGGAACGCAGCAGTAGAGGAAGACCGCGACTCAGGTGGCGCATACAAGTGGGAGAGGACCTCAACCAACTTGACGTGCGGAACTGGAGACAGCTAGCTAGGAACCGAGGTGGAGCAGTAAGTTGTAAGTTGAGACCCTGGTCCACCCTGGACTGAAGCACCACCTTAAGTAAGCAAGTAAGTGATTTCAACTTTCAACTTTGTTGTTTAAATTTAATAAATTTACTTAAAATGAATTTACTCGTTGTTTTTTCTAAACGAAAACAGTTCAACTGAACTTTTGCCCCTCCCCTACAATAAACCTTAGCTACGTCCTTGTGTACCGCTTATAAATCCTTAACAAATATTTAATTCACTCAACTTTTGTTTTTTAATTTTTTGTACCTATTTGGATATGGCTTGGCATCGTCGTCGTCATCGAGTCGAAAAACAAAGTTTGGGGGTTGGTTTTTGTTTTTTTGAATAACAACAACAAATGTCCATCCATGGATATTGACCTTTTCCTTTTAATTGAAAACTAATTGATTTTAAAGAATAAGGGACGGGTATTCGAAGGCTTTTTGTTTATTTAGGTTTTCCGGTTTAATATAACAAAATAAAATTGATTGGAATTTCGATTTTTGTTCCCCTCCTGATCGACCCTTAAAAGCCAAATAGCTTTTACTAAATGACCCTTTGTTTGAGCAATCAACTTTGTAACATAACTCTTTGAATTTACCTGAGTCAAATCAATTTGCTAACATGTTCACCGAAATTACGATAATTAAGTGCCGAACTATACTTGACTAACTGATACAAAAGTGTTATAGGCTAACGATGAGGATGGTGTAGCACACAAAATTCCTAAGCCCAAAAAGGAAATTTGAGTAGAGGCACCTCTGACCTTTTGATATACGATACCTAAGGCTATTCGAGGCTGATGTTTTGAGTTTGTGTATATCGAATGAACCTCCCTGTTCTGAAGAACAATATTCAGTGTTAATCGCATAATAAGGCTTCCTTATTTGGTTTCATTTGACTTTTGTACGAACGTCGAAGTCTATCATTAACTTTTATTTCCGATGAAAAGAAGAAATTAAATTAGCTCAATGAACATTTCCGCAACCAACTGGAAGCGCATGAGAATATTGTGATTTTGGTTTTCTTCAAGTGTAAGTGTATCTATGACATTTTTGGGCACCTGGACGTTAACATACCTTTTGACATTTCGCCCCCATGAATATATCATAGGATGGCCCTGAATTTAATTTATTTTTGGTTTCGACGTATCTAGAGCCAAGGTAGCCATTTATTTTTGCCAATAAATCAGTAATTGATGATGTTAAGTTATGTTTTATCGATATCAATGAGGCTGGGGTAGCATGTATAAAATGAATATTTCGTAAAGAAATCGTGATGCCTGAAAAAATAATACAAAAACATAAAATCTCCATACCAAAGACAAAATTATTTAAGCCGTAATGCATAGCTATAAATAAACTAAGAAGAGTAGAAGCTTTTACGGTTCGTAGAAAGCGTGAACCTTTTGTTTATAATTTTCACACTCAAGGCTCAAGGGTAAACTGATTCTGATTCCCAAAGAGAAGACGAGTATTACGGCGGAATTTTTTGAGGGGAGAAATGCAACTGACTATTTCCATTGAACTTTGTTGAAAGAAAAAGCAATTAAATACTGCAAGACAGGAGGCGTTACGACAGTGTTCAAGAGAACCCAAAGCTTCGGTAGATAATAGATGTGTCTCCAACAAGTTTTAGAGCACTATTCTGAATTCTATCTAATAGCTTCAAAAGAGTAACGAGGGCACCAGACCAGACATGAGAGTTCCCGGACAAGAAGTTTCAACAGCTTCTGCTGAGCTAGCATTGGAGTTTGGAAATCACTTTCATGATAGTTTCAAAGACCGTCCTCCAATAATCCTTTCTGACTTTATTGAACAAGTAGAAACTCACTTTCAGCAGATATTAGCAACCACTGAAACCGTGACCTTGTTCAATGAAGAAAACCCATCATCGGAGCCCAATCTGGCAGATGTGTTCACTTCTCCTGAAGAAGTGTCTGACATTGTCTACACTAGAGCTGTGTCAATCGCGATTGATTCGGTCTTTGTGACCCGTTCACCAATCACAGTAGACCAAATCAATCAATCGTAATGTCAATCTCTGGGCACTTAAACCGATGAACATAAAAGTGAACGAAACGAACGACAAAAAGTTATGTTTCGTTCATTCAATTTGTTCTCAATCATTTCACAATACCAAATAAGAATGGAAATGAAACAGAATGTATACTCTTCATTTTATATACATTGGAAGATGGTGTGAACGAAGTCGAAAAAAAATAAACTTTCGTTTATTTTCACATTGATTCGGTCTCGGTCAGAACAACTGAACAACAGCTATTTCCCTGCAGCCTGGAAAGCGGTAATAGATGTCCCCGTCCCCAAGAAGAACAACCGCGCAAATGTGGAAGGATGCCGACCAATTTTGTTGCTCAGCAGTATGAGCAAGTTACTGGGGGCGTTCATATTGAAGAAACTCGACGTTTTCTGCAAAGAAGGAAATGCCATACCTGAATTCCAGTATGGCTTTCGAAATAAACACTCTACCCTACTGATGTTACACTTGGAGTCAACAAAAAGGAAACCACTGTATCGTGCTTGCTGGATATCGAAAAAGCTTTCGTCAGTATTTGGATAAAAGGATTACTATTCAAACTCTCGGAACTTGGACTTCCTAATCACTTGGTAAGAATAATCAAAAATTTCCTAACTCGTAGACTTTTGTATGCACAGGTAGCAAAACATGTAGGTACCATCAACCAAGGGAATCAACACTGGAGTTCTTCAAGGATCAAGACTTGGATCGCTGCTGTTCAACATTTACATTGCTAATCAACCAACCAACATACCACATACAAAGACGAAGCTTTATACAGACGACTTCATCACATATGTCACCGCCTTTTCAGCTGATATTGCTGCCAAGAGAGTTAAGTTAAATAATTACTTATGGGAAGACTGAAGATAAATAGCGAAAAGACCGAGCGAAAGTAAGAGTCAAATCATCAACGAAGTACTTGGGAATCAACTCTTTCAACAAACTCAAATTCAAAAAGCATGCAGACTTAATGTTGAAGAGAGCCAACTATTCTCTGCACTCGGTCCATCCGCTATTCAAGAAGCGAAATGGACCAAGTAAGAAGACCAAGCTGCTTGTGTACAAACAACTTATGGGTATTTTCGAAGCATTAGATTCCACGCATTTGTTAGTATTCCATTGTATAATCTGTCAAGATCAAAATCCAACGCTGCCGTTTCAGTTCCACAGCCGAAGAACATGGTTGTGATTCTGGAAACGAATATGAAAACCTGAGGGATCTGTCATCAGCGAAACAATCAATTATATTAGAAGTATCAGAAAAAAGATCATTTATGAAGATAATCAAGAGTTTTGGAGACAAAACGGATCCCTCTGGCACACCAGCATTTAGTTTATGAATATCAGACTTGGAACAGTCCAATACAATTTGTATTGAGCGGTCCGAAAAGTAATTTATAATCCGATGAAGAAGAGACTCTTGAATACCAAATTCACGTATTTTTCATAAAAAGAGTTTCATAACAAACTCTTTTAAGTGATTTCGAAATATCAAGTGCAGTTACCTTTGTGCCTCCTACATGATGTAAGGATAGGTTCCACTATTCGGTGAGATATGCCATCAGATCACTATTGAACCTATAGCTATGCGAAAGCCATAATGTCTTTCATTTAAGAGACTTCATTCTTGGAGATATTTTGTAAGTTGATTGTTGAACAGTGTTTCCATGAGCTTGGAAGGAAGAAACGGAAGTGTAATTGGTCGGTTATTGGAGGGGGGAGAAGATTCGCCTTCTTTAGGAATCGGCTGAACAAATTCCGTTTTCAATCTATACTCGGAAAGATATCCAAAGAGTAGGACAGATGACAAACCTTAGGCAATGGTTTTGCCATCGTAGAAGAACACTTTTTCAGAACTAAAGGGGATACACATTTTAGACTAGTGGATTTATGTATTTCAAGATCTTTAAGGGCTCTGGCGACTGTACAAGTGCGAAAGAAGAACCATTTACGCTCTCAAGTACAGGAAGAGTCATAAGACTTTCTGGAAGCGTCGAATTGACAGCGAACTGTGCTGCAAGTAAATTCGCTTTTTCTTGCGATCTGACAAAGGGAATGCTATTGCGAACGAGTGTTGGAACCGATAACTCCTTTAATCTTGTTAAGATTAATTAATCTTGTTAAGATTAAAAGGTTTCCTTTCATTTAGAATAATGCGTGTTATCACGAATGAATGAATATTGAAAGGAGGTTTGCACCACGGTTCCACAGCTATAGAAAAGTTTCTGACCCTCCAGCTCTTCCTGCCAGTTTTTCCCTTAGATGAACTTCATTATTTAGAGTACCGTCAGAGGGGATAAATCACACTCAAAAAATTTCGTGTGTAAATACTACTAATTCATGCGTGCATTCTACGAATTTTATTCGTGGTTTTCAGCCACGAATAGTATTCGTAGAATGGACGTTTATTAGTACATTATACGAATATTCGTAGAAAAACAAACGTATATTGTACGAATACCATTGGTACAATGTACGAATATTATTGTAATATTTACCAATGCCATTCGTATATTGTACGAATATCATTGTAATATTTACTCATGCCCTTGTATTTCATTCGTAAATTATACAGCTCCATTCGTATATTGTACGAATATTATTGTAGAACTTACTACCATTTATGTTCTCTGAAATTTCCTTAAATACCTATTGTAAGAAATAATAACAAAAGGTATTTATGTTGTAAGTTAAAAATAGTTTTTTAATTCATTTTATTGTCATATATATATGAATAAAGTTAAAAAATAATTAATTCATTATAAATATAATTAACAATTAAATTAATATTTAAAAACTCCTCATTTTATGTACTTAGGGCCACTGAAAATAGATTTAACATTTAAAATTGAAAACTTCCGAAAAAAAATTGTACTTACATTGAGATTCTTTCAGTTCAGGAAAAAAATTCCCACATATGTATGCTCTGCTACTTCTGGATGCTGTATTTTAAATATAAAATAAGCTTTAAAGCATATGTATGTACATATGTCTAGGTACTTACCTCGTCTTTTCGAAAAAAGCAGATGTTAGTCTGATCCACCACTGCAGCACTTTATAAATAATATCACGTTTCAACGTGTTGACTAATGGAATACATTTAATTTTTACAACTGAACAGATATTATTTTTTTTTACTCATGCACTTCATGAAAATACGAAGTTATTAGTACATTCTACTCATAATGCGTACGGTCTACCTACGAATGAATTCTGTCTACTAATATTAGTTTTACTTAGTAAATAGTACGAATTTATTAGTAAATACTACGAATGCAAAAGGTTAAAGTACGAAGTCATTCGTACGAGAAATTAACGAATGTTATTAGTTATATGTACACAATAATTCGTACAATGTACTCAAACAAATTGTTTACTTCTTGTTTACGAATGAAATTAGTGTATTAAACGAATAGATTCGTAGATAGTACGACAGTTATTAGTAAAATTTTACGAATGCATTCGTAGATATACGACTGTACAAATACTTCGTACATCTTACAAATATTCGTACAATGCACGAATATTTTCTTTACGAATATCATTCGTAGCCATTTTACTAATACATTTTTTGAGTGCACTTTCTTCTACTTTGCAGCGTCCCACATACTTGTTTCTTTGATGGATTAGTGCTTCGCATCTGCCTAGTATGTGTTTCGGAGTTTCGTCATAAGTATTCCAGAATCTGCATGTGGGGCTGTTTTCTAGGCCAAGGATATTCAAGTGACCCGTGAGGAGTCACTTACGATATGTAGATTTACTCTACTTATAAGATGATACAGTTCATGAAACGATCTTGGTTAGAGTTCCCAATAAGTAGTTTGGTCTGCCTCAGGTTTGGGTGTTTTTTTTTTAAATTATGCCTATTATCATATAAGCACTGGAATCTATGTCACTATCGAGGAAGCATAGTTACCAGTTCAAGTTTTGAAAGAAGTTGTTGCCCCCGTCTCAATTCTGGTACTGCCAAACAGTTCTCTTTGGAATCTTTTATTTAACTGTGTTCGTGGAGCATGAGAAATTTGCTGATATTATGCCTTGGTCAGTGTATCAGGATCAAATTTGAGGTCTTACAAGTGAATAAAAACCCTCAAATAGTCGAGTGTGCGTGTGAAAATGAATGGAGAGAACCTACAATTTTCTGCCGACTTCGAAGGGATACGAACTATACTATGTTCAACAAAAATTGTCAGTACAGGGGAGATAGGACGTTTGCCTCTCACTCTGGTTTGCACAAGTGTGTCGCCTTTTAAAGCTCTCACAGGGTTTCCCTAGTTCGCATTAAGCGGCAAATACACACGACACTTGTGTGCACACCGGTGTCGGTGTACGGAAATGTGTCCCGTCTGTGGGCTGGTGCGCACACCGATTTTCGGTGTCCGACACCGTGTGGGTAAAATCAAAAGTTTTTGATTTTTGGTGTCGGTGTCTCAATCGGTGTCATGTGTATTGCGATGTGCGCGCACATTTGCTATTCAGTATTCACTATTCACTATTCAGTTGCAGCCGAATCGTTGTGCGGTAAAGCACGTCGAAAAATTTACTTGCGACTTATAGGATCTATAAGATAAGTTATGCATTCGGAAAAAAAATCGAACTCGAAATTTTGACATTACGATGATAGCGAAGAATAAAAAAGGGGGGAGAGTACGATAACTTGGCCGGCAAGATTTGATAACGGGTTTTTGTAAAGGGGTCAAAAACAAGCACTTTTTACTACAGGAGGGGGGGTCTATCTCCCCCCGTTTAGGTGGTAGGGGCACTTTTAGAAAAAATGGTTTAAATTAAAAAAAAAATATTAAAAAACAACGGCAACACTTACAATAAAGTGCTATACTGCGTTTGAAAGCCAGAGGATTGTTCTATAATCTTGCATTCAAATTAAATTACTCATGTCAATGGTTTTTAAGAAATTCGCATTTAAAGTCCAAATTTTGATAAAATAACTTGAAAAAAAAAAGTTTAGACCGATTGTTTTCAAAATTTTGAAATGAAATTGTAAATTAGCTTATATGTGATCCATGTATCTATCAGTTCTTAATCGAACTCAAAAAACCGCATGGTTCTATGTTTTCTAGTTTTTGAGAAAATCGAAATTTACCAAAACTACTTTTTTTGATTTTTGGTGGTGACGGTGATTCCATTTTAAGGATTAATGTTAATAAACATAATGAATCTTTGTTAGTTCAGTACCGCAATTCATTTAGCGTTACCCAGAATGCACCATGAGGAGGTAGAATTGCATCTGGGTCAGTTATTTTGTCAGGAGTTAGTCAGTCATAGTTAGTTAAAAATGGTCAAAATGTATTAAAAAGGTGTGTAAGTCTCGTCAATAAAGCCATCGTCCGTACTATAACTGTCGAGTTAATTAAGTTACTCTTTTATGGTGGGAAGCCGAGGATGTTTTGGCGGTAAACACTTTCTAAATTTTCGCTCTGAAGGGTGGGAGGATCGATGTCTTTTAACTGTAAACCCTCACATAACAAGGGTAAACTTTTTTTACATCTAATAAAAACTCTATTATTTGCGAACCCCAGTCGTCCTTATATTTCCTTTCGTAGGCAGTATTTTCGATAGAAAAATAGTGCCATGTATTGGTGAACATGGTCAGAAGTTTGTTTTGGTTTTCAAGATCGTTTATTGTATTTTATATGTATTTAGTGGACATTGGATAAATAGAATAAATTTGAATTTTTTTAAATACAGATTCTGTGAATGCAAAAGAAACTTTGCATGCACCCAACCTCGCACCTACCCCAAATCCTATAGTGTGCCCAAGCAGGGGGGTTGCAGGGGGGCAGCATGCCCCCCCATACATACTTTACTGTTTATATATTGTAATGTTGGAAGCTAGCACTGATTTATTTATGTAAGGAAGCAAAAAATATCAAACATTTTGTAGAAAAGTAGTTTTAGTTATTTTCGATTTTCTCAAAAACCAGAAGACATAGAACCATGCGGTTTTTTGTGTTCGATTAAGAACTGATAGATACATGGATCACATACAAGTTAATTTACAATTTCATTTCACAATTTTGAAAACAACCGGTCTAAACATTTTTTTTCACGTTTTCTTATCAAAATTTGGACTTTAAATGCGAATTTCTCAAAAACTATTGATATGAGTAATTTAATTTAAATGCAGGATTATAGAACAATCTTCTGGCTTTCAAACGCAGTATAGCACTTTATTTTAGGTGTTGCCGTTGTTTTTTAATATTTTTTTTTTTCAATTTAAACCATTTTTTCTAAAAGTGCCCCTACCTCCTAAACGGGGGGAGATAGACCCCCCCTCCCATAGTAAAAAGTGCTTATTTTTGACCCCTCTACAAAAATCCGTCATCAAATCTTGGCGGCCAAGTTATCGTACTCGTGCCAAAAAAGGGGGTCTGAAAATTCTATCTATATGTTTGTTTGACTATAGCTTAAACGGCTGGGCCGATTTACTTTGAACTATGGTAGATATCATTTTTAATTTTCCCCCCACAGGTTTTATTCTTTTTTCTTAAGACCTGTACCTTTTATACGAATTTTTTTCGAAATTTTATAAATATTTGTTCTTCTCAAAAAATGTTCAACAGATTTAAAAACATTTTCCCAAAAATGGTTATTGAGAGTAGGTACCCGCCATGGAACAATTTTTCGTACTCGTGCCAAATTTTCAATATAATCTACAAGATGTGAGAAAAAAATGTATTTTACCTAAAAAAAAGGTATCCAACATAGAAATGTTAAAAATGTCGTATTTTTCTCGAACACGGGCGCCTAGAATTTTGATTTTTTTCTTTCAATAAATTTTTATGATCTTTAATTAAATAAAAAACATTTAAATTAAGATATAACAGGTTGTACCTACCATAGAACCATTTTTTCAAATTTTGAATTATGTACTTATTATTATCGACATCATTAACCTCATCCTCTAATGGACGACGCACGTCCATATCACTTATGGTTAGATCTCTCCAGTACGAGATCTCTTGCACAACTAAAGTGTGCACGATTCGGTGTGCCGTGTGTGGTGGAATGCTACACCGGTGTAGGCACACCGGTGTGCACACAAGTGTCGTGTGTATTTGCCGCTTTACAAATCGCCAACCCTCAGCATACTCAACTTCATAAAACTTGTTCTCAAAAGCTTCAAATCCCAAAAGCTCCTTAATAAAATCGACTGAATAAGCTCCTTGCTTGTAGTTTAGAATGATAATGGTAACTCTGTTCTGATGTGTATAACAAGCGCACGATCGTATTGACTTGACAGTCTCATGATCTCAGTATCCCTTCAGCAGTGGGATTCAACGGTCGCGTTGGCGTGTACAACTTTTTGCGAAGAATTAAAACAACAATTCTTTAACAAAAGTCAGTGGCTTGCTGTTTTTTAAGTGGCATTTTTCCCCAACGTAGTGTAGTGATAAGTGCATCAGGCGCCACTGCTTTGGAAAAAGCTCTCCCATAAGGCCTGTACTGACAATTTTTGTTGAACAGAGTATAGGCAGCACTTTTTATCACAAGAGATACTCTTGCAGGATTTGTCACTTCTTCAATTGAAAGCGTTATTGTGACCTCTAGTCCAAATGCGTTTCGCCCAGGTACGACAGTTGGGCTCATCAGTTAGATGCTGTCATACCCTTCTAAGACGCAATATATTAGTCGACGATTATCAACACTAATAAAATTTACAGCACGAACGCAATGTAAATTATATTTATCTAGGGGAATTTTGTCACTTCCTCGCAAGAGGACAAACATTTTTGCAGCGGCTAATCATCGGTATTACTAGAAAGGCCATCAACGGGTTTACCATTTTGCTTCCGATGAAATACTCTTTGGTGCACGTTGATATTATATACTCACTTAAAATTCGCTAAATTAAGTAATGCGGTAATGAAGTGAACATACTAGGTGCTAAAATATTCCTAAAAGGCTCTTAAAATGCCGCACTAATGAAGAACGTTTTTATCCTCGAAATAAACACACTCCCACACAAACGAATTTATGTTCCAGGAGCTGAAATTAATAACAACTTAAGCCATTACATCAATAAAATTACGTCAATGTTTCGAACATTAATTCTATAAAAACCCGTCATAATTTTTGCAGCCAAAATTGCTTTTGTTTCCATGAATATATATCAAAAAATTGTGTATACATTCCGAAATATGTACTAATATAAAAATGAATGTGTCACGGTTATGCGGTCATAACGTACATGAGTAAAGCAATTTAATGGTAATTTTTTCTAAGCACACGAAACTTTCAAGATTTTACGGCACTTACCAACCAAATTGCACACTTCCGTCAGGCATAGCAAAGTCCAAAAAAAAAAAATAAAATTTTTATGTTAACATAAACTGATAATAACACTAACTGAAGGTCAAGAATTTAACTTTTTAATTACAAAAAAATCCACATTTTTTAGGACATTAAACTGGGGATTCGGAGTCATGGTGTGAAATGAAGCAATTATCTTGATAGCTTAGCAGATTTTGATGAGTTCTGCACGCACCAGGTTATAAAATGGCCTTTGAGGAAATTCAAAAGAACGAGTTTCTGTGAACTTGTGTGAATAGAAATCTATGTATATAATCTTCAGAGAGGTTGTAAGATGAGTTTGACTTAGTTATTTATTCATGACTTTTTTTTAGAATCGTGACAATTTTTTTGGATACAAAAACATTGATAAGCGATTGAAAGAATTGATAAGAGAACCGTTTTTAGAGGTTTATTTTAATCCTAAACAAATACCTATTCAAATAGTTCCTTAGTTGTGGTTTATTTTGAGCTTTTAGTGGCGATTTACACTACTGCTAACTGGAAGTAAGTTTTGGTCTTAATTTTCCGACCTACGCACGAGTCAAGAGTACATAACTAAGACAAAAAGAAAAAGTCTACGAAACGTCACCAGATCTTGTTGCTTTGTTGGATTCAAGGATTAATGACTTGGCTACAACAAATGACTTTAAAGCCATGAACGAAGAGATGAAAGTCCAACGAAACTACAACATGCACCTGCATACAACAGTAGACGCACTTCACACACACAAAATTGCACTACTGATAAGACTTTAAGGCTTGTACTGACCGGCACGGTTTACTAACACTCACAATCTTGAGATTAGGACGCAATCGAAAACATAAAATAGAATCCGGGCAGTAAATTCTAGCGATCCGAGTATATTTCCACAAATTAAGAAGATCTTTAGGAGGAATGATCAAAGCGATGTTCCGTTTAAGCTTCAGAGGACGACAGTAAATAGATACGTAATTCTTGCGGCGTCTTATCTGGGACTAATTGTCTCAAAACAAAACCGTATCACACCTCTAGTCCGCACCAAGGGGACAATGGAGTCCTTATTGAGCACGATTATCGCACTTCGAAAAAGACCTTTTACCTCCTCTAGCTTTGTAATTTTCCAGTCATGAGTTAGCAGGGAGGTATTGCTTACCTTGATTATCTACAATTCTAGAGGATTTCCTTTATACAAGAAATTTCAGCCGGTATCAATGTGCAAGAACTAGGTCTACTTGTTATATCCTCTATTTCTGGCAACTTTCCAGATTTCGCCTAAATTGCTAACAGCAGGCTTAAATAGCTAACAAGATCTCTGATCGTCACAAAGGACAATTGATCGGAGATGGTCCCAGGCTTGCCTTCATTACACTTAAGAAGCCTATACCACCATCGATCAGAAGAAGAGTTGCCATCAATATCGCTCCTGTCGATAACCGCAATCACGATCTTGTCTTTAAGAGCATCGCTATAAGTTTTTGGATTCGTTGTACTGGTGTTATGCATTCAGAGCCGCTTTGACGTGGAGTCGCCGCTGGTCTTTGAAAAAATGTCCTTGGTTCATTGAAACTTAGTGGCAGGCTTCGATTTTCCTCCAGATTCCGATGAATCACCAGAGCCCTTCAGAATTCTAGCAGCATTCTGCATCTCCTTGTAGCGATGCTCAGATAATTTAAATTTCTGCGACTTTCTTGGAACAGAACCAACTCTAGCTGTGGGGAGGCCATGATGCACAGCCTTGGCACTGCCGTGCCGGGTTGGGTTCCTTTTCGAGACGTATTTGGAGAAGTTTCACTCTCCTTAGTAGTCGAAGGGCCATGTTACACAACCCTACCACTACCGAAATTAGGTATTCCTACGTTTTCACTTCTCTCGGTGCGACTTTCAGCAGATGATTGGCCACGAACAGCCTCCGCAGCGATACAAAACGACGGAGAAACGACAGGCAATATTGAGGCTGGACTGCCGTCCGGTTTAGAAGAACAACCGGTTTTATGGATATCTACTCATAGCCTTTGTTTTTTGTTGTTATTTGCCGTCAGGGTAGCGAAGGATTCACAAATCATCCAAAAGTAGTTCAGACTCGGCAGAAAATTTTAGTTTTCTTCCATTCCTGCCCTCCAAATGAATGGTCCACAGTTGTAAGTCTCACTAGACCTTGGTTTCCTACAAGCTGATGTACCTCTAATTTTCGGAATACATACACGTCTTTATTGTTGTGTTCTCCATTCCTATTAAGTGGGAACTAAGTTTCCGGGGACTTATTCCCTGCCCAAAGATTTTGCATGGATGCATTACTTTTTCTTGTACTCGCAGCGACTCGTAATCTATTCATCTGAGTACAAAATCGTCTTGACTTAACTTCCAACAATAACTTCCAGACTATAATCTATCACAGACCGAATCGAAATCCAATTTTTAATGCACTGTTCGAACATCACATTGTTGTTTTAGGTCTAAGACTGCATAAGGAAGTGGAGTTCCTGGTGCGTATATTTTTACGTCTTTTCAAATAAGAAATGTAATTGGTTTGTTTTGTTTAGCTTCTCCTTGTGTTTCTTCGTATGGACCTCAAGAGTTTAGGCATTGAATATGTAGATGGTAGAAAACAAACATTGTTTCAATTTATGGGGAAGTTCATAGTTTGTTAGTGTGTGTACCTATACTGACAAAAAAAAAACACCTCCTTCAGCTCCCAATTCCATCTGTTGTAAAAACACTTTACCCTCTATGATGTTGTATTTCATATTACGTGACTTCTTTCGATTAAAATTGCCGGGAAGCTCTTAAAAACATCTGTAAAAATAAGCATTCACTGTGGTTTGGAACAGTTAAGTCTCCCATTGCCGACAGTTCATTTTGCCTAATATCATTTTTAAGGAAACGATTACTTCAGACTGGTATATTGAAGTTTTGACCTTAGAGCAGGTTGATTGACGATCGATTTTTTGCGTACCAAATTCTCAAAACGTGCTATCAGCCGTCTTGGCGATGTCAATTGGTCGCCTTCGAGCTTCGATTTGATCCCATTGGACTTTTTTTGAAGGGAACCTTGATGGAGCGATATTACGGCAACAATCCGGAAACCATTCAAGCACTTGAGGCCAATATCATCCAAGCAATCCTTGAGCTACAGCCCGAAACCATCAACAAAGTCTTGTAAAATTGGAGTGTCAGAATGCGCTACTGCGAAGCCAGCCGATGCAGCCGTTTGAACGACGTTGTGCTCCATAATTAATAAAGCCACAATACATGGACAAAATTTAACATTGTTCATTTTATTACATTTTAAAAAAGAAACTTGCATGTGGCCCAACCATTTTTTGGCGTGATAACGAGTCAAGATTACTATAGATAACTTCACCATATGTTATTATTGATAAATTTAGAGTTATAACTAAACGTGTATAAGTTTCCACGCACACCCTACCTGGTTACAAAATCAACCAGCGAAAGTTTGTGGTTGAATAGCCATATATCTTCTAAAATATTTTATATCAAAACTCGTGGGAAATTCCAATATGGCTTGGGATTTGTTTGCATTTAAAAGAAGGCCGTTTAAAAACTGACCATTCTTTTCAGGTCGTCATTCAAAAGGGAATTTGGCTCAGGTATATATGCAAAAGGTCGTGCATTATGAAGTTGTACGTCATCCGCATACATATAGGCTGAAACAAATTGACACATTAACCTGGAATGTCATTAACAATTAACGCAAAATAGGATTGGACCTAAAATTGAACCCTGTGGTACCCCTCGAGGAAGATATATTTGCGACTATGATTTTTCTTTAAAAACGACTTTTTAAGACCATTTATCTAAATAACTCTCCATCAATTTTGCTACATTATTACGGACTTTGCATTGCTGCATTATAAGAATTGCATCTTAATTTGCATCTTCTATTGAAATGAAAATTAATTCCTTCGGACACTCCCGTAGAGATTTTACTGTACAACAAGATACAACATTAGAAGAAATTTTGAAACTTATTCAACCCTTTCGTTATGGTTTACCACGCACAAAATCAAAATGTCTTACAAAACTACGGCATGTCTGGAATTTTCATTAATATAAAAGGGCTGCGTGTCGCATCCTTAAAAAGAATGAAAAAAAATACAATGCCCCCCTAACAATGCCAGAGGCGAAAGTAATAACAATCCAAGGATTGAAAGAGCACTGGTCGGGTTCTATACCCTCAATGTTCCACGCCATGATTAAAATACAAAAAACAAAAAAAAAATATCTCTGAAATAATCATTGACTTGAGATGGGTCGATCGGTTAACGCGTCAAGTAATGAGCCTTAAAATCCATCCATCGACCCCCTCCTGAATTATAAAATACCCTTTTGAAATGTCTCCTCTATCGTTGTCGGTTAAGTGTAAACAATTAAATTGCTTCCATTGCTCTGACCCTCTTAAAAAAAAAAAATATGCGGGTATCGACATTCAAATTCATTCCAAATCAAAATGAATATTTCGAATTTTTAATTCCATTGCGGCAAATGATTTTATTGGCCATTTCCCGAATATGAAAAAACGGTACAGTGGAGTAAGATAAAAGAAAAGTCGGAACAAATTTCATTTTGTTAAAAAGTGGATAGTGAAATCGATAGCATATTAATAATAATTAAGATATAACAGGCATGTTTTAGTTGAATTTATAAGCAGTGATCATGATAATAAATTGAATGACATTTGATGTCAAAATCAGTGTTTTAAATGCCACTTTTTAGATTTTTTTGTAGAATTGAATTAAGCGCCATCTAAATGCTCAACAATTTACTTTATGTTCATACTGCTTCTTCAACTTAATTGTTTATATTTTGGTTTAGTTTAAGTCTTTAAATTAGCTGACCTTGCTTTTTTATAAATATTTGCGTTAACAAGGTAATTTTTTGTGTCACTACTCGTGACACCCTTCAAAATAGATTAAAACAAATCAAACCCTTCCCCCAAGCTTTAAGCAAATTGACAGAGTTACAGGTCGAAAGTTCTATGGCACAACACAAATATGCCTCTTTATAATAGACGTGAGCTTATAGATACTCAATCGAAATTAAATGCTTTCAACAATTTTTTTTTTCAATAAATAACTCTGAATAGTTTTCGAAAACAAAGTTCTTTCCACAGTAAATCTATTTAAGGAGACTTATGTTCTCGAAACACTTTTTATCTTTTTTAATATTTGCAGAATTTCGCTTAATAACGAAAAATCATCAGGCATAGATCAAATTTCAAACTATATTTTAAAAAAATGTCCATTTTCCTTGGACTTCTTACTGTCGCTCATATGTAACCAATATATGTATTAACAACGGACGGTTATTTTCCAAATACTTGGAAAAAAGGTAAAATCTTACCGTTAGCAAAGAACAGAGCTACACGAGAAGTCAATAAATTTCGTCCTATTTCGCTCCTTTCAAATATTGGTAAACTATTCGAAAAGATTTAAGCACTTTTTGTGTTTGGGTTCAAAGAAGGGAACTCAACGGAACACGCCCTACTCCTATTCTAGGATAAAGTTATACAAAACCTAAGGAAAGACATGTACCGTGAGTTTAGACGTTGATTTAGAAAAGCCATTTGATTCGCTTTGGCATGAAGGTCTTATATTCAAGCTTATACGACTAAACTTTCCACAATGGCTTACTAGAATTATTTTTAGTTTCTTGTCTAACAGGTCAAATTCAGTTTTTATTAGATCTGGACATTTAGATTTTTTCTCTGTCAACACTGGTGTTCCACAGGGATCGATAATGGGGCCATTACTGTTTAATATCTTTTTGCTTTCAGACCCTATATGGAATGAACTTGGCTCAATACACTACGCAGATGATATTATCATACTGGCCAGTGATACACGTCCAACCCTAGCCCTTAGCAAAATCAAGCAAGGACTTCCTCTTGTGGGAAATTACGAGTATTTCAAAAATGGAGTTTGAAAATCAATACAAGAAAATATGGACTAACTTGTTTTAGAAACGCCAGTAGGAAGGAACATTACCTTGCGGTTAAATGAACTAAGGCTTTAAAATTAAAAATTAATAATTTTGAAATTTCATTACGTACTGAAACAAAATATTTTGGGATAAGCTTCCAGAACAGATACTTGTTCAACAAACATCCTAGGACAGTGCTAAATAAAGCAAAGATGGTTACAGGATTGTTAAAACCGCTACTTAATTCGAAGAGCATGTTAGGGGAAACAAAAATTCTTATGTACAAGACTCTTATAAGACCGATTTTCACATATGGGTTTTGTGTTTGGTTTAAGTTATCACCTACTGTTGCAAAAGAAATGGAGATGTTTCAAAGACAAATATTGAGATTTTGTTGTGGTCTATTTAGAAGACCAGATAAAAATGGTTTTGAAGCCTTGAATGACTCGAAGAGCTCTTAGACTACTATAAATCTTCCCTATAAATCTGTCTTTCCAAGTAATAGTTCGATTGAACACCATACCTAGATTACGGGCGGAGTCAACATAAGCGATGGTTTGATTCTCAATAATTAGAGGGCTTAGTATTGTTTTATCAAATATCTTACGATGGATAGGCAATGTCTTTGATTTTGTAGGATTTAGGTGGAGATTATTTATTTTAGACCAATGTAAGATGTTTTGCAAATCCTCATTCATCAGAGAGACTGGCTCGTACTTCGCAGATAGAGGTCGGCTGATCAAAAGTTCCACATCGTTAGCATACAAATGGATAGAGCAATTTTTAACTATGTGTGGTAAATCATTTATATAAATGGAGAAAAATAGTGGCCCAAGTATTGATCCTTGTGGGACTCCGTGAAGTACATTAGCAAAACTAGATTGTTGTCTGCTACTTAGATATGAGCGGGTTAGTTTGCACGACTCGGTTGTAAGTCCGAAACCTTGTTGCAGTCTTCTACAAAGTGTAGAGTGATTTACTGTGTCAAAAGCCTTGGAGAAATCTAGTAGTGTGAGTAGAACAAAATGATCTCTGTCTAAGGCTATTTCAGCAATAACGAGAATTAATGCGGATATGCGACTAAGTTGTGGCCGGAACCCAGACTGACATATGCTAAGAAGTTTGTGAGACGTGAGATGGTTTTGTATCTGTTTGGATATTGTCTTTTCAAATACTTTCGACAGAAATGGTAAATTGGCTATTGGTCGGAAATATTTTACTGTACCTGAACAATTCTTGGGAATTTGAATGATTTTTCCTTTCTTTCATTCTGTAGGAAACTCAGATGTTGTCAAAATATTCTTAAAGGTATATGTTACAAAACGCAGAATGTAGGGAAGCAAAAGTTTGATGAATTTTGGGTTTATTAAGTCAAGTCCAATAGCAATTTGACTTGATCGAAATCATAGCCTTCACAACATCTTCCTCGGATAATCTGTCGAAACTAAAAAAACTGGCTGATTCACTGAGAAACACATCTGATGATGAACACGGCAATGAAGTAAATTTTCTATTCAGGACATTGCAATAAATGTCATCATCAGCAGTGAGAGTCTTTGATTGTTTCCCGATGCCTATTTCGCGAAGACTCTTCCAAGTGTCCTTACTGGAGTTTGTAGTTCCGAGCTTTTGTTCATAAAAAATCATTTTTGCCGATTTTATCATTTTCACAACTTTGTTCCGTAGTTTGCAGTAGGTTTGATGTAGAAGCTTTACTCGGTATCTCATCCACTCTACAGTCAGCGGCATCTCGTTGTGATATTACAGAAATGATGCCGCCATTCACGCAGGGAGAAGAAAGCTATTTGTTCATTCATATTTTACATTAGGTAGATTAAATTCCAATTTAAGCGGTGAAAATCACGCAACAAATTCGATACGTTTAATTTTTTTAAAATCACGAAACTGAAAACTTTGCTGACTAACTTAGTAAGATGTTTCAATACATGCTTCAATACATGCGAAAATCAGATCGTTATGTTCTGAACATCTTCTGAGTTGTTTTTGAAACAGACCTGAACACTAAACTGTCAGCATTTGTTTTTAAATTAATGCTTGTATTAAGCATTGAACTCTGTCTGTTTTATTCTGAGCTCATAAAGCGCCCTCTGAACTGAACACGCTCAGAACGAAAAAGAAAAACATATTCGAAGCTTTGAACACTCTGAACTAAAAAAGAAACACAAATTATTCTTTGACAACTAAGACTCTGCTCTGAACTAGAAAAGAAAAAAGCTTAATGATATTTTTTGCTAAGACCCATTATACATATTGGACAAATATTTTCGAAGTAAGCGTTCCCAAGCAACAATTCATTTCAGAAATTCATTTTTTTTTCTACCAACAAAACCTAAATGAAGAAATTATTTGACGTCTTATGTAAGATCGACTGATATTTTGGGTTGTTTTTACCTTTACATACAGGTCGAAGAGTTGAGTTAGACTTCAAGTCGATATTCCAACTGGGTGTATAATAGGTGGTTTTTGTTCGGCAGCCTGATTGCAAATAAGATTTCAGGCAATAATTTTCACACTGAAAGGAGAGAAAAAATAAAAAATGTCTGCAGTTAATGCTGAAATATAGATAGAAATAAAAATCTCTTGTGGACGCGCAGCTCGTGTTAAACAATCTTGTGGTAGGTACATAACTTTTGAACATTTTTTAGTTTTCCATTACTGTTACATGTGATTAAAAATATATGAGGTTTAAACAATTTATTGTTTATTTTTTTATCAAAACCATCCCGTTTTCCGTTTTTTATCAATTTTTTGCAATCGAGTTTTAAAAACATTTTTGTAAATATATGATTTATACAAGAAAATTACTGAAAAATACGATTTTCGAAAACCATTTTTTAACATTTGTATGGAGGGTACCGTTATTTTTAGGTAAAATACATTTTTTTTTCTTACATCTTATAATTATTTTATTATTATCAAGTCTTAAAAATCGAGCATGGGGTTTTCGAAATATTGAGTTTTCAAAAAAATATTTTGAAAATTTTTTTAAAAATACAAAAAACAATTTTTTTGAAAATTTGAATACACAATAATATTGAAACTGCTGGGGAGTCTTAACATAAAAAAATGATCAAAATCGGTGTTATGGTTTTTGAGAAAATCAAAAACAAAACAATGGTTCCAAGGGTGTTACCAAAAATAATCATTTCTTTGAAAAATTTTTTCAACCATTACCTAGCTTTAACCAAATGAAATTTTTTGAATTTTTAAAAACAAAATCTGTGAAACAGTTTTTAAGAAAAAAAAAATATTTATAAAATTTCGTAAAAAATTCGTATGGCAGGTACCCTTATTTTTTGTTTAACCCTGAAAGATAACCTGTGTCAATTTGACTCACCCGAAAACGAAATATTGCTCTATCTTTTTAAGTATCCCGAATAACGTTTAATTTATCCTAGTCAGTGTGTGTATCGATCGGTGAGTGGACGGCTTATTGGGATAGGTGTCTCCCTTTTTGAGAAATCCATACGTTGTGAGTCAAATTTACGCATGCTTATCTTTAGTGTGACTTTTAAGATTTCGATATTTTACATAAGTTTATTATATTTATTTATAAAGTTAAATAAAGCTTGCATAAATATCTTAGTCGTACACTTCCATAGTATTTCAAAGAAAGGTGAAAGTGTTTTGAGCAGTAAAAACTTCATTAAAAGCTTAAGTATGAGTCTGACATAGCCATTTATAAAAAGACTGGATATCCCACCTTTTCTGACATACTGAAGTGATAATATAAGTATCGGAAAGCGGCTCAAGCTCACAAAAAGAAATTCCAGATCAGCCCTTGCCAATAAAATGAACTTATTTTGCATATTGTCCATACAAGATACGAGTATGACGGAAGGCACATTCTTTGTGCAGAAAGTGCAAAAAAGTAGAGATCAAAACCTTGAATTGTGCCTACAATGTTTGTGACTGTTTTTTTTGTTTTGTTTTTAATTATATTTGTTTATTAATTTATTAATTTTATTAATTATTTTTAATAAGCATGTATGTTATTTAATGAACTTCAAGTAATATTTTTTTTAAAAAGATTGAAGCTGTATTACTTTTTTTATGAATTAAATATTTTTTTTTTTAACTTTTATTTTAATTAAATTTTAATATTTATTAAATAAAAGCCAGCAATGCCATTGAATGTTTAAACAGTATTTCATTTAACTAAAAGAACCATTTCACATCAATTTAACAACGTTCTTACAATAGTCAATTTTACGCATGCTTATCTTTAGTGTATGACAAAATAAGCTTATCTTTAAAAAAAAAAAGAAAAAAACGGAGGGGGAAAAAAAATCAAAACCCAGATCTACCAAGTTTGAAAAAAATCGGCCGAGCCGTTTAGGCTGTAGTCGAACCGACAGACAAAAAAAAATGTCAACTTTGATCAAAATCTCGAGTTCGATTTTTTTTACGAATGCATAACTTGCCTTATAGTACCTATAAGTCGCAAGTAAAAATCAAATGTAGCCGAGGCCATTTTTTTGGTGGGTTTAACAAAAACGTATTAAAAACAACTTAGCCTCGGTTAAAAACTACATAGTGTATGTAGCTAAAAGTAAAGTAGTTAACTCGATTAGATTAAATTGTTAAAAAAAACAGCTAAATATGTTAGTTTAATCGAGATACCGTTTTATAATTCGCATTTTTAAAAATTGTTTACTTTAAATTGTTTAATTAAATTGAACTAATGATTAAGTTGTTTAAATTGAACCAATATCTAGAATAAAACAATTCAATTTGCAAACATTTAAGAGCAATGTTCATCAACACCTCATTTTCTACCTCTCCAAAAGCCAACGTTATATATTGAACTTTGTAAACATGATTTTTTGACTCTTTTGTTTAATAAAATCACACTTTTACTACTACTACTTACTCATATATTGATTTCAATTTTTACTCAACCACTTAGACACTAAGGGAACAGTATGTAACTTAGTTAGAAGCAATTGTAGTGAAACACTTAAATTAAATCTTGAATTGAAAAATTGTGGCATCGCTTTGTCGCACCACTGTACGCGCAGCCTTATGCATGACAGAAAGAAATAATTCGCTTTAAAAAACACCAAGATTAATATTTTATTAAGCTTTTTAAAAAGTTATTTTTTTTTTGAGTTTACTACTTTTCTTGCGGATCGACTATTTACGAAAAATATGCTATTTTTGAAGTTATCATGTCCCACTGTGGAACGGTCAAATCACTGTCTTCGTCGGCATGTCAGTACCACGGTGGTCGTGTGTGAGAACGGATGACGCCACTCAAACTAAATCAAGTGGCGTGGAAGAAATGCACTTAGATTATTGGAAATGTTGCCCTCCAAACGACTATGTGTGGATAAATAACTTAAGTGACTCAATATCCGTTCTTAAAAATAGTTTCTTAATTCAAAATTTGGATTGAAACGGAAGAGGATTATAAGTGGAATTATTGCTTGTGGTGTTTATTACTCGCATGGCATTCGCTCGAATAATATGTGCTAATGAAATATTTTGAATTTGATGTGTACTCGAATGCTTTGAAAACAAGCAAACTATAATAACGAATGAGCCAAAAGGAAAGTTTATCGGATTGTTTTGAGGTTTTCAATTTTCTACTGGAAGATACGAGATTATGTTCAATGATGTTTGAAGCTCTTAACATGATGAAAATCTGTGTTGATTGACAACTAATTAGGAGAATTCATAAGGCCATATTGTGGGTTTGTCTGGGAGGAATAAAATTTTCAAATAGATTAGTTGTGTGTTATGATTGATATTTCCAACATGACCTATTTTAAGTATCATGAGGCAATACCCACATAAATTTTTGGTTTTCGTTGTCATTATATAAGATATAATAGATATTCTTTTTGACGAACTCATAATCTGGTATAAGGGACTACTTTAGGTTAAATAGTAAACGTCGAAAAAGCCCCCTGGTTATAAGCCATTGAATAGCTGAAGAAGAAGTTATTTTTGGTAGAAGATTCGTAAAGTTAAACTGCCTTTTCGGTTCCACGGTCAAAGCTGCCAGACCTACGATTTCTTAAAACTGCGAATCATGTCAAAAGTGTACAACTGGAAATAATATTAATGTATATACAAACTTTAGGCACATTTTAAGTCGATTATAAAAGATGATGTATCATTGAGAAAATGAATCACTCCTCAAACTTCAAGTAGTATTTAAGCACGTCAAGAGAGAGAAGATTTTTTTGGCTCAAATTTGTTTGGCACTTTTAAATCAACAACAACAAGTCAATTCAGTAATCAAGTCAAACTGGAATTATACTTAATAAGATACACGACTGAGTCGCACGTACTATAATTGTATGTTCTAGGGACTTATTTTAGAAATTATATGTATCCTTTGGGATAAGCTTGTGCGTAGGACTGATAACCCAGCCGCTAGCGTCTTAAAACGACTAGATTTTATTTCGTAAACGAGCAAAAATGTCGAATTCGGGATATTCACAATCCACATGAGATCCACCAAATTCCAATGCATCCAGAGAATCTCACTGTTTGGTGTGGATGGGTTAACGGCACCATGGTGTTTTGTTAAATCATGAAAACCAACAAAATCAATGCCATTGGTGAAAAGCAGCCTGATTCATTTTATGGAAAATTGGACGTTTCGGATACGCACCATCCAGCGAAGCCACGGGGGATATTTTAATAATGTTATATTCCATAAATAATGGCAAACATGGGCCTTTTAAATACATATATAAAAAATCCTTTAGTCCCTTTAAAAATATTAATAGCATCAGCTAAAATAACCTTACAAGATGTTACTATCAACTCCATATCGTTGATAGCAACTATAAAGAGTAGTGGAACTATATGACTACCTTGAGGTACACTTGATGTCGCGTTTATTGAATCCAAAATGATATCAGGGGAAAGAATTTTGTTAGACAGTGCATTCAAAACCAATCTGATAAATATTAGCTGAAGGGATGCCAAGAGAAGAAAGCTTGAATAAAAAAAAGTGTTTTTGAGACAAGTGTCGAAGGCCTTCCTTTAGATTAACACGTTCCGCCCAAATTAACTTATGTTATATTATTTGTTTACCAATAACACAAGTTTTTTTAATGAAACCTCAGTAAGTAGCTTATGAATAAGTGATTTAAAAGTTCCTCAGCCTTAAAGATTAAACTTATTTCGCATGGGCTGTGTGATAGTTGACGACATCCTGCATATAAAAGGTTAACCATTCTGAATAAATTCTCTAAGCAGGGGCAGCCACAAATTCTTTACAACTTCTTTATACTGGTCTTGTCTCTTCGTACCTTCTACCAAGTTAAGGAATCTTTGACCTTGCCTCTGATGGCTGACCAGTTCAATACCCTTTTAAGCTGCTAAACATTCTGGACAACGCAGTTGGGATGAATTTATTCTCAAAGGCAAAGGCGAGGCCTAAGTTTCGACAATTTCTGAGGTAAGTCCAGTGAATGTGAATTCCACAGGTTGAGTCTTAAGATGAAGTAGTGAAGTGGAAGAGTTTGTGGTTTTAGTCCAAGCCGTTAAGAACAAGAAATTAAGATTTGCTACATAGATTCAGATTCCGAAATATCTATACAGAGAATCATGAGGGGATAGCTTTTTAAATGCAGATAGTGAAATATTTTTGACTTCTGTCCTAAATTAGTTTTCATTTTATACATTCACCACAAAAATTAGCGGCCCACTTAAAATGGACGAGAAATTTTAACATTTTCAAAATGGACGAAATTTCTACTATTTCCATCTTAACATTGGCGATCTTGAAAGTTTCTGATTTTTTTTTTTGCATTTACAAAGATGCTAAAAGGATTTAAACTGGACATTTTTTTCGATTAAATTTGGCAGTTTTAAACACAGAAAAATAATCTTGTAGTTGATTCTTTAAGCATTGATTACACTTTTTTTTTTAAAAATGGAAATAGCCGAAGTTGTACCCGTTTAAAAAAATTACCAGTCTTTCAACAACTTTTGGTGGCCTGATAATCTTTGTGCAGAATTTATATATGGAAGTAGAATCAGTCAGAAAACTTTCGAGCAAGTGCCCCTTAGCAATTAAAAGTAATCAGACTTATGTATGAAATAAGTTAAATTTTTTTCTTTCTAATAAGGTGTTCAGTAGAACTAAATTTCCAAGACTTAGGATCTTTAAAGCAAACTGGCGCTCTTCAGTCGATCGACCCACCAACCAAATCGATCATGTGCTAATTGATGCAAAGCTCGTATCTGACATTTTAGACGTGCGCACATTTCGATGGACAAACGTAGACTCTGGCTTAGTTGCGGTTAAACTCCGAGCTCGACTGTCAAACAGAAAGAAACAGCGAACCGCCCAGAAAAATAAATTTAACGTTGAGGGTCTTGGCATACCTGGAGTTGTGAGAGCTTACAAAGAGCACCTCAGCCAGAAACTATCCGCTGTGCATTCACCCGCCAAAAACGCCAAAAATCAGTAGTATCTACCAGTATCGCGATATCATCAAAGGGGTTGGAACTACCAGCCACCCCGGAGAAAGAATTCATGGTATGATGATGAATGCGTCCAACTGAAAAGATTGACAAAAGATACACATGCGAATATGCTGCAGCGCAAAACAAGAGCAGCGAGAGAAGAGCATCGAGCAAATAGAAGAGAAGAAAAAAGATCTTGCGTAGAAAGAAGAGAGTTTAAGCAGGTCCAGGAGATCGAAAAGTCTCACGGTAGAAATAACACCTGGAAGTTTTATAAAAAAAAAGCCAAGTCACTGGCTGATGGTTTCAGGGCCGAAACGGAGGCTCTTCGTCACCGAACCACAGAGCATTGTAGATACTTTCAAGCAGCATTTCCAGCAACTTTTGAATGGGCATCATTAAGAGGGCAAAAAGACAACCTGCTTCCAATCAATGAAGAACCAGTTCCACCACGAAGTATAGAAAAGGTAAAATTAGGTATAAATAAGCTTTAGAAAAACAAAGCCGCATGATCTGATGGCTTACCTCTAGAGTTCTTCAAATACGAAGATGATGTTTGGTAGATTGCATGCATCAAACCATCAACCAAATATGGGTGGAAGGGATCATGCAAATCCTGCAAAAGATCAACGAATTTCAAATCGAGACCCACCATCTATTTATCGACTTCAAAGCCGCATGTGATAGCATTCATCGTCAGGCGATGGTCGAACTCGGAACCCCTGGAAAGCTGATTCGACTGTGTCGTGTGAGATTGGAAAATACACGATAGAATATGCAACTAGGGATCAACCCTTCCGCACTATTCCCAACATGCACAAGGTTTCGGCAAGGGGATGTGCTATTATGTGATTTCTTAAATCTCGTTATATGTAGAGCTAATGCTGCGCAGGGCAGGCGTTAACATGAAGGGCGCTATATTTAACAAAACTGTCCAACTGTTATGTTGGGAGACGATATCGACATCATCGGCCGTTCCCAACGTTCTGTAACAGAGTCCTACACGGCTGTTGAAGATCAGGCAGGACTTGCTGGTCTTGAAGTAAATGAGAACAAGACCAAGCATATATGCTATCAACACACAAACAAACATCTGCCCACCGATTAGGGCAAAACGTCGCTATTGATAGCAAAGACTTCGAGGTAGTTCAGGAGTTCATTTACCTCGGACTTAATATTATCTCCACCAACGACACCTTAGTGGAGGTCCAACGAAGAATTACCCAAGGAAACCGCTACTTCTTCGGTTTAGCAAAACAAATGGGTTCAAAACTCCTCACTCTTAAGACGGTGGTATATGAATGAATGAATGAATAAATTGGGGTATAAAACAAACTATGCGACCCAAAGATCTATTGTGCCATCAAGAACTGGATGAGGTTAGCTTATTATTACAGTTCTTCCTCCAAGTTATTTCCTTTGAGGAATCGAAGTATTTGTAGTGTTTTAAGGGAGAATAATTCACTCTCTTTTATGTAGTGCTTGCCCAGATACCTATGTCTTTGATGCACGAGTGCATCATATTTTCCCAGTATGTGGTCAGGTGTCTCCTCGTGAATGTTGCAGAATCTGCAAAACGCGTTGTTCACTAGGCCAAGGATGTTGAGGTGTCTTCTCAACTTACAGTGGCCTGTGAGAAGCGCTGTGATTTTCCTGAGGTTGTTCCTGCTTAAGCTAATGCAGGTTAGAAAAAGCTCTCGATTGTAGTCTCCGAGTAGAAGTTTTACCTGTCTCAGCTTAGGGAGTTCTTTCCAGATTTTTGATCTTTTTGCGTCCTCTTCTGTTTTGATTTTATTTTTAATCACGATTTCTCCTTTATCACGCACTCCCAAACAAGTTTAGAACTAATGGCGTAGGAGCTTAGTGCTTTTAGTGCAGCCTGGCTATCTTACATGATGGCAATGTTTTGGTTTTTATATTTTCTATCGAGGTTTTTTTCAGCACATATACCTATGGCATTTACTTCTGCCTGGAATATGCTAGTGGACTATCCTATCGGTAAGGAGAGTTTAGTTCTAGGCCCAAAAACTCCAGCACCAGTCCCTTCAGCTGTTCTCGATCCATCAGTGTACTATTTGATGGTATTTTCTTTAAGACTGTAGTTTACTGTTTCGCCTAGCCAGTCTTTTTTGCAACTTAACTCCGTTTTGAAATGTTTTTTCGAAGTTATATCTTTTGATCGTACTATCTCTTGGGATATCAAGAAGGTTTGTTACTGCGGACTGGAGTATCGAGTCTTTTTCCCTGTTTCCAATAATTTTACCCATTCCAGTACCCTCCTTGGCAAACCTCATTATGGCTCCCTAAGCAGCATTTTCAATGGCAAGACGGTGTACAACACTCTTAAGCTAACAACCTTACTTTACGGCACCGCGTGCTGGACTAAAAGCAAAAAGGCAGAGATTATACTGAACTTTTTCGAAAGAAAAATTCTTCAACGGATATTTGGTCCTGTGAATTAAAAGGGCAAATGGAGAAAAATATAGAATCGCGAACTTTATCAGCTGTACCAAGATGTGGATGTAGTCGAGAAACCCAAAAAAAAGTCGACCACATTGGCTTGGGTCTTCGAATTCCAGGCCCCAGGTTTGCAGCGACAAAGAAGACCAAACCTTCGGTTTAAGGACGAAGCCATAGCGGATGCCAGAGCGCTTGGCTAAGATGACTAAAAGTAGAGGATGGAAAGCTGTCTAGAGCTGTGTCAATCAGGATCGATTCGGTTTTTTTTGATCCGATCATCGAAAATTAATGATGATCGAAATCAACCATTTTAATGGATCTCAATCTCAATCATTTAGATGATTCTCGATTCTGGATTCTCGATTTTCTAGACAGTGGAATGGAATTTTTGGGTTGAACTCGGCATTAGAGAACATGATTGATCGGATTGGTTGCTGATGTTGTAGGCCGCAAAAACAATTGTTGGGTTGAACTGATGTTATTTGATGTATCAGGATCCGGTATGTTTAATGTGGATTTTTGGACGTTTCTTAATCCATCGACATCGTAGCCATCCTTTGATGGAATTTGACAGTTTATGACTTGACGAATAGAGAACGAATGCAGTTATGACGTACAAAGTGTATTTCGTACAAAATGTCAGCCGAAAGCCCTAAAATTGATCTTCTCTGGAGCAAAAAATAAAATGCCATTTTTATCGATATCGTAACCATCCTTTGATGGAATTTGACAGTTTATGAATTGACGAATAGAGGACGAATTAAGTTTTGACGTACAAGGACTATTTCGTACCAAATGTTAGCCGAAAACCCCTAAAATTTCTCTTTTTCGGAGCAACAAATAAAATCTCTTTTTCTTGAATTTTTGACACTTTTTAATCCATGTACAGAGTAGCCATCATTCGATGTTTTTTGGCAATTTATGGCTTACAATAATAGAGTATTTTGTGAGAACTATCAAAGCCACAAGTCAATCTTATCATCGAAATCGAAATTAAAATCGAAAAGGAACAGTATTGAATCATTTCAGTGAAATGAAAATGATCGAATGCTCGATTGATTGAAATGATCGGATCATTTTCGTAATCGATTGTTGAACGATTCAATCATTTGAAATTGAACGATTTACACAGCTTTAAAGCTGTCCTGTCTCAGGCAAAGACCCAGAATGGATCGAAAGCCGGCTAAGTAATTAATTAACTTCTTCAACCAATCTCAAACAAGTGAGGAAAACATTTCACCATATTTAGAAACTCTCGACATTTTCGAATAGAAAATAATAAAATTGTTTGGAGTTTTTTTTTTTTAAATACAAAAAGGAGAATACAAACGAAACATACTTATTCAATTAGTTTTGTTTCATACAAATTTTAATTAGAAATTTTTTAACATTACCAAAAGTATTTTACAAACAAAATAATTGAATACAAAACTCAATTATTTTTATGGTTAACTTTGGAGAATTATAGAAAAGATTTTTGTTCTTCAAAATCCATTCAAATGATGAATGTAAGCATGTATGCGTAGATACATTTACAATGTATAGAACGAAAATCAGTCAGAGGGAATTAATTTAAATTGACCGCCTTCTTGCCTTCTGGCGTCTACGAAATGTTCCCCATATAATATGGAGTTGAAGTCAAACATAGAGTTGAGCACACATCCGATTAATGCTAAGCGGCCCGACTTGTTTTAGAGATGAACATATCTGCAGGAAGACTACGACGTTACATCACGTAATCTACCATCTCGGCGTCAGAAGCTTTGCCTTCGGAGAAATTTATTCAATTGAATTCCCATAACATTATATTTGCAAGGCATAATGTTAGGTATGAGGATTGAAGAGGAACTGAATTTGCACCCTGTATATACATTGTAGACTGCTAAGCTCAATGGAGTGTCCAGTATGGCAACAACCCCTCATTACTTATGTAACTTAGTGCAGAAATTAATGATGAAAATAATTTTCATTTTGATCGCAACCTTAAAACAATAAAGTCACATCTTCAAAAATATTTATTTTGAAAACTGTATCCCTCGCCAATAAAACTGCATGCAGTGATGCATCTACAGATTATGTCAGTCTCCTTCCTCAGAAGACTTACACAGCAACTTTTCAGAGTTGAGAGGAAATCTTCCATCTAATAACTATGGCTATAGGATGATCCTAAGGCCTTTCGATGCGGAAGATAATAAAAATCCTCAAAAACTCGTTCTCCTCCAAATGATTGGATGGACTTTTTTTTTCCAACCCGGATTGAGGCTACATCACAACTCACATTTAATGTGGTCCATAATGTGAGTGTGTTTGTGATTTGATACGTGTTGACTGTTTGTGCTGCAAGATGATAATAATATAAACCTTTTCTAAGAGATTCGGAGGGGGAGGATGCTTCTTGATATGGCATAGACGAACACTAACCAGAGAGTCACCTTGCCTCTTATGTAGCCTTTGGTTAAAGGTGCTCTGCCACAAAATCGTTCTAATGGAATTTCATATTTTACTCGTCTGGTTTGTTTGTGTCCGTCCGCATTGGATGTTGGAGTACACTGCACCCACAGCCTGCCACTAATGTGGTTAACTTACTGGCTGCAGTTTATACGAGTACCATAGGGGTTCGAGCGCAAGAAAACTATAAAATCAATGGCATGCGACATTATTTTTACCTCCACATATTGCTGGTGTCGTCGTTGTTGTTTTCGTCGTTGGCGACAACGACCAAGGCAGTGGACAATGTGTCTAGACAATAGACTTTATACTATTCGTTAAGCAAGCTGTCACATGCACCTATACATCCTACATACATAAATTTATGACTGTGTTCCTAGAAATTTGTCGACAACGTCAGATGTTTGTGTATAGGTAAATCTATAATTTTTGAGTTTTTCTCAAATTGAATCTCATGAAATAGTTTTGAAGCAATCAAATTATAAATATTACCAGTAACAATTAGCCCTGGAATGATTCTGAAGACACGAAAAACTCTTGAATTTTCAGTTTGTTTTAAAATGTTCAAAATCCCACAGGGTATCTTGGCAGAAAAGAGGGCTACTTCAAGACAGATCACGAAGTGCGAAACGTAGGAAACGACGTTGAATGCTCTAGCTTCTGGACAATGACAGGCGTATTCAAGAACGGGGCGAACAAAGGTTATGTACGAGTATAAAGATCGGGCCACGTAGGGATTAGAGAAGTCTTTGGAGCAACGTTTCACAAAGCTTAGTGTAGAGCCTTCTTTGAGTATAAGCTTGTCAATATGTGTGAGAAAGTTGAGCTCTTTATCACATCAAAAACCGACTTCGCGAATTGACTCAGCGGTGGATATGGGTTGATAATGCAGAAGGTATCGACGAGGAGTAAATTGGATGCGTTTTCGTAAAAAAGTGATTGAATGAAATTTGGAAATATTTAGCTCTCAGCAATTTTTTAGGCACCAAAGAAGAGTGGCATCATGTGTGGAAGAATTGGCCGTGAAAAACTTTGTATCTTCGGGCTAGAGTGAAATATGGGAATATTTAATGACCATTTCAATATTGTTAATAGTAAGAATAAAGAGGAAAGGCCTTAAGTGGCTGCCTTGTGGGACCCCGGAGGTAGCTAAGAAATCATCCGAGAAGGAAGATCTGAATCGACCTTTGTAGTAACGGGTTTTTATGTAAAAAGAAATCTATCTTAAGAAGATAGGTTCAAGCTTAATGATGGACTGTTTGAATAGAATAAGCTTATGTGAGATTTTGTCAAAGGCCTTACTGAAATCAGTTGAGACAACGTCGACTTCCTTTCCATTTTCTAGGGCTGAGAGGCTAAAGGATACGAATTCAAACAGGTTAGTTGCTTTGGACCCACCCTTAACAAGCCCATGTTATCTATGGGAAATGACTGACTTATAACGAAAACTTAAAATACCATAGAAAATGCTTTCAAAGATTTTGGGAATACAGTCTTGGCCAAAATTATTGAGCACCCTATCAATTTCGTGCGTACATGCTTTTTACAAATTAAATTACAAATTAATTAGTCTCAGATAAACTAAAAAAAAACGTTATTTACGTTGTTATTGAAAATGCATCATCCGTTATCTCAAGATTAGTTATTTCCACATGTTCTTAGTAATTGATCAGTTTGCTTATTTGCCTCTTCTTGTGAAATCTCAAGTGTTTTTTGTAGGTTTTATTTTAAGTATTGGTTAGTATTATTGGAAAACGCCCGAAAAAAGCGAACTAAGTTTAGTTAAACGTGCGAAGGTACAGCTGATACATGATCAAGTGAAATCTCAGGTAGAAAATTCCAAAAGTCTGTAATATTCGTGTGGATCTGTCCAGTACTCTCTTAAGCGGTTCACAGAGACCGGATAGCATGAGAATAGGACAAGAACTGGGCGCATGCGAATCACAACAAACCACGAGGACCGAAAATTGGTACGAAGCTCCAATTAAAAATCGCAAAAAAACTTCCTTAGAGCTCGCTGTCGAGTTTTCAGCAGAATTTAAGAAGTCAATTTTTACTGGAACTACTCGTAGAAGACTCCAAGAAGCTGATGTGAAAAGCTTTAAAGCCAGGAAAAACCATGGTTATTTGAAAAGAACGAAAAGGTGCGGCTTGTATGGGCTCGAAAATGCCAAACTTTTACTGAAGAAAATTGGTCAAATATTGTGTGGTCAGACTAATCGAATTTCGAGCTAAGTTAGATCATACGATGTTGCAACAATATGTAGTAAATAATTAAGTATATTATAACTCGTAATAAAAATACCTAACTTTCACAACTTCTTCATTTATGGTACGCTTTAAGATTTTTGGTACCGCTGGTGCAACCTTTGTTCTTCGTCGAGCCGGTGAAGAATTTAGTCTGGAGTGTTTAGTACCGACAGTAAAACATGGCGGCGAGAGCGTTATGGTCTGGGGGTGTATGAGTTCTTCAGGGGCAGGCGAAATGTTTGTGTGTCACGATCGCATGGACTCTACGAAGTACATGAAAGTACTGGAAACTGCACTCCTGCCCTCATTTTTCTTACTGTTTGGCGTTACAAGCATGAATGAAGTAAAGTTCCAGCAAGATAACGTACCTTGCCACAAAGCTGCACGCACATAGACCTGGTTAGGGATTTAAACCCCATAGAACATTTGTGGGCTTATTAAGCACAAGATCAGGCAGAACACAATCAGCAACAAAAACGACCTAAACGTCACCTGCATGATGATGATGAATAAAGGGCATTAAGTGCAGAACAATGCAAAAAGCTTGTACGCTCTTTGCCAAAAAGAATTGCTCCCGTTATAAAGGCAAAGGGCGGTCCAACTAAATAGTGATATTTGTTTAATAAAAAGCAATGTTATACTATACAAAGTGTTTGAATTTATTTAAATTAAACAACGTAAAGTGAAAAATATAATGGGTGCTCAATAATTTTGGGCAAGGCTCTATGTGAAAGTTTAGCAATTGGACGATAGTTTGTAACTTCACACTTTGGGCTCTTTTTATGTATTGGCGTTATAAAAGAGGTCTTCCATAACTGAGGGAATTCTCCTTGAGATAGGGATAAACCAAAGATTTTCGAGAGGGGAAGATATTAAAGGATTTATTAAATAAAATCAACCTAATCTAAAAATAAATCATACACCATATTGTATAGATTGATCTCGACAAAAACTGATTGTAATTTTTTTAAACTGGTTTGTAAAGTGAACAATAACAAAAATGGCTCTTAACTCTAATTTCATGGGAACTATTTTAGCTCAATAGATTTTATTTTTATATTTACAGCTAATTATCACGCTTTTTTTTCTTGGATATCAATCTGCTATAAATCAGACTTGAACTCCTGGACGCGTCCTATGTTAAAAAAAAAAAACTTGATAAGTGAAATATTACAAAAAAAAAAAAAAAAAACACCGGTAAAAGGTTTCATTGGATTAATTAGGGTAATTCCTTTCTCTAATTTGAATAATACTTTGACATTTTTAATGCCATAAGCCCCACATTACTATACATTAACTTATATATACTCGAATATAAAGAATAAAATGAGAAATGCAAAATACGAGTATGTTAACATGCTACAAAAAGCTTAAAATCCTTTTATAATAATTTAATTCTGTTTAATATATGAGAACAAGATACAGGAGTAGCATGAAATACGAGAATGAAACTTTTATAATATTATGAAAATACAAACCTTAAATTTCCAGGAGGTGCTGGTGTCGTGCAACAGATATGGAATCAGCAAAAAAAAAGTCTGAAAAGAAATAAAAACATAATTAACGTAAATTACAAGATAACGTGTGAATATTTAATTTTTACTCGAAAATAATATACATGTATGAAGTTTTAGAACAACAAAATAAATTCAGGGAAATTAACTAAGGACCAATGTGTCAAGAACTTATTGAGTCTAATGTGAGTTAAAGCGGAGTAAACTAAACTTCGTTGGGTTAAAGAATAGTCATTCGTTCTTTAATGAAGCTGTTCATTAAACAACATATTTTTCATTGAGGCAATAAATCTATTTCATTAATTATCGCTGACTAATGAAAAAAATTAATTGATCAAAAGAAAAAAAAATGTTTTTCAATGAACAATTCCTTTAACGTTCAATTGAATGACTATCCATTCGCTCCATGAAGCTGAATTTTTATTTACTTTAAGAATTCATTTAGTATATTCTTTATGAATTGATTTTTCCGCATATATTTGTATATTAAAAATGTCTCTTTAATTGATCCAGTTATAGCCAAGCCGCTCATACACCACTCCGTCTTAATTGGTGTGGGAAAGTGTAGGCAGGCTAAACTAACTTGGCAAGAACAATAATGTCTCACTTCATTGGGTACCTGGACATGTAGGTTTCCAGGGAAATGATGAGGCAGACTTCCTAGCAAAAATAGGCGAAAAGACTCTCTTAATATGGCCAGAGGGCCTACTACGGAATAGGAGAAAACAGGGGCCAAATTACCGCATTAGTTATCGAGTAATACGTGACTGAATTATGTGAGGTTGGCATTACCGCTTACGTCATCGAGCAATCGATTACCCTAATTTGACGTTTTCATTCGATCACTGATGGGACTCACTCAATCGGTCACTGAAGCGGTAATTTGGCCCCAGGATTAAAAACGAAATCAAAATAGAGAAGCAGACCAAAAGATCCAAAAACTGCATAGAACTCCCAAAACTGAGGTAGGCCCAACTACTTCTTGGCAACTAAAACAAAGACCAGATTAAGAAGGAACAATATACGAAAAGTAACGGGACTCCTCACGTTTCACTATATACTTAGAGGACACTTGCGTATTTTTGGCTTAGAAAACAATCCCCTATGTAGATTCTGCTATACTCATGACATGACGAAACGCCGGAACACATACTGGGCAGATACAAAGCACTAACGCATCAAAGAAACAAGTATATGGGACCTTATACCAGGTAGAAGAGAGCGATTTATCATCTCTGAAGGTACTCTAAATAATCAATCTCATCAAAAGGATAAACTTGGAGGAAGAACTGTAGGGTTAGCAACTCATCTATAGCTCTGGATGGGGCTCTTTAGGTCGCAGGGCAAACCTCCTCTCAATACTCATTCATTCATTAGTTCATGATCCTGAGTAAACTTGTTAAACTTTTGTGGGTTAAGTTTGTGTTAAGTCTAAATTTTGTTCATGATTATTAGACAGAAACTTATAAAAGTGTTACCCGCACCAAAACTTTGAAAAACTTGGGCTATTTATGATGGAAGGACACCAGCACAGAACAAAGAACCAAAGTTGTTCAATTTCATTTTGAAAGTCGACATTCAATTATTCATGTCGAAATTTCTTCCATGTTCGAAATACGCCCAGTGCTCCAACAATTTACCGATTGGTCCAGCGTTTTCAGCAACAAAGGGCTGTCTTTGATCTTCCGTATGCTGGAAGACTGCGACCAGTTCGAAATGATACGAACTGATCGGTTGCAAGCAAGCAAGTATTGAGGAAAACCTCGAGACTTCCACCAGGAGTTGATGATGTCTAAACGGTCTTTGCAAAGAATTTTATAGCAGTTATACCTTTTTCCATGTAAGATTCAATTGCTTGACGAGTTGAAAACACAAACTCGTAATGAGCAATGACGGTAACTTGAATAAGAAACGTCAAATGCACCCAGTTACATGCGAAGTATTCCTTGGAATAACTTGGACCTTATTTTGTTTTTTAAACAACGAACAAGTTGCGGAAAATACGGATGGCTTTCAATGCCGGGAAAAGATTGAAAAATTGTGGTTCATACAAGATGGAGCCAGTTTATACAGCTCATTAAACTAAGGGTTCTCCTGAGGGAACTTCAAATGTCACCACTTAGATGCACAATAAGGTGTGGAATAACCTCAGAAAAGTTCATTGGAACACATTTTGTCCGAAAAAGACGACTAAGTTGCGAGAAATGCGGGCTATGATTGAACATTTTTTAAGGTAGAGGTAGAGAACGGCTCAGAATTGTGGTTCCAGCAAGTCAGAACATCAATTGCCCCCACTTAAATGCATAGATGCCCAGTATGGTGCCGAATTGTTGTTCCACAAAGATGGTCACCTCCATTCCTGCTAACACGTACTCTACTCTACAAGCCGTAATGGCCTCTAGATAAGTTTTATATTTACTCTTATTATTTTTACAATTTCAATAACAATCTTTAAATGATGGTTTTGCCGTCAGCCTGATTGACAAAGTTTAACTAAATCTTAAGTTGAATAAATTAATTAAGTTACAGTTGTATTAACTAGAAATGTTCATCTCTTATTTTGCTTCTATAGCTAAGAGCTGTTTTGCAATATTCCAACATTTTGGACACATCTACTTCATTTAAGAGAGCTAAAATTCCGTTTTCTAATAAAAAGTCTCTATAACTAGTACATGTCTTACAGTTTCTCTCAACACTGGACACCTGGGGATAAGCCTGTTTCTAGCATTATCATGTAATTCGGGGTGTTTGTAGGAAGGCGAAATGTACGTTTCAAATAAAATCTCAGAAGTTTTTCCACAATCTCAAATTTCTTAGCTCTCAACACTTGGGTTGTGTAAAAAGGGATTGATTGGGATACTGCTGCGAAAACTTTAAATTTACTGCTGCTATGCGCGATGTTTTTATTGTTGAAACATTCTTTCCAAGCGACGTTAATAGCGGTTTTAGCCTTTGAAGCTGTTTTTCATTGAGATGTTTTTCCATGTTTATATTTTGGGTAAAATATACTCCTAAGTATTCGTAATCTTTCACTCTTTCTATGTTTTCGTTGTTGAAGTACCATTGTTCGCTTGAGCTATACCTTCTTCTACCTTTCTTGAAAACCATCATTTTCGACTTGTTCAGGTTCACTACCAAGCTCCATCGTCTGCAGTATTCCGAGAGTCGATTTATCATAAGCTGTAGCGATTGCTGTGAGTTTGCCAGCAAGACAATATTGTCTGCAAAGAGTAAGACTTTAATAACCTCTCCAGCATAGCTAACACCTCCTGGAAATGCTTCAGTGATATCATTTATAAATAGTGCGAACAAGCTAGGACTGAGTTCACAACCCTGCCTTACTCCCGACTGCGCCTGGAATCACTCCGAAACCTGATTTCCATTCAAAACCTCTGCTCTCGTGTCTGCGTACGAATTCTGTATAACTCGTCCAAACTTGAACGACATCACGGATCCAAACAACTTGCATATTAATACGTTTGGTCAATTTTTTATTTTTTTCCAAAAATGATTCAGCAATGCTTCTTAGAATAAATATATGATCTATGGTCGAGTAACCTGCCCTGAATCCAGCTTGAGACTCACATAATACATTATTTGATTCTATCTTAGTGTTCAGCCGCTTTAATAGAATCGCTGTAAAAAAATTTAAAAGAAGCATTCAATTCAACGAGATTCCTCTTTAGTTAGCTGGATCTTCGATGTTGCCTTTTTTATGTATCGGAATAATCAAAGCATCTTTAAACTGTTGTGGGATGTTTCCATGTTCAACAATTTGGTTATTATATGCTTACAAGATTCTTTATAAGTTCATCGATGCCATATCTATAAAACTCCGCTGGTATCCTGTCTACGAACCTCTTTTTGTAATATGGCACTCACAAAATGTCGTTGTGAAAATACGGTTGTTGGGCATATAGTGAATCATGAATGGGTCCAACGGTGTTGAGTTTAGCAGTTGATTGAAATGAATTCGTAGAGTAGAGGTATCCAGTCCACGACTGATAATATATTTCAATCTATTTAATTTCCGGGCTAAGTTCCAAACTTCGGAGGGATTAGTACCCCTAGCTAGCTTTCTTGTCTCAGCTTCATAGTAGTTTACTCTCTGATAATTTTCTGGCACGCATGGAATAATGGCCACTATTTTTTATACATTGAAAAGAAGATTAAAGTAATGTAGATATTGTAAGGATGGAAGAATTCTTCTGAAAGTAGCATTAAAATGTATTCCCAATATCAATAATATCAATATTAACTTCACATAGTTCCTTTGCGCAGACCTTTTCAAACAAAACTTAAGGGAGCATTTAGATTCAAAATATTCGTCATTTAAGCTATCTTCCCATCGTTTTTGAATCCATAATATCAGATAACTGCATTCTGTCTATGGAACACAAACTATTAAAATAAAAATTAAAACTAAAACTTAAAAAGCACTAAGCCCTACTACCCATCAAAATCAGTTCAAGATAATTTCAAAGGTCATTACACTCCTGACTTCTGGTCATTTTATTTCTGGAGATATTTAAACGCTGCGTTGATGTGTTTCAGATGAACAATTTGAAGGTAAGATTGGTTCTCTGATAAAAAAAGAAGAAAAACTAACATTATTAATTGTCTTGCCTGCTATAACTTGATCCAACACTCAGATAAGTTCCTCCCGTCTTTAGGAAGACAAAAAACCTAAACTGCGTGTCCCTGATGTGAAAGAATACAAAACGAATTCAACTCCCCAAGTTGAATTACACGACTATGAGAAATAACACAAAATGAAAATTAAAAAAAAAAAAAAAGATAATATCGCAGCATAATCGTTTTGAACTTTTCCAAAAGAACACAACACACGCAAGATAAAAAGGTGAGGAAAATTTTAATGTACACCTACCCCACCCCTTGCCGGCAATCGATTTGGTGATGATTTCTGTGTGTGCTATTGAATGTTTTTAATTACGTGTTAATGGATAACAAAGTGTTTACAAAGTTTCGTGAAACTTTTCCGTTTCCATGCCATGGCGATGGCGATGAAGAAGAAGACAACGACGACATACATATCTTGAGGGCGAAAATAAACTAAGGAAAGATTTTCAGGAACAGCAACTTGTTTTTCGTTGAAAAGCCATCAAGGCAGCGGCGTACAACTTCTTCGGAAATCCGAATCGCCAACGGCTAATACGAAAAAAAGTGAATAAAAAATCCAATTCGTCGTGTTTTTTTTTGTCCCAAGTTTTGACGATTTTATCTGAGTAATTTATGTTCGTTAGAATGCACACACGTATCTACACACAACTAGCACAGGCAAACATGAATAAATAGTACCCAAGGAGTTCCAGGCGACCCAATAACCGAAACATTAAAGCAAGCGACCCGACAGATGGTGTTTTAATCCAAATAAATGTCAAGTGGTTTTCCGCCTTAGTGTCACATTTTCCCTTTTCTTTTCTGTTTCGGTTTCAAGTGTCCCTGAAGCACCATTTCGTGTGTGTGTCCACAGGATCGGATTAGTCCACGTTGAGTCCCTTAAGGACGCCTATCCACACGACACATGCTCCGAGGCAAAAGCTACCGCCTTGCTGTTCCATTTCTGTTAACACACATGTGTCTTGTGCTGTGTATGGCCCGTTTTGGGGATAGTCCAGCTCTGTGTGTCCCTAGAGTTTAAAGCACAAAAGCAAGGAAGGCAGGTATGGGAGTATAAGTACGTTTTTATGTAAAGGACGTGTGTGTGTTTGTGTATGACAATATCATAACTCATTGTGAATACTTCTGCTACCAGCAGCTAATTTGTTCGCTTCATATTTGCTCATTTGAAAATGCTGATTGGCCTATAGTCACACAGTGGAATTATAATTGTAAAGCCTGCAAAAGTTTTTCCATATAGAACGGAAAAAATGGGGCACAAATGAACAAACAGGATAAACATCAACAAAATGAGTCAACACAAATTTGTCAGGAGATATGTGACAGAGATACAATCTAATCTCCGGATTGGATGTGTGATTAATAGTGTTATTTTAAGCAGACTGAATTCGGTCATATACTGTCACATGTTCAAATATAGCTCGAAGTAGCCATGTCGATATAGGTAGCTGGCTGCAGATGGGACCATTAAAAACGTCAAATTTATAAATATCTTCAAATTGTTTTTTTATAATCTACACGCGCTCAAGGGATTATAAATACCCTTTAAATGTTTCAACACAGCGCGGGCGTGAAGTTAGGATTTTGAAAATTTTTCTTATTTCTACTGTGCAGACAGAATTAACTTGGCTAACGACCCCTGCACCAGAATTCCTAAAAATATAAACGGTTCGAACATCTTCGGCATGAGCCACAGCAAATAAATTCTGAAACTAGGCTTAAGACATTGAGCCTTGTGTATAAAAAAAGATAAAGACAAAACTTGTATTTTTAAGTAAAAGCCAGGTTTAGTGTGATTTAAGACAAGCTTAAGCTAGTTAGTAAAAAATATCTTCTAACGAGTGATTTTTTAAGAGCTATCGGTAATTAAAAAAAAAACACATAAAATTCAGAAAAATGCATGAAATCTTTATTTGAATCGATAGTACAGTCGATATAATTATTTATTTGAAGATTATTTCATGCAAATGCTGGCCGCGGCTACGCCTCAAATGGTCCATCCGCTTAGACCAATTTTGGCATACTCTTTCTAACATTTCGGCCGGTATCTCACGAATAAATGCTTCAATGTTGGTTTCTAGTGCGTCAATCGAAGCGGGCTTGTCGCTATAGACATGAGCCTAAACATAGCCCCACAAAAAATAGTCTACAGGCGTTAAATTGACCGGCCCCAAACGTGAAATAAACTGTTCACCGAACTCGCCTCTCAATTGGTCCACTGTTACGAGTGCTGTGTGGCATGTGGCACCGTCTTGTCGAAACCACACGTCATGCAAGTCAAGCCCTTCCATTTTGCACAAAAATCGCAAAAAATCGCACGGTAGCGCTCACCATTCACAGTAACGTTGCGATTCGCATCATCTTTTAAGAAATACGGCCCAATGATTCCGCCAGCAAACGGTGACATTTTCTGGATGCATTGGTAGCTCTTGCAATACTTCTGGCTGGCTCACTTCACTTCAAATACGGCAGTTTTGCTTGTTCACGTATCCATTCAACCAGAAATGAGCTTCGTCGCTGATCACAATTTTTCGATAAAAATTGGATCTTCGGCCAACTTTTCGAGAGCCCATTCACCAAAAATACGCGTTGTGGTAGGTCGTTCCGCTTCAATTCTTGCACCAGCTGTATTTTGAGAGGCTTCACACCTATGTAAATCCTTCCGCAAAATTGTCCACTTAGTGGAGTAACAGATGCCCAATTGCTGCGAATGGCGCCGAATCGATAATTCACGGTCATCACTAACACTGGCCGATACAGGTGCTATATTTTCCTCAGTTTGCACTCTACGTAAGCGTGTTGGTGGTTTAATGTCCAACAATGTAAACTTGGTGCGAAATTAAGTCACAATAGAGCCCGAATAGCCGCCTCAGTAGGTCGATTAAACCGACCATAAAATCGAAGAGGCGCTAGATGAACTTTCTTAACAGAGCACGCATTTTGATAATAAAATTCAATAATTTGCAAGCGCTGTTCGTTTGAAGATGTTTGACAGTGACACAAAACACGAAACGTGAGTGAGCTGTCAAATCTAGTGTTGCCAAAAAGAATATAACAAAAAAATCACCCATTAGTAATAGCTGTTTTAAAAAAGCTAAAGCTAAGTTCATATAGCTTTAGCTTGTTTTTCCATCTCGTGATTAAGTATAGCTTTAGCTAAAATATAATAGTAAAACCCGGGTAGAATTTTCGACTCGATAATGCCAAGGCCCTAGCTAGTTTTTCTTAGTTTCAATCATGGCCCTACCGAGCAGTATCTAGCTTGTCCCTCGCTAATTTGTTAATGCTCTGTATATAATGGGCCTTGCTAGATGTTCCTATATGCGACCTAGATGGGTCTTCACAAGTAGCACAAGAGCTACGGCAATTCTTAAAAAATTATTAGAAACAAAAAAAAAAAATTTTTTTTTATTATTGATGTTTATTTCATTTTTTCTTTGCCTCCCTATATTCGACTCTTTGAGTGATTTTTTGCTGGAATGAAATAATTTTTTTTTTTTTAATTTACCTCCACTGAGATTCGAACCCGAGTCCTCTCGCTTGCCGTGCTTGTGCGCTACCTATTGCGCCACTGTGATATATAAAATATCGTGTCTCAAAGTGCTACTCAAATAACTCTCTTTTGATTATACTGTTTAAAAGACTTAAATACGTATTAAAGAATCTGAAAAATACCGATTTAGGACCAAAACAAAAAAGTTATGTTTTTAGAAGGATAATGGATAGCCTTTTATAGAGACATATGTATAGGCACATCTAGGATACATCAAGTAAAAACTATATAGCCCCAGTATAAGTAACATTTGAGAATGCCTATAAAGAGGCGAGACTAGCTAAGGCCAATATAACGCCCAGATACAATTCCTTATCCAGTCTACATCAAGTAAAAACTATCCAGGTCCCTTGTAGTTTATTTGTTACAATGCCAATAAAGAGGCGATACTATCTATAGCCAAGATATCGCCAAGAAAAAGTTTCATATCTAGGCTACATCAAGTTAAAAATATCTAGGCCCAGTCTAAGATACTCCTGGAAAAGCCAATAAATAGGCAGTTCTAGCCAGGTTCAATATAAAGCCAGGATAAGCATAAATTAGTCAAGATCCGCCAGGCTTGCATCTGTCTAGGCCCAGCATAGGATTTACTATATAATGGCCAATCTAGCTAGGGCCACGCTATTCGATAGTGTTTCCTAGATAATTTTCTACCCGGGAAGCTACAAGAATATCAAGATTCCTGGACCTCTGGCTAGAAAGCTTTGACTAGTTTCTATATTTTAGAATTCTCTTGCGTTGTAGTTGTAAATGACCGAGTTTATACATGTCCGATAGACTAAATTCTATAGAAAACGGTCAAAAATAAGTGAAGATGATTTTTTTAGGCGGTCACTTATTAGGAAAATCAATAAAGAGTAGAGGAGGTCCACTGACTCCTAAGCACAGGATGAAGATATCGGAATGAATCTGGATTTTATTTCAGTTAAGCACGTGTCCACCAAGATTATAGAAAGGGCTAAGATTCGTTTTAGATTTCAGTCGAGTCGTAGTCTTTTTTAAAATTGCTCCGATTATTGCACGTGAGAAGTTTTATAAAAATCATTAGAGTCAGTTTTTGATAAGATTTGAAAATATCAAAACCCGTCCATGATGACCTAACACAACAATTCGAAAATGTTCTCTATTGAGAACCAAATTTGAAGCAAGTAAAAATTTTGGTAAAACAAAATCAGAAATCACCTTGATTTGCTTTTAGGTCCCAAAAATATTAGTTTTAGCAAAAGCCAAAACATTTGAATAAATAAACGAAAGCTAAACATTTTAAGCTTAAGCTAGAATTGTCCAGCTTTAGTTACTAGTAAAAGCTATGACTATATAGCTTAAGCCTCTGCCAAAAATAGCATTAATTTTTTTTTATTCAAAAGGCATATTAAATAAAATGCACGACTGGGTTGCTCGTATGCAATAGACTAGGAATTTTAAAAACGAATGTTATTAGAGAAAAAGGATAAATTCAATTTTTTTAAATTATTTCAGTAGTAAGAGATAAAAACAGAATGCTATGCAAATATGAATTTATGCAAGAACAAAAATTATAAGTCGTTGTAGTGGTTTCTTTAAGACAAATAAGCTTTTATATATAAAATTTTTAAAACATTTTTGAGAAAAAAAATTGGTACGCCAACCTTAAGTTTTTATTAATGTACGAATACAAATAAAATTTACAAAAAAAAATATTGAGCCGTTTTTGATATATCGAATTTTCCAAAAAAAAAATTATCAAACAAGGATATAAGAAGGTTTCTATAAACATGAACAAATAATTTCTCATTACGGCACAGTATCCTCAAGAAAACAAATGAAACTTTCATTTTTACTTCAAGAGAGCATTTAGAAGCTTCTCTATGAAAAATTTCATTAAAATCCGTTATGTCGACAATGAGAAATTTAAAATTCGAAAAAATGGTTCTATAGTAGGTACAGTCAGTAATATCTTAATTCCAAAAAAAATTTGTTTTTTTTTTTTTAATCCAAAAAAAATTGAAAATTTGAATACGCAAAAATATTCAAAATTTGAGCCAGCATAAAAAAAAATGATTAAAATCGGTTGAACCCTTTTCGAGAAAATCAAAAACATAAAAAAGGTTCCAAGGTGGGTACCAAAAATAATCATTTTTGGAAATTTTTTTTCAACCATTTCCTAGCTTTCACTAAATGAAATTTTTTGATTCTTTTTTTAAATCTGTCGGACAGTTTCTGAGAAAAAAATATTTATAAAATTTCGAAAAAAAATTCGGATGATAGGTACCATTATTTTTTGTCTTAAAAAAAAAAAAAAAAAAAAAAAAAAAAAAAAAAAAAAAAAAAAAAAAAAAAAAAAAAAAAAAGGTGGGGGGGAAAAATTCAAAACTATATTTACCAAGTTTAACGAAAATCAGCCCCGAGCCATTTAGGCTGTAGCCGAACAGACAGACAGAGAGACAGACGGACAGAATTGCAAGACCCACTTTTTTGTCTTCGCTATCATCGTAATTTCAAAATCTCGAGTTTGATTTTTTTTACGAATGCATAACTTGCCTTAAAGTACCTAGAAGTCGCAAGTAAAAAGATAGCTTTAAGCATTTGCTTCTTCATCATAAAGTGAATCTGTATAAATCAAATCGTAACTAAGAGTCTTGTAAGAACTATTCCGAGTATTGAGACGCGGTTTTTAATTATTTCGTTTATTTTATCATTATAGGATTTATTTTACCTGAGGAAGTCATTCAAAGAGGAGATATAGTTAGAAGATTGATAGTCAAACTAACTGGATACAAGATTCTTCATCTTTAGAATTATTCCTACTTCAAATCAATTCAGAATACCAAAATCATTCATAATCATAATCACTTGACTCGATCTGGATATTACATTCAAAATGTATATCATTCTTTCTTTAACCGAACTGCACGAATGTGAAATTATCTATCCAGCTCTGTTTTACTATCTCATTAAGATATACAAAAATGCAAAACCAATGTACATCGGTACCTCCTTTATAATGCTCTCCACTTTCCTTAATGTTCAATACAGTGTCGTAACATAAAAAGGGTTTTTATAACCCCTTGAGTACATGTCAATTATAATATAAGAAATAGGCTCAAGACTAAATTACGAACAAACGAATGAACTTTAAGCTCATCGTCAATACTTACATATGTACGTTGGATTCAAAAGCTATGACGGGACCATAAGAGCATACAAATTTAATGTTAATTTTGTTTTCGAATATGTCAAGTTCAGTTCTAAAAATTCAAAAATTAGTTATTAAATCTGGAAATCCTAAATTAAATAACTAATTTCAAAGCTCAATTTTGTAAAAGATAGGGGTAACCGTAGCAAGATAGTCCCAAGGGCAACATGACTAACTTTAAATTGAAACTGTCTTACTATCGTCCAACCCTCTTTTCCAAGATCATGATGAATTTATCAGCCTTAGAATTATTCTGAAGAACAACTCTACTTTATGGCCTTTTGTAGCAATAGGTCTAGTTGTGCTTTGATTGTGGCACAAATATTTACCTAATTTTTTGCAAAATATATCCTATAGAAAATACTTGAATTTAGTATTCTTCGTTGGATTAGAAGTCACTTTTCTGACGTTCAATACAAGCCGTATGAGATGTTATTCATAGTAAAAATGCTGGGGTGCCCCAGGGCTTCGTTTTGTCTCCGACTCTCTTTCTCTTATTCATAAATGATCTTTTGTCTAAGCCTTTGCAGATGATCTTGGAATTGCATAGCATTCAGAAAGCGCTTTAAATCTAAGTGGTAAAATCAATCATGATGTTTATCTTCTGAGAAGTTGCGTTTATGAATAAAAACTTTTTCTTTAACTTAAACAAAATTGATGTACTTCACGAATAGTCTGGCTGCGAAGTTTATTTTCAGTTCAACGATTATTTAAGGCACAAGTTGTGGAAGAATTGTGTTTATACTATTACCTTAAGCTCCTGATCAAATATGCATAATTAACTTGCAACTTGTGCAATAAACTACAACTTTTTCTAAATAAAATTAAAAGCTGTCTTCTACACTTCAATCAGTTGAACGTGCGTAGCAAACGAACGCACCACATAATCAGGTCCTAATCTCAAGAAAGGCTGTAGGGGATAACTCCGAAATAAAATAACCCCGCGGAAATTGAAAGTTAAATAATCCCTAAAAATTGAGGAACAATTTCGTTGTAAAATTATTCCCAACATCGAATAAGTCTTCGAAAAGTGATTGGTTATTTCACACCGAGGACTCATCTCATCTCTTCCCTCAAAATTAGAGAAAATGACCAGATTTTTTTGAGTCTATGATGTTTTTATTATATAAGGGGTTCTTCAATAACGGCAGGAAGATGTTGGAATTCAATAAAACAAGCTATGTGTGAGGTACAAGGTGGCGCAAAATCAATTCACCCTATCGGAAGATCTTATACTTTTTGCAAATGGAGTCGTACGTCAGTCATAGTTGATATTTTTGAACTAGACAGCTACAGTGTTAGCGCAGCGTGAATATCGATGTCGATTTCCTAGTCGTGTCATGCCAACTGGGGAAACACTCCGATGCTTTGCAACTCGACTCGAACAGACTGGAACCATAGGACGGCAACCGTCCAAGAATATCGCAGCTCTGGCCAGACGGACACTCCAGCGAATTTTAGTGAAAGACTTACAAATGTTCCCGTACAAAGTGGAAACAGTGCATCAGTTAATGCGTTGCGTGTGAATCACTGTCAAGTCATCCACAATCTCATTAACGAAGAAGACGATTTTGTGTCCAAAATCATCATGAGCGACGAGGGGCGGTTTAAGCGGTTGAGTCAAAAAGAAAAATCTTCCTTTCTGGGGCACTGAAAATCCGCGTGTGATACACGAGTACATCCACTCGTTGCTTATTTTAGTTTAGTTTATTTCCAATTCGTTAAATAATAAAGTGAACAATATTTTTACTTATACTTATTAACTAACTAAATTATTTAAGCTATTTAAGAACAAAGTTTTTAGTTTAAGGCATTTCAAATCATCATTGAAAGATTCTATACAAAAGCTAAATTTATTAAATATTGAAATCAATTGATTGAGGGGGCTATTTGCACCATAGTTTGATCTACTAAATATATGGCATAATTGTTGCTGTAGTCTTATACTTGTACGACTAACTCTGAAATTTAACTGACTTAGAACTGATGGGGATGATATTGACCCATTAATAATTCCAACAATAAAACAAAATTTCAAATACCTTCTATGATTAGAGAGTGAAGGAGTCTTTGAGAATAAGGAGGAAGTGTGTTTGCTTGTGACCACTATGCTTGTCACAACTATGTAGTTTAAATGATCATTAAAAGTTAACTTAGGATCAAGAATAACTCCTAAGTCAGAGAAAACGGAGACTTTACTTAAAGGATAAACATCAAACGTGTGTATAATTAAAAACAAAAGGAACTTTTTTGCGTGTAAAACTCATGGCCTTACATTTGTCAACATTTAAAAAAGACGATTTTTACTGCACCATTCCCTAAATATTAACAACTCTTCTTGCAAAAGTAAACAGTCAGAAGTAGATTTAATACTTTTGAAAAGCTTAATGTCATCAGCATAAATAAGGACGGACGAATATTTTATGAACGAAACCAAGTAATTTATAAATAAAATTAATAAACTTGGACCTAAATGGCTACCCTGAGGGACGCCAGAGTTGACAACAAATTCATTCGAATACTCATTACGAAATACAACACTGTAAATTCTATTTTTTTTAATACGATGAGATCCAATTTAAGAAATTGTTGTTAAAACCTTGTTTGCTTAGCTTTAAAATGAAGTATTATGACACAATTTGTCGAAGGCTTTACTAAAATCGGTAAATATACAGTCGACTTGTCCGCGTTTTTCAAAAACATCTAAGCAAAAGGACGTGAAATTAGATAAATTAGTAACGGTAGATCTTTTTTTGACGAAGCCATGCTGATTATCACATATAATTGAAGTACAGTAAAAGGAAAGAACATTACATACAATAGACTCAAACAGTTTCGGTATCGCAGATAATTTAGCTATAGGTTGGTAGTTCATTATTTCATTTTTAGGGCCTTTTTTGTGCACAGGTATAATGAATGCACTTTTAAAGATATTAGGAAAAAGGGAACTTTGTAAAGACTTATTAAAGAGAACACATAACGGATATGATAAATAAGCAACATTTTGAGGACGCCATTGAATGAATATACGGTCACTGTTACTGGCGAACGCTAAAGGGCCATGATAAACGACTTCTTACTGCCGGAATCGAATGAGCGGAGCTCGGTGAACATGAGGTTGCAGCTGCACACACAGCACGAGCCACAATGAATATTGTGGATACGTTTCCTGGTCACTTAATCTCCTCTTTTGGCGATTTGGCATGAGCAGGAAGATCACCCGCTTTAACCACCCAAGACTCCGATTGTTCCAATTTTCAATGACTCCCCCGACCCGCGCATAGATTCAACGATGATCTGTTTATGTTCATATGTTGTGGTTTATTTGCATAGACTACGTCTTCAGGAAAACCCACAAGAAGAAGTCTAGCGGCCTCAAATCCAATTACACCTAACTCCGTTGTCCCACTGGAAACACATATCGTCAACATAGAATTTTCCCAAAAACAATGAAATAATTAAAAACCCTCAAAGTATAAAAAATTTTGGGGGTTATTTGGTTTTCATTTGGGGAGTTATTTCATTGGGAGGTTATTTCCTACAGCCGTTCAAATCCTTGAAACCTACGTTAGTTTGAGCAGTTATTTACATACCTTTTTGGAGACTTATTTTACCTACGATTTCGGGCATAATTTAACAAAAAGTTATTCCCCAATTTTAGAAAGTTATTTCACTATCATTTTGGGGGGTTTATTTTATTGGAGGGATATTTTCTATAGCCACAAAAAACCGACACATTTTTACAAGTATATAATGAGTTCTTAAAATTATTTACTGGTTACATCACTGTAAATATATTTATGTTGTCATTACACATACAGGTAAATAGGTGAGTTACGTGTGCAAAAATATATGCGATGGGTAAAGGTTTAAATAATCTGAGGTCCTATATACAATTTTCTCTCAGTGTCGACTTTTTTTGTGCCTTCTTCGTCGTCTTTTGTTAGAAATGAATTGCGTAAGGTCATTGAAACAAGTTAAGCTGTATATATGTATATCCTTGTTTAAGGGTACTCATCCAATTTTTACTTCAAAACTAAAATAACCATAAAAACTAACTCTTGAGACCTTGAGATATGTATGTATATAGAGCTAAGGCACTCTATTAACACAAAATGCACCAAAATCTTCTGCTTCACTATGACTTTCTCTATAGTCAAGAATTTAATAGGGACGCAGTAGCACGCAAAACTTATTAATAAATGTCATCGATAATAATTGAGATGGATAGCTGTTTAATTGAAATCGTAATCAAGATTATTATTATATGGTATATTGAGCTTTGAAATACTGTCTACGAACATTTGGTTATGCGTGCTGCTCGCTTGCGTGTACCCATTGCTTTATGCGGATTCATTCCTATTTTATGGATATCAATTTGTGCTGTCATAGTTAATTTAAAATAGATACGAATTTAAATTACTATAGTATGTCAGAATAATTAATATATAATACAGACTTCTCCCGAGGAGCTTGCAACATGCTTTCATTATTAAAGAGCCCACAAGCTTGTTAACCCTTTAGAACCAAATGATACAGGGTGATTCGAATGGAATGCGGTTTAGGTTTTGGTTTTCCACTGAGGGTAGTTTTCAGGGGGTGTTGAGAACAATTTACATTTCTTAACTAAGAGGCCTCTAAAATATCCAACGATAGTTTGTATATTTATGTTTTTACTGTAATTTAGGTTTTTTTTTTTTGTTAAATAAACCTCCTCTATTGTAAGCTGTTTTTATCAAACAAATAAGTCTTTCATAAAATATTTCATTTCCAGACATTGAGAAAACTGAACATAAAACATTATTGTTGCCAATTTTTGTACATCCTTTTTTGTATAGTAAAAAAAAATAAACAAAAAGCATGGTGTCATGCCCAGATATTTCCACATTCTATTGTTACACTCTGCTACATATTCCAACGAAAAAATAAAAAAAAAACAATATCAATTCTGAATGTTTAACTATATTTTGAAGTTACTACCCTTTTTATGATTTAAGGAAGGCCTATATTGCCATAAAATTAAAGGTTGCTGTCTAGGTAGTTCGGTTCGAAAAACATAACATTGTTGCAACAGAAACACGTTAAAACTTTATGCTTTGCAAATAAATTAATGTTAAAATGCTATAAGGTTAGGAATCATGATAATATATTCAGCTCGGAGGGTAGGTCGTCCTTAGAGTCATTTGTCTCGCAAACGATTATTTACGCCCGTTCATATTACGCGACCATTAATCCTTATTCGACAGTTAAACACAGCCCTCTACAATGACAGTGCGTTTACTAATTAAAATTAATTTTAGTTTACCATCGTGAAATGTAAATTAGTATTAATTTTATTAATTTTGCTGTAACATGCAATCTGATGCGGTGGTGTGGTTTTTATTTCATTCAGTAAACAGGGATAAAGCTTTTCTATTTTATAGTTTCTTTTTTTGGTTGTATATGAAATATATAATAATTTAATAGGATTTTTTTTCTCATAAAGCGAATCCATAGAGTGTAGTAGGGTAAATTTGAACATAGCGCTCATTCGGCAAAAATTATGAATTTCAAGCTTGAGAGTTTGAAAATGCGGATTTAATGTTTGAAAAACAACATTTTCGAAAAGCTGTTAATTCTTCTGAACAAAATCTTGTAATCTGATTCTTAAACTTGTGAACATCACTCAGCAAAAAAAAAAAATTAACCGAGAGAATTTTTTTAGTGGGTTAAAGAAAATATCCATACATCTTGTCTCCATTGCTTAAACACGCCCACATGACTGGTTGAGAGTTGTAAGTCAATAGGTTTCTCTTCAAGCTGTTGCACCACCAAATTTATTTATTTAAAGAAAATATTCGCTGGAAAATAGCTCAGTTAATTTAAATAAGTTAAAGTTAAGTAAAATTAAATTAAATTTTTAAAAATAAACCAAAATATTTCAAATATTTTAATGTTTAATAAGCATTTTGTTTAAGTCAAACAATAACCTTTAGTTAATTTCACATATATCACATGTTCAATATTAAACAATCTTCTCGGTTGTATTAAACCAAATAGTTAGTTGTAGAAGTTCAACGAGTGAATGAGTAAACAATTTTTATATTTTATTTTTGTATTGCTTCTGAAGTTCAATAAAATTCTATTTTGAATTTATTGTTTATTTATACTGAGTGATGTTAAAATTTCAGAGCTATTTGGCTGACAAGTGAATACTTTGACGAACAACACCCGTCATTCACTTCACCTCGGTTGTGAGAATTAAAATTTAAAATTGAAAAATTCTTTCTGGAAGCACTTTGTTTGAAGAATTTACAGTAAAAAATGAATAATCTTGTTTATAACAGGCTTAAGACCATGTGGTCTCTGTTAATATTTTTTTTAAATATATAGTTTAAAAAATTACGAATTTCTTCAAAAAATTTAAACACTACGACCATCAATAAATAATTCATATTATTTGTTTTAATTTGTATTTTATTTAAGAATAGTTCTACTATCCGTGTTTTTTTAATAATAATGTTTTAAATTAATTTGTATTACAAAAATGATAAAATATTTATTTTTACCAAACTTTGACCATCTCTAAGAAAAAAGAACATGAACACGTCTATTTAATATACTTTCCAAAATGGTACAACACAAGTTGTGTACGATATTATATAATAAAATAAGCTATAATCTACTTAAGGAAGATAAACGAAACCTACTCTAAACAAGTTTCAACAAAGATACATTTTGGTGGATAGTTTTATTTAATGTATTGATTACTTTTTAAAAAATACTACCCAAAATTATGCCCGGGTCTACATTATTTTGTTTTGTGAAAAATTGGTAAATTTCAGTTGACATAACCATGATAGAAAGGAAGAAAAATGTTGGTCTTACAAATCTAACAACTTGGTAAATAGTATTTTAAAATTTTTTACTAGCCACCTTTTTCTTGTTTTTTTTTATAGACCAAAAATTAACATACAATTTTTCTCCAAAATTTAAAAAAAAAAATATTTTTTTTCTCAAAAACTGGCCCACAAATTTAAAACAAAAAATGTGTGATTGAAGAAAATTCAAAATTCAAAATAATGGTACATACCTTTAATAGAAAAAAAATTTTGTTTTCGATTTTTTTTAAGGTTAATTCTCCTAAAAAGTAGTTCGAATAGTATTGAGAATAAGAATGCTAAAATTTTTACTTGCGACTACAGCCTAAACGGCTCGGCCGGATTTTCTTCAAACTTGGTAGATATCATTTTTAATTTTTTTCCCCCCAAACCTTCTTTTCTTTTTTTTAAGACCAAAAATAACGGTACCTACCATACGATTTTTTTTTTGGAAATTTTGTAAACATTTTTTTTTCTCAAAAACTGTTGGACAGATTTAAAAAGAAAATATACAAAAAAAAATTCATTTAGTTAAAGCTAGGTACTTGTTGAAAAAAAATTCCGAAAAATGGCTATTGAGGCTTGAGGGTACCCTCCGAAGAACCATTTTTTTGTTTTTGATTTTCTCAAAAACGGTTCAACCGATTTTAATCATTTTGTTTTTTGCTAAGGCTCCCCAAAAACTTGAATAGAATTGTGTATTCAAATTTTCAAAAATTCAATTTTTTTTTTAAAACTCAGTATTTCGAAAACCTTATGTTAGATTTTTAAACTTGATAAATAAAAGCTTCTCAACATAATCTACAAGATGTATGAAAAAAAAAGTTTTATTCTACCTAAAAATAAAGGTACCCACCACCATACAAATGTTAAAAAATGGTTTTCGAAAATCGTATTTTTCTCGAAAACGGCCCCTAGGACTTTGATAAATTTTTTTTTTGTTTCAATTAATTTTAACAATCTTTAATTTAATAAAAAAAAATTGAAATTAAGATATTACAACTTGTACCTACCATAGAACTATTTGTTAAAATTTTGAATTACTCATTATCGACATCACCAATTTTATTGAAATATTTTGTAAAGATGCTTTAAAAAAGTTTAAAAACTATTGCAAAAATATTTTTTGAATTTTTGAAAAATAAATCATTTTTTTTTTTGCTGGAAAATTCGATATTTGGAAAACGGCTCAATATTTTTTTTGGAAATTTAATTTTCATTCGTACAGTGATAAAAATTTAAAGTTGGCATACCAAACTTTTTTCTCAAAAATCTTTTAAAAATTTTGTATATAAAAGCTTCTTTTTAAGAAACCACTACAAAGACTTATAATTTTTGTTATTGCATAAATTCATATTTGCATAGCATTCTGTTTTTATCTCTTACTACTAAAAGAATTTAAAAAAATTAATTTAACCTTATTTTCTCTAATAACATTCGTTTTTAAAATTCCTAGTCTATTACATAGGAGCAAGTTTGTGCATTTTATTTTTTTCGATTTAAAAAAAAAATTAAAATTTCGAAAACTACGTGCTCAATTTTTTGAAACTTGATAACTAACATTTTTAATTCTATCTTCAAGGCGTAGCAAAATTGTGGTACTTTTATATACGAATATCACCTAAAAAATAAAAAAAAAAATGTTTTCGAAAATCATGATCTTATTTTTCTTGAAAACGGCACATTGGATTTTAATAAATTTGTTTCTGTTTTGCTTAATTTTAACGACCTATTTCAATCACTTAAAAAATTATAAATTAAGGCCTTTCGGCAGTACCTACCATAGGTTAGGTTAAGGTGGCTGCTGACCGGAAAAGGCCAACACACTTTGACCAATATTTGGTCCGTTGTGATACCACAGGATTTCAAAAATCACCCTTACTCGTTAAACCATTTTGAGCTAACAATGAAGCGTTTGAGACAGTGAATGTCGGAATTATTTAGATCACTAGGATCGTTATAGTAGTAGTCTCCCAAGTGAAGTCTACGTCTTTGTGCTAGGGCAGGACAAGAACATAGAAGGTGAGGAACTGACTCCTCTTCTTCTTCATCCATCAGCTTCTGCAAAAATCATTTGCTCGAACTCCAAGACGGAAAGCATGTCTTCCTATTAGGCAGTGTCCAGTAAGGACACCTATAACGGAGCTAATATGCAATCTACCAATAGAGATTAGTTGTTTTGAGCGTTTAGCATCAAACAATGGCCAAATTAGTTTAGTAGACCGGCAAGTTGGGGTACTGGTCCATCTGTCGTTAGCTTTCTTTATGGTATCACGCTTTAGCATAACTTTACAAGTAGTTAGGGGTATACCGATGTTGGATTTGATATCCAACAAAGGTAATATTGTTCCGTTTTGTGCAAGTTCGTCGGCTTTACAATTTCCTGGAATGTCTCTATGCCCCGGCACCCATATAAGGTGAATGTTAAACTGTTTTGACATCTCCACCAGAGATGATCGACAATTTTGGGCTGTTAGTGAGTTAATGGAGACAGAGTCCAGTGACTCATGAAAATTTTCATTTATTTCATTTTTTCGAATTGATTTGTAGCTCACACGATTTTAAGTATACATACATTTTTGTGTCACTCCGAGATAATTTGTATAGACAAAATTTAAATATACCTAAGTGACAATTAATCTTTATTTTAAGAGCTAAACCTCGAGAATTCGACTATTAGAACGAAACTTAAATTTTTTACGCGTACTTTTTTATTCGACTTTTTATTCCTTACAGAATTAAGAATATTAAAATTAAAGAAAAATCTTTGTTCGATATAAGATTTAAAGAAGCAATCAGGAATCGTTGATCCATTATCAGCTCCAGAGATATATCAGAGACGGGAAACTTCTGAATGACCGGCAATACGACTTGGGCAGCAATCGTTCCACTGGTGATCCGGTGGCATATTTCATCGAAGAATGGAGTAAGAAAGATTATTGCGCTGGATATTTCACAAAATAAATGCTGGTGTTCCCTAGGGCTCCGTTTTGTCTCCGACACTCTTCGTCATTTTTATAAATGCCGACGATTCTACGTATGATAGCCTCATTAAACTCCAATTTTTACAACATTGTTGTAGTTTAGAGCTTCGAAGGCTCAATAATGTCTATTGTCGTTGAAACAAAATGTACCCCTTATGCCATTGTCCTTGAATGGCATTGAAGCCGAAAAGCTCTCAGTACTCGGAATTTGTGTCAATGACAATCTTCGTTCGTTCGCGAGACCGCCAAAAATCATGCTAAATGCTTGTGATTTTTATATCGGTGTAAGACATTTTTCACCCCCTCTGATCTTGCTACAGTTTATAAAGAATTTATACGTCTGAAACTCGAGTATATCTCACATCTTTGGACAGGTTTAGTCCAAACTTCTATTTATGTATTGGATAAAATCCAATCCGGCACGTTTTTCCCTTACAACTTCGAAATGCATAAATTCAAGACCAATGTTCATCGACAATTCCACCGTAATACATACTCAAACTTTAAGAAATGCATATCGGTTTACCCTTGAGATGTCTACTACTGTCAAGTATAGATATCCTTTTTTGAGCCACACTACCCGAATGTTGAAAGCTTTACATTGCTCTATAGTTCCTTCTCATTTTTATATTCAGACCTTCAAAACCAATGTGCATCGGTATGTATTCATCAATATCTCCCTATTTTTCTTACGCTCGAACTTTGTTTACTCATTTTAAGGGTAGTCGAAACCCCTTAAGTGTTCGATTATTATAAGAAAGCATATCGGTTGATTTTGGTGGTTGAATTTAGCAACGGAATTTCTTGCTGTTGGTTTATGGTTTTTCATGGACCAAGCCGTCAATATCAACCAATTTTTTGAAAAATCGATTGCTTTTCAATTAAGACTGACACATGTGTGGTGCAAGAACAAATGATTTTTTTTAAACTTTATTTTTTATTAAGTTTTCTATAATGTTTGGACACAGTGCGAGCGTTTTAGGACAGTTATATACATTCATTTATGCTACTCAAAGATTAACTTTAGTTTAGTTTATTTAAAACTTAATTTTAAGAAACCTTAAGTTTATTAAATAACTCTAAGTCTAAGTACTGTATCTTTCTCCATACAACGGTAAGTTATAAATTGTTGTCCAAAAATTCGAAACAATAATAAAAATGCAAAACCAAAATTTAGTGTTGCCAAACAAATATTCACCCCAAACAATATTCAGTTACTGCGGGAAATAAAAAGTATTTAAAATTGCTCCACACTCCCCTACTATAAATACGACTATGACAGAGGATGTTCTGTTTATGTCATATTTAGCTTGAGTTTATTTTTTATTTTTATATAAAGTTATAAATTTGAATAATCCGAAATCCTCAAGGACCACCATAACAATTTTATGTGATTTTTGTTTGGCTGACTGGGTAATTCTTTCGACAACAAAAACACCCACACATACATAAAACATACCATCAAATACAATGATGATAGTAAAATGGATTTGAATTTTCAAATTTGTTTAAGCAAAGTGAATAATAAACAAAAACACACAACTAAGCAAATGTGCTACCCCTATGCCTCGTAATCTGAATGCGAATTTGATGATCTAGTTCTAGTTAAAATGTAACTTGATATACTTGGGAGGAACGCAAAGTATGTTTCAGTTTACAGTTGCTGGGTTTTTAAGTTCAACGCTAAAGTTTCATTTAGTAACAGGCTATTGTTGTCGGATTTGTAAATAAAACTTTAAGACACACTGGAATGGAAATTAAACGAATGTTTTCATTATATGTGTGTTTGATTTTCATAGAAAAGGTCATTGTTATTAAGGATATATGGGATCAAATGGATCTTTTGTTAAGGGTTTCCATGAATAGAACAGTTTTGAATTTTAGAAAAACAATATCTATGCATCATGCACATTATTTACAGCTCCATTGTTTTCGCAAGTAGAAAATTGTATTGAGGTATTGAACATATTACATATATGTTTTGGTTACTTTTGATTAAACATTTGGTTTTTATTAAGAAATCATTTAAAACCTCGAGACACATTGAAAACAAAAAATTAATAATGGGTGATTTTTTTTTTTGGTTTTGACAGCTCACACGCCGGGGGGGTGATAGCGTGCTTGGTAGTTTAAGGCATGTCCGGGGCTCTGTGAACTCTGCTGGTATTCCTACGGATGCACAAACCATGCACTAACGTGTATAGGTGCTGAAGTGGTAATGCTGGTTTGTAGTTCTAATGGGCTCGTCCACGGATTTATTGGTGTGCCGGTATTGCTACCTGCACAACTCTATCACTCCGGGTTCCTATCGATCTTCTCGTGCTGCCTGTGGATAGATTACGTAAGTAACTGAACTAACTAGATGGGAACAGTCTGAACGGTGTCCTTAAAGTAGGAATCCGCTAAGTCCCGGTGCACACATGAGTTCTTTTAACGCGCGGTACCGCAGCCTGCGAGTCTTTTTACAGGCAAAATAACGCGCGATGCCGCAGCGTCATCGCACTTGTGTGTGCACCACTCAATTCATTTGTGAGTACTGTACGACGCAAAAGCGGGGACGCTGCGGTACCACGCGTCAAAAGAACGCATGTGGGCACCGGGCCTAAGGAGTGTGTAACAACTCACCAGAGGGGTGCACATTCTTGGTTGATGGTTTCTACCTCGACTAATAGCTGGGTGTGTGTATCCTTAAGTTTTGCAGGAACTCAACTGTAAGTGACCTCACGGTTGCGAAGCTCGACCTGAAGCTATATTCTGATACCATGGGAGATAGTGCCCAGAGGTTTGAGAGCTGTCACGTCTTCTGGCTCTTCTATTCTATCTTCGGATAGTGAGGATGCAGCTGTCGCGTGCGTGCAATCAGTCTTCATACTATCTATGACGTAGGCCCCTTTGTTTTCCGAATGCGGAGACACATGTATTCCAGGCGTGCTGGATTCAAGAGGTGTTAGATAGACCTCGCCTCCAAGCAAGAGGTGTGCACATGCCTGCAACATGTCACAGCTTTGCGACTGAGATGGCTTCGGCTATGTCAGAGTTAATGGTCGGGAACCGATCTCACTCCGATGAAGGTAGGCCTTCCGTGGAATTTAGCCTTTACTGGCAGGTGTTCACGTAAAACACAAGACAGTTCTGAGGAAAACATCGCACCTGTATCGGCCAGTGTTAGTGATGACCGTGAATTATCGATTCGGCGCCATTCGCAGCAATTGGGCCTCTGTTACTCCACTACGTGAAAAATTTTGCGCAAGAATTGAAGCCGAACGACCTACCACAACGCCGAATTTTTGATGAATGGGCTCTTGAAAACTTGGCTGAAGATTCACTTTTTTATCGAAAAATTGTGTTCAGCGACGAAGCTCATTTCCGGTTCAATGGATACGTGAACAAGCAAAACTGCCATATTTGGAGTGAAGAGTAGCCAGAAGCATTGCAATAGCTACCAATACATCCATTTGGTGCGAATTATGGGCTGAGGGAATCATTGGGCCGTATTTCTTCAAAGATGATGCGAATCGGAACGTTACTGTGAATGGTGAGCACTACCGTGCGATGATACCAAACTTTTTTTTTTTGCACAAAATGGAAGAGCTTGACTTGCATGACATGTGGTTTCCACAAGACGGTGCCACTTGCCACACAGCACGCCTAACAATAGGTCTTGTGAATACAAAAAAGAATCAAAGCTTTTTTTGGAGGAAGCTAAAACCCCAACTAGTCATAGCTTTTACTAGCAGCTAAATCTAAACAGTTCTAGCTTATCATATCGTCCGTCTGTCTCCGCGTCCAAACGTGCACTGTCTTATTTTTGAGCTATTCCCTTATATTTAATAAACAGCTCGCACAAGATTTTAGTACCTGCTTCATAGAATATTGAAAATAAAACCTAGTCAAAGCTTTCTAGACAGGTCGAAAAAATCTTGAAATTTTTGTAGCTTTAACTATTATATTCTAGTCTAAGCTTTTTTTTTATTAACACAAATTGAAGCTTAGGCTTGGAAAACAAGCTTAAAGTAAATGAATTTAGCGTTGGCTATTTAAAAAAATATTACTAGAAAACATCTTTAACTAGCTAGCTTAAGCTTATTTTTATTCACTAAAAATTCATCTTTTACTTAAAAATCCGAGTTTTACCTTTTTTTTTATTCACAAGGCCCAATTTACCAATTGAGAGGCGAGTTCGCTAAACAGTTTATTTCACTTTTGGGGCCGGTCAATTAGCCGCCTAGATCGTGCGATTTAACGCCTCTATGTTAAGCTATGTTAAGGCTCATGTCTATAGCGACAAGCCCGCTTCGATTGATGCACTCAAAGCCAACATTAAAGCATTTATTCGTGAGATACCGGGCGAAATGTTAGAAAAAAAATTGGACTAAGCGGATGGACCATTTGAGGCGCAGCAGCAGCATTTGAGAATTCACCTTTCAAAACCTTAAAACTTTTTAGAAGTGTTAAAAAAAACACCACAGGTGTCAGGTACAAAGTAAGTCCACTCACCGTCACCCGTTTATTATGCTGCAGCTGCTGGTACATACATAGGTATAAACATTTTTTTTTTAATCTTGGCTATTATCGCTTATGCGATATTTCATTAAATTCCCTAATAATTAAAAAAATGTATATGCGGGCCTAATAAGTGCTGTGTTGAAATTATTATCATCTAAAGATCTCCCATCTTTTTAATTGACGTTACATTTTAGTTAACAATAAATTACCTATTTTGCATAACGTGTCAACGCTTTCAAGCAATCCATCATAAATGCGATGAATTTCATAATTTCAATTTCACGACCTTCAATTACACGCTACAATACGTTGAACCAAAAAGAAAAAAAAAAAAAAATAAATAATGTATGACTCATTGTAATGAAATTCAATCTGTGAGTTCGTGTGCTAAAATTTAAATGAAAGAGTAGGTAATTGATTAATGAACTGTATGCCTGTAAGAAGGCGTCGTCATCCATATTTCATAGAATTAGTTATTTTGTGAGAAGAAGAAAGATACTTTAAGAAGTTATAAGTATTATATCTTAGCACCACTTACTTAATAACTCCTCTCGACTTTTCAACTTTTCAACTTTTCAATAAAAATGCCAACACACTCAAATTTCATTCCTTTGGAAATAGAAAATTAAAAGAAAACCGTAAAGCAAAACCGGTTACTCACTTCTGCTTGGAAACAATAGAGTCAAACGGAAAAGACTTGCATGGCTTGTTGATTGAGTTTTAGTATTCATGTTGCATTTACAGGGTGCATCATAAATATTTCAATAATGATTTAAGCAATGTGAATTTATTTTTGTCGTTGAACCTTTGAAAATAATACACAGATATTATAACCTATACATTAGAAATTAAATATTTCTGGCTTTGAAATTAAAATTTTTGTTACCTTACACATGTTTTAGGTGGCAACTGGATAGAGAACTTTTGGGATTTTTTTTTTATTTCGTGATTATAAGAATAAGATACAATATCTTATAAGATAATTTTTTTAATTAATAAAATTGAAGCTAGTAATAAAATATGATAATTAACAACTTTAAATCTGCAAAACATAGGGGCTTGTGAATAAAAAAAAAGCTAAGGCTAAAACTTGGATTTTTAAGTAAAAGCTGGATTTTTAGTGAATAAAAATAAGCTTAAGCTAGCCAGTTAAAGATGTTTTCTAGTAATAGTTATTTAAAAACAGCCAACGCTAAATTCATTTAGTTTAAGATTGTTTTCCAAGTCTAAGCTTCGATTTGTGTGAATAAAAATATCTTAAACTAGAATATTATAGTTAAAGCTACAATAATTTCAAGATTTTTTCGACCTGTCTAGAAAGCTTTGACTAGGTATTATTTTCAGTATTCTATGAAGCAGGTACTAAAAGCTTGTGCGAGCTGTTAATTAAGTATAAGGGAATAGCTCAAATATAAGACAGTGCACGTATAGATGCAGAGACTGACGGACGATATGATAAAAACATTTTTTACCCGAAACCGATACTTGCCCTATAGAACAGATAACAAATTGTGGCAAAACAACCTTCCTTTCGGTCATACATGTACACTTGTACAGTTCTAGCTAAAGCTACCTAGTCAAAGCTTAAACCAGAATTTTCTAGCATAAGCTATTTACCGCTATCATTTTTTTATTCACATGAAACAGAGCTTAAGCTAGAACTGTGTATCTTTAGCTGCTAGTAAAACTATGACCAGTTGGCTTTAGCTTCCTCTAAAGAAAGCTTTATCTTGTTTTTATTCACAAGACCCATATTTAGTGAAAAATAAGTTTTTTAAAGGCTTTTTCAATGCTTTGTTGCGTTTTGAATTTCTTTCATATAATGTGGTAAAGAGTTCCAAAGACGAACTGAATTTACAAAAAATTGACGCTCAGATGTCAAAAACGAATAAAAAGAATGAGTCAGTTGTCGTGATCTATGCGAGGTGGCAAAACTAATTTTTGGCGTGTGAACAATATAATGGAGAGCAAGATTAAACTCTCAACTTTAAGATATCTAGCAATAGAGCCAAAGACAAAACGTACAATACTATCAAAGGCAACATTAGGCTTTAGTTCACTTACATAAATACAGTTGTAGTATATATCGAAATCGGAGTTATTAAAGCCTTACCAAGAAGTAAAAGTTTTTTTACTGAAGTAAAAGACTGAGCTACCCATAATGGACAGAATAAGCCGCATATACTTTACCAACAAGTCCATTTATGTATATGGTGGTCCCAAGTCAAGAAGGGATTAAAAGTCACTTCGAGATTTTTAGCAGTTTCAGCATATTCAATGTTAGCATTGCACAATACAATCGGCGGCAAGTATTCAAAACTTAGACTCTATCGTGATATAACTACATACTAAGATTTTCTTGAGTTTAGAATATGACCATTTAAATAAGACCAATGTAAAATTTTCCCAAGGTCTTCATTGAGACTATAAGCTCCATGTTCCACAAGTCCAAGGCAACAGCTAAGGTACAACTGAACGTCATCTCTATTTTATACAGATTTTTATCAAAAGAGCAGTGGTCTATTATTGATGGAAGTTCGTTGGCTTAAATAATAAACAAAGGAGGACCAAGTATGAAACGCTGATAATATTCAGCAGAAAATTAGATAAAATTTAACCAGCTGCGTAGCACTTGATGGAAAATTGAACACATGAACTTAGTTATAAGTGATTGACTGAGAAATAAAACAGAACCAAAATCGTTATCTCATTTTAAACAAAGCTTGCCTAATGTCTTCAGTGGCGTTCAAAAGTGCTGTGATACGACTGTGTTTTTTTACGAAAACTAGATTATTTAGAGGTAAGCATTTAGTTCGCCGTCAGATAAACATTGATTTGTTTCTGTAAAATTTGATTAAAGACTTTAAACCAATAGGATAGGACTGAGATAGGTCTAAATTCAACACCTTGGTATTATTTTAGCAATCTTCCACAGGTCAGTATGAACTTCTAACTAACATCATAATTGTATTGAACGCGTACTTAAGATAAGGCAGCACGATTGGCAGAATCATATACAAACATTTTGGATGATTATCATGCAGCCCAACAGCATTTGACTTAATTGAAAGTAAACTTTAAAGAACAACAACCCAATCTACGGTGCGAAAACCGAAACCAAAATGATATGAATAATTTGTAAGCAATAGTAGGGTTTTTGATGTACTAGGCAAAGGAACCAGTGTCGATGGTAAAGAAACAAAGTTTTCGCTGGGGATATTGCCATCTACATCCACAGCTGGACCATTTCTTGACTTACCAATGCTATTGTTACGAAGGTTTCTCCACAATTATTACGCATTTAAGCAAGTACTAAGCTGATTAGAGAAAATTTGAGATTTGACTAGACGAATTTCAGCTACAACTCTGTTACTCTAAGAAGTTATCAGTTAAACTTCCGAATTAGAGAAGTATTCCGCTTGCTGACACATACCAAAGGCCATCACACATAATGCAGAAACGAATATTTTTTATTACCTCTGTAATACAGCCTTATCTTTACGGCTTCTAAACCGAATGGTTTCAATTCTCAGGACTTTTCCGAGATTTCATAAATGTTCTGCGGTCACAAATTTAGCAAGCAAATAATTAAAAATTTTATTTGCTCAATAGTTGAAAGCGAATCTTATTGTTATATCTTAGATTGCAGATATCACTATATTCTCAAAATTTTGAATGTTTAAAAAATTATCAGCGAAGTCAAGAAATTTTTTAATAATTTACCAGGAAATTTGATTTTTGATCTTGCTCTCTTTTGTTTGAATTTTCCTTAGGAATAGGACATACAATTTTCCGAAAACATTCGAGAATGCATTTTTCCAAAGATCTGTTAAGCCTAATGTCAACGTAATGTAAAAAAACAACAATTTTTGAAAATAAAAATATTAGCTTAAACTTTTTTTTTAAAATGGTTGAATTTTCTGCAGATGCATAACAATGGAATTCTGCAACTGGAACTGGAATTCAAGCAAGCTGGAAAACCTGTTATAATAGTTATACATCTCGTAATATGTGATATTTTTAACGTGTCATCAATGCTGTCCTACAGATTTCTGAAATTTTTTGGCTCAGGTAGTTGAAAATGTTTGCGAATTTTTAAAACTACGTCATTATAATATGAGAGATTCATGATTTTTTGCGCAGATTCTCAAAAGCAATTCAAATTTGTTTTTCATAATAATAGATACATTTTTAAAATAAAATTTGTTTCCAGCTTTAAAAATGATGAAAGATGGATCTATAACGAAAATATTTGCACCTGTCGAGCACCGCCTGTGTTTCATTTCTTCCAATATTTTATCGCCATTTTGTAAAGATTGTTCTAATGAAATAGGCAGCTGCATTTATTTCATAAGATAATTCAACCATAAAACCTACCCTTAAGGGAATGCGCATTCGTTTAACATTGAGTCCAACTTCAGAAAAACTAATTAATTCAGAGATTCTGTTTTACCGGCACTACACGAATGCAGATCGTTCATTCGGGTCAATATTTCCTTTCCATTACGGATTTCAAGACATTGAAAACCAATGTGCACCGGTTTCCCCTTTTAAATCCCCTCTAAATATTTTAAATGCTGGTATTGTGCTCCCACATTTTAAGGGTAGTGATATTCAATTAAAACCAGGTAAGACAATGGGCAGCATCTAACTGATGAGCCCACTGTCGTACCTGGGCGAAACGCCCCTTGGAGTTGAGGTCACTTGAGCTTTTAATTGAATTTAATTCAATCACTCCACTTAAACAGAAATTACTTTCTATCTTCATTGAGGTAGTGATATTCTTTTTTAGAATTTGCAAATATGTAATCCAAACAAAAATAGATTTAAACAAAGGGATGACAGGTGATTGCGGCCATATTTTTGAAGTTAGATCTGACAAATTGGCTGTCATGTACTTATTCTGTCATGGTGACTTATATCATTCAACAACATATGCAAATGATTAAATTCTTTTATGAAAGTAAATCTACTGTTCGAGCAACATTGGGCACTAGCCATAATCCTCCTTTCGACAATATTATTCGCAAGGTGGTGAATAAATTTGAGTCGATCGGTTCAGTGAACAATCCACCGATACCCGTAAGTCACATTTTGCACGAGCAATTTCCGAACATGGTTATCTTACGAGGAAGCGGAGTGAATTGGCCAACGATTTGACTCCGTTAGACTTCTTCTTAACTCATAGTTTATTTTACTCAAATTTAAAGATAGGAAACGCTTAATGGAACAACCTCTATTATAAAATTAATCTGAAAATCATTTAAATCGATTTAATCAAAACCCGAATGGTATATTAAAGTATGTAATATTATGTTACCTTCAAATCAAAAATTAACTTGTTCTTTTAATGGCCTAAGAATGACTAGAAACATGTTCAGAGCATAGTTAGCGCAATTGATCTGTATTATTTGTTTTTTTTTTCTTATAATCTACCCGCGCTCAAGGGATTATGATTACCCTTTTAAATGTTTCACCACAGCGCGGGCATGAAGTTAATGAAGAGAAAGAAGGATAGGAAAGATGTGTGGCACGGTGTTCTGAGATCTCCAGGGATGGCGGAGAAATGCCGTGTCTTATTTCTATGTCACTTATAATTCACATTATTTTATTCGTATTCATCCTTGTTGGGCAAACTAGTTTAACTCAATTACATGTTGTTAGTGTTATGCCTGAACAACATGTAATGAGTAAGCTAGCAACCCATTGATGACAATTGTTAGAAGGTTTTTAATGCAATTAAAACGACATAGTAGACGGCAGGAATCGAACCTGTGATCATGAGGTTGACAGGCGAGCACACAACCATCGCGCCACGGCCACCCCCTAACTTTCTTCAATTACTTTCACCCAGTTAGGGCCCCTGATAAAGGCGATTAAAACTTGTCGTGTGTAGGCCTTCATTTTTGAAAAAAGATTTTTCTTAGTTGGTATCAAGTGTCGTACTTATTGAATCGTAGTTATTATTTAACAACTATAACTAAAATTGTAAATTCTTGGTTTAACGAGAAAACCTAATTGGAATTACGAATGGAGTTTCCCAAAATCATATAGTATTCCGAGGTTTCTAATTGATGGTGATGAGCGTAACATTTCTACCACGCCCAGCTAGAATAATAATCGACCCCGGGTTCCTCTTTTTAAACGTACTTCAGATCTTCGAATTTAATCCACAGTTATCAATCAAAATCATTTTATCTCAAGGATTTGCATAATATTACATACACTTTAATATAAATGCTGGTGTTCCACAGGGCTCCGTTTTGTCTCCGCATCACTTTCTCATATTTTTTAATGATCTTTTGTCTGAAACTTTTAATCAAGTACTGTACGAATAAAAAATACATTGAGCCGTTTCCCAAAATGTTAATTTTTTTAAAAATTCAAAAATATTGAAATGCAATGTTTTTTTAAATCTTTTTAGAAACTTCTCTATAAAAACTTTCATTAAAATCCGTTGCGCCGATAATGAGAAATTCGAAATTTGTCAGTAATATCTTTATTTCAAAATTTCTTTTATTAAATTATAGATCGTAAAAATTCATCGAAAGAAAAAATATTTTATCAAAATTCTAGGGGCCGTTTTCGAGAAAAATACGATTTTTGAAAACCATTTTTATTTTTTAACATTTGTATGGTGGGACCGTTATTTTTATGTAAAATATTTTTTTTCTCACACATTGTAGATTATATTAAAAAACCTTTATTTATCTAGTTTAAGAATAATCGAGCATGGGGTTTTCGAAATATTGAGTTTTGAAAAAAAAAAAATGAAATTTTTTTAAAAATAAAAAAAAAAACTTTTTGAAAATTTGAATACAAAGTAATATTCAAACTTTTGGAGACTTAAGCATAAAAAATTGATAAAATATGGTAGGTTGTATCGTTTTGAAAAAAATCAAAAACAAAAGAAGGTTCAACATTTCTTCAACTATTTATTACCTAGCATTAACTAAATTAAATTTTTTGATTTTTTTTTAATCTGTGCAACAGTTTTTGAGAAAGAAAATATTTATAAAATTTCGAAAAAAATCGTATGTCAGGTACCGTTATTTTTGGACTCTAAAAAAAAGAAAAAAACGTGTGTGGGGAAAAATTAAAAAAACAATATCTATCAAGTTTAACGAACATCGGCCAATCTATTTGTACTGTAGTCACAGACAGATAGACAGAATTTCGAGGCCCACTTTTTTCGTCTCGAGTTCGATTTTTTTACGAATGCCTTATAGTAACTACATAATATGTAAGTAGCAAGTAAAAATTAATTTATGTTTTGGTTAAATTAATTTTCCATTAGTTTAAAACTGTGTTTCAGTTAAATCTATTTGCAAATATTATAAAAAAAAATACTGTAATTTTTGCGTTACCCTGTATCTACTAGTTCGCTGTGGGCCAAAAAATACAAACCCCATACTTCTCGTTTGGTTTCTTTCGTGCACTCAGCCAATCCTTTTGCATCTCACATGCATTGCAATTTTCTTCTTTTTTTTTTGACTAAAGTCTTTTTGTTGTTGTTCTTATTCACTCATTTATTTTATTCTTTTAAGAACGTGTTTCGTATTTTAGTTTTCTGTTTTTAGTTGTGAGCGTTTAAAGTTCACATCATGGTGTATGGGGAATCTGTGATGTGTTGTGTAGTTGTGCAAGCTACAACACAAATACCAAAAAAATGCAGGTTCGAGTACTGAATACCAAGAGAGATCAGATCGTGTTCATGTGGTGGCAGCAGCAGCAGAAGAACGAGTTTTTCTTAGGAAAATCATATTATGTATTTTTTTTATTTTAATAAAAAAAATACAAATCCGAAAAGGAATCCGGGTTTCTTTATCCAGTTTTGTTTCTTATTGTCGGTCGGTTCATTTGAGCGCTTGTGGTAGGTATGTAGGTAGGTATTAAGCCAAAGTGGTGTTTGGTTTAGAAAAAGTAAGTGTCTTTGACCGTATAATTTGTGGAATGTATTGTAATCGAATAGCGATGTAAGACAAACTTAAGTTTGAATTTTGCAATAAGTATTTATCATGAATGGAATCAAATACCGCCTCTTTATTAATGTTGCTTGGCAATAATTCTATTTTGAAAGATAAGATATTTGAAACATTTCTGACAGTGTATGTGTAATAATTAATTTAGAAGAATTCTGTGCCAATTAGCGTTCAGCAGGTTTTAGCTGACCAATGTTAAAGCTGGAATTCCTAAAACTAAAACAAGTTGCATTCTACTGGAGGACATGTATTGTGTTATATTTCTTTTATTTGTTCGTATAATAATCTAAGATTCTTTCAGTTTCTCAACATGAGCTAGTTTCAGGGAAATCAAGGGCAACAAATTTGGCATTATTGAGCAATATCATCTATACAACTATACAGAAAAAGGGCTCCAAACAGATGTTATTGTTACAGATTTTGCAAAGGCATTCCACAGAGCCAACCATAAACTCCTTTTAAATAAACTAACTTCTCTAGGTATTCACACTTCCCTATTTAAATGGCTTCAAACATATTTAGCTTGTAGATTTCAAATGGAAAAATTGATTACTCGTTTTCAAAATATATTTCGATGCCATCTGGCGTTCCATAAGGCAGCCATTTGGGTCCACTATTATTCTTGGTATTTCTAAACCTGAGATTTTTCAAAATTTAAACTGCCTTGTTTTCGCGGATGACCTCAAACTTTACCTCAGGATTTCTTGTCACACCGACTGTCTTCGGTTTATCTCTATCTCAAGGAGAATTCCCTCAGTTATAGAAGACCTCTTTCATAACCCTAATACATAAATTGTGAAGTTACAAACTATCGTCCAATTGCTAAACTTTCACATATTCCCAAAATCTTTGAAAGCATTTTCTATGGTATTTTAAGTTTTCGTTGTAAGTCTTTCATTTCCCCTAGACAACATGGGCTTTTAGGGTAGGTCCACAACAACTAACCTGTTTTAATTCGTATCCTTTAGCCTCTCAGCCCTAGAAAATGGAAAGGAAGTCGACGTTGTCTCAAACGATTTCAGTAAGGCCTTTGACAAAATCTCACATAAGCTTATTCTATTTAAACTTTCCACGTTTGGACTTGAACCTTATTTTTTTTAAGATGGATTTCCTACCTATAAGCCCGTTACTACGAATTTCGATTCAGATCTTCCTTCTCGGATGATTTCTTAGCTACTCGTACCTCCGAGGTCCCACAAGGCAGCCACTTAGGGCCTTTTCTCTTTATTCTTACTATTAACGATTTTGAAATGGTCATTAAATATTCCCATATTTCACTCTACGCCGATGATACAAAGTTTTCCAAGGCCAATTTTTCCACACATGATGCCACTCTTCTCTGGTGCCTGAAAAATTTGTTAGAACTTAATATTTCCAAATGGCATTCAATCACTTTTTTACGAAAACGCATTCAATCTACTCCCCTTCGATACCTTCTGCATTATTAACCCATATCCACCACTGAGTCAATTCGCGAACAAGGTGTTTTATGTGATAGAGAGCAAAACTTTCCCACACATATTGACGAGCTTATACTCCAAGAAAACTCTACACTAAGTTTTCCGAAACATGTCTCCAAGGACTTTTCTAACCCCTGCGTTCGCCCCCTTCATAGATATGCGCCTGACAAGTGTTTCCAACGTTTCGAACTTTATGGTCTGTCTTGAAATAGCCTTTTTATTCTGCCTCCGTATCGAGACCTTCTTCTTTTGAATAGCCTGAATACGCTGGAAGAACGAAGAGCAATAAGCGACCTACTCTTCATTCATCGACTACCTTTAGGGTCTGTTGACTGCACAACTCCCTACAGTTCCATCTCTATCAACACTAATTCCCGTAATATAAGAAAACCTCGTCTCTTCTATCTGCCTATTCACGGTACCTCTTATAGCTTCAACAAACCTGTTAATCGCATTAACTGTTTCGACTTCAACCTCAGTTCAGCCTGCCTGAAACTCCTTCTTAATCATCCTTCCAATTCACTTCAATCCTAGATTCAAGAGCTGAATTTATGTAAGATTAAGAAGTAGCTTGTATTAAGCCTAATAAATGGGGGTATTCGCAAATCCCCCCCCCCCCAAAAATTGAAAATTAAAGTAAATTTATCATAGCAATATTTATTTAATTATATTATTACATTTACCCCAACAATTAAATTTTATTTTGTATTTAGTATCTAGGCTACAAAGATTGTAATCTAATTGATGAAATAAACTAAACTAAAACAACCAGTACTGTATCTCTTTTGTGTGAAGAATAAAATCAAAAATACAAAAAAAAAAGTTTTTGGGATCACTCCCAGAACTTTCTTCACCGGTCACCAATTGAAAACTGGACTACATAAGTTGGAAGCTATGACAAAGATGAACATTATTATCTTTCAAGTGATTCTCTATATTAAGTGCAACGATGTTTTAAGCTGTTACTTTTTACCCCTGTTACTTCTAGCCCCGCTCTCTAATTTGAATAAAATGTTACTATTTATTAGAATACAGAAAACACAGTTTGTTTTCGTTATTGAATAATATTACATCGTTGGCTATTTTCACTCGAGATTTTAAGTAACTCGATATTACTATTATTACGAAAGCACGAAGAAAGTTTATATCTCGCAATTCTGTCTGTCTGTATTTCTGTACATCTATGTCTAGGTCTTCCTGACGCCTGTATTAAATGTCTGTCCGTACCTTCTGTGCTGTATGTCTATCTGTATTTTAGTCGGTATGATTCTGCATATATCTGTCTGGCTGTAGGTATGCGTGTCTGTATGTCAGTATGACTTTCTGAATGTCGGTCTGTCTCTATGTAGGTCTATCTGTTAGCCTTGGTGTATGTCAGTTCGTATGTCGGTTTGCATGTCTGTCTATCTGTAGGTCTGTCTGAACGTCCATGTGTATGTATATCTGTCTGTATGTCTGTCTGTATGTCTATCTGCATGTCTGTATGTGTCTCTGTCTTTATGTCTGTCTGCCTGTATATCTGCGTGTGGATCTGTCTGTGTGTCTGAATGTATGTCTCTGTCGGTCTGTCTATTAAAAAACGGTAAAAAATGTTTGTTCCTGCATAAATTCATGTTTGGTTAATAAATAATAAATATGGCTTTCTTATTTTTAGGTCAAACTATTAAGGAGTCAATTCAGCCAACTCAAAATGAATTTCAAGCTTTTGAACATGTTTCTCTTAATAAGGCCATGTTTTTCTATAAATGTTGAACATTTTTAAAAGCCTCTTGAACATACATAAGAACAAATTCGTGCAAGATTTCCTCGAGTCCCTTATCAAATTCTCCACGCTACGGCACTGATGTGTAGGTACACCGCCTATCCTGTCAAGTAGCTACTTTACCTATCAGAAATTGAAAAGCATTTTTCAATGCATATTCACTATTAATTAAATTAGACCACGTTAAAATTTTCTTTTTAGTGAATTCATCTTGAGCATATCAAGACCCCTATAAAAAGCACTTCAAATTTTCTTTGCGCATTGTTTTTATATTTCTTCGAGTAGCAATTCCGTTTTTTTTTTCTTCGTGTATGTATTCAGAAACAGGATACAAAGTATCTTTGAGGGAGTTGGTCGTTTTTTTTTTATTTATTGAAATGTGATGTGAAAACGAGCACAAGATATTTTTTTATAGGTATCTTTTCCAAGAAATTAATTTATGAAGTACCACCCTATGAGTTGCAAGCGATCCTCTTTGCTATTCAAAAAAATACCTTATTCGGATTTCTACTTGACCTATTTCTTGGTAGATGTTTTCTTTTTCTTTTTATAAATTAAATGCCATTTGCATTATTTTACTACTTTTGAAACTTTACCCAGGTACTCGTACAATTACAAAAATAAATATTTTGCAAATGAATCATAGTCTGTGTGTCTGTCATGTCGCTCGTTTCTTGTTTCTCAAGTTGCATGCAAATCAATTTTGATTCTGGTTAAAGTAAGTTTTACTGGAACCAGTTGCCTATAACAGCTATTTTTATTGTTCGTTAGTAAGTCATAAGGAACTCGAGTTTATCAAACAATGGCTGACAAATGGAATGGACACTTTAACGCACTAATATGTGAACATTCAAGTACTTAATAGTGCACACATAAGCTTGCCTTCTTTACACACCTTTGTTAGCTTGTTATAGAGATAAATTATTAGTTGCCCTAGATTTCATGTTTAACAAAAGAAATCACATAAATTCGTGTTCGTATAGGTTAGGTATACTAATAGCTCAGATATTTATGTAGATTTAATGTAATAAAATAATAAACTAGCCCTCAAGGCAAATGAAATACTTAGCTAAAAGTTTTTGGTGGTGGTGCGGAGGGACAAAGAATTTATGTCTTAAAAGTCACATAATAATTACGGCATAGGACATTCAATAGTTAAACAAAAATTTAGAGTAAAAACAAACGCCCAAATTAATAAAGGCTTTTTAGTAGTGGTTTACCTTTAGTTCCTAGATTAAGTGCAAAACTTTATTAATAAAAGAAAATGTCTGCGAAGTGACGCTTATTAACTGCTTTTAGGAAAAATCATTGAAGATCTTGGTTAAGCAAAGTATTAACCAATAGAATTGTCAAACTTGATTGTTTTTAACATAAAGTTTTAACTCTTTTTACGCTTTTTTCTATATTGTTCATTATTTTGTATTACTTGTAGGTACAATTTAAATCTGGTTGTGCAACAGTTCGAAGAGAACTAGGACCTATAGTGACTTACAACTCTCAACCATTCATGGGTATGTGTTACCAGGAATGGAGGGGACCTACGACTAATGGAGGATCTGTAAATTCTTTGCAAGAAGCAGTACAGCGGCTGAGAATCGAACCCAAGACCTTGTGGCTGATAGTCCAACGCACTAACCATTATGCCAAGGGGTACTATAAGTCGTGGAATAGAGGTGGAATATGCGCCTTTTATAAATTGGGCTGAAAAGTAATAATTTTATGCGACTTTGTTACGGTAAAAATTTCCCGCAACGAAAACTTTTCTTTCAGTCCTTTTTCCTCGTTCCTTTCTTCTTTTATTTACAGGTGTTTTCTTCAATTTACTAAGAGAGAGAGAATGGCAGCCATGGTCCATCAGCCATTGGTTCACTCTCTCAGTACTTTGAAGAGAACAATATGACATACTTAATGGATAGTTGACCCACAGTAACAAACCGAGTAACAGACGGGCGGTCTGATCAATTAGCACGGGGACACCTTGTCTCCGATTGCTGAAGTAACTCTTTTTTAGAGAATGGCTGAATGCCAAACATAAATTTAAATTTCATGAAATTTTGTAAAAGATGGAACGTTATTTTCGCGTCCTACGAAATAAAACCAAATGAAGATTTCACTTCACGAAATCCAAAATAACTTTAAAGTAGTAAACCTTTCACAAATCTCAAATAGTTTGTAATTTTAATGATCGCATTTTTTTTTGTTTAGTTTCATAAAACTTTCTTTTTTTTGGAATTGAAATAGAAGTGGGAGAATATGGTGGCTGAATGCAACCATTGAATTGCCGACCACTGGAAATCTTATCAGAGTCCGGTGAATTCAATGATGATGACGGCTGGGGTTTAAAGTGTGAGTAGGATAGGCGGTGGGGTCTCAACTGCGTTGGCTCACTCTAGCGAAATATGCACTGTGTACCTGAATGATGACGCGATCGAGATCCACGCTTTCTGATTGGCCGAAAGCACCGAAAGCGGCCTTCCAGACACTTTTTACCCAGAGCTTGAGGAAGAAAGTTGTGCGTAATTTTAAAATTCCAAAAAAAGGAGAAAGTTTTAGAAGAAAATTAAATTAAATTAATTAGAAAAAAAAAAGTATTTTTTTTTTTTTGAGAGTAGTAAAAGTTGCCTGAGTTCGTAGCTGATATTGGTGAAAGGATTTGCCCATCCGATAGGAATTCGGAAGTACTGAAAAAAGGAAAAAAAAAAAGCTTAGTATAGTGGTTTCTTTTATTTTCTTTCCTTTTGTTTAAATTGTGTCCCATTTGTATTAGGTATTTTTGTTTTATCGTTCGATAATAATTATTCCTAAAAAGCGGAACACGCGACCCGTTTTTCAATATCGTTGTCCTTTCGAGACCAAGCCAAAAAAAAAAAAATAAACGGTCCACCTTCCTTGGTTTAAATTCTTTTGTGATATCCTTTGTTTTAAAAAGATCTCGGGTTCTTCTCCTGAAAAAGGTTTCCCAAGCAAATTCAAAAATAGATAAAAATAAGTTACTTCAAAAATTGAAAATTTCTTTTGTTTTTGTTCTAAAAATTTTTACCGTCGGTTTGGCTCCAAAGCACTGTGGTTCCACCGTAGGCCAAAATTCTAAAAAAATTACTGTAGCGATTATTATATAAAACGGTTAAAATGAGCTGAGAACATTCCAAACTAATTAGAAATAGAAAAAGAAAAACCGTTAGATTTTTATCTTCAGAGTAATAACATTGCAAACACATGGCATTTGAGTTTTAGTGCTCTAAGAGCAAGTGCGACTGCATTTGTTTAATTCATTTTTTTCATCTGTTTGCCTTATTTTTTTATAATGGATATTTTAGTGGAAGGTAAGATATTTGTTATTTATTTTTTATGATTTATTTTTCGACTAAGCATAAGAGTTTATAAATTGGGTCTAAATAAAATAAAAATAAAAATAAATTATCTTAATGTTATTTGTTTTAAACTTTTAACTGTTACGCCCCATTACGCCCCCACAAAGTTATATATTACCAGAAAGGTAATTTTATGTAGGTACTTTTTAATGCACGTTGACTTAGCTGCGATTACTTGCGAATTCACTTTTAATTAATCTCTGAACCACCTAAAGTCTAATTTTTTGTAGTTTAGGGCTTTTAACTAAAGTCTCATTTACGAGAATGTTTCTGCTTCAGTATTGGTTAAATGCTGATGGAACCGAAAAAAATAAGTCCCATTCAATATTAGACGTCATTTCCAAGTCCTTAGATGACATTCCAAATGAAGATTATAGAGTATTGGAAACTATAATCGTATGTATATGTTTGTAAAAAACTTACGTATTTTTGGAAAAAACACTTGCCGAAAGAGATGCCTTATCTTGTTAAAAATTATTCAGGATGGCTTAATACAAAGGAAGTATGTATCATTTCTGAAAATATCAATTATTTAATATCTTAATTTTATCTAGGTGCCGTTTTCGAGAAAAATACGATTTTTGAAAAACATTTTTTTTTAATTTTTAAGCATTTTTATGGTAGGTACCTTTATTTTTAGGTAAAGTAAATTTTTTTCTCACATCTTGTAGATTATATTGAGAAACTTTTATTTATCAAGTTTAAAAAAAATCTAGCATGGGGTTTTCGAAATATGTATTGCATTTTGAAAAAAAAAATTTGAAGTTTTTTTTTTAATCCAGTTTTTTTTTTGAAAATTTGAGTATACACAATTCTATTTATGGTTTTGTGGAGCTTTAGCGGTTGTACCATTTTTGAGAAAATCAAAAACAGAAAAAAACGGTTCCATGGGGGGTACCCTCAATAACTATTTTTCGGAATTTTTTTTCAACCATTACCTAGCTTTAATTCAATGAATATTTTTGTATTCTTATTTTTAAAATCTGTCGAACAATTTTTGAGAAAAAAAATGTTTATAAAATGTCGAAAAAAAAATCGTATGGCAGGTACCGTTATTTTTGGTCTTAAAAAAAGAAAAAAACGTGTGGGGGAAAAATTAAAAGTGAAATCTACCAAGTTTAAAGAAAATCGGCTGAGCCGTTTAGCCTGTAGTCGAACAGACAGACAGACAGAATTGCGAGACCCACTTTTTTAGTCTTCGCTATGATCGTAATGTCAACTTTGATCAAAATCTCGAGTTCGATATTTTTTACGAATGCATAACTTGCCTTACAGTACCTATTAGTCGCAAGTAAAAAATTATATTTAAATAAAACTATATTAAACCGATCTTCAACCCTTTTATCGAACGTATCTCAAAGTCGCGACGAGATATTTTAAAACTGATAGCAGATTCGAAATCAGAGAGGTCAAAACATTTGAGCACCAATCGTTTTAAGATTTTATCAAGTGAGTTAGTAATTATGGCCGCCTTTGTTCGGGAGTGGAACCATTGTGCAAAGGTTTGTGATTTCCTTATCTTCAAAAAAAATCACTGGCGCCCTTTTTCTTTTTACAGGAACGCTCCTGGTGATATTAAATGTAAGTTTCATTTGATATAATTTTATTTGTGATTGATTAATATGTCAAATAAATTTTATAGCCCGCTGAACCCACCCCTTAACTGAGCATAGTTGGGGTGACAGCACTCAATTGCTGCCTGTTGCAATTTTATGTAATTTGCCTTGTCGCCTCTTCGCCACTGTAGTTTGACAGTTCGGCATCGGCAGTTTATTTTGTTCTTCCGCGCGTGTTAATAAATTCGTTAATTCGTGTTTATTTTAACTTTTAATATTTACCCTTTTTTTCAATTACTACGTGTAATAATTTTGCAACAACTTGATTTTTTGCCAAAATAATAATTTGCACTCCATATGAATACGTGGGAACAGGGTTGCCTCGAAAAATATAATTTTCCACCCTGTTTTTAAGTCGCAAATCTTTTTAGTATAATCCTGAGCGGAAATTTATCGCCCCTATCCTTTAGGCATTCTCCGAACGAAGAGTCTAGTTACGTATCACGTTTGTTTGGAGATTGAATAAATTCTTATATCTTCACAATATAATTATCTTAAAACACAGGTAAAACATCTAGGATTTACACTAGATAGTAAACTTTACTGGAAGAATTGCAGGCAAGTCATGGAGCTGCAAACCGAACATACCAGGTGGATATAAATATATTATGATGGTAAGACCCACTTTATTGAAGAAATGTAAATCTGTTTTAGCTCTTCCTCTGCGTAATATTTTTGTTCTATCTTTGAAATTAGGTAAATTCCCTGCAGTTTGGAAGAAAACATTTTTAACGCCAGTATTTAAAAAGGGAGATAAAGCCAATATTACCAACTATAGATCTATTTCCAAACTTTCTTGCATTCCGAAGTTGTTCGAACAAGTTGTATGTGACAGCTTGACATTTATATGTAAAACTATTATCTGCAACCAACAACATGGTTTTATTTTTGAATAAATGTTTAAACTCTCTAGAAAGTTGTCAAGAAGTTCATTGTGTATACACTGACTTCTCGAAAGCTTTTGATCAACTGTCTCATGAGATTATCAAGTTTAAACTTCACTCATACGGATTTCCACCACCTTTCATTAAGTGGATATCTTCATATCTTGAAGTCAAATTCAGAAATTCATACTCAAGAGAATTTATTGCCAAATCAGGTGTTCCGCAGGGAAGCCATCTGGGACCACTACTCTTTACATTGGCTATTAATGATGCTCCTCTGTGTGTTCGCAATAGCGAAATTCTAATCTTTGGAGATGATATGAAGATTTATAAAAATATAGTATCTTCAAATGATCGGGATCTACTGCAAGATGATATTAACCATTTTGACTTTTGGTGTGAAAAGAACAGTCTGAACCTCAACCCGACAAAATGTCAAACTATGACTTTTTCTAAAAAACGTTCTCCTTTCTCTCATGATTAACTCGTGTTATGACTGTAAGGGACCTTGGAGTTCTTTTTACACCCAATTTAGATTTTTCTGCTCATATTAATAAAATCGTGAATAAGGCCAATTCAATGTTAGGGTTTATTAAGCGCTGGTCTAAAGAATTTGTTGATCCCATGTCACCCGGGCTTTATACAACTCTTTGGTGCGTCCTCATCTTGAGTATGCATCGCAGGTTTGGACTCCTCTTTATGATATTCATATTGAGAGATTAGAATCTGTGCAAAGAAACTTTACTCGTTTTACCTTGAAAGGACTTCAATGGAGTGATCCTTCGTATGTCCTCTCTTATGACCAACGATTATCTATTTTTCAGATGCAAACTTTGGAACAAAGAAGAACAAACAATGATTTGGTATTTTTCCACCAATTAATAACAGGCGTCACAGATGCACCAGATCTTTTATGTTCTGTTTATTTTAATTATCGGGGAGGAGGTTATAATCTTCGAGGCCTCGATATGATTAAGGTCCCAACACATAGGACCTACTATGGCATGCATGAGCCTTTGACACGTATGGGTAGACTTGTAAATTGGAATTCAAATATTTTTGATTTTAATATAAATAAAAGTAAATTAAAAAACCTACTCAAAACCAGTGGTCCACGCTCCTAAATGTTCTTTGTTTCATGTTATGTTATTGTTTTGTTCTTACGTAATATTATTTGTTTATTTTTCATGTTTTCTTGTGTCAGTGTTAATTGTAATAGAGTTTGCCTACTAACAACTAACACTGCACTAAATGATGAGCCGGTGGTATAACACAGTTCTCTTTGTTGGCAAACCATTGGTCGAAAGACGGAGCTTGCTATAAGCTTTCTTCGACCAATTCTGATAGTGTAAAAAAAAAAAAAATTAGGGGCCAGTTATAGCTATTATTAAAATGCATCATTAGAAAACACCAGTGGAATGATGACATTTTTTTTTGACAAGCTAGTTATAGCAATCATTGAGAAATTGGTTTCAGTAAAAGATACTCTCAGTGGCTGATTACAACCAATTCTATGCATTTGAGGTTAAAATTGATCATTGAAAGGAAAACGGACGATCACGTTGGAAAAATTAAAACCATTAGAAGATAGGCTGTTAGTTTCCAAATTTAAGAAGATAGAGCTCTGGTTTTGTTAGAAGGTTGAGATAGATATAAACTTTTCATTCAGTTGATCACAGTTAACATTATTATCCGAATTATTAATATGTTTTCCAACACCTATCATCATCATCGGCTCGACAACCGGGTTCCGGTCCTGGCCTCCTTCAACAAGTCTTTCCACCTATCCCGGTCTCTAGCCGACGCCATCCAGTTGCGTACCCCAAGGCTTCGGGCGTCCTGGTCTACGCCATCTCTCCAGCGCAAGCATGGTCTACCACGCTGTCTTCTACCATAGAATGTACCACAAAGAACTTTGCGAGCAGGTTCCTCTTCGCTCATGCGAGCTAGGTGCCCTGCCCACCGGAGTCTACCGAGCTTAATTTTTGTCACGATATCTGCTTCAAGGTAGATTGCGTACAGTTCATGATTGTACCGTCTCCGGAATCGTCCTTCCTCACATATGGGGCCAACAATTCTCCTTAAGACTTTTCTCTCGAACGCAGCTTAGAGGTCGGAGTGCCTTTTGCTAAGCACCCAAGTCTCGGATCCATATGTGATCCTTGATTGTTCGACCAACTGTTCCTCTCGCATTCGACACCACACCATGTACTTTGTTTTACCTTCACTAATGTGCAGCCCCAGATTTTGTGCCGCCTGCTCGATCTGGATGAAGGAATCGTGTACAGCTTGTTCGGTTCTTCCGATGATGTCGATATCGTCTGCGTAAGCCAGTAACTGGCTGGACCTGTTGACGATGGTCCCTCTTGTTGCCGTGCCAGAGTCAAGGATTGCTTTCTCCAACGCCAGGTTGAAGAGGAGGCAGGCCAAACCGTCCCCTTGTCGGAGTCCATTAAAGATGTTGATTGGTCTGGATAGCAATCCGGCTATTTTTACTTGGCTTGTTACGTTGGTCATGGTCAACCTACATAGTCGTGTCAATTTATTTGGGATGCCGAATTCTCTCATGGCTTTGTAAAGTTCTACCCTGGCTATGCTATCATAGGCGGCCTTAAAGTCTATAAACAGATGGTATGTTGGGATGTTAAATTCTAGACATTTTTCCATCGCCTGCCTAAGGGTAAAGATCTGATCAGTTGTTGATTTGCCTGGAATGAAACCACAAAGATATTGTCCGATGACGGTTTTAGCGTATGGGGTTATCCGGTCTTGTAGGATAGAGGAGAGTATCTTATAGGCGGTACTCAACAACGTGATACCTCTATAATTGCTGCACGTTGTGACATCTCCCTTCTTATGTATGGGACATATTATGCCTTTTCGCCAGTCTTCTGGCATTTCTTCCTGCTCCCATACGTGCATTATAATATCATGAATTGCTTGATGTAAGGTTGGCCCGCCGTGATGAAATAATTCGGCTGGTATGCCGTCGGCTCCCGGGGATTTGTTCTGTTTAAGCCGGCCTATAGCCTTCTCAACCTCTTCTATGCTTGGTGGCGGCAACATAGGGTATTCTTTTTGAAGTAATGGAGCCTCCACTTCTGTAGTGAGCTGACCATTTAGCAATTCATTAAAGTACACTTCCCATCGCTCCAGTATGCTTTCAGGATCGGTGATCCGATTTCCCTCTCCGTCCTTGCAGTATGTGCAGCGTGGTGTGTACTGCGTCATGTTTCGGACGGATTGGTAGAACTTCCGCGCCTGGTGCGGATCTCGCTCTCGGCTATTTTCTATTTCACAGATTAGGTTCTTCTCCCAGGCTGATTTTTTTGTCTGTGTAGCCGTTTTTCTATTCTTCTGAGCTCTTTATATTTCTCTTCGCGTACCCGCGTTCTATGAGATTGTTGCATTGCTCGGTACGCAACATTCTTACGTTCAGTCGCTAGCTTGCATTCATCATCAAACCAGTCATTGCGATTTGTACGACTGCTGCCTAAGATGGAGTTGGCAGTACTTATGACAATATTCTTAAGGCGTGTCCACTTCTCATTTACGCCCAGCAAAAGAGGTTTAATCGAGAAGAGTAATAGCGTTTTTTTTAATTCTCTGATCTCAAACACAACTTTATTTCTTAGGTTGATATAAGTTTTCCAAAATATTTGCAGTCTAAACCGTTTCCATGTTTTATACGCCATATTGCGTTGATTAATCAACATTTTTATATTGTTAGTAAACCATGGATGGTCCTTGTACCTAAAAAGTTTTATTTTGATAGGAACGTGAACATCAAAAAGAAAATTTAGATTATCTTGAATGAATTCAACTTGGTCATCAACAGATAGTATTTTTGAGACTTGAGAAAAATCAATTGATTGTAGATCATGTTCTAAGCGATTGTAAATAATGTTTTTATTATATAAAATCCCTAAAGCTGTAATTGTTACTAGAAACTATAAGCTCACACTCAAAAGTAATTTGCAACAGGTCGGGATGTGAGAAACACGGTGCAGATAGTTGATCAAACTGAAGAACTTTATTTAAGTGGCTTACAAAAAATACATCAAATACTTGATTCCTTGGTAAAGTGTGTTGGAGTTGATGTATTCACTGGATACAAACTGACTTTCAAGTCATCAGCGGGTGTGGATTCTAAAATCAGATTGCTATTGAAGTGATACATTTGTCAACTCATCTAACTTAGTTAATAATGATGTAGTATTACAATATTTGTTAGGTCTGTATGCGCAAGCTAATACAATTTTGTTGTCCTTGCAAGTAATTTTAGCAATGACAAAATTGACATCATCACTAGGTAGAGATTCACATACGAATTCGGGCTTTAGTCCACAGCGTACATAAATAGCTACTCCGCACGTTACCGAAGGCTTATGGGGTCTAACAAGCCACATCCTAAAAGGATGGACGGACTTGCTTAAAACATTTACATGTAGTCCCCCAGAGGCTATCTCGGAATACTGTTTGGCTCATTTACAAAATCAACTTTCATACTCATAAAGTTAAATTAAAGATAAAATTTTGGGCACATTTCTAAGCAACAAACAAAATCGTAAGACCCTTAGCATCTTTCATCTGACCTAGATAAACATAAGAACAATTAAGAAAGTTTGCATTTCAGCAGATTCGTTTCTTCCTCAAAGTCTCTTAATACTACTAAGCCATTCTCTCCATTCGTCCTATTGTTTCTGACACAATATTTCATCCTAATTGTTGAAATAGGCCTAAGCTCATGAATAATGTTAAACCCAACTACTTACCAGCGGACAACATATTTTACGACAACACAACACAGTGTGACAGTTAATATCTTTAACCCAAAAGTCTTCTCACATAGAATCGGTTAGTAAAATTTATTCGGTCAACTGGTGCTTCTTTATTGATAAATAAGCCCACTATTTTTCATGAGGGTTTACTCTCAGTATTCAAAGATAAATTTCAAGTATCTACACTAACGACTTGGTCGGTCATGGTCAACTTCAAAACCCATTTATATACTTTTGCACAAGAAGCATTCGATTTCGTTTAAGAAAAAATGAAAAACACAATATCCATGCGAACAATTGTCTTTTCTTTTTCATTTTTTTCTTTATTTATAGCCTTGGATCAAGAGTCTACACAAAGTTTTTTAAAAAAGATTAACCAGTTAATACTTCACAATCGCATTTATAAAAGTGGTCGGTTTTAAAGAAAAGTTTCTGTATTGGGCTTTTATAAGCTTATCGTGGTCTCGGACAAAAAACATGGGATATCATTTATCAAGTCTTAATGTAATAAATATACATATCGTTAGGTATAAATGTTTTTGTACAAACAAAAGGATTGAAAGTAATGGGGCAATATATTTTGGGAAGTACACTTTTCTTAAGAAAGTTATTTATGTTGTTTTTTTGGTGAGGAATGGTGAGTTTTAGGGGATACACTATACATTTATTACGCAGAATTTATTTAGTGTTTTTTTTTTTTTCTTGCGATAAGAACAGCATGATGACAAGTTGTGCATTCGCTGAGAGAAAAAAAAAAACAATCGCTACACTTTTATCAAATATGACATAACGACATGAAGGCTGAAAGAGCAGGCTTGTGGCGGCATGAAACAGAATAACACATATAACCTTGATGACTAGAGGGTCAAGAAATTACCTATTTTTGATGAACAACTTTCGAATTTCTTAAGATGTTTTTTAATCGGTCGACATCGTAGCCATCCTTAAATGCAAATTGGCAGTTTATGGCTTCACAAATAGAGGGCACATTTATCGTTGTCGTACACAGAGTATTTCGTTCCAGAGGTCATCCGAAAGCTCTAAAATAGGTTTTCCCCAAGTATGGAAAATATTTTTCTCAAGTTTTGGAGGTTTAGTAATTTATCGAAAAATTTCCGCAATCTGTTTTCCCCTCCATCCCGACCATTCCCATTTTTTTTCTGACAAAAAAAGATATCGAATTTTCCTAAAAAAAATGATTTTTTTTTTTTTTTCAAACAATTAAAAAAATATGTCTTTTTAAATTTTTGAATTGCATGTTTTTCAAACGTTTTAGAAACTTCATTAAAATCCGTTATGCCGATAACGAGAAATTCATAATTCGGAAAATAGTTCTATGGTAGGTACAGTCAGTAACATCTTAGCATCCTATTCTTCTATACGGAAGCAAAATTTGGGCGGACGCACTTAAACAACAGAAGTACCGCAAACTTATGGCGGCAGTTCAAAGACATGGAGCTCTACGCGTAGCCAGCTCCTACCGAATGATGTCAGAACCAGCCATCCTTGTACTTGTAGTCGAAGGAGTAACTCCCATCGATCTCTTAGCGGCAAAAAAGAAGTACATCTACGACAAAAAAGGAGGAAATTTGAAAAGGCCAAGCAGTTTGGAGCTAAGAAAGCAGAGAAAAATGGACGGCGAGGTTGATCAGGAAATACGGTGAGATTAATTACTACGTCACCCAGTTCCTTATTGGGCACGGTTATTTCAACGCCTTCCTCCACAAGACCGGAAAAACAAAGAGTCCAGCCTGCCAGTACGGGGATTCACAAGAAGACCTTCTTCGCCTACAAAAGATGGGAGTCTTTCCGTCAAGATTTGCAAAGAAGTACTGGCGCCATCAGCCCAGAGAACATAGTCCAGAAGATACTACATACATAGCTATGAAAACTTGCGAAACATTTTTAGCTTCATGGAGTATATTCTCACAAGAAAAAATTAAATGTACGACTAATTCGCACGAACTTGCTCTTATGCAAAAGTCCTTTGGATTTAATGAGATAAAAATGTTCAAGTCCATGGAATTGCTGATGATTTCCGGAAAAGTGTGAATTTGTGCAAACAAAGTTTAAAAATCATTTTATTAATAAAGTAATTTTTTATATAACAAATTTCTTTAAAATGTTTCAAGAACAAAATTTGGTATGCCAAATTTAAGTATTTAGTAGAAAAGATTATAGGAAATAATTTGAAAAAATAATTGTTTACACGTTTTGAAGATATTGATTTTTCAAAAAAAAACTTTTTTTTTTTCAAAAAACCCAAAATTTCTAATATTTTTATATAGAATATGATTTTGAACTTAAGACGTCTACTGCTGAAAACTTGTGTTTAAAATCGTTAGAGCCGTTTTTTGAGATAAATAAGATGTTGCATTACGGGTGTATGGGGGGTACCGTTAGTTTTGGAGCTAAACAAAATTTCAATTTCCCCTCTAAGGAATCACCAATAAACCTTATGTACCGAGTTTGAAGGAAAAGGCTCCAGAGGCTTAGGCTGTAGATCGAGGTACAGACATACAGACAGACAGACGGAATTTTTCCAATTACAGAACTTGCTTATATCGCAACTAAAAAGAGAAGAAGAAAATGATCGGGAAACAGTAACGCAAAGAGCGGTCACGGGGGGTAGATAAGACGCCAAATAAGAGTTTTAGAGTTTTAGTCGATATGTAGCGATTTCGACACACGGGGATGGCCAACGGGTCAACGCCAAGACTTCCTTACGGTGTATCAAGCGTTTCTTCGCACTTTCCCTTGAGCAAAAAAAAACAACAAAATTTCCAAAAAACGTATTAAACTTATGGATAATGATTTGATTTTATCTGATAAACTGAGTGTAGCTGATAAATTTAATTCTTATTTCGTTACAATAGCAGATACACTCAAACCTCAATTAAGTCATGCAGTAGGACCTTTTTGTAATGGTAATGAAAATGATAATGTTGAACCCTTTCAAAGTAATAGTTTTGTGTATGAACAAATAATAGCTTTGGAACTTTTAAAAGTTATTGGGTCCCTAAAAAATTCAAATTCTTGCGGTTTTGATGCGGTTTCAAATCAATTGCTCAAAAATATATTATTCTTTATCATAGATGTTCTTGCTTTTATTTTTAATATGAGCATTTACTTTAGTTGTTTTCCAGACGGTCTTAAATGTGCTGATGTGATACCTCTTTTTAAGAAAGGTGAACCGGATTGTGTTCAAAACTATAGATCTATTTCGCTTCTGCCTTCGGTGAGTAAAGTTTTCATAAAAGTAATTACAAACAGGTTCATGAAGTTTTTGAATAAAATAAATTTTTTTAGCTCGGTACAGTTTGGTTTTCAGAAAGATAGATCCTCTGAAGATGCTTTATTAAATTTCTGTTAACAATTATACAATAATTTAGACAAAAAATTAAATATAGTTGCCCTCTTTGTTGACATAACCAATGCATTCGATATGGTTAAAAATGATATTTTGCTAAAAAAGACTGTATAAGGCTGGTTTTCGGGGGTTCATTTTAAAATGGTTTAAATCTTACTTGACTTATAGGACTCAAAGAGTAAAAATAGATGAAATTAGAACTGGTGTAAAATTTATGGGCATAGGTGCGCCACAGGGTTCTGTGTTAGGGCCTATACTATTTCTTATCTATATAAATTCTCTTTTTAGTCTTAGTTTCAAAGGTGTACTTAAACCTTTCGCTGACGATATACATAGGTTGTGTATACGGCCAAGTTAGTTTTTTAGATCTAGTTTTGGATATCAATTGGGATCTTAATTTATTAAGAGTATGGTTCGCTGAACATAAATTAGTTATTAGCTTAAAGACAAAAATAATGTTTCTTTGTTTGTCTTGCCAAAACAGCTCAGATGTGGATATTAGCTTTCATTCATGTAAAAGATTCAAATTAACTAACTGTGCTTGTGACTCTGGGCCTAGTTTTTCGGAAAGTGTTGTTTGTCCCGAAAATTGCTTTTCAATTGAACAAGTTAATGAGTTCAAGTACTTGGGATTAATTTATTGATTCTAATTTGTCATTTTGTAACCACTTTTTTGCTCTAAGAAAATATTTTCGCTATACACTAAGACATTTTTTTTTTATTTGAAGAAAAGTGTGTTCTAAACTATTAACTACAATATATTACGGAGGTTTTCATTCAAAGCTGCAGTATGGTATCTGCTGCAGGGGTGGTACATACTATAACAAGATTCAACCGCTTTTAATTCTCCAAAAATACATAGTTAGAAATATCTGCAATAAAAATCGTCTCCATAAAAGTTTTCTTCTGTTTCGAGAGGCTCAAGGCTTTTTTTATGAGATCCAGTAATATAAACTTTAGGTTTCTAGACAATCATAATCTTCGCAGTAATTACTTAAATTTAGTTACTGTACCAATCTTTCGTACTACTGCTTTTAGAAATTTTTACTCTGTTTCATTGTGTCGCCTATTTAAGAAACTTCCTTTTTCTGTGAGCACTCTTAGATCAGCTAGTATATTCTTGAAACAACTTAAAACCTGCTTATTTAATTTTGAATTGAATAGTATAGAAAATTTCCTTAATGTTCAAGAGTAGATTCTACATATTATTAACGTTCTGCATGCTTTAAACTTCAAAAAATTATTCAGTTTACTTTTTCTTTTTTTTTGTTGCTTCTCTAAGTTAATTAAAATATCTTTTACTTTTTCTTCTTAGTTTTTTTATAATTTGTAAATCTTTAAAAGGGTCACCCCACCCATAAATTTGTTTATGTTTTGAATTATTTATATGGGTAATGGGCATTTAACACTATTTTATTTTAAAATATAAAATGTCACTTATGTTTCTCTTTAAAACTAAAATCGATGTATATTTGATATTGTATTTTATAATCTGTATCTTGAGAAATAAACTTACAAACATACATACATACATCCTAGTTCCCAAATTATTTTTATTTATTATACTCGTAGATCGTAAGAATTAATAAAATAAATTGTATCAAAATTCTAAATTTTAGGCTCCGTTTTCGAGGAAAATACAATTATCGAAAACTATTTTTTAACATTTCTATGGTAAGTACCGTTATTTTAGATGATATATATTTTGTTTTAACATTTTTTAGATTATAATAAAAAACTTTAAACTACCAAGTTTTAAGAGAATCGAGCATTGAGTTTAAAAAAAAATTAATTTGAATATACAATACTATTCAAACATTTGGGGAGCTTTAGCATTAAAAAATAATAAAAATTGGTTGTACCGTTTGTGAGAAAATCAAAAAAGAAACGATTTTTTCGGAAATTTTATTTTTTCAACTATTACCTGGCTTTAACTAAATAAAACTTTTTAAATTTTTTCAAAAAATTCTGTGGAACACATTTTGCGAAAAAAAAAATATATTTTATAAAATTTAGAAAAAAAAAAATCGTATGGAAGGTACCGTAATTTTTGCTTTAAAAATTTTAAAAATGATATCTACCAAGTTTAAAGAAAATTGACTCAGCCTTTTAGGATGTTGACGCACAGACAGACAGAATTGCGAAACTCACTTTTTTCGTCTGCGCCATAATATGTATAGTAATGTCAAAATCTCGAGTTCAATTTTTTTTTTCGAATATATAACTCGCATAGTAGGTATAGGTAGGCATACTTATTATTGGTCTCACTTGACTTCTATGAGTGCGTTGACTCTTTTGGATTGATTGATGAAGCCAAATTTTCGCAAATTTATTTTGAATTCGTCGTCATGAAACCATACATAAATAATTAAAGAAATAAGTTTCGTTTTTGTGATGCAAATTTTTTTCGTCAGCCTTGTTTTTACAATTGACTACAGATTCTTAATTAGATGAAACCCTTATTCGTTGGATTAGAAACAACCTTCTAGATCGTTCAATACATAAATTGAACGGTTTCAGGTCCGATTTTTGTAAAATAAATATTGGCGTTCCTCAGGGCTCCGTTTTTACTCCAACATTCTTCCTCGTTCTTATAAATAATCTCTTCTCTTGTCTGAAACTTCTAATACACTTCATTGTTTTGCCGACGACTCTACCCACAGCTTTTCATAGTTGTTCTCAAATTCACGTCCATCTCCTTTGGAAGTGGTATTGCATTGACACGGTATAATAAGCTCATCGAACTCTGATCTTTAGAGCATTGCTTAATAGGGTACAAACAAGATCTTTAAAGTTTAATGCTTCGAAAACGCAATGCTGTTTAATGCCATTGGAGCAAAATGTACCACTTATGTCATTGTCCTTGAATGGCACTTGCATCGAAGAAACCAAAAAGCTGTCAGTATTCATTATGTGTGTAAACGAAGATCTTCGTTGGAAAGACCATATTCCCGAGACCGCGAAAAACGTTTCTACATTCTAAGAATTTCTTAATCGATGTAAGAAATGGGTCACCCATTCTGATCTGGCTACAATTTATAATGCGTTTATACGTCGAAAACTCGCGTATAACTCACATCTTTGGATAGGTGCAGTCCAAACTTCTCTCCATTTATTGGATAGAGTTTAGAATAGAACGTTAAAACTGATAGGAAATAGAGTTATCATCGAATCATTCCCATATCTTGAACACTGTCGGAATGTTTCATGTCCTTCCCTGTCTTATCGCTTCTTCCACAAGCAATGTTGTCAGTTGAATGAGTAAGTTAGTCAATGGATTGTCCTTTTATATGAGCTAAAAATTAATTTTCAGAAACATTTTGGCAGGGGCCGAAATTATTTTTTTTTAATTTATACCCTAATGAAAAAAAAGTTAGGGTACAGTTGGGTAAATTGGATATCTTAGATCATTTAAATTGAGTCGTAAAAAGAAAAAAATTGTATAGGTTTGTGTCTATCTCCCACATTTAAGGATGAGGAGTTTTCAAACAAAAAAAATATATATACATGTCTTGTAAGCTTTTTGTAAAGTCAGTAATTCATTCTTTTTGTTCTTCTCTTCGAGAACAGGGTTTTCTCACTTTTCTTACAATTTCACATATTTTCCCTTTTGGAACAGACACTCATTCCTTAGCTAAATATAGCCTCATTTATTCATCGAAATTTCAATTAATATTGAATGACTACCAAAGTTAGCTACATCTCGGGGTTTATCTGCAGATCGTGTGTGAAATAAACGTTAAAAGATGCCAGTATACTCGTATTATTCCGCACCATCGCATCGCATCGGCTTCAAAACTTTGTTCAATTTCATTCCATGAATACAAAGTTATTCAAAACAATTGAACTCATAAATTTATATTCGATGTTTTTTTTTTTGTTACTTATTTCATTTTATTATTTATGACCTCATTTAAATTTTGAAAATGCATGTTAATGTTGAAATAAACAAAAAATCACATCTCTTATGTTTGTTTGAATTCATTTAGCACAGTAACGGGTGTACGGTTGATGTACATATAAAATGGATGTCGGCAAACATGCGAAATCTTCGGATCACCCAGGGTAACGAACAGCTCTTTCTAGGGATTTGGTTTCCTGTTTTTGCATAATTTATTGCTTCGTGTTGGAGGAAGTTGTTGCTCTGTCGTTTCCTCAAAAAAAAAAAAAAAAAAAAAAAAAAAAAAAAAAAAAAAAAACTTAATCAAAATAGGTATTCTAGGTATAAAAAATAAAAACGAATTCCCCAAGGTAATATAGTAGCACCGCAGCACTCATAGCACGTATTTAAAGAATCCTTTTTCAACTAACGCCAGTGTGTGTAGAACCTTCCCACCACCTACCCCATATATTTAAGGACGGTTTTTTATTTTTTTTTATTTTTACTGTTTCACAATAATTTAATGTTGTGAACAACACAAGCTGCTGTTTTAGATAAACTTCAATAAGAATGCGAATCGTAAACACATTGTGATGCGAAAAATTCCGATAATGGCTTATAAAAATACCTATAAAAAGAAATGCCTTTTTTAAAAGAGGGATATGTGAGTGAGCCCAAGAGAGGATTTACCTGTGCCACACTGCCACTGCCAGCCAAGTCGGGATGAAAAAAAAAGAACAGGAAAACAAAACAAAGAGACGACGACCTCCTCGGTTTGTCGGCATCCTTTCCGTTTGGAGAATTTTTTTATCTCTGCTTTGCTTTATGTATTGTAATATTTACCCACATACAATTACATGTAATTTTATGATGGCAGCAAAACAAGTTCCTGTGAACGACATTGTGAGGGATGATCTCCCACTGACAACATCACATTATCGAAAATAGGAGGGACAAGGTCAGGGCTGTTGGAAAAATTAAAAGTACTATATTGATACTTTAGTACCTGCATTGCAAATTTACTCCAAGGCGAGGTTGTATTCGATATGAAATTTGTTTTATTGAATAATGATCAGAGCAATATTATAGACTTATGGGCTCCTCGGCAGTTTTTTAGGAAGCTGTGTGTGGTCCTTCTCTTTTGAATGTTTGATGCTCTTCTTTACCAAAAATCTTCAAAGTCTGAACAGCTAACAGTCCCATTATCAACATACACCCAGTGACAAAAAAAAAAAAAAACCTCGCAGTTGATCTGCTGAATAAAATCTCGCCTGTTTTCATAATTCTTGAGATATATTTAATTTTCTTTTGTTTATTTTTTTTAATTTTATATATTTTAAATTAAGAAAACTGCTTTTTTGTTTTTAAAATGTATTTATCTTTTAAATAGCCATAAAAGTAAAAAATTAGTCATATTTCTTAGTTTTCGAAAATTCGTATTTACAAAATTTTAGGGTGAGAAAACCATTTTTTCTTAAAAAATATAACTCTTAAAATTATTTTAACAGTTATTTTTTTAGAGATTACGTACAAAAATAAAAAAAAAAAAAATTTTTCGACTATAAAGAATTCATCGATGTTTCTAAAAATGTCTAAAACAACGCATTAAATTTAGTCTTAATGTACCGTTTTCGCTAGGTAACATGGAACTGAGTTATCTTGGAAAATTAAATTCCCACAGAGCTCGGAAAATTGCTCCAATGTTGGCAAAAGACTTTCATTTATGATTTTAATGTATTTTGTAGCAGTAACAGTACCTTCCAGCATAATAATGGCCCCAACACCAAACATTGTAATAGCTCCACATACCATCACATAAGCAGAATGTTTTACAGCACAGAAAACACATTCATCCGAATACTTTTCTCATTTTTTGCGGTGGACTATCGCATTGCCATTGGGTCCGAACAAATTAAATTTGGATTGATCCGAAAAAACAACTTGTCCCTAATCATTTCCAGTCGAATCTTTATAAGTTTTGACCCATGGCAACATTTCTATCTTCATTCTGCAAGTAAGCAAAGGCTTTTTTGCAGTTCGCCCTGCATTCAAACCCACATTATTAAGCAGTCTTTGCATTGTTCTGTAACTTTTTTTTTTTTTTTTTGTTTTTTTTTTTTCAGTTTGAGGCTGAAAATTTCTATTGGTGTCCCCAGCATGTTGAAATTGATTGCGAATTGAAAGTCAGGAAACAAGACGCTATTCTCTTGAAGTTGACGATTTAACCCTTCCACTTCCAATTTTTCGCGAAATTGAACCACTGGTTTGGTAATTCTTGAGAACATTAGGTACAATCCACTCATAGTTACCAACTTGACGTGCTTTTTTCCTATTGGAAAAAATTTCCTGAAGTAAGGCTACAATTTTAGTCTTTTCTGCTTAAGATAAGACCATAACCAAATAAAGCAAACAGACAAAACTATGACTTTTTATATTGGATTTTGTTAAAAACAAGCGTACTTAATTCTTTTAACTGCTTATTTGTCAAAACAAATGCCAAAATAATAAAAGAAGAGCCAAAAATTGGATGAAAGCTAGAATTTTACAGTTAAAACACAAAAGTAGGAAAATAGATCAATGCGAGGGTTTTTTTTTTGTCGCTGGGTGTAAGTATGTACAAAGTCCTGATTTTGGAAGAAACTTTGGTATCGGGATGTGTACTACATTGTTCCAGTGAAAGGATCTCGGACAAAGTAGAATACTTGAGTCTTATTTTAGATAAGAAGCTAAGTTGGTCACCTTAAATTCAAGAAAGATTTTAAAAAGGTCACAGTGACACTATTTTCATGCAAAAAAAAAGCCATTTTTAATAAATGGGGATCCAACCCGGATTACTCACTGGTTATACACCTCGGTAATCAGACCGACTCTAAACGTACGGCGCGCGTGGCAGTATGGTGGACATCTCTAGACAAAAACACTAAGCAAGTCGAACGGTCTGCTTGTCTGTACATGGACAGAGCACTTCGTACGACTTACTCCGCTATCCTGGACATTCTGTTCCATCTAATATCTAACACCCCTCGCTTTTCGTCTAAAAGCTTCCTCGCGCTTCCTTATAACGGGGTCTCTTTTTTCGTGTTCCCAATCACTGTAGACAGTTCCAGGCGGAACTTTTTGCGATTAAAGAAGTCCTGTATTGGCTTAAGGAAAAGGTGATATCAATCAAGGATACTCGTAATACAGACGGACAGCCAAGCAGCCGTTGAATCTCTTAATTCTGTCTGTATCAGCTCAACAAAAGCCCTTTCCTGCCCGGCTGGGTGCTGGGCCAAAGAGAGATTTGAGGAAATTCTAAGGCTGACAAACTCGTCAAAAGTGGAACAATGATACCTTTATTGCCATATAAGTCAAAATATACATAGGTGTAAACTTATCTTAAAGCATAAGAGAACAAATGACGATTTGTTTGATCTAAAGCTCTCCAAAGGTTTAACATTTTCAAGCAGGTCGCACATAGGCTCCGTAATAGGTGTTATAGCAGGACACTGATTGATAGGCAAGCTCGCAACGCGGCTTGGAATTTATTCCATCGATTTCTGCAGAAGCTGCATGGATGAAGAAGAGGAGGAATAGATCTCTCACCTTCTCTGTACATGTCCTGCTTTATTCCAAGGACGTGGACTTCATCTGGGAGATTTCTAGTACAAGTGACAAAGTAGATTTGGCCAATGCTGGCCATGTGCAGATCGCACATAGGCTCCACAAAAGGTGTTATAACAAGACACTGATTGATAGGGAAGCTTGCAACGTGGCTTGGAATTTGTTCAAACGATTTCCGCAGAAGCTGCATGGACGAAGAAGAGGAGGAATAGATCCCTCACCTTCTCTGAAAATATCTTGCTTTATCCCAAAAATGAAGACTCAATCTGGAAGGTTTCTACTAAAATGATCTTAGTGATCTGACAAATATAGATATAGAAAATATCACTCATTTTATAATGGCCTCCAATTTAATGGTTTAACGATTAGTGAGAAACTCTCCAAGTTTTGATGTGGTATCACAATGAACCAACTCTTGCTCCAAAGGACTATTCACATGAGAACGACCATCGACCGACGAATGGACGAACATTCGCCCATTTTGACGTTTACTTAGACAAATTAGAATGATTTTGAGGTTAGTCGTGCGCGAACAATTCATTCGTTGCAGTATGGATGGTACGTGGAACGCGAACAGTTCAACAGTGTTTCAAATTTCTCTCATTTTAGCAATTACAACGCAAATTTTTATATATTAATATTTAATTAAACTAGATTTATACCCTTTTGTAAAGTTTTTGTGAAAAATTTAGGCTTATAATATACATATATTTTAAATCCCATTTGTTTTTTATTCGTTGGTCGTAAGTCGCTCTCATGTGAATAATTTTTAAGTGTATCAGCTCTTCTGCTGAAAGCCACATTAACCTAACATTTGATCAATAATAAAAACTTGAAATTGTTGTACCAAATTTTAGCTCCAATTTATATAAGAGTTGTTTAAGCAATTTAAAATAGAATTTTATACTTCTAAACATTTTTCTCTAATAACATATTCAATTTCAAAATTTCGAAGTCTCTTAAACATAAGACCATATTTTTCAGAAATTTCAAATACCTACAAATGTGTAGGCATACACATTACATTACATTACTAATATCGCATATTTCACTAAGCTCTAAATCATAGTGTTATGAAATCTCAAAGATACAATAAAAACAAAAAAAAACAATACAAATTAATTCTACTCCCAATTTCCAAGAAAAACTTTGTCACTTTCAGAGATTAGACAAAAGAACAACGAACGACAGCACTGTACAAAACACAAATATATTAATGGTGTGCGCATAATTTCTTGCAAAAGCATTCCTACATAAAAACAAAACCAAAACCAACCTAATACAAGATTAGGGACCAAACACATAAAAGGCATCCGACTAAAAACACGGCCACAAAAGAAGAAGAAAAAAAAATCTAAGGTGAAGATACCTTCTTCGGTGAGGACTGTCTGCTGCAGGCGACACGTCTGTCGGGTGCAGAAAGGATGTTACACATATCACATCTAGGTTTTTTTTTTTTTGTTTGTTTATCTTTTTCTTCTTTAGAACATTTGGTGAGAATCAAGGAGCAGATTGAAGTGTTTGCTTGGAAGATGTAGGTAAGGTATTCTGTTTCAATGCTACAGTGGTAAATTAATTTGAAGCACACATGTTGCGGAAATTAACCATCAGGAGGGTTCCAGTTCCACAACAATAATGAGAAGAGTTGAATGTATTTGCGCTTCTTAATGGATTAGATACTTTATATCGAAGTTAATTAACACAAGATAAGTCAAAACGTTGAATTCTTGCATTAACGTCAAGAGGCAAAACCATTAGGCCTGTATTTTATGATAGAATCTTTTGTTCGAGGTCATTGACAAATTGCCTATAAGTAGGGTACCTACCAACCTACCAACCTACCTACCTGACTTAATGGATTTGATAGTTTTATTCAGTTTATGGAGAACTTAAAACCAGAGAGCTTATTCATAAACAGGGTGATTCCATTAAAACACATGACAACTTACTGGTTGGAAAGTTCATATATAAGTGCTAACTTTAGCACTACTTGAGTCCGCAAGAGATACAAAGCGTATCACACTTTACTTTTTTTTGGATGTGGATCAAAGTTTGATATATAGGAAGTGTAAATTTAGTATTTTTGTATCCACAGATTCAACGAAGTTACATTACGTTTCAGAGGTTTAATTGAAGATTAAATTCGTCCTCACGAGAATAGATACTGTAATCGGTTCAAAAAAAAATATATAATTACAAATTTCAACTAAGTGCTATGATCTACTCGTTAAAATCTTAAAAAGCTTATCGAAATTCTGTCGGAACAGCAAAACTCTTTGACATTTAAAAACGTCAAAATAGTTTTTTTGCACGAACTTTCATTATTTTACGTGTGTTCAGAAGCATTTTATTAAAAAACATAGCCTTACCACGAAACCAGTTCGACACAAATTTTAAAATTAAGAAAAAGTTAGTAATCTACTTTAAATTAAGCAAATTGTTAAATTTAAAATTTTGCGCATATTTTCCTGTCAAATCTTGTCTGCCATTTTAAGTTGCTTTTAAACTTTCCCTTTTATTTCGCTATGACGCCTAAGGCTAGGAACGCGCTTGCGATATTCAAGACAATTAAAAAATCGCGGTCACCACAAGTTATTATCATGCAATCACTTGTGATTTTTTTAACGAGAAATTGTTTAAGTGCAAGTTCTGTACTTGGAAAAAAAAATCTAACTCGAGATTTCAATCAAAGTTGACATTATGATGATTGATGATAGCGAAGACGGAAAAACGTGGTTCCGGCAATTCCGTCTGTCTGTCGGTACCTACAGCCTAAGCTACTGAAGTTATTTTCTTAAAACTTGGCACTTAAGGGTCTTCGGTGATTTATTTCCTAGGGGAGAAATTGAAATTTTGTTTACCACCAAAATTAACGGTACCCTCCATACACCCGTAATGAAAAATCTTATTTATCTCGAAAACCGCTCTAACGATTTTGATAAAAAAAAATTAAGTTTGCTTTCATGGACATGGACTACATTTTGGTGAAAAAATGTTATTAACGGTACATTTCATAAAATGTTTTTTTTTTAATATTTTAAAATCATTTCCTAAAATTTGTATTACGAAATACTCGTAATTACTTACAAATTTTTTTCTTGAAAAATGTTGAAAACAAATTTCTTAGATAAAATTAATTTAATAATAAAAGGATTTTTAAACGTTGTTTGTATAAATTCATGATTTTCTATAAATAAGACGGCAATTTAAGCATTTGAACATTTTTATCTCAATAGGTTAGGACCGCACTTGCGATTTTTCGTCGAGGCGATTAAAAAGTCGTATTCGCTACAAATTATTGTCATAAACGCACTTGTGATTTTTTTGCGCGCGATTATTTAATCGCAAAAAATAAAACACACTATCTACTTTTTATATGAGTGCACGCATTTGCTACAAATAAGTAGCGACAGAAAAATCGCTTAAAAAAATGGAACTTGTTTCATTTTTATAATCGCTACGATTATTAAGTCGCATGTGCGTGCATTTATATTTACCGCCATGTGTCTTATTCCTTGCGGCTAAGAAATAGTGGATTAAAAATCGCAAGAGCGTGCATAACAATTTCTTCTTGCTACTACGATTTTTAAGTCGTAGTAATTTAAATCGAAAATGTGAGCATATCCATTTGAGTGCATTTGTTTCAATTTAACTTACGATAATCGCAACGCCAGAATAATGAAACAAATTTCGACCCTTAAATCATCATTATTTTTTTTAGTATCAAGTGCGTTCATTCTCATTTAAACTCACGTGGTCTATTGTTGCGACTAAAAAACCACGCGATTAAAATCGCAAGTGCGTTCATGGCCTAACTGATGACTGAAACCCAAGTGGTGCAACAGTGTTGCTTTATTGAGACAGAGGACCCAAAAAGCAATTAAAATCCATTGCACATTTCAAAAGAAGGTAATTTTTTACTAAATTTGAACGAAATTCGCAAGGAAATCTCGTACAATGTTTACGAACATACCCAAGCGAAATGCATTCCTTGCTCATAGGTTCTATAAGGTTCTATAAGGCAAGTTATGCATTCATAAAAAAACGAACTCGAGATTTTGATCAAAGTGGGTTTCGAAATTCCGTCTGTCTGCCTGTCTGTCTGTTCGACTACAGCTAAACGACTCGGCCGATTTTCTTCAAACTTGGTAGATATGGGTTTTAATTTTTCCCCCGGATGTTTTTTTCTTTTTTTTTAAGACCAAAAATAACGGTACTTGCCATACGAATTTTTTTTCGAAATTTTGTAAATATTTTTTTTTTAATCTTGATAAATAAAATAATTTATAAGATATGAGAAAAAAAATTATTTTACCTAAAAATAACGGTACCCTCCATACAAAAGTTAAAGAATGGTTTTCGAAAATCGTATTTTTCTCGAAAACCGTTCCGAGAATTTAGCCTAATTTTTTTTTCTTTAGGTTTATTTTCAAGATCTATAATCAAAAAGAACGATTTTTTAAAATTTGAGTTTCTCATTATCGGCATAACGAATTTTAATGAAATTTTTTTGAGAGAAGCTTCTAAAAAGTTTAAAAAACATTGCATTTCAAAACTTTAAGAAAAATATGTTTTTTTAATTTTGAAAAAAAAATTCTATTTTTTTTGGAAAATTCAATATCTTAAAAACAGCTCAATATTTTTTTGTAAATTTAATTTTTATTCGAACAATAATAAAAACTTTAAATTGGCGTACCAAATTTTTTTCTTAAAAATGTTTTAAAAAAAAATTATATAAAAGCTAATTTTTTTAAGAAACCACTATATAGGTACAAAGACTTGTAATTTTTGTTCTTGCATAAACCTACACTGCCGCTCATCTGAATGGGTTCACTGTTTTTCGTAACTTACTTTAAGACTCTCTGCATATATATGGCAATGACACGTCTGTGTTATGTGTGAAAGAGCATTATTTTGCCCTTAGTTTGGGAGAAAAAAAATTCTCTTTAAGCTTACCGTTATTCTTACACGCTTGCTAAACTTAATTCATTAAGAAAAACTAACGTTTTTTTTGGCTCATCTGAATAGGTTCAAAAGCAAAAAATGGAAGAAAAAAGAAAAATAACTGTAATTAAATGATTTATTTTGCCCATTAAATAGGTAGGGACATAATAATTTATATTAATTATGTGTATTGCCACTTTTTTTAAAAATTGTTTCGAAAATTGGATTTGGAATGGAGTCATGCAGTTTTTCTAGATATTGCAGCGAAATCTCTGCCCACGCTTTCTTAATTCCCTCGATTAAGGACAACTTGTCTTCATATTGTCTCTCCGACTCATACACCTTACGGGAAAGAAGTCTCCAAACATTTTCAATTATGTTAAGGTCAGGTGATTATAGAGGCCATACCAACACCTCTACATTTTGCTTCTCGATCCATTGTTTTACCGACCTCGCTGTATGGATAGGGGCATTATGCTGCTGGAATGGCAATGGTATTGGTTCTAAACGGTTAGAGATTTGTGGGAAGACCTTTTCCAGCACACCTTTGTACACATTGACATTGATTCGCGATGTAAGAAATTGCAGCTCAAAAGTTCCATAATATGAAATTGCTCCCCACACCATGACACTGCCTTCACAGCTATGCAGACGGCTTATATAATGTTCTTCTTTACGAAGGTCATGAAAGTAATAGTTGTAGCCATCTGGGCCCTCTAAATTGTATTTTTTTCATCTGAAAATATAACTCGCCTCCACTGCGATTTTTACGACATGTATTTTTTGCAAAATTGGAGACGAATTTCTTTTCGTTTTTCCTTCAAACGTGTTTTTTTCGGTATTTTTTTCCTTTTTAAATGTTTAGTACTCTTATTACCGCGTTCCACCGTCGACAAACTACACTTAACACCAGTTTTGAGTCTAATTTTTGACGCGAAATCATGCGAATTAGAAGCAGCTGTTATGATTCCGGGTCTATTGGTCATTAATTTGGCATTTTAAGTTCCAACTTTTATATTTTTCCCGTAGTTTTCGATGTTCCGCAAATATTTACCGATTAAATTTTGGCTTCTTTAATTTTTTTTTTACCATTTTTCTTTGGCTTAGCCCTAATTCACGAAATGCTTTTATTTTGCTTTTTTCTTCGCGTTTAAAAATTTTCCGCGACCCATTTTCCTTGTTAAATGGTTTAAAACATTTCGATTTACCAAAAAACTTAACTTTCAGTACACATCACCCGCGCACATCAATTAAAAATGATTTTTTTTCTTTTGCGAACCCATTCAGATGAGCCAAAAAAACGTTAGTTTTTCTTAATGAATTAAGTTTAGCAAGCGTGTGAGAATAACGGTAAGCTTAAAGAGAAATTTTTTTCTCCCAAACTAAGGGCAAAATAATGCTCTTTCATTACATACATAACACAGACGTGTCATTACCATATATATGCAGAGAGTCTTACAGTAAGTTACGAAAAACAGTGAACCTATTCAGATGAGCGGCAGTGTATATTTACTTGAATCACATGGCATCCTATTTTTACCTCCAATTACTAAAGAAGTTGTTTTAGTCATTTAAAAAATTAATTTTATGCTTATGAAAAGTTTTTCTCTGATAACATTCATAGTTAAAATTCTTAGTGTATTACAAAGGAGCAAGTTTGTGCGACCCAGTCGTGCATTTTATTTTTTTAACGATTGACTACAACAACACAAAGCTATCCATATCTCTTTGAATAGATACCTGAACGCGGCTATTCAAATTAGAATCCACTGAAAATGAGTAAATTCAACAGCTAGAAAGAGAAAACAATAAAAACAAATTATATTTAAACCCCGATCAAATAAAATGAAATCAGCTGTGAAGTGAAACGAAATTAGCAAATTCGAGAGGTTTTTTTTCATTTGCGAAATAGATTTACTTTGGCTCTGATGAAAACGTAATATGAATAGGAAACAAGCCACGTTTTCACTAAAAATTTCACTTAAATTCCCATCACTCGGCAGGTATTATATCCACTTTGAAAAGTGAATCAGATTTTCATGTAGAGCAATCGAAATTGTTTATGGTGTTCGTATAAAGCGTGCTCTAAACATGTTCTAATCGTGCTCTGAACATGTTCTGATCATGCTCTGAACAAAAACAAAAGCCAAGTTCTGCTCTGAACTAAAATATAAGAACCCCTAATCAGTTGTCATTTTCTTCAAAATAAAAAGGGTGTTCTCAGACAAAGTTTAAGTTTAGGTGGGTTTGGAGAGCTAAACAAAAATGATGAATTATTTGAAGATTTCGCATGAAAAAGATTGCAAGAAAAAGGCCTTTTTCTCAGAAAGGCAGCACAAAAGTTTCAAAAAGCAGCAGTACTTCGACAGCAATGCTCGAGAATTTCTTCGGTTAACGCGCAAACATGCAGTTCTTTCGTGTAAAACACTCAACACTGCGTACATCAAGTACATACATCACCATAGCACACGACAGTCATAGTGTCACAGTGTATGGATAGAAGCTCTAATCCATCTTTTAGGATTACGTTCTTCACTAACTAAAATTTGTTTTTCTTTTCTCTGTTTCAAAAACTTTTTCGTATAGTCTGGCAGATGTTAATCACCAATGAATAACATTGATGATGGAATCGCTCAAGGCTCGAAACTAGGCTTATTCTTCTACAGCCTAATGACAGCCGACTTACACGTCCCAACTGAACGGGAGAACCTTCTTTATACAGACGATTCGCTGACTTACGGCACGTCACTATTTAAAGCATTTCGGCAAGTGGAAATCCACATCCATAGAAAGAAATGAGTTATCCGAGTCTACACCTCTAAATCGGAACATGTCTGCTTAAGGAGACCTTAAAAGATAGTCGTAAAGAAGTAATTTGCAGAAACATGGTTTTAAAACTCCCAGGAGGATCTGAACAGTAGGCAAACCTTACGTGCAGTACCTGGAGATCGATTTCAACGAGTTGCTGCGATTCAATCTGTACTCAATGAATGTGCTCGAAAAAGACAGATTGGCCTTCCCTCGTCTGCAAACATTAATGACAAAGCAACTGCTGAGACTAGTGATCAGATACTATAGGGGTTCAGTTTGGTACACTATCTACCAAAGCACATCCATGAAGGAGCTTCAAGTTTTCGAAGGTAAATGATTGGGATCTGCACCAGATTTTACCTCAAACTATAACGCCGAAAACACTTAAGTTAGGACAAGTTCCTTCAACTTTCGACAGAGAAACTGGTAGCAAACACAGAAAACACCCCAATATGCAAATTTATTAGAAGGATAACAAACCTAAGAATGACTTTTATCTTAAAACTAAGAAACAAGAACTGTGCTCCTTTCCATTAAAAGGACGATTAAGAAGGGAGTCTTAAACAAACTTGAACTGAGGGTAAAGTTGGAACAGTTAATGTTAGAATTAATTATCTGCAGAATTCGAGATATGTACGAGTATATAGTACCCTTGGCATAATAATAAGTGCGTTGGACTTTCATGCGTCCGCATGAGTTCCATTAACACATTCGCTGCAAAAATGTTTTTCGGGTGCATACTGCCTCTTGCAAGGATGTGTTCCATACTGGAAGAGTATCTTTTGTCATGAAGAGTGTTGCTCATCGGAATCGGCAGAAAATTGTAGGTTACCTCCATTGCTGCTTAAACATCGAAAATTGTTGAGAGTTGTAAGTCACTAGGTTTAGGCTCTCTACGAGCCATAATGGTCTTAAAATTACTATACTCTGTCCAACAAAAATTGTCAGTACAGGGAAGATAGGACGTTTGTATCTCATTCTGGTTGCATTGCCATGCATACTCGTAAGTGTGTCGCCTTTTAAAGCTCTCACAGGGATTCCGTAGTTTACATTATAAATCGTCGTAAATGAGAGTAAAAAACGCGTAGGGCTACCGTCTGCCGATTCAAAACGACTGAAAACAATATTCAATTTACCTTTTCCCACAACCCCAAGCGGTAAGATAATAGGCGCGTTTTTTTTAAGTTGAAAAGCAATACGACAACACTCAACATACTCATCTTTTTAAAATGTGTTCTCAAAAGCTTCAAATCCCCAAAGCTCCTTAATAAAAACCACTGAAAAAACTCCTTGCTTGCAATTGAAAATGATAATGGTAACTCTGTTTTGATGTAGATAAAGAGCGCACGTGCGCACGATCGTATTGAGTGACACTTGACACTCTTGATATTGATAGTATCTCATCAGCAGTGGGATACGACGGTCGTGTTAGGGTGTACAACTTTATATTATTATTATTATTATATTATATATTTATAATTTATTTTTTTGCGAATAATAAGTTCGCTCGAACCCTTAGAGATAGAGAGAGAGAGAGAGAGAAGACATACCACGAAGGGCAAGCCACGCTGAATGCTTCCGATTAAGGAGATATGAATGTGTTAATAAGAGGACCAAACTTGACAGGTGTACTCAAGAACGAGCTAACAAAGGCTATGTAAAGAATTCGTGGTAGAATTCTTTGGACCACCGTTTCACAATGCCAAGTGTTTGCTTTAATAATAATCTCTTCAATATTTGTGAAATAGTTGAGCTATCTATCACATTAAACACCAAGTTTGATAAAAATTGACAAAATTGAAACGTGGAAGAAATTTGATGTGTTTCCGTTAGATAAAGTGATTAATTGGCCTTTGGCAATATTTAGCTCTAAGCAAATTTTAAGGCCCCCATCAGAGAACATGCCGATATCAAGTTGAAGAAGAGTATAATCATGTGTCGAAGATTTGGTCTTAAGAAACTTGATATTGTTACTGTAGAGTGAGATATGGAAATATTTGATGATGATCATTTCAATATCGTTAATAATGAAAATTAAAAGGAATTGGACCTAAGTGACTGCTTTGTGGGACCCCGAAGGTAGCTAAGAAATCGTTGGAAACAAACTTTATAGTAACTGTTTTTCAGGTATGAAGAAATGCATATCTAGAATATCGAGTCCACCCCGATGAGTTTAACCTTGTCGTGGTGGGGTGGCTTACGTCTTTTCTCCGGCTTGGGGGGATTTAGACAACAAAGAAAACTCTAGGAGTATCTTTCCTAGTTAGTTGTGAAACGTAGCAAAGTCCCAAATAAGGATACTAGTTTTAGCCCGAACTAGTATTCAAAAAATCTAGTGCTATATCTTATCTTAGGCTCTATCTGAGTAACGCATCCCTGGTACTAGATAAGTTTAAAGATTCTAAATAAAAATCTTGGGCTATGTGATCACCATGTCACGGCCAAAAACGTAAAGTAAAGCCTTTGAGTTTAAAAATTTCTCCTTAGCTCGGACGGTTTTGGTTTAGCAATCTTGGAAATGTGTTAAAAATATACGTTCGTTAAGATCAAGAAGATTGCTTGGGAGTATCTTTCCCAACCTAAGACAATGACGAAAAATAACTAAAAGGAACCACATTTTAGTGATTGGTTACTACCTTGATCGATTGCGGGGTGTGTGTATCCTGGGCTTGACAGGCCCTGAAGTTTTGCAGGAACTTCATCTGTAAGTGGCCTTGGTTGACTTCGGTTGACCACGGTTGCGAAGCTCCACCGGAAGCTATATTCTGGCACCACGGGAGATAGTGGCCAGGAGTCTGAGGGCTATAGCGTACGTCTTCTGGCTCTCCTATTCTGTCTTCGGATAGTGTGGTGCAGCTGTCGCGTGCGTGCTCTCTTTCTCAGAGGTAGTGGGAGTATCGTGGTGGCGTGGTTTACTCCAAATGCGGAAACAAATGGTTTTCAAGCGTGCTTGAATTCAAGAGGTGTTAGATAGACCTCGCCTTAAAAAAGAGGTGTGTTCATGCCTGTTACATGTCACAAGTTTGCTACTGATTCGGCTTCGGTTGATTCCGGGTTAATAGTCAGGACTCAATCTGACTCCGATGAGGGTAGGCTCTCCGTGGGATGAAGCCATAATTGGCAGGTGCTCACGCAAAACCAAATGGCGATTCTAGAATATCGAGGGCGAAAGTTTGAAAAGAATTATTCTATGAGAAATTTTGTCAAAATCGGCTTCTTTTCCGTTTTCAAAGACTAAAAGATACGTAGCTAACTTTAAGATTTTTGGTAAACAAAGAGAAATAGAAAGTGCGTAAGGGCAGACCATCGGGGCCGGGAATAAACTAATCATTTAGCAAGAGTGCCAATCTGGATCTACTTGAAAGTATTAACCCCTTACTGCATGGTGGCTCATATATGAGCCAAACCATTTTAGTGTGAATATTTTCGAATTTTCAACAAATTTGGCTATTTTGTGCATACAGTTTGAAATTAGTAACATAGATGCTCTAAATTATATAAATAAACGCCATCTATGAACGAGTTGTGGGAACAATTTCTTTCGTCAAACTCGTAAAACAGGTTGCAGTGGGTGAGAAGCGTGTTTGAGAAATTCAAAATTGTATAAAGAATATAAATAAACATATATATATTTATATATATATATATATAAGAAACTGTTTCACGATATTCTACACTTCATAATTGTTTGAATAAATAGTTTATTTAAATTGTTGAGATAATTTTTGTTTCTTTTCTGCTCATATATATACATATATATGATCCAAACAGGAAAACTGCAAATTTTCCACTTTTTTTCCACAAAAATCAAAATTCCTGAAACACGTGTCTTTTTAATTAACATAAACTACCACATATATTTTTTTCATGAAGAAAAAAAAAATCATGCAGTAAGGGGTTAATAAGTGGAACTCTGTCAAAAACTGATGATCGGGGCTTCCAAGCCTTTTACTTATATTAGCAAATGGGGAAGGATTTTCGAAAAAAAGTTAATTTATTCCAAAATTTAAATATTTTGTTAGAAGTTATTTTGTATAATATTTGAAAAGACTCAAATTCATAAATATAAACAAAACCCACTTTAAAGCAAGTTAAGAAATGAAAAATTTTCTACACAATAATGTACATAAATATGATCTCCATTTTGAAAACCTTTGTATCTTCAATATTTTATAAATAGTAAATCAAAAAGAAAACATTGGAAATTATGATGAAACAACAACATCCATCCTTTGAATGAAATTAAAACCAAAATACATTCATTTAATATTATTATTGATCCAGAGCACTGTCTCCTTTGAAATTTAATGGACTATAATTTCGTTTTGTATTTTAGTTCAGAGAAATAAATACCAACCCAAAGCTAAAGTAGTTGGGTACACTCAAAGCTTCCGTAGTTAAGGACTTATCGGCAGATAACTTTGTGAACTTTCCTCTGAAATTAGAAATGCTTACGAAAATGACATCTCCCTCACAATAATTACTACGCCCTTTGGCAACAAAATGTTATTTTCTGATAACAAAGAAACCGAAAAATGTGAATCACCACAGCTACATTGACAACCTAAACATAATAATCGCCAAGGTAATGTGCCTTACAGCCACCACCTGGACAGTATCTCACGCAACCATAACGTAGCTTAAGCTCTCTCTATTACGTCCATCCTTATTATAGATATATATGTATATCTATAATTTTATGTAGGTAGATATATTCGTATCTTAACATCTATAAGACTACATGCATAATTCCAATAATGATATAATCAAAGCTTAACATAAGCATCCTTCAGGATACAAACCTTACCTTTTTAGCTTAGCCAAATATGTACTCGTATTTCTTGCTTCAATGCCAATGTGATATGCTGCTTGTATTGCGTTACTGCTGCTCTTTCTTCTTGTTTAGATGAATCCGGAAAATACCTGGAAGCAAAGATTGAGATAAACCTTAGAATATAAACTTTCCATCATTAAAATTAGAGTGGGTTCTGTTTTTCTCATTTTTTTTTTCTTTTTACTTTTTGTTTAATAAAAAGCCAATGTAAGTGGTATCCCTCTATAGACACTCTGAATCACTTTATTGGATCCATTTGGAATTATTTTTTAGACGATTTCTTCTTGCAATAAAAGATATCTCTAAAAAATGTATAATAGTAGAGGAGACTTAAGTGAAGTATTTTTAAACCCTGAAACAGAGCAGAGCTAGAATGCAAATGATTTTTATTACAAGGATGCTTTTTATTACAATATGCTTTTGCGAAATAATAAAAGGTTTAACTTTATTGCATTTACAGTTTATACCGTAAGGAATTTTGGAATGAACAACACCATAGAAGTACCAAAATAATACTTTTTTCTGATAATTCACACTCACTCATTATTGAGAGAACACATCACGAACAGTATGTTTAGAATAGTATGAACTAATGTTATGGAAAAGTCTAGTACAACATTACAACCAATTGAGTTTGGAATTTAACGTAACTCCCAAATATTTAAAAGAATGAACAAAATTGATTCTAAGGCAAAATTTAGAACAAGAAAAACTAGATAAAAATGCTAAAATACTATCTCCGGGAACATTCATGAAGTCTCTTAAAACGAATTTACGACCCTCAGAAGAAAGAAAGAAAATAAAACAATCTAATAGGACACAAGAACTGGTCAAAGTGAAATACATTGCTTTGTCTTAACAGAAATTACTCAAAACCATTTTATGAAAGGCAAACCAACGTCTTAAAATATCACTCTCAGCGATGATATCAGCAATAAGATTGAGATGAGATTTACATCGATAGGAAAAAGCAGCGCCATCCAACGCAAAACCTGGTTGCCTTGCCTAAAAAAAATTTAATCAAAACTGGAATTGATAAAATTAAGAAAAGTAATGGACCCAAAGTCGAACCCTGTGGAACACCAATTGTAAACTTATAGAGTTTACTGTAGCTGCCATAAAAGTGTGAAAAAGAACTCAAAAAATAAATGTCTTTTCTGATTCTGATTCTTTACAAGAAAGTTTTTTTTTTAAAACGCGTCTAGGTGAACAAAAACAAAATCAGTTCATTCATTTAGGGTCTAATTCGATTTACAGTAAATTATTTTGTACTAATTTTTATTTTTTAAAAGGAACAGAAAGATGGTTCTGCTAGAATTCCAGATAATTTTTTTATATGTAGCGTTAAGAGAAATGAAAATGGGTTACAAGAATTATGTGATTTTTTTCTTAGAAAATTTTAAAACACCAAATGCTATATATAAATTTTCCCTCTAGAGTGGGAAAATGATCAAAATCCCGCGATTCGTAGCTCCTTAAACTAAAACTGTTTATTTTGTACACACACAACGCAAATTTGAATCAAAATCACGCCGATGTTCTTTTACTATTTGGAGGTATCCTCCCCGACGGGTTTCACCTTGTCGTGGTGAGGGGGCTTACATCTATTCTCTCGCTGCTCGTTCAGCTAAGAGATTTAATGTAATATTCAAAAATTCATAAAGCTAAGAGATTTAGACAACTAAAAAAACCCAAGGGAGTAGTAGGGTCAAGACGGGTGTGTGTTGGTAAAATCTCCGGCTACTTACGTGGCTCCAGATTTTTAAGGTATTCTCCAGGTTTTGAAGAGTCTACTGAGGTGTCTAGGAAGAAATTGGTAAGGTCTCCGGCTACTTGCGTGGCTGGAAATTTCTAAGGTTAAGGCTGTAAAAGGGTTTCTTATTTGTAGTAGCAAATAATAGGGGGATCGTCGTCCTCGTTCTTTAGAAGAAAGACTAGGAGTGTCTTTCCTAGCTTGCCGTAAGGTGAGCAAAAGAAAGGAGCGTCTTTCCTTGTTTGCCGTAAGGTAAACTAAAGACTAGGAGCGTCTTTCCTAGTTTGCCGTAAGGTGATCAAAAGACTAGGATGCACATTGAGTTGTTGGTTTCTACCCCGGCCGACTTCTTGGTGTGTATCCTAAGGGTTGACAGGCCCAGGGTTTTGCAGGAGCCCATCTGGAAGTGACTGGTTCAGATCTGGAAATTCCGAAGCTTGAGATAAGAACTTCGACTAAGTCCGGGTTCGGATCGCCTAGGAAGCTCCATGAAATGGCGAAGTTGCGAAGCTCCACCGGAAGCTATATTTTGGTACCATGGGAGATAGTGCCCATTTGAGTGGGAGGTTGAGTTTTACCCTCGGCTCGAACCCTATCTATGAGGTAGGCCCCCTAGTGGGAGCATCATGGTGGCTTGGTTTATTCCGAATGCGGAGACACATGGTTTTCAGGATTCTTTTCTTGAATTCAAGAGGTGTTAGATAGACCTCGCCTCCAAAGCAAGAGGTGTGCATATGCTGCAACATATCACAACTTTGCGACCGAGATAGCTTGCTATGTCGGGGTTAATGGTCAGGACCCAATCTGACTCTAATGGAGGTAGGCCTCTCGTGGGATTGAGCCATAATATAGGCAGGTGCTCACGTAAAACCAAAAGACGATCTGTACTATTTGGAGGGATTTTTTTGAAAAAGTGGTTTTTAGTATTTTTGAAAAATATTTCTCGTCGATACTTTGTTCCCATTTAAGGCAATTTTTAATTATTCTGGTTAGGTAGGGGTATGGCAACCATGACAAAGACAAAACTTGCCGGGGCCATGTCGAAGACTCGGTTTCTAGGCAGCATCTCACTTACGTCTCGCAGCGTGTGTTTATACGCCGTTTTCAAGCTTATGGTCATCTTGCTGTTTTCACGTTTGTTACGATGGTGTTCGTATCGTCGGGCTCTCGCAGTGATATCATCGCCGTTTCTCTATTTTTGTCTTCATTTGTATCTGTTATGTCGAAAAAACACTTTTTAATAAATCTGCTAAGCAGGCCAGTGTTAGCGGTTAGTATTGTCCAAAAATTCTCTTAACAGAGGCGTCTGTCTGAACCACAACAATGCGGTACGAAACTTCGTCGTCCTCCTGATTCTCCTTGAATCCTATGACATGGCTTTAAAAATGTAAAAAGCGATTTTGTTTTTGAGGAAAACGGCGGCATTTGAACACTTGGGATTCCAACTTACGCGATTTTGATTCGCTGGATTCTGACCCCAATCTCTACAGTGAGCGTGTGTTAGCTTTTGTTGTTCGAATTTAGTCATCTGCCCGAAACTGTATAAATAGTTGTGTAACTTAATTATAAAAGCTCCAAAGGTCGAGGTCATCAAAATTTATTTTTTGACGAAATTCAGCGATAGTGATAGCAATAATTGGAAGTTAAAAATCAACTTTCAGAAATCTTAAACTATTCTGTTTAGGACTCTGTTGGCTTGAGGCCCAAGGGATACGAGAAAGAATTGGCTCAAGCTAGTGATCGTTGGGCCACATAGACATTCACTGTCGACTTAAAAGTGCAGTAAAGTACCTTGAATTGTGGTTAGATCAGGGGCCAAATTACCGCATCAGTTTTCGAGTAATATGTGACTGAATTATATGAGTTTGGCATTACCGCTTACGACATCGAGCAATCGATTACCCTAATTTGACATTTTCATTCGATCACTGATGGGACTTACTCACTCGGTCACTGAAGCGGTAATTTGGGCCCCAGTATTTGTATTTCGACAGCCATATAAATACTACTCTTAGGCTTCGGCCACGCACTGAGCGACGAGCGAATGAGCGATTGAGTGACGCAAAAAAATTAAATCACATTAAATTGTATGGAGGTGGCCACATAGGCCCTGAGCGACTTGTGAATATTTTGAGCGACGAGCGATTGAGCGACACGTCGCTTGTGCGTGGCCGGAGCCTTACAAGGAGTAGGGGAGCCTTTGCCCTGATGAATCGGTTCTTTTTTTCTAAGATGATTTGCTACATGGTTGATTTGGAATTACACTTCAAGAGCGATGTCCTCGATCAACTGCCTAATTTTTAAGGCTTACTAATTTAATGATGAATATTATGAGAGTGTGCGTCTAAGCGGCTTCATCCCGCTCGATGCGTTCCTCTACTTAGACATTCGAGGGCTGGTTGAGGATCGAATGGTTATTCCGCTAATTTACCACGTTGGTCGTAGAGCTGTGGAGAGGTGGCTCTTTCAAGGTCCACCTGGCCCCGCATAAGACGGAGGAGAGAACCTTAGGTTCAGTAGGACTATGTCTGATCATGACCGAAGAGACTGGGTAATACGGGAGAACCAGTTCCGGTGGTTAAGCTCTAATATTGGAAGTTGACATGCATCTTTATTACCTTGGCCGACTTACATAGATTAAAGTGTAATATTATGTAGGACACTAACGGGATTATGACTACCCTCAAAATGTTTGAGCACAGTGCGAGCGTTTTCGGAGAGTTGAGGAGGATTTAAAAGGACTTACCGATGCACATTAGTTCTTTTGCCTGTGGTATCGAACATGAAACTTAAAACAATTGATGCTACTCAGATTTGTCTAAAGACAACCTGTCAAACAACTAAATTAATATCAAAATTGTGATTCGTGATTACTGACAAATGGATGGTCTAAGAGCATACCGTCGTCGGTCATTGAAAACCCATTAAATCCACTTTTACAAAAACGGCGAATAAGATTCCAGATTTTTTATCAAAGAACATCATCTAAGCTCGGTGAAGCCTTGCTATAGCTTATGTTCTCCTGTTTGCAAATTATAATCTCCTCGGCTTTGAACATTTTTCGTTTCTTGTCAATGGAAATCCCCTTAAAGAATACGATAACTCAAAAGCAAAGACATGGACTTGGCTAGTTCCAAGATTCCTTATTCCATCGCCAGATACAAGAATAAATTTGAGAATTGTCAAAATAATTTTTAAGAAAAAACAATAATAAATAATATAACTCAAGGTAAAAAAAACTAAGCCCATCCAACTGACCCAGAGTGTATATTTTTGTTAAGAGTTACTTTGGCCTTGTCGGCGATGTTTGTTGCCTTTTAGGATTTTTTTTTTAATGAAAAGCATACCCTAAGGCTGGTCTTTCAGCAGAATGCTTAACAACATTACATTAGACCAATAAAAGCAAAATGAAAAACAATAAACAAAATTATTAATTCAGGTTATATCTTCCTGTCTTTTGTCTTATCTTATTTAGAACACATGTATAGTACGTTGTAGGACGAGTATTGTGCGTTACATGTGATAACATTAAAAGAAGTTAGATGAACTTTTTTAATATCTCATTGAAAAAAAAGTTGGAGCTATTTGAAGTTATTTTTCGGTCGAGTTAGTTATTTGTTTTTATTTTTGTTTCAGCTTTTAGGCCAACTTAAGTGGACGGCAATATAAAAATGATGATTGTCGAGATGAGATAAAAAGACTTGTTTGAAGTTGTTATTCGTTGATCAAAATTTTCTTAGGAGTGGAAGAAATAAATACATACATATATATTGTTTCTCAGAATTCATGTTCGTCCGTCCAGTTAAGTTACGTAGGGACAATGTGGATAATGTTTTCGATATTTGTTTTCTTCTTCTTTGTTCAAGGAACAACATTTTATAAGACATTTTGAAAATTGAAAACAAACAACAAGGGCGTTGCTATAGAAGATATTCCTCTATTTTCTTTACACTGGCTTAGCTTCCCATTAAACATGAAGTTCTGGTGAATTACAATTCAACAAAAAAAAACATCTCAAGGGCTTCATTCATTAATTGGTCCCGCTATAACACCAACTATGCCTTGGAATTCTAAAAGCTACATTAACAAAGCTTATAGGCTCTTTATGTAGGGCTTGCAGAGATGAATTATTTAGAAACCCAGGCTAAGAAGAAACTACCAAGTTGACGAAATAACACAAAGCTGTATTGATTCCAACAGATTCAATACATGTATTATTTTATCATTAGGCTGGCTCGATTGATATAAAAATTATAAGAAAAATATTTTTGTTTGTTATATCGTGTTGGGGCGGTACATAAAAGTTGTCATAGAGGCCTGTCAATAGACATCCAAAATATTAAAAAAAAAAAAATAAATCAAATCAGACCAAAGAGGTTTTCGGAATACGGCAAACCCGGAAAAAAATATAGAATCGTCCAATAATGGGCTTTTATTTTTTATAAACAAAGTTTAAAATAAAAACATTGTTTAAAAATAATTCAGGGACTTATTCAGAGGCCATTTAAAGCGGTCAGTAGACTGCAGTTTTAAAATGACTAAAAAAAACTATTTAAGTAGTTGAAGCTAAAAACAGGATGCCATCTGATTCAAACAAATATTAGTTTATGCAAGAGCAAATATTATAAGTCGTTGTAGTGGTTTCTTAAAAAAAATAAGCTTTTACATACAAAATTCTTAAAACATTCTTAAGAACAAATTTTGGTGCGCCAACTTGAAGTTTTTATTACTGTACGAATAAAAAATAAATTTCCAAAAAAAAAAATATTAAGCCGTTTTTGATATATCGAATTTTCCAACAAAAAACTGATTTTTTTTTTCAAAAATTATGCCAATAATGAGAAATTCAAAGTTTGAATGATAGATACAGTCAGTAGTACCTTAATTGCAATTTTTTGTATTAAATTATAGATCGTAAGAATTAATTGAAAGAAAAAAGTTTATCAAAATTCTAGGCACCGTTTTCGAAAAATATGTATGCGATTTTCAAAAACCATTTTTTTACATTTGTATAGTGGGTACCGTTATTTCTATATAAAATAAAATTTGTTTTCTCACATTTTATAGATTTATGTAGATTGTTTTATGAAACTTTTATTTGTCAAGTTTAAAAAAAATTGAGCATGGTGTTTTCGAAACATTGAGTTTTGGAAAAAAATTGAAATTTTGTTTAAAGCGGACACTGGCCAATAGAAGAGCATGCAGCGAAGCTAGACATTCCTCACAAGACTCACTGTCCTAGCTGAGGGGACCAGTGGAAAAAGGAAACAGTCCTTCATTTCCTCTGCAAATTCCCTGTCCACGCCAAATTTAGAGCACAATCATTAGAAAGGCGAGTTTTTGACGACATTGACGAACTTTCGGAAATGAAGATCAAAGACTTGATCCCTTTTCTCAACGCCACGAAATGGCTCTAGCACGAACTTCGGTAACTTCTGTGCCTCGCCCTCCGTTTGACACCTTAGATCCCGAGCTAGCGGACTGAGAGCTTTGCCGGAGGTTAATGGTGCGGGGGACCGGATGGTCACTTAATCGGATTGGCTACTGTTTTAGCACCAGTCAACAAGCTGCCGCAGCTTGGCATAGTATAGATTGTGTTGGAGGAGTGTGTTGGTTCGATCGAGTGAGTGATCCAATTTCCCGATGATTGTGTAAAAGCAAACACTCTATTACTGTGTGAGCAGACAGAGTTAAATACTGAATAAAAGCATTTGAAAGATGGAAATTAAAAAAAACAAAAATGGTGACACTTAGCTGTTCAGGTGTGTTTCAAAAACAACTCACAGCGCTCAGAGCTCGCTTGTTTCAGAGGACGTTCAAAACATATGACATATATTTCAGTATCTTGATGGAACTACAACCGGACCACGAAGCTTTACGGATATTTTTGGAAACGAATTGAAAGACTATGAGAATTTTCCGGTAGCTTTCAAGCTATCAGTTCAGGGATTTGTGATGAAGGTTTAAAGAAAAGAAATCCCGGTAAAGTCGTTCACTCAATGTGGCTTACAACAGGTAATCGCATTTAAGATTATATCTGTCAGAAAATTTGTTAATGTTTGTCAATTTTATAATAAAAGTCTATGCGCCAATTTAATTTTAAATAAAAACACATCCTCAATGTATTTATTGCACTCAACACTTTCAAAAAACTATAAGGTTGACAAGGTACCTGAAAAATTTAGTAATTAATAGTCGCTACACATTCGATAAACATTAAATGTCTAAATTTTAGAAAAACGAATCTTAGCTTTGAGAAGAGTTAAAAAAGCAGTTAGGAGCATCCTCAACTTCGAGCGATCATTCGTTTTGCAAAAGTTCAACTTTAGTGCTGAAGATAACATTGATATAATCGACCGGAATGTGTGAATTTCATGTGATCCATCAATATTAAGAAACATTAGTCTTGAAGTCATTAGTAGTTGGATTCAAAACAAAAAATCATTGGAACTCTAAACTGACAATTTTAAGCTAGTGCCCAGAGACTCAATTTACAAAAAAAAAATCGACCCGATCCAACTTTGCCGAGTAAAATTATTCTTAATAAATAAATTGGAAAGTGTAAATATCAATTTAAATAGTAGGTAATTCAGACAAATTTTTCATGACAAGATTTTTGCGACGTCATCCAAAGAAGCCAAGAAGGTTGTTCTAAGAGTGGTGTAATGGTGTCTGGTGGGGAGTTTCGCATCAAGGAGTCACATCACAAAACTAATGATGGCAACCATTATTCTCGAGTGGATAAAGGCTATAATCGAGTCTACACTCAAACGGCATCAGGCTGGCATTCGTAGCGGTCGATCGTGTGTCGACCATATCTACACCCTGCCTATTGTTCCTGAGCAGTATCAGGAATCTCGATCACCGCTTCATCTCACGTTCGAGGATTTTAAGACGGCATTTGATCGAGTTAACTGTGAATGTTTTTAAAGATTACTTCTTGGGTAGAGAAATTCCCACCAAAAACTGTTGCCATTATAAGAAAGTCTTAGAAATGTTTTGCACAATGGTGAGCTATCCCACTCTTTCCAAGTGCGAGAGGATGTTCTATCGCCAAAGAGACAAAAATAATGTTCACAGGCAGCTCCACTTATCAGGATTTGTACTTTAAAAGTAGAATAAAAAAAAAGCTTTCACTGCCCTCTGGTGCTGTTTCAAATATGGAATTCCATTCAAATCTCCTTAAGCACTAAGTTGAGATTCTTCGAATCTAATGGTAAGCCCGTGCTATTATATGCCTGCGAAGCCTAAACAGTCTTGGCTATCATCTCTAAGAAAATGCATGCTTTTTGTGAATTGGTGTCTACGTCAAATCCTAAAGATTCGCTGGGCATAAACTATTTCTTACCAGGAATTGTCAAGATCGACTGGACGTCGACATAAGAAAGCGAAAATGCCAATGGATTGGTCATACACTCAGGAAACCAAACGCAGATAAAGCAAAGCAGTCCTTTCAAGGAAATTCTTAGGGTGCACGCCGGTTTAGAATACCAAGAAGAACATGGAAATTTTATGTTAAATTTTTTTTTTGCTACTGTAAATGTGCTACAAGACTCTTAAAAAAAATTTGTCAATTTTTTTTGTAACACAACTTTAACTTTTATTCATCTAAATTTAATACTTCTTGGCCTACTCAAAAATTATGGACGAACAGTTCTAGACCCTAAAGAACTAAATGATTGTGTCCTTGGTAATTTCGAATGAAATACTATACATCCAACTTGTCAAATCCGGCGCCATCGTTGGAGGATTTACAAGCTGTCAGTTAGGATGACATTGCTAAAAGTGTAATGGCAATTGAGTCTGACTCTATCGGTGAGTATGAAGTACCTATCCGTTTCAAACTTATTTTCCCTTTTGTTATCACTCATCTCTACCTCTCTGTACTTCTCGAGTTGATTTAGACCAAAGAGTATCCTACTTGGCCTCTGCAAAGTCTTCCAGAAAATAATTGAGAAATAGATCTTAACATCTTTCTATTAACAATTTGTAACATGATCAACTATCAGCCTTCAACAGGTAATCACAGTAGTTCTACTGGTATGGTAAACCTATAATCCCACCCGGTTACTCGATTTTTCAAAGACCTTCGGGAACCTCAATCACAGTATGTATTTCTCTTCGGTTTTAGTGACCGTTAAATACCAGACCATACACTAAATAGCTAACTATTTGTCCGGCAGATTGCAAAGACTTATTTGTAATAGGGAATTCTAACTTTTGAACATGGAGTCCCACACGGATACATTCTCGGTTCGATATTTTTTTCATGTTCATCAATGATCTTCCTTAGCGATCATCTCATGCCTCGATTGGCTTATATGCAAATGATGAACGACGTCATCTTGTCAAGAATTTTTCAACAGCATTACCGACGATGTAAGAAGTATTCAAGCTTGGTCCATTTCCAACTGTCTGCTTTTGAATTCTACAAAATCTCAAGTCATCCCAATAGACCTCCAAACGTTGCGCTATTATCGTGCTCATTTACGCGTAATCCGTATAATAGGGCATAAGTATTTATTTTCCAGAAAAGAACTTTAATTAAAACTTAATAAATAAACTAAGACTCCACCTCAAATACACACAAAAAGTCATCCAACAAACATGACGTTAGCCCTACCATATTTCAGGACAGGCGGCAAATTTTCTATTACAATAATTATTCAAAGCTTTCTAAATAAGACCTTTTTCTCTCTTTATATCCGCACTAAACAAAGAATTATACAATTTACTTTGAATTTTTCTCGCACTAATGCTAATCGCTATTTACATAAAATGAAAATTAACTTCCAAAGGCAAATTAACCAAAGTACTCTGTCCAAAAATATACAACTTAGCGATGGCTAACGTCGAAATGCTATACGCAGCACAGGCTACATTAAATATATTACACGTTCGCGTGCTAATGTCGCATTTGTTTGACTATGCCACAAAAATTAGCCTCAGGTGTTCATATAAAAGGCTAAAAAAAAAAAAAAAAGAGTTGCCGCAAACAAAGGAACGACATAAAAATTAATTGCAACAATCGCAGCAAAAGTGTGGCGGCCCTAAAGGACTAATAACAGCAGAAGTTCAAAAGCCTACTTCTTGAGCGAAGGAATGGAACAATATCATCTAAGAATGTCAAAGCGTTCGACTTAATATAGTTGCATTGAAAGATGAAAGTAGGGTTGCCAGGTGGGACTATAAAATGTCAAATAGGTTAAATCAAACTATTTGCTCATTGTACCATAATTGAAATCAATCAATCCGGTTCAGGGGCATTCTGTCATTAGGAACTGTACAATAGAGTCAAGCAATTAATTCGAAGGGAAACAACTAATTGCCAAGTGTGTAGGGACAATGCACTACATGCAAGACTGCGTTTAACGTTGAACGCATTTTGAATTTTTTTGACATTTTATGTCAGGCATTATTTGTCAAACACGTGTGCAAGAGTTCTTGCACGAGCCAGCTATTTTAGCCTCATAATAGAAACACACATTTCTCATATTAGACGTGTTTATTTCGTACCTAGGTACTAATTAAGTACTCATTTTTTTAATGTCCTCTGCAAAACAAATCAATTTGATTTGGCGTTTAAAATGTCAAACGAGTTTCACCTGAGTAAAAAAAACACACGGCTTTAAATATAATTTTTTTTCTCATTTTGAAGAAACTTTGTAAAATGTATCAAACTAAAGTTGGCAACCCTCTTCTTGCAACTGCTACTGCTGCGTAGCGTAAATAATTCTTCTAAAGTAATCCTAATTAATCCTCAGTTCTCATTTTTATTTGCAAATTTCCATTTACTTAGGAGCTTGGATTTCTATTGAGATTAGGTTTTCCCCCTTTATGTTATGCCCTACTACGCGTGTGCCATTTTACGCAACAATATAACCATGAAAATTTCCATCAGTTTCGGTTGTCGCAAAAAGGAAATTCGCCCTGGTTAAGAGGGTACGAAAATTCATTAGAGTAATTTCTTCTCAAAAGATATACACACTACACCCATCACCCACCCCTGGAAAGTGTGTTGATGAAGCTGAAGGGGATGAAACATCGCCAACACTTTCAAAAAAAAAACTTTTAGTTGGGCAACAATGTCAAATCGTTGGCGGAAAGTCATTTATCAAAAATATCATGACCCGCCCTCGTTGACATCCTGCATGATGGACTAGCAAAAGTTTGCTCTTGCTGCGTGTTGCTTGAGTTTTAAGGGTGAAAAGAAAAATATTTTTAACAGAACATCGGAATCGAGAGAGAGTTCCTCACCATAATCTTAATAATCGCCTCCGCTATATTGTCTTCTTTTCAATCACTCATGTCATCAATTTTTATGGACGAAAAGAACTTAAATTGATTCCTTAACTGTGTTGTTGTTGGCATCAACGAATACGAACCCGACGACCAATTAACAGTGGGGCGGAAAATATTTAAAATCAGTTTTTTTTAAAGCTTCATATTTTTGAAGACATATTGGAAGTCTCATAACAGTTTTCGGTTTAAAAGATTGTTTTTTTTTCAAAAGTCAAATAAGAGTACCTTACGTGTTACTTAAGTAAGGTCCTTTGTGTATCTTACTTACTACTCTCATACCATGTACCTGTTGTCGACAGGAATGGAGAAATCACCAATTTTCGGCAGAGTCCGAACTACTAACATGAGAAGCATGTTTCATGACAAGATACATTTTGGAGGCTTTTTTTCCCACAAGGAATAGTATCCAATAAAAAAAACATTTTTGAATTTTATTGGGATCGGTTGGGAATCGAACCTAGACTTTCTGTGTTGCAGACAATTACACCAACGAATTCTAAGCGAAATTCTACTGTCCGGATCACTAATTGCCGACGGGAAAATAATATTTGTTTTATTCTTTTTTGATTTAGTTTTTTCTTAGTTTTGTTTATTTTTGTTTTTGCAATTGGTAAAATTCGCTGAGTATTTTTTCGCTGAGTTTTCGTAATCATTTAGTTGTACTGTTGCAGATGCTTAGCATCAGCAAAATATTTAAGCTTGATAAAATTCAAATTCCAACTACTGCCGATGTTTTAAAAAAAAAGTGTGAGTGCCAGGACTCACGGTTAAGATGTGTAAACATCAACGTTCGTTCGAGTGCCGAATTTTTGTTATCGAACGTACCCAATAAACATACAATGCAATCGTACTAGTTTGTGACTCTAGATATATTCAAATGAAAGCCACTATTTTTCCACAATTTATCCCTTCCACTTATACTTAGATCCAAAAATATGTCTACATAGCTGAACATAACGCTTTCAACCTAAACACATGTATTTTTGCACCATGTCCTGTAAAAGCGATTTGAAATAATCAACTATTTTGTTGTCTTTACTTATTTCTAGTAAAATAATTACTTCGGAACGAGTCCAAACACATTTTTCTTGTTCATTTTCCATTATTACTTGTGTTTAGGATACTTTTAATGTAATAATCAAAAAATTATAAAGTGAGTTTAAGATTAATAAGATCAAAAACACTAGTTAACAACTAAAACCAAATAACAACATAAAAAATTGTGTCGACGAACTATTTCGATCCTTTTAAGGCCAGGCGCTCACATTCAATTTTTAGTTTCACAACTGTTTAGTTGCTACGAGTAAAATGAAATATATGGGCTTATATGGGACACCGCGCACTTAGAGCAACTCGATTCGAGCAACTTAAAAGTTTGTATTTTGACACAAACTAAACGATTGTTTAAAATGAATTCGCTACAGTTGAGCTGTTTTCTATAAGCGCAAGAGAGAAAAGAGTGTGAGCGTGAGTAAAGAGCTGCCAGTGCGCGGTACTATATCAACTGGTGATTAAACTATTTGATTTCGATCACAGTTGCTAGTGCGCGGCTAGCCTTACACGCCATGTCGGCATACTACATCGATTCCCAAAGTTCGCACTGCCGTTCGACGCTTATTAATTTCACACGACCCAAAAACCTTATCGACAATATGCTTCGATGAAGTAGTTCGTGGCATGTGTTAGGAGTAAGTGGACTCCGCTACTTAACGTAAAGTTTGTTTGACTTATGTTTAACCAGGGATGTTGCTTGTGACAGCATTATATTTTTATACTTATATTTAAACAGAGATGTTATCTGATAAAAAATAGACTGTTTTTACACGAATCTGATTTTAATATCTGTTTCTCTTTTGGCTTCCTTTCGAGTGCATCTGTGCTTTTAAACACAGCGATTTTTAATATAAGTTAACTTTGTTCATGCGAAAAGAAGTCATCTCTTCGCACTCCTTACTCTACTCAGTTAAGCGAATTGCACTGAGCGAACGCCAAATATAAAAAACAAAACCACAAAGAAGAATGAACGATAACTCCGCATTTTTCTCAGCAATTGTAAGTGTATTAGTGAAAAAGTCACACGTGTAGATTGGATGTAGGCTTGAAGAAAAATCTTTTCAATCTAGCGTACTGCATAGAAATATTGTATATGCAAGGTTGATGATTGATCATGTATTTATTGGTTCATTTGCGTATACAGTAAAACCCGCTTAAGAGAAACGCGCTTAAGAGAAAAACCCGGTTACCTGCAACACTTTTTTCATCCCCAAGTATTTTCCGACCAATTTCCCTTAAAACACTCCGCTTAAATGAAACTCGCTTAAGTGAAAAACCCGGATAACTGAAACATATTTTCAGTTAATTTTTAATATTTTTTTTAAAAAAAAACTCTCTTAAGTGAAAAAAAAAAATTGAATCGAACAGAACAAAAATTTGCTAGTTTTCGTTTTTCAATAAATTATTTTTGTGTTATTTAATCGTTGTTTTATTTAAATTCTTTCAAGGCAAGCCCAAAAGATAAAAACAATATTGTTTCTAGCATTAAATCTCCGCTTAATGGAATTTTTAAATCCGCTTAAGTGAAATTTTTTTTTCACTTATCCGAACTCCGCTTAAGTGAAATTTTTTTTTCACTTATCCGAACTCCGCTTAAGTGAAATTATTTTTCACTTAAGCGGGGTTCGCTTAAGTGAAAAACCCGCTTAAGTGAAAGAAAGACTGTGACATTTTGCCGTTTCTCTTAAGCGGGTTTTACTGTATTACGTTGAAGAGATGAGAACACAGCACAGCATAAGCACTGATTAAAATATTAAAACAGCAAACGAAAATTGTATGATAAAATGGACAGAGAAAATAAAACAAATTACTCGAATAAAATTACAAAAATCTCAAAGAAATTCGTAAAAACACAATTTTGCTGAAAAAAAAACCGCAAAAGGGCAACGTTCTCTCGCCACTGAAATAATAGACTTGTACGTGCTTTTCATGCATTTGAACAATGTATATCTGGCTTAACGCCGCCAACAAATAAACTTGTCATGCAGCGAAAAAGTCAAAACTTTTTTTTTGACAAACCACTAGATGGAGCGTTCACCTTATCAAAATCAAACCAATCCCTTAACTTTTTTTTTAGGTTTCTGTACCTTATCTTACTCCCTCTGTCAGAGATTTACAAACCGATTGACATCATTCCCACCTTGTAATGGAATTATAAGTGGCAAAACTAATTTTTTTAATACATTGAAGTCGTAGTCACCATCCAGTTCATGCTTCATGGCTTGATGGAGAACGATCTATATTTTGATATAGTGAATGCTAAAAAGTATATTTTGATATAATAAAGAATATCTAATTCGATAATTAAAATAATTATATGGTATGACAGATAAGGGACAAATTAAATTTTGACGTATCGAGAATATTTCATTGCAGATGTCAACTGATTGCCCTAAAGAACATTTTTTGGATTTTTAAAGTTCAACTCTGAAAATGAACAAATGAACGTGAAGTGGACTTTTTAAGACATTAAATGAACCCGCTATGAAATTTTACACCAGTTGATTTGTCTTTCGTCTTTTTAACATATTATTTAGGCCTATTCGGTGAGATCTTTTATTCTTCTATTCTGTTATTCTGCTATGAATTTCCATACAAATGTTTGAGCTGTCAACAAATGTTTTATGAATTTTAATTTTGGTATTCAGCACGCTAAAATCTGTTATAGAATCTGCTAAGAAAACTTTTATGAACTGTCAAACGTTCGAACATATAAAAAATCTTTTACGAATAGCATTTTTGGTATTCAGCATGCCAAAATCTGTTATGAAATCTGTTAAAAATCATAAAAGAATAAAAGACAAACTTCTGTTACTTTTATCATAAAAGATTTCAATAAGCACACAGGTGCATCAAGTAATAACGAATATTTTTCTTGTATTTCGTCAATGAAATGTTCTTTAAAGGAGACAAATGAAAGAAAATATAACAAAACACATATCATATAAACATATAAGTAGAGTTGACCATGGTATTCCCAGAAACATATGAGATAAAATCGGGTATCCATTGTATGGATACCCATAGTGTGTAAGGCTAGGCGCGCACATTCAATTTTTAATTGCACAACTGTTTGGTAGCTTATAGAATACAGATGAACTACTTAGTTGAATGTCCGCGTAGGTGCATATAATTATATGTTGTACAAAATAGCCTTAGGCTAGGCGCGCACATTCAATTTTTAGTTTCGCAACTGCTTGGTTCGAGCAACTAAAAGTTTGTGTTTTGATACAAACTAAGCGATTGCCTAAAATGAGTTCGCTATTCTGTGTAACATATAATTATATGCACCTGCGCGGACAGTCAACTAAATAGTTCATCTGTTTTCTATAAGCAACCAAACAGTTGTGCAACTAAAAATTGAATGTGCGCGCAATCATTTAGTTTGTGTCAAAACACAAACTTTTTAGTTTGCTCGAACCAAGCAGTTTCGAAACTAAAAATTGAATGTACGCGCCTAGCATAAGAATTTACTTTTTTGTTCCTCATCCATTTAAATTATGTCAGATGAAATATTTTACATAATCACAGCTGATTATGATAACAGATTTAGTTCAGTTTTATAACAGAACTCGTTTTCGAAGTAGCATAAGGCCAGGCGCGCACATTCAATTTTTAGTTTCGCAACTGATTAGTTGCTAAAATGAAACATATGGGCTTATATGGGACACCGCGCACTTAAAGCAACTCGATTCGAGCAACTAAAAAGTTTGTGTTTTGACACAAACTGAACGATTGCCTAAAATTAATTCGTAATAGTTGAGCTGTTTTCCAAGCGCAAGAGATAAAAGAGTGTGAGCGTGAGTAAAGAGTTGCAAGTGCGCGGTTCTCTTTCAACTGGTGATTAAACTATTTGATTTCGATCACAGTTGCCAGTGCGCGACTAGCCTAACAGACTTTTATAAAAGTTCGGACCTCTAAATACCAATCATAAAAGATCTTTTAAGGTGGAAATCTTTTATGATTCATAACAGAAAATCTATAGCAGAATAAATAATGTGGCAGAATAGGCCTAATTAGTCGAGAGGTGAAGAAATTTTGATTGATTGAATTAAGTTCTAGCCAGCAATGGAAAGTAATAAAATCGAGATTTCAGTACTCAAAGTCTCCAATGTAAACACGATGTCATAAGTATGCAATATTTACAATGTAAACATGGTGTTAAATGCAATCGTCGGTAAGGTAGGTTGCTACACGGAACGTGTAACCGTAACGTGTAACCGTAATGTGTAACCGTAACGTGTAACCGTTACATGGAAACCGCTACAGCGACTTTAATTTTTGTTCTTCCATAAACTCGTGTTTGGTGAAGAAATCACAATCAGCATCTCTTACTACTCAAAGTTTTAAAAATAAATTTTATAAACAGTTTTCTCCACATTCATGTTCTAAGTCTATTACATAAGAGCATATTCGTGAGACCCAGTCGTGCATTTTATTTTTTTTAAGTTGCTTGTTCTTATTTTACGTACCTGCACGTAGACAAATGATCGGTTTAATACAAAGAAAAACTCCTGTAAAATTAAACATTTGAGAATGCTTATATAATACTCGTACAACCTGCAAACTTACCCAGGTAAAATTACTCGAGTCAACTCAGTTAAATAATTAAATAGAACTGGTTGATATTTTTCACCTACATATACATATATACTCGTTTAAATTAAACATCATACATATTAGTTCAATTTAACCAAGAAGATTGTTTAGTATTAAATAATAAATGTGCTAAATTATTACAGTGTATATATTTGCTTTATAGACACATTAATCGTTTCAAGTTAACAATCTTGGAAATTGTAAATTATAGCCTAGTTTCTCGATTCATATAACTAAGTTCTTCGATAAAAATAGGATGTTAGTTTTTATTTTAAATAATTTCATTAAATCGAGTTAACTAGGTCACTTTTAACGTTTTTTTTACTTGGTACTTTTACACTGTGTAGTTCTTACCAGAGGCGTTATTTTTAACACATTTTTCTACCTACCGAAAAACGCTCTCGGTTAGAAGATAAACATCTGCGTTTACAGTAAATATTATTCTCTTAATTAATTTTTAAGATTTGTATTGTCCTCCTTTTTGGAGGTTTCTTGTATATATTCATTTGTATTAAAAAGGGTAATAGTTTATGCATAATAATACACTGAGTGATTCGTCTAAGATGCGACAAAACGCTGAGGCATATTTAATAAACGCATATGTTGGGTCTGTTTTCTCAACAAAAAAAAAATGCTAAAAAAACGGAAAGATTTACAACAAGAAATGCAATGATATCTCATTATTTTATCTCTTTTTCTATCAACAATAGTCAAATAAAATATCCAAACGTCCAGTCAACTGAAATTGGAGATGAGTTTGACCACCTAAATGTACATTTTTTTTAAACTACAATCACTCAATTGTTTTGCTTAAGATAAAAAATTAAATGATTTCAAATTAGCTGAAAATTTAATAAATATAGAGATTAGACCATCCGGTCTCTGCCTGCTCTAAAACTCATCAAATCTTTCCAAAATTTTTTGGTAATGTTGAAGGGCATTCATACAAAAATTATAACTCCATAAGTTGCCCGATGAAAAACAAGATTCCACATCGCTAGGTTTTTTGTACAAAAATCGATTCCATTAGTTCATTAATTTCGTTCTATGTTTTTGTCTCGTGATAATATTACAAAATATCAGAGCCCATCACACGCATTGACTTACAGCTGTCTTTTCATTGACTTCCATTGAAAATCAATTTGTAATTATAAATAATTTTCCTTTTATCCACTAACAACCCATATGATAACACTCCAAAATGATTCAAATTTATAATTAATTTTTGATAAACGAACTTGAGTTCGAATTAACACGCCTTAAGTGTCATTGTGGGCTTTCATATAAAAAAGATCGATAAATTAGCTCAGTAATAACTATTTTGACATGATTTTCAATAAACCAGCCATTCATTTTATGTATAAACATACATGCATAGTATACAGAAGTCGATTTCTTTGAGTATTTATATTTTTTGCTGTTTGCATCCAGCAACAGTCGTAATTTAGAAAGAGCACCTTTTCTAATTCCATAAAATGATTTCAATAAATAATTCCCACAAATCAAAAAAAAAAAAAAAAAACGAAACACGAAAAATGTTTAGTGTCAGATACATCTGATATACCCTACTATAAAAAAAAAAAACAACTTAAAAATAAAATAAATTTTGATTTTGGCTCGCAGGTATAAAGAAAAACACCAATAGACACTCAGATACACGATCACTTTGTCTCTTATACACCTTAAGACACAGTGCTGTGTAAAAATAAAAGTTCGATCAACTACTGCGTTTATAAAGAGAATCGGAATTGAATCAGGATTTTGCTCTTTGTATACCTGAATCGAATTGAAATTGGATTACTCGATCCGATCCCACTAGGAGAGCCAGATCGAATCGAAAATATGAAAACAATAGTAGTAAACCTTTTGACACAACAAAACTAAAATAAATTAATCTACTAATTTTAAAGAAATAAATAGTCATCTTATTTTCAAATTAATGTTTTTTAGGCTTTTAATTTCAGAAAAAAAAATCATTTTTAAATTCAATAAATAAGTTGGTAATTTCACATCTATCCCAGTTATATAGAAAAACAGCGGTCAAAATAATAGCAACGCATTCAAAATCTACCTTTAAATATTACAAAAGGAAAAGTTAATAGACAATTTCTCCCATAAGTGATAGTGGAGTGTTTGAACCTTAAATTCATATTTAGATGCATGTCCCTTGTTAGAAATAACAGCAGGCCAACGAGATTGCATCGAATCAATAACATTTTCATATCTTTCTACAAATATGGACCTCCATGACTGCTGTATGGCTTACCAAAGAGCTGTGATAGTAGGTTAGGTTAGGTTAATGTGGCTGCCGACCGGAAAAAGGTCAACACACTTAGACCAATATTTGGTCCGTTTTGATACCACAGGATTTCAAAAATCACCTTTCCTCGTTAAACCATTTTGAGCTAACAGTGAAGCGTTTGGGATAGTGAATGTCGGAATTATTTAGATCACTAGGATCGTTATAGTAGTAGTCTCCCAAGTGGAGTCTACGTCTTTGTGCTAGGGCAGGACAAGAACATAGAAGGTGAGGTACTGACTCCTCTTCTTCTTCATCCATGCAGCTTCTGCAAAAAACATTTGCCGGAACTCCAAGACGGAAAGCATTTCTTCCTATTAGGCAGTGTCCAGTAAGGACACCTATAACGGAGCTAATATGCAATCTACCAATAGAGATTAGTTGTTTTGGGCGTTTAGCATCAAACAATGGCCAAATTGTGTTAGTACAACTAGCAACATACTTCTTGACATCGCACCAAAGATTTTCTATAGGATTGAGGTCTGGGAACTCTTCATGACCACTCCATGACCTTAACCCTCTTTTCTTGGAACCACTGCTTGGCAGGTTTACTTGTGTGTTTTGGGTCATTGTCTTGTTGAAAGACCCATTTCAGTGGCATTTCATCTTCAGCATACGGGAATTCAACCTATCGATCCAGCGTGGACATATAACTGGATGGAAATTCCTATTTTTAAAACTCTGCGCGCAATAAAGTGGTTATGGCACACCTTAAAATGTTTGAGCACAGTGCAAGTAATTAGGAAAGTTGGAGGGAATAGCGATGCACATTGGTTTTGAATGTCTGAATATCACAAAGGGAAAGACATATTGATCGGGATAAAGTATTCCACATTCGTGTAGTATGGCTAAAGAAAACATATCATAAATGAAACATAACAAATTTTAAAAATACTTCGGAATACAACTCTAAGATCATGCCCAACTGATGTCTTAAGCGATTTTCTGTAACTTTTACCACTTGATTTACACCTTAAATATCTAGTATCATGCAGTGCATTAAGGATAAAGGAATTGAACTCTTGGATTGCCAAACCTTATGGCCACAGCAATATCAAGGAGTTGATTCCAATAGAGATTTGTTCGACTCCCATTGACTACTGCAACCCTAAAATTGGCATCATGATGAAAAACTTTCGACACAGCTATATTTGCTGATGGCTCAAAGATGGATTATGGTGTTGGTCCAGGAATCTTCTCTGTGTCATTGGATATATTTACGTCGCGTCGTTTAGACTACCCGAACTTGCTAGTGTTTTTCAAGATGAATTACTGCCATCAGGGGAGCGTGAAAGGCACTCAAACAAGATCCAAACCGAACAGCCGACTGTTAAAGCCATTTATTTTATTACATCATCGATTAAATTGGTCCAGTAAATCCGGAAGAGCTTGCTAACCTCAATATTAACCACAATGTCGAATGAATGGGGTTACGAGCTGCCCAAGCAAGGATCCTCCCTTTATAACACACTTGCAGAAAGGGTCAACATTCCGCTCGGAGTTATAAAGGGCAACATTCTCTCAAATTTCCTTAGCTTATCAAACCGTAGATGGAGCAGTTTATCTAACTGCATTATATCTAGAAAGATTTGGCCTAATATATATCCCAAACACTTGATCTGATATGGAGAACCAGGCAAGAAATAGCCAGGATCATAGCTCTCTATGGTGGACACTAGCCAATGGGAGAACATGCACCGAAGCTAGGCATTCCTCACAACTAGCGTTGCCAGACGTCCCGGTTTACCCGGGACATCCCGGATTTCAGACTTAAATTCATCTGTCCCGCCGGGACAGCTTTTTTCCCGGGTTGGGACTCAAACTCAAAAAATAATGCCTTATGTACCTAAATATCTTTCAGTGATAAGGAACAATTACTACATTGCGATTTAATCTTAAGAAATTACTTTTAAAATTTCAATCAATCAAACCTAACTTAACGAAAAATTTAGTTTTGTAAACACATCTGGCATTAAAATTGACAAAAGAAAAATATTTGCGAATGAAAATGACAAAAAAGTCATTTAATTAGTAAATAATAAAAGAATTTATTTATTTTGATCTACATGCATTATATGATTTTTACTTGGGACTTACAGGTACTACAAGGAAAGTTACATATGCATTCGTAAAAAAATCGAACTCGAGATTTTGATCAAAGTTGACATTACGATGATAGCGAAGACGAAAAAGTGGGTCTCACAATTCTGTCTGTCTGTCTGTTCGACTACAGACTAAACGGCTCGGCTGATATTCGTTAAACTTGCGATATCTACCAAGTTTAACGAACATTTTGTCCCCCAAATTGTTTTTTTTCTTTTTTTTTAAAGACCAAAAATAACGGTACCTGCCATAAGTTTTTTTTTCAAAATTTTATACATAAATATTTTTTTTTTCATTTAGTTAAAACTAGGTAATGGTTAATAGTAATGGTACGACCAATTTTGATCATTTTTTTTATGTTAAAGCTCCCCAGCAGTTTAAATATTATTGTGTATTCAAATTCTATAATTTATAAAAGAATTTTATAATTTAATAAAAAAAATGAAATCAAGATATTACTGACTGTACCTATCAGAGAACGATTTATTTGACTTTTGTATTTCTCATTATCGGAATAACGGATTTTAATAAATTTTTGTAAAGAGAAGCTTCTAAAAAGTTTAAAAAACATTGCATTTCAAAACTCTAAAAAAAATATTTTTTTTAAATTTTGAAAAAAAATCAATTTTTTCTTTGAAAATTCGATACTTAAAAATGGATCAATATCTTTTTTTGCAAATTTAATTTTTATTCGAAAAAAATCAAAAACTTCAAATTGACGTAACAATATTTTATCTTAAAAATGATTTGAAAATGTTGTATATAAAAGCTTATATTTTTACGAAACTACTAAACCGAAGTATAATTTTGTTCTTGCATTGATCAATATTTGTTTGAATCACATGGCATCCTGTGGTTAGCTTATAAGAGGTTGTTTTAGTCGTTTAAAAAATAAATTTTTCTGTAAAAACATTCATTTTTAAAATTCTTAGTCTCTTACAAAACAGCAAGTTCGTGCGACCCAGTCGTGCATTTTATTTATTTTGTCCCGGGCAATATGATGAAATCCCGGAATTTTTCATTATTTAAGCCACTTGTCCCGCCGAGGCGCAAGAAAAATCTGGCAACCCTACTCACAACACTCACTCTCATAGCTGTGGAGACCAGTGGGACAATGAAACAGTCCTCCGATTACCTTGCTAATGCCCTGCTCTGGCCAAATTTAGAGCACAATCATTAGGAATGGTATTTTTGGACGACATTGACCAACGTTCGGAAATGCAGATCAAAAATTTGATTTCTATTCAACGCAACAAAATGCCTCTAGAACTAACTTTGACTTCGGTTCCTTTTGTACCGTGCCCTCCATAGATCCCGAGCTAGCGGACTCAAGGCTTTAACGGAGGTTTACGGGGTGCGGAGGACCGGATGATTACTCAATCGGATTGGCTTCTGTTTCAGCATCAGTCAACAAGCTGCCTAGCTCAGCATAGTAGTGTCGTATGAGTGTGTTGGTCCGGTTCAGTGGGTAATCAAATTTCCGGATGATTGTACAAAAGCAAAAATTCCTTCATATTTTTGAACTTAATCCAAATTGGATGACTCCGTGGGAATGTCAAAAATTTCCTATATCAATTCCACCCACAGGTTCATACGAGTTGTGGCATCAAAGTGGCACACTTCAGCCCTAATTGGATCACAGGACTAGACTGCCAGTGGTCGCCATTTCTACCTACCTAAGGTTTAACAGATCTTCTTTTTTTGCCCTTTCAATTAAAAAACATTTGAAAAAAGAGGAAAATGACGATTTTTCAGAGTATCTTATAAAAAAAAAGTACAATTTTTGGCCATAAAATGAGATTTTGGAGGTTATTTGGAAAATATCATTCATACCATTTTTGTTCGTTGTCGTAGGTCAAGTTGTAGTGTTATTTTACAGTCGTTTACTGTGACAGCCCAAGCAGATAAGAAACAACTAAGAAAAGTCATACATCTTGATTTTTTTTATAAAACTAAAATTAAATTTCGTTAAATATTCAACGATTTGAAATTTTAGCAAATTTTAAAAAATATATTCGGAGTTTTAAAAGAAGATCCTAAATTTATCTGTGGTATTTGATAGATGATCACTCCTTAAAACAAATAGCACCCTTAAAGCGGCAAATACACACGACACTTGTGTGCACACCGGTGTCGGTGTACGGAAATGTGTCCCGTCTGTGGGCTGGTGTGCACACCGATTTTCGGTGTCCGACACCGTGTGGGTAAAATCAAAAGTTTTTGATTTTTGGTGTCGGTGTCTCGATCGGTGTCATGTGTATTGCGATGTGCGCGCACATTTGCTATTCAGTATTCACTATTCACTATTCAGTTGCAGCCGAATCGTTGTGCAGTAAAGCACGTCGAAAAATTTACTTGCGACTTATAGGTTCTATAAGATAAGTTATGCATTCGGAAAAAATCGAACTCGAAATTTTGACATTACGATGATAGCGAAGACTAAAAAAGGGGGTCTCGAAATTCTATCTATATGTTTTGTTTGACTATAGTCTATAGCTTAAACGGCTGGGCCGATTTACTTTGAACTATGGTAGATATCATTTTTAATTTTCCCCCCACAGGTTTTTTTCTTTTTTCTTAAGACCAAAAATAACTGTGCCTTTTATACGAATTTTTTTCGAAATTTTATAAATATTTGTTCTTCTCAAAAAATGTTCAACAGATTTAAAACCATTTTCCCAAAAATGGTTATTGAGAGTACCCGCCATGGAACAATTTTTTTTTATTTTTGATTTTATCAAAAACAACACCACATCAAAACTTGAACATATCCAACTTGCTTCAGCAGGTGACGTCGAAACCAAACACATACACACGGAAATAGATAGCTTAAAACTTAAATTGCAAACAATCGCAATCAATAACATTGCCGCTGATGCTATTCTAATAGGAATACCATACACTCCGAATGAGCAACTCAAAAACACTTTCAATCTAATTTGTCATTGCATTAATTATCAACCTGCACAGATTTCTGCGATTTTCAGATCAAAAGCAAAAACCAATTCCGTTATAATAATAAAGTTTCTTAGTGCAACCGACAAAATTAAAACAATAAAAGCACTTTCTGATTATCGAAAATCGATTTCCCGGAACGTTAGTCTGAATGATATTGACCCGAACTTTAACTCAGACACACCAATTTTTATCCACGAAAGCTTAACGACTGAAAACCGAGAGATTCTACGCACGGCAATTGTTATGAAACGAAAACATTTAATAAATGCCGCCTTCACCGCCCGTGGACTAGTACATATTTTACTAAACAAAAACGGGGGAGCCATCTGCATCAGAAGTTTACTTGAGCTAAATGAAATCGCCTCAACACAGCCAAACAACAACATCTCTAACCTTGAATCATAGCAGCTTATTATGAACCAAGATGAAAACAAAATACATAAATTATATAATGAGAGCATATCAGTGCTCCCACTTGTTGCTTAATATATTTATATTGGTATTTACAATTTTATTTTTTGCTTTAATTATATTATTTATTTTTATTATTGTATTATGTAATAATTTAAATTTCCTTATCATTTATTATGTAAACTTTTCTTCTTTTCTTCTTTTTGGGTTTTCCTTTTTGTTTATTTCCGATAATTTTAGTACTTTGATTTGTATTTGCTGTATCTGTTTTCTCGTATGGTGCTTACTGTTTATTTTAAAATTTAATGCCACAGTTTTATGATACTGTATATGGCAATGCTGATTTCAAATCCGCACGACTTGTGATGAATTACTTATCTAAAGCGAGACCTGGTTTCAAAGTATGCCATCTTAATGCTAGAAGTTTAAATGATTATAAGTTTGACTACATAAAGAATGTTTTCGATGGTACTAATATAGATGTTATTTGTGTAAGTGAAACTTGGTTTAATCCTGACATTCCTGACCACATTCGTAATTTAAGTAACTACACTCTTGTGCGAAATGATAGGTCAACTTCTACAAAAGGCGGTGGTGTTGCAATTTATTGTAGATCGAGTCTAAGGTGTAATATATTGTCCAAGTCAGATAATAATGGCATAGAATTTATTATAACAGAAATTTCTGATTCAAATATAAAATGTTTGTTAGCATGTGTTTATAACCCTAACAGAATCTGTTCACCCACTCCTTTATTCACAGCTTTAGAATCTTTCTTAATATCATATGAACATATAATTGTTTGTGGTGATTTTAATGTTGATCTGCTTAAAAGGGACTCTACTTCTTTTCGACTTCTCGATGATATTGCTGCTTCAGGTCTCAATGTCATAAATACATATCCAACTAGATACGCTCCAAATTGTTCCCCTAGCCTACTAGATCTCATTATTGTATCTGAACCAACAAACATACTTCTCAATGATCAATTATCCTTTGATGGAATATCAGATCACGACTTAGTTTTTTGTACTTATGATATTGATTTTTCTCATTCCCAAGTTCCATGCACCTTTACTTTCCGAAATTTCAATTCTCTCGATACTGATGCCTTATTTAATGATGCTAACAGTGTGGTGTGGAGTGATTGCTACAATATTGTTCATGTAGATAACAAACTTAATTTCATTAACAACCATATGAAAAGGTTATTTGAAACATATATTCCTCTTAAAACGGTAAGGATTCAAAATGAAAAATGTCCGTGGTACAACATTGAAGTTAAGAATGCGATTAAAAATCGCAGAAAATACTACCACAAGTGGAGGAGTTCACCTAATCCTGCAACCTGGCGACAATACTGCTATTTTCGCAATCAAGCAACTGTCATCACCCGTTCAGCCAAGAGAAATTTCTTTGCCTCGAAACTTAACACAAATCTTTCTCCTAAGCAGCTTTGGAAAAATCTTCGTGAGATTGGTGTTGGAAAAAGGACAATTTCTAAATGTGACCTTGATCCAAATGACCTTAACAACCAGTTTACTCAGACAACTCAATTACCAACAAACTTTGAACCCAAAGCTGCCTTAATTTACGATCAAGCAGATAGTTTTTGTTTTCAGACTGTAACTGTAGACGAAGTTATCCGCACTTTCAAATCTTTAAGGTCTGAAGCTATAGGTGAAGACGGTATTCCTCTCAGATTTGTGAAACTTATCTTACCCTACATGATTAACGCTCTCACCCATGTTTACAATCACTGTGTTGTCTCTTCAACATTTCCAACTGCTTGGAAAGCAGCAAGGATAACACCAGTTCCAAAAACGTCTATACCTACGGAACCCGCCAACTACCGCCCAATAAGCATTTTACCGTGCATGTCAAAAGTCCTCGAAAAAATCCTTACAAGGCAAATGATTGACCATCTCACTTCCAAAAAATTGTTGTCTCCATACCAATCTGGATTTAGAGAAAACTATTCCTGCTCTACAGCAATGGTTAAGATCTTAGATGACATTAGACTCCAATACGATAAAGACAACGTCACGTTACTGTGCCTACTAGATTTCTCTAAAGCTTTTGACAAAGTCGATCATCGAGTCCTTTGTCAAAAACTTAAGCACTATTTTGGTTTTTCGAATTCTGCTGTTTCCCTCGTTAGTAGTTATTTGTGTAACAGAACTCAGCGTGTAGCTGTTGGAAACAAATTTTCAACACATACGTATTTGAAGATGGGAGTGCCTCAAGGTTCTGTTCTGGGCCCAATTCTGTTTAGTGTTTATATCAACGATCTGCCTTATGTTTGTGAGCATGTTTCTTTTCATTTGTATGCGGATGATATACAAATCTATCTCTCGCGTAGAATTGGGTTAGTAGAAGATCTTGTTTCTCGTGTTAATGAAGATCTTCTAAGAATCTACAATTGGGCTAAGGAGAACGGTTTAATGCTCAATCCTGAGAAAAGTCAAGCGCTATTAGTTTCTAAGAAGACATATAACAATGAAGATCTACCTCCGATTGTCTTAAATAATGCTAATGTTAATTTTGTAAACTCTGTGACCAGTCTTGGTTTTAAAATCTCTAGTAATCTTTCTTGCAGAGACCATATAAATTCCGTCATTGGCCGTATTTATGGAACTTTAAGAAAACTCTGGATATCTAGTGCTTTTACTCCTCAAGAAACAAAACTCCGTCTAATGAGAACTTTACTAGTACCAATAATTTCTTTTTCTGAAGTCGTTTATCCGAAGCTTGATTCTTTATCTGAACACAAAATACGTGTGGCGTTTAATGATATGACTCGCTTTGTATACGGTGTTCGAAGATATGATCATATTTCAGCTTTTAGTACTAAAATTCTTAACTGCACTATTCAAGAATACGTTAATGTTCGTAATTGTATCTTTCTACAAAGAATTATTCACACAAAAACACCAGAGTACCTTTATGAAAAAATTCAGTTATGTACATCCTCAAGAACAAGTAATATAGTTATTCCATCATTTAGATATCTAAACTCTTCACGGTTGTTCTTTGTACACAGCATTCGCCTTTGGAATTCTTTGCCAGTAAGCATAAAGAGGATAACAGATGCAGTAAGATTTAAGTCCGAAGTTTTCAAACATTTTTCAAATAATTAGGTTAAAATAGGAAAAACGAAAAATATCGCAAGAGAGTAAAAGAAGAAAAGTCGAAAAAAAAAAAAAAAAAAAAAAAAAAAAAAATGAACATAGGTATACCTAATTATTAAATTATTAATTATTAATTTTTATTTAGACTTAATTAACATACAACTGTTCAACCAATTTATGAATACTATAAAAGACATGGTCTTAGTGTATTGTTTACAATAAAGAATTGAATTGAATTGAATTGAATTGAAACAGAACCATCGATTTTGATAATTTTTTTTTTGCTAAGTCTTGAAAAGTATTGTGTATTCAAATTTTCAATATAATCTACATGATGTGTGAAAAAAATGTATTTTACCTAAAAAAAATTTACCCAACATAGAAATGTTAAAAAATGTTTTGAAAAATCGTATTTTTCTCGAACACGGGCGCCTAGAATTTTGATAACATTTTTTTCTTTCAATAAATTTTTATGATCTTTAATTAAATAAAAAACATTTAAATTAAGATATAACAGGTTGTACCTACCATAGAACCATTTTTTCAAATTTTGAATTACTTATTATTATCGACATCATTAAAGCGCCAACCTCATCGTCTAATGGACGAAGTCCATATCACTTATGGTTAGATCTCTCCAGTACGAAATCTCTTGCACAACTAAAGTGTGCACGATTCGGTGTGCCGTGTGTGGTGAAATGCTACACCGGTGTAGCATTACACCACACCGATTTGTGCATACTTTAGTTGTGCAAAAGGTTTCAAAGGGGAAAGATCTTACCATGACTGCCATTTAACCAAATATTAAAATTTTACACTCCTCGAAGCACAACCATGCAACGAAACGCAAATGTGTGCGCACATCCCCATACACATCACACCGATCGAGACACCGACACCAAAAATCAAAAACTTTTGATTTTACTCACACGGTGTCTGACACTGAAAATCGGTGTGCGTACCAGCCCACACATGGCACACATTTGCGTACACCGACACCGGTGTGCACACAAGTGTCGTGTGTATTGGCGGCTTTACGTTAACTTAACATCGATCTGGAACCTAAACGGGTGAACCGATATTAAAATTTGAAACATAATTTTCCAAAGAATATCATATAATAAAACGGCAAACATGTTTTTTGTGGTACACGTTTCTCCAAAAGTATTTAACCGATTTCGATAAATTTTATATGGTTGGAAAGCCACAGTTACGGAGATGTGCAGAATATACTTGAGACACGCATTTACACACTGTGGGTCATTTTTGTTTTTGCACTGTCGAACACTTTGCATATTACATAAAATAAAATTTTATTTAATAAATTTGCTTGAAAACACTGCCAATAATATAAATAATAAATAATAAATAAATTGGCACTCGAATTTCGAGAGCTGGGTCGGCTAGTTTTCATAAATATTCAAAATCTAACAAAAATCAGTCAACCCGTTTAAGTCCTTACTGAAAGTAAAGTGGACGTAAAAACGCAAATTATTTTATGGACCTATCATGTTTGTACTAAATACCACAGATGAATACATTTAAAAAAATATATTAACCTTCAAATACAGTATTTAGCAGCTTTATTTTATCTTAAGCGATTACAAACTTTGTAGAAGTTATGACTTTTCTCCAATAGCTAAAATTTCCTTCCTTAAAAGGATAATTATTGTTAAAAATAAAGAGCAGTATGAGAAAATTTCTTTTTAGTAAAAGAACAGAATTCATAATATCCATACAATTTGTAATCGATTTAAGTGAAATAGGGCATCCTTTGATTTTAATTAACAGCGCTTTAAAAATACAGACCTTTATATGAAGCTGTGAATGCTAAAGTCGTTCAAATCAATATTCCCCTTGTCCCTGGTTCTATAAGAGCAATAAATTTTTTATTTTTTTGAAAGATCTGTGAATTTTTTTTTTCAAACCCCACTGTAGTTTTTGTTTGGCCAAGTGTGTTTAATCCGAAAATTGATTCTAAAGAATGTATCAAACAAAAATCGGGCCATCGGTGATGTAGGTTTCCCAATAAATGTTTTAATAATTAATGACTTTACACACACACACACGATCGATCTAGAAGGTCAGTCGAGATCAGGTCGAGCATCAAATTAGAAACTAATCGTTTTTAAATTCCCACACGCACAGCATGGTGGCTGAGACAAGAGGACCAACCAAAACAATAAGCCCAATCTGACGATCATCATTGGCACACAATATTCGAATCTCACACCTTTTTGTTCTCAATATCCGTAAATACAAAGGGTGAAAGTGTGATGTTTTGTTTGGTTTTGTAGTTAAGAAATTTATTTTGTAATTTAAATATTACATTTTACAATTTGTTCATCACACATTAGATATGTAGCTGATATGATCATTATTATATGTCTTAACATCAAAAAAGCAAAAAAAATCTAAAGTGCTCATTATTTAACAAAAGCCACTTTAGACGTTTCTGATGATCGATGGATATGTTGAACATCAAAAAACATTTTTACTCAAATCATGTTCGGAACAAAAGATTGAACTTTTCTTGCTGGGACGGACTTAAAATTGAAGAGGCCCGAATGCAATGAAATTATTGTTTTTTGATCTGAAATTAAAATCTCTTCGAAATGGAACCTAAATTCATGGGGAAAATGATGTTTAATATGTTAGAAGTTTCACTAACTGAAATCTCACTTTTGATGTTTCCTTTTTTTTAAATTCAAAGAAAATTGGCATTCCACCTCTTTTCTAATCAATATTGTGTGTTTCGAAGCCTTAACTATACAAGCGTCTAAATTTAATCCAACACTAAGTTTAGGCAATATGCTTTTTAGAGAAGAGTTTGATTTCCTTGACTGCTCACAGTATAGGCAATGGCATTTACACTTAACTCTGGAGTTTCCCAGGGCAGCCAGTTGGTACCAATACTTTTTACAATTTTTTTACAAATTTCAATCAGTTTTTTTTTTAATTAACACGCTCTAAAGGGTTTATTAGGATACTCTTAAAATGTTAAACAGCGCACGAGCGAGGTGTATTTCGATGAAAATTGGTCTTTAATGTCTGCAGCTTGAAATAGCAAGGAAAAACCGTGAGGGGTAAATTATTCCATAATTGTGTTGTGCGACTTAAAAACGCATCTCTGTATTTGACGGTACGACAAAAATTAGGCTCCAAGATGAACTAGTGAGCATTCCTTCCGAAACGGGTATCACCGGTGAACTGATTGAGGGAAGGAATGCAAATGTCTACTGGCGGGTGAGCATTGCTTGTAAAAGATGCAATAAAACAAGGAAAGATATGAAACATTCCGACGGTGTTCAAGAGATGGGAATGAATCCATGATAGCTCTGTTTCCTATCAGTTTCAACGCCCTGTTCTGGATTATGTCCAATAACTGAAAAGAAGAGTTATACTCGAGTTTTCAACGTATAACCGCCTCATAAATTCTATCCAATTCAGAGAAGGTGAAACATATCTTACATCGATATAGAAATCCTAGGCATTTATCAGTGTTTTTGGCAGCCTCGAGAATGGGGCCATTCAAACGAAGATCGTCGTTTACACACATACCGAGTACTGACAGCTGTTTGGCTTCTTCGATGCAAGTCCCATTCAAGGACAATTGTTCTCGTACAAGGGGCACATTTTGCTTCAGCGACAATAGACAGCATTAAGTTTTTGAAGCCCTAAGCTCCGCACGATTGTGTATGCCCGATTTGATAATGCTGTAAAAATCGAAGTTTAATGAGCTTATCGAACGGTACCGTTGCAATTCCACTTCCGAGGGATATGGACGTGAATTTGAGAACGAGTATGAGAAGCTGAGAGTAGAATCGTCGGCAAAATAATGAAGTGGATTTGGAGTTTCAGACAAGAGATCATTTATAAAAATGATAAATGAGGAAGAGTGTTAAACACAAAACGGAACCCTGTGGAACACCAGCATTTATTTTGTGAAGATCAGACTTGAAACCAACCAATACAACATAGATTGGACGATCCAGAATGTAATTTCTTATCCAAAGATTAAGGGTTTCATTGATACCAAACTCTATCAAATGCCTAAGAAGTATCAAGTGCAATAATCTGTCTTTTTCCAAAACAATGTAAAGATCTGTTTCATTCTTCGGTGAGATACATATGTCAACAGGTCACCAGTGTATCGAATTCTACGAAAGCCATATTGCAGGTCATTCAGAACCTTTCGATCTTCGAGATATTTCTTGAGCTGATGATTGATCAGCTCTTCCATGACCTTGGTAAGTAGGGACGTAAGTGCAATTGGCCTGTAGGAAAAGGGGAAGATGAGGCGCCTTTTAAGGGACAGGCTGGTTTTCCATCTTCTAGGGAAGATTCCAGAACATTAGGAGCGATAAAAAAGCTTACGCAATGGCTTTACCAGAATTACTTCAACCAAATAACGCAATTTTGTGTTAAAAGGCCCTACAGAAAGTTGCCCACTTAACCCTATGGATAAATCTGGCACTGAAACACACAAATAATTTTAATAAAGTAGTTGCACATAATGAAGAACAAGAGAAAAGACTTACAACTAACAAATTCTTGTTTCTCCATTGTGAGTGGGTGAAAGAAGGGAAAAAAAACGTAAGACTTAGCTTTCTTCGCACAAATACCTAAATACAACAATCTCAAAGATACCTTAAACGCCTACGTGTGTAGTTCTGGTTTTCTTCTTCGTATTTTACATTGACATTTTTTTTTTTTTTTTAGGTAATCATTAGCTATTCTGTAGCCGTTTTTTGCTGTCTCCTTGGGATGGTGGCACTTCATAATCTCGAAACATGTTTCACAAAAAACGGATTGAATTTCAAAGTTATTCCAATCATAAATAAAGAGAGCCAGAATTCAAGATGTGACCATCAATGCGGGTAGAGTGGCGGGGTATAGCATGAAATATTTTATTTGCTTATTGTTGTAAATTTTTTGGAAAAACATCTATCTATATTAAACGAAAGAAATAACGAATAAATTATGTGAAAATAATTGTTATTTACATTTTGCAATTTGTATTTTATGTTCTTGGCGGATGGTGACATGCGTTTGGAAGAAATTACGAGCAAGTCTGTCTGTCTTGTTTTTGGAATAAATTCGTATGCGAAAAAGTTAGCCGAAAAAGGTATATTTTGAATACATAATAAGTGTGCAAATAAAGGAGAATTCAATTATGTATTAAGTCTTCATTCCCATAAGAAAGATACGTCTTATTTTCTTTAAGACGAATAATTATACATTCTTTTGAACAGCATCTTCCTTCGTTATGAGGTTGCAAAAAGGTTATACATACATTCGAGTCTTGCAAATTAAGAGCTTTAAAGGTGTTTGCGAATCTAAGGCTTCGAATATTTATTAATGAATTTATTGGGATGGAAAATTTATAAGGTTGACTTTCATTGAAAGTCGTCCAACAGGAGCTCTTTTTGTCCATTTTTAAAACCAAATAAAATACACGATTGGGTTGCACGAACTTGCTCTTATGTATGTAAACGACTAAGAATTTCAAAAATTAATGTTATTAGAGAAAAACTGTTCATAAGCATAAAATTCATTTTTTAATAGACAATAGACTAAAACAACTCCTTTAGTAGTTGGAGCTAAAACCAGGAGGCCATGTAATTCAAGAACAAATTAGCTTATGCAAGAACCAAAATTATAAGTCTGTACTAGTTTTTTAAAAAATAAGCTTTTTTAAAACGTTTATAAGAAAAAATGTTGGTACGCCAATTTGAAGTTTTTATTATTTTTCAAATAAAAATTAAATTTAAAAACAAAATATTGAGCCGTTTCTGATATATCGAATTTTCAAAAAAAAAAAATTGATTTTTTTTTTAAACTCAAAAATCCTTTATTTTTAAATTTTGAAATGCAATGTTTTTTAAACTTTTTAGAAGCTTGTCTATAAAAAATTTCATTAAAATCTGTTATGTCGATAATGAGAAATTCTATATTTGTAAATATGGTTTTATGGTAGGTACAGTCAGTAATATCTTGATTTCAATTTTTTTTATTTGATTATAGAATCGAAAAAACAAAAATTTTTATCAAAATTTTCGGAACCGTTTTCCAGAATACGATTTTCGAAAACCATTTTTTAACATTTTTTAGGTAAAATAATTTTTTTTTCTTACATTTTATAACTTATATTAAAAACTTTTTATTTATCAAGTTTTAAAAAAATCGAGCATGGGGTTTTCGAAATACATACATATTGAGTTTTCAAAAAAAAATTTTGAAATTTTTTTTAAAAATCAAAAAAAAAATTCTTTGAAAATTTGAATACACAATAATATTGAAACTACTGGGGAGCCTTAACATACAAAAAAAAATCAAAATCGGTGAAACCGTTTTTGAGAAAATCAAAAACAAAAAAATGGTTCCAAGGAGGGGTACCAAAAATAACCATTTTTTGGAAAAAAATTTTCAACCGTTACCTAGCTTTAACTAAATGAAATTTTTTGAATTTAAAAAAAAAAAATCTGTGGGACAGTTTTTAAACGTGTGAGGGGGGGGGGGGGGGGGGGGGAATCAAAATACATACAGTGACGAGCAAAAGTGGTCAAATGATTTCGCTTTTTTGAAAAATTGATTTAAGTAAGGATTTTTTAATAGAATTAAAATTTTTTTTATTTTTTTTTATTTTGTTTATTTAACTCACATTTATTTTATTTTCAAAAAATTATATATTATACAAAAACAAAATAATAATAATAATTTCCTGGTTTTGTCCAATTATGCACGTTTTAGTTTCAAGAGATTTAACATCGTTTTTTCATTGAGAGATGTTCCTCTCTATTGTGCTTTGTTTGTTTTACTGTTATTTAACAAGTAACAGTTAAGATAATTTTATTTGTTGATAGTTTGTTGTGGGTAAATCGTTCATTTTAATACGTGTAAAGCTGATAATTGCCAAAATGAAAAAAAATTGTAAAAATACCGTCGACCGCGCTATTTTTTTAAATAAAAAGTGGTGAATCATCGCGTGAAGTTCTAAAATTTTGAAAATTTCGAAAACTTCTGTGCTTAGTATTGAAAAAACCAAAAATTTGATGTCCCCCCAATGAAAAAAGGTAGGAAACGACTACTTTCTGATTTGAAAGCTAGAAGAATGGAAAGAGAGTTGAGAAGTTGTAGGTCCAAAACACCTAAGCAGGCAGCCCAAAACATAGACAAGCTAGTTAGTGAATGGACTGCATGCCGGGCACTTAAAAGAATTGGGTTAAACGCTAAAGAGAAACCGAAGAAGCCTCTGCTTTCAGCGAAAAATATTTAAACCAGGTTAGCTTTTGCTAAAAAGCACAAACACTGAAAAGCTGACCAATGGAAAAAAGTCGTTCGGTCGGACGAGACGAAGGTCAATAGAATAGGAACGGATGGTAGATCTTTTTATCGGTCACGTCCTAGAGAACCACTTCAACAACATTAAGTTCAAAAGACCGTGTAACATGGAGGAGGTTCGGTGATGGCTTAGGGCTGTTTCTCGTGGAACTCTGTTGGTGCTTTGGTGAAAATCGATGCCATCATGAACAAAGAAAAATATTTGGACATTTTGGAGACAAATTTACCACCTTCTACTGCATCAACAGGCTTCAATGATTGTGAAATAACTTTTCAGCAGGACGGAGGAGATCCGAAACACACTTCGAAAATTGTCTCGGAATGGCTGAGAAATCAACAGTTTACGACGATAACATGGCCAGCACAAAGCCCTAACCTCAATCCAATTGAAAATTTATGGTCAATTGTGAAGCGACGGTTGGAGCAGCACAAAAATCACCCATCAAACACTTAGGAGCTTTGGCAACGAATGGAGCTAGAATGGGCCATATTCCAGAGCAATTTCTCCATAATTTGGTGGAAAGTATACCAAAGCGTTGCTCCCAAATAATTAAAAATAAAGGTTTATGGACTAAATACTAAAGAAAAAACATTGAATTTAAACGTGCATAATTGGACAAGTCTAGAAACTAATGGAATATTATTTGTTTTGTATAATATATTATTTTTTGAAAAAGTTTTTATAAATAAACAAAATAAGCGAAAACATTTGACCACTTTTGCTCGTCACTGTATCTATCAAGTTTGAAGAAAATCGGCCGAGCCGTTTAGGCTGTAGTCGAACCGACAGACAGACAGACCCAATTTTTTGGTCTTCGCTATCATTGTAAGGTCAACTTTGATCGATTTTTTTTACGAATGCATAACTTGCCTTATAATACCTTTAAGGCTAGGCGCGCACATTCAATTTTTAGTTGCACAACTGTTTGGTTGCTTATAGAAAACAGATGAACTATTTGGTGGAATGTGCGCCCAGGTGCATATAATTAGTTTAGTTTGTGTCAAAACACACTTTTTAGTTGCTCGAACCAAGCAGTTGCGAAACTAAAAATTGAATGTGCGCGCCTAGCCTTAGTCGCAAGTAAAAATCAATTATGAACATTTTTGATAATCTGGCTTTCAAATACGGATTTAAAATACATTTTGAAAAGTTCTATTGATCAATTTAGGTAACCGCACTCTACTTTACTAAAAGTAACATATTTTAATAAAAATCAATGCTCCTCCTAACTTTTTTAAAATAATTTAGTCAAAACCTTTTTTTTTTTATTTGAAACTCATGTTTCAGCAGGAAAATCGGCTAAAAAACAGCAGCAAAGCTAGCTGAGAAGATGTCAAGATATAGCATTTAGAAAATAAATCGAGCTGTTATAAGTTACCCTGACTATGGGGTAAGTTGTACCATAGGCCGAGGTAAATTGTAACATTACCATTAGTTCAGCGGAGTAAATATAGCATTCGAAAATTTATGTAAGCAAATATCAAATCAATTTACTCACATAGAATTAACGCAAACACATTTATATTATTATGTACCCCAGACATAAATATAGGGTTTTCCATTAAGCGTTTCCTATCTTAAAAAATTTAACAAAAAAAAAAACTGAGATAATATTGAAATTTGCCATTATGCCTGAAGAAATACAACATAGTTCAAATGTCCACCGCGGATTTGCAGGATGGCGTGCATCCGAAGCGTAACTTGGCTAATGGCATTGATTACGTTGGCTTTTAGGACATTGGAGGTTTATAGTTTATTAGCATAGACCTGTGACTTATCAAAAACACACAAGAAGCAGTCCAACGGGGTCAAATCGCAGAATCTGAGTGGTCAATTCATATCGCCTCCGCACGAGGGAACCATGTTCGGTAATAGCTCGTGCAAAATGTTTATTCGGACACGGGCTGTGTGGCACGTACCGCCGCACAGTGGGTCCCCTTCATACTAAGCAGTGCTCAAAATTCAAAATCTTGTTTAAAATGCTAAGAACTGTTATAAATAGATACTAACTGCTGTTGAAAATGAAAATATTATTAATAATGAATATAGTTCTGACTATAGTAAATATTTTCAAGGTTATTGATAGATTTATTTTAAGAAAACAATTGCTGTTGGAGTAACATATATATGACTTCAGGATAAAACCTTTTTCGGTGAATGACTGTCGTTGTGCGCGATGTTATCAAGGGATTGGTAGAAATATATAACCTATTTATAACATCCCACATGTTATCCTTCTTTTTTTTCGTGATGTCTTCCCGCTGAATTGTTGCCGATATATGAAAATCTCTATTTCACACCTCCTGGTCTTCTTCGCTTAACTGGCTAATTGGAAGTAGGACATGAGTCATTATTTCACTTTCATTGATAAGGATTTGGTGCAGACTTGTGGTCATGGGATGCCAAGGACAGAGCTTCACGTAAAGTCGAGCTGTATCTAGCAAAAACACCTAAATCTTTCCGCATGTATCTGAAAACCGATCATATATTAAGCAAAAAATTAACAAAAAATTTGATATGACTCACTAAAAAGCTTATATTTTAAGTTCTATCAGTCGGATGGTCAAAATTCAGGTATGTAAGCTTAGGTTTAATCACAGAGCATCAAATTGCATATTTAAATTTTATATTTATATAAGTGGTTACATTCCTGGAACAAAGATAGGAAAAATAGATAGTTTTGAACTTCACCCCTACCCCCTACCCAAAGTTGAGAAAAAAACCTGCCGGAGTTTTCGGATTTGATATCATGATAAACCTACCTAGAAACCCACATACTCATATTTTAGCTAAACATCCACTACCAACATTTTTTGTCGGCCTTTGTATTATTTATTTATTCAACCGCGAACTCAAACAGTGATATTTCAAACTGGCGCACCTAACTTTTACTTCTGTCTTCGGATTTTTAATAACAAATATTTCTTCTTTCATGCTGTATACTTAGATTTAAAAGTTCTCTGCGCCAGTTAAAAAAAAATCATTTTAAAAATTTCATGGCCCGTGAGTAAACCCGTCATCCATTTATGTATTTTATACACTAAGTAACACCTTTTAATCGAAAATAAAAATGTATTTGCAATCTACATGCCTTCTTGAACAAACAACATATTTTTAATTTTTTTTTGTTTAACGGAGTTAACTTTTAAAAATAAAATAAAACTACACAAAATTAAAACTTGCGCATGTCTAATAAAAACCAATGACAAAGAGTCAACTTTAATGTACCGTAACTTGGCCATTAGACAGAGAGGGAAGATAATACTTACAAATGACATGTGCTATAATATGTATATTAATTATGCATTTTTATTTTTTTTTAAGGCAAAAATTAAAAATTGTATTTTGAGCACTGATGTGTATGGAGAGGACCCACTGTGCGCCGTACTTTTTAAACCACATGTCTTCCGTGTGCATATCAACCAATTTGGGCCAAGACAAAATGTTAAACAACGAACGATAACGGTCGACGTTGATGGCCTGGCCAACGTAGTTCTCAAAGAAGTATGGACCGAGCCCAAACTTTCTCAGAATGCATTGCAATTTAATGGATCTCGTGGAGATTGTGATCGTCGCAAATTCAACAATTTTGCTTATTGACAAACCCATTCGTCCAAAAATGGATTTCGTCGGTAAATATGATTTTTCGACTGAAATTGGGGTTAACTTGAAATAAATTTTATGTACAACAGCTTAATCATTTCCACATATTGTTGAACGCTTTAACCAGACAAACTAAATATGTGACAGACAATTTGGTAGCAATAACTTGCCAAAATTCGGAAATCTCTATTAGAAAATCGTTTGTTATTAAACTTTTAGCAAATTTAAAATGATAATGACAAGTATTTTTATCCAAAAGAAACTTAGCCAACAACAAAAGACCGTTCTCGATCGATATTTTTCACAAAGAAAAATTGAACCGGGATTAGTTTTAACATGTAACAACTTAGCCCGAAAAAACGTTACAACATAATGTCACACAAATTTAACTAAAACTCAAATGCATTTCCATAAAAAATAAACGGCACTTATAAGTCAACGGACTTGAAGAAGAAGACCAAAAATACAATACCCCAGAACTTTCGTCAATGGCCGCCAATTAAAAAATAAAACAGATATGTAAGTCATTTGGTGAGAAGATGAACTTTTTTCTCTTTCACGCAAATCCTAATTTTCGGGGGGAACCCTGCTTTTTTTGTTGTTACTTTTTTTTTTATAATCTATACGCGCTCAAGGGATTATGATTAACATTTAAATGTTTCAACACAGCGCAGGCGTGAAGTTAAGGAAGAGAAAGAAAGATAGGAAAGATGTGTGGCACGATGTTCTGAGACTGAAGGTGGTTGTTTCATATTTTTATCTCAAGGGATGGCGGCTGAACTAATGCGGAGAAATGCCGTGGCTTATTTTTAAGTCCCTTATAATTCGCATCATTTTATTTGTATTCATATTTGTTGGGCATACTAGTTTTAACTCAATCACGTGTTGTTAGTGTTATGCCTGAAAAACATGTAATGAGTAAACCAGCAACCCATTGATGACAATTTGTAGAAGGTTTTAATGGAATTAAGACGACATAGACGACAGCAGGGATCGAACCTGTGATCATGAGGTTGACAGGCGAGCAAATGAAAAAAAAATAGAAAATCAACATTTTAACGAACACCTATCAGAGAATCAACGGTTTTATTAAGAGAAGTGATAAGCCATGTCAGTAAATTTCAACCATAAACAACAAGAACCTTAAAAGTGAATACAATTTAGATCAGCAATCAGAGCGAAAAAAAATTGTTGAAATATTGAGAGTTTAGGTGGCGCTTAATTCAATTGTAGAAAAATGTTAAACGTGACGTTTAAGGCTCTAATTTTGACACCGAATGTTATTAAATACATCATGTACACTTATTTTAAAATGTGAGCATAAGCATTTTAAACACTTTTAATCGCTAAGCTGGTTATCAGTTTCAACAAAAGACATCTTATGTGAATAATAATAATAATAATAATAATAATAATAATAATAATAATAATAATAATAATAATAGATGGTGCAAAAGCTCGAAGAAAACTAGGACCTAGTAACTTAAAATTCTCAACCATTCCCGTTTGTCTATTACCAGGAATAGAGGGGATCTACAATTTTCTGCCGATTCTGAACGCCTTATGAGCAGCACTTTTCATGACAAGAGATAATAGTATCTCACAAGTTAAAACCATTTGGAGCTTCTGATGAAGCGAAGGAGACTTTTAATGTCTGTGTTTATGAGATCACTTGGTTCCTTATAGAAATTGTCTCCTAGATGAAGTTTGCGTCTGTAAGAGAGAGCGGGGCATGTACGGAGAAGGTGTGAGATTGTTTCCTCTTCCTCCTTGTCCAAGCAACTCCTGCAGCATGTATACCTATAAGACAGTGTCCAGTTATGACACCTATTACGGAGCTGATCTGAGATCTACTGAGGGACAACAAGCAATTTGACCGTTTTAAATATAATTTGGGCCAGATTCGTTCGGTCGCTAGACAAGTGTTGGTGTTGAGCCATCTTGTATTTGATTGTTCCAGAGCAGTTCGCTTCAGCATAAGTTAACTAGCATTTCCATTCCAATTTTGGCGAGTTCGTCGGCTTTACAATTTCCTTTAACATCTCTGTGTCCCGGCACCCAGAACAGGTGAATATTAAACTGTTTGGCCATCTCCATCAGAGACGACCGACAGTCTTCGGCTGTAAAAGAGTTTGAAGAGACTGATGCAAGGGATTTTAAAGTAGGCTATCTGAGAAGATGCGGATATCCGAACTAGATATCACGTTTTCTTTAAGCCAAGACAATACTTCCTTTATCGCCAGAATGTCCGCTTGGAATACGCTACAATGGTTTGGTAGGCGGAAGAAGAGACTAAGGTTTAGCCTATCTGAGTACACTCCACCACCCACTCCGTTTTCAGTTTTCGATACATCTGATGTATAAAAATGAACTGATTCATTTTCTATCAAAGCCCCTTCCTCCCAAGCTGACCTTGAGGAAATGGTGACTTCAAAGTTTTTATCGAAAACCAACAAGGGAGTGATGTAGTCGGAGTAACTCACAAGAGGCAGTACACTCCTGCAGCGCTTGAGTATCGAACCCAAGACCTTCTGCATGACAGTCAAACGCACTAACCATTATGGCAAAAGGTACAAAGGGTTAACCTTAATATGGGGTAACGGTTATTGTAGATACATTTGCTGATGAAACGGCAATAGCAGCATCATTTAAATATAAGGTTATAAGGTTGCACCAATGAAAGCATAGTTCAAAAGGTAGCGCCAAAAGCACCAACCATTCTCAAACACTAGTATCTTACGAACACCGAAATCGATGTTTTATGTCTTTTGTTATTAAAACGTTATTTATACATACAGTGTTCGAGGGACCCACTTGCATTCCTCCCTTCAAACAATTCAACCGTAAGACTCGTACTCTGGGAAATGCCCCTCAGTTAACCCTTAAGCCCAACTTTGGATGTAGTTTTAAATTCAGAGATTCTTTCTTTAGCCGTACTAGACGGATGTGGAATGCTTTACCCGGCTCAATAATTCTCTCCCATTGCGATATTCAGACATCTTAAATAAATTTTGAACAATCTCTAATTTTGCTAAACGCTCACAATGTGCTCAAACATTTTAAGGGTAGTTATAGCCCCTTTAGTGCAAGCAATAAATAAAAAATTAAAATGTTAAAAAAAAAAACTTTAAAATTAGATATGGCTTAAAAGTTAGGTATAATTCTTTTATGGGAACAAATTCAAAAACTTAAATAATTAGAAAACCAACTTTAAATATTTAAAAGAATTAATACCTTATCAGTGCTGGAGGAAGGGACAAAGAACTTAACACTAATTAAGGGCGATAAGCGAAACTGAACATGTTTATTTAATGAACAAATGAAAGACTATGAAATATAATACGACGGTTATTCAATCACTGATGACATTTCAACATTAAAACTAACCCGAGCCCAATCAACAAATCATAACTTATAACAAGTAGTTACACAGTGGAATTTGAGATAAAGTAGGATTGGTAGAAGTGAAATATGTTTCAATCATCAAATTTTAGTTCTTAACCAACGGTATAGGTTTAGGATTGAAGATCAAAAGGATCGCCCATTTCAAAGGCGGAATTCTTGTTTCGTGGTGGTGACATAATCGAAACGACGCAAATCATGCATAAAACGAGAAATGTCGTTAAACTCTGCTTGAAGTTTGCACTTACTTGCACTGTTCAAGCAGCAAAAAATTGGGTTTCTGACTTTTGGAAATAGCCATTTTCGATTAAGACTGAAACAATTCCTAGAAACGTGCAACACCCGCATAAATCCGCATAAATTGGGCTTCTGGGGCTTGAGGATCGATAATACGTGCTTGTTGAACAACATGAATAGAAATGGTCCTAATATTGATCCCTGAGGCATACCAGTAACAGTAGAAGTAGAGAGAAAATGGGATAGCTTAAAGTTTATGGAAACTGTCTTAATTTTATGACTAAAGTAGTGTTGAAAGCTGATTTTTCAAAAACAGAAACAATATATCAACTTATTTAGAAGTATTCCGAAGGAAATAGTATCGAACGATTTAGAGAAGTCTACTTAAAACGTTGTTCCTACTAGACCGAGAGCCCACAGCGATTTTTGGGTGTAATTGATAACAAAAAATGATTAGCATAATTATATAGGCCTTTTATAGTTATTTACAAATGTGAACGTCTTGCACACTCTATTAGTGGGCGCAATAGTGCATTATAGCTCATCAAGTATGCAGTTCTTTCCAAAGTCTAAAAAACTGGGATACAAAATTTGCCATAGCTTCAAAATGAACAGCTAAGTGTCCTGATTGCAAATATCGAGGTCCAAGACGTTTTGAAGGTGGCCTTCTTAGTGCAAGAAGTAGCCTATTCTTATCGCGTCTGGCAGGCAGAAGGCTGTCTGTAAAACGTCTTGAACCTCGATATTTTCAATCAAGGGGCTTGACTCTACATTTTGGCAAAGTTTTTATCACAATTATTTGGACTCGGAAAGAACTGCATAATCGATGCACTTTAATGCAATTTTGCTCCCACTAGAGTATGCAAGACTTTCACATTTGTAAATAACTATAAAAGGCCTATCTAATTATGCTAATTATTTTTTGTTATCAATCACACCCAAAAATTGCTGTGGGCTGTTAGTCTATACATGATTAGATATTATCAATTTCCTGCCGTATGTCGCGATCACTGTTTACTGGAGGTTCTCCTTTTTCGGCGACCAAAAATACATTTTTTTTTCTAGTAAAATATGTGTAGAATATGTAGTTAAAACCGTTTGTCCGAATACTTTTTTTTTAATTTATAGAACAAAAACGAGACTTACCTTTTTGTCTCGAAAATTGACATTTAGCGGTATTTTGAGCGTAGCATGTTTTACATACCTGTATATCCATACCATAGTAAGCAGAGGTACCATATGGGCCACTAGGTGTCGACACATGAGCCATGACTCGAAAAAAAAATTTAAACGCGTTTTTCTCGAAACCACCTTTTTCCCAACTGTTGGCCACGATTACTTTAAAACTACTTGACGGATCGCTTATAATTTTTTTTGTTTTAAAGCTTATTAAATTTATTGGAGTATGGATCAAAATCAGGCTGATATATCAAAAACTTTTTTTTGTACAGCGCTCAGAAGAGCGAAAACAAGTGGAAAAAAAAACGAACACTAAAATTCAAGCTTCCGCCACTTTTTTAATATTTGACTTTGGGCAATTATTTTGGTGCAGACTCCAACTGCACTCTTCTATTCTATAAAAAACTTTGATTTTTTTAATTTTCGATCATTTTTGCAGGAGCTAGAGTGGCCAACAGCGAACAACTATTTTTGGAGGTGGCCTCGTTCCGAGGCGCATTGTTTTTTAACGGCGCGGTATTTTTTGATGAAAAAATAATTTTTTCTACTTAATATGATAATAAACAAGTAAAAAAAATTTGAATTGATTATTTCATTCCTTCCATGAAAAAAAAAATCATGAAAAAGTGTCATTTTTGATACTGAAAAAGGAGAACCTCCTCTTAATAGGAAAAAATGTTTAAGAACAAACAGGTAATCATTGAATGCTTTAATCCCACCATTTTGTTTATCTTAAAAAAAACAATTTTTAAATACCCTGCGACTAAAATTGGAAACTATGTATGTCTCATTCAAAAGCAGGAGTTAATAGACCCCCTCCTATAATACAAAAAATATTGTGTTATGTTCCTAAAAAATAAATCTAACAGAGTATGTTGATTTCATGGATCTTATGCAGAAGACCCTGAATATATTTCTTAGGGAATTATTCAAAGTTAAACATATTAACGGTGATTTTGCGAAAATTCAACTCGATATTTTCGCTCTTTGAAATGCAAAAAAGTTATAAAAATTTCGGAATTTCGAGAAACAATATTCTACAGACATAAACTACAAAACAAAAGCGGTGCAGTAATCAATGCAAGCGGGGGGACGGAAGGGGACTTTGTATTAACTATTAACAAAGAAAATGCGAAGAACTAGTTCGATATGGTTCCCAGGTAGACGCTTAAAAGTGGAGCTGTTAAGGACTAATCTCCAAGTCAAGGGTTTTAGAATCCAGACAAAATATCAAGCTAAGGTTTTTTGTAGTATACCTAAAGGATGGGCCAATTGCAAGCATTACCATTAATTATGGAACACAACATCGTTTAAATGGCTGCCTCGGCTAGCTTCGCAGTTGCTCCTTCTGAACTTGTAAGCAAATAATCCGAGATCTTTGTGCAGAATTCTCCTCAGGCTATTTATTGCGAGAAATATTGAGCTTTTGAGATCGATGGTGAGTTAATGTTCGTGAATTGAATCTCACACTCTCGGCTACAACAGCCACGTTCTCGTCTGTGCGCAGCGTAAGACGACGGAGACCAAGAGTGTAGTCCACTTGCATACCAATTTCACGAAATTTTTGCACAAACTTGCGTACAGCTGGCGCGGTGGGTGCTTAATTTTGGCCAAGACTTCTTTTCAAAAAACGCACTGTTTGGACTACACAGCACTCATTTTGGAAATAAGTTTTCCATATTTTCCAATGTTGTTCAAGCGTAAAGCTACTCATTTCGTTCCACCGAGGTATGATACAGACTTTCTGGCAAGATTTTGAGCGAGAAACAGCTGTCAATGTCATGCCTTAAAAAGAAACCACCAGATGACCCACCCTGTACTGACATTCTGAAAGTCTGGGTCCGATTCACAGCCGGTGTCCAATTAAAACAAAATAAATGTTTTTCCATAGGTATTTTTCTTCCAAAAGTATCAAAAAGCATCTGTTGTCATAAAAACTGCTTTTCGGCAGATAATTGTATGTCCCCTTGTTTTCTGCCTGCAACACACACACACAAAGGAATGCTTGAAAATTTTGAGAGAAAAGGTCCTAGGTTTTCTATTCATAACCACTAGATAAGGTTTGCCGAAAAATTCAACACAATTTTATCCGGGAATCTCTGCCGCTCTAACTTGTTATTTTGTTAAAGTTCCGGTGGCGATTTGTGGTTAAATTAAAATACAACACAGAAAAAACACACCTGTTGTTATTTTACGTGCAAAAAACACTTCTTTACCCAAACTCCTGACAAGGGAAAAAGTTGTATCCACAAACAACGGATTTGAATATTGAATTTTCTGGAGTATCTGTGAAGCCTACAGTTGTTGTTTTAGATAAAATAAAATTAGTCATTTGGAAGTATTGATATTTAAAATTCGTACCATCATAAGAATGTAATAGGGCACGTCGAAGAATACAATAAATATTCACAAAAAAGTTGAAGGCAAAGCAAAAAAAATAACAATTCAAATTCTTTTTTTTATTTTCCAGGAATTTTCTCATTAACAATACCTATAGCAAGTCTTAAAATCCACATAATAAAACCGCAATTTAAAATGAAGGTAACGCACACGTAGGTATAGGTACACACTACACCTTACCTTCAATACAATAACAACCATACAAAACAAAAAGTATCTCTCTCTCTGGTTTCTTTTCACACTATAAGGCAAAAGATACACTTTGAATTAATTAACATAATGAATGAAATGCATAAGGAAATGGTTTATGAGAAAGAAAAACCCTTCCAACCGAGTTCTGACTGAGATCACGAACGACACCAGTCGCATTCGGTCATCATCTGTTTTATACTCTTATTTATTTTTTTGTTTTGAAATACTTTATCTGCTTGTTATTTTCTATTGTATAATTTATAACGTAGTGTTATATTCATCCCTTGCAAAAAAAAAAAATAAAAAAATGTCAAGATGATGCTTGAAAGAAAAAATCCTAGTTTACACAATCGCTCAAATAAGGATTGTGTATCTATGCATTTTTTGAATTTATAAAACGTACGTTTACCCTCGTCTCATCCGCCCTTACTATTCTAACACACTTCATTGATACACTGCGAGTCATTTGATCATGGTCATATACTTCACATCTCAAACAGAATTCGGAAGCTACGTCGGGATATATCAAGAACTATCGATTAGATAATTTTTATGACTCAATTAAATCAAACATGCCAAACCGTCAAAACCAGATTGTTTGAAAGTCGAATACAAGCTTTAGATTAACAATTTGAGACAAAGTATTTCAAGAATTCTGAATTGTTTCCTTGTTTTCCCACGCTGAAGTGTCGTTATTGTGTTATAGTGTTATAACGATTTAGTTGGCTCCGATATTCAGGACAGACAGACTTTGCTGAGAAGCACCACCTTCCTCAGCTTGTAGATGAACTTCTCAACACCAGATGTTGCTGGGCAAAACCCCCAACACTCTCGACTTGTTTCTTTCTTCTAACCCTGATGATTTCGGCACTTCGGACCATTACGTAATATCAGCCAATTTATCGTGTCACATTCATCCAGTTAAGGAGAAGTACTCCAATAGGACAGTTTGGCAATACGAGAAAGCCAATTGGGACCATCTGAATCAAAGGTCACGGTAGTGCCCAGCCAAGTTCTGGCACTACACCCTTTTTACAGGAACAAACTCAGGCGATTTTCGACCCCTACCTATCTTCAGTACCAATGAAGTCAGAAACTTAAAATTCCGAATATTTGCTAAGCTAGTCAAGCACAGGCGCCTCACCAAATTTCAATTTTCTAGCATAAGCGGTTCCTGAGATATAAGGCCTCAAAAATCACAAAAACCGTAACTGACTGACTGACTGACAGATCATCAAAATTATGGAGCACTTCCCGACATCGTAGAATCTTGTAATTTTGCACAACGGTAGGTCTTGTCATGCAAGCAGAGGAAAAAATCGAAAATTTGAAATTTTCCATTCGGGGGGCGTGGTATCTGCCCACTTTCTCCGAATTGGTGTTGGTTGAATGGAGCGCTTCCGACTGATGTAAAACGATGAAATTTGGTAAAGTGGTAGAGCTTAAATTGCATACAAAGAAAAAATATAAAATTTGAGGTTTTCCATTCATGGGCGTGGTATCCGCCCACTTCCTCAGAACTGATGTAAATTATATGGCACACTTCCGACTGCAGTAGAACAATAAAATTTGGTAGAACGGTAGGGCTCAAATTGCATATGAGGGACCAAAAATAAAAACTGAGGTTTTCCATTCAGGGGGCGTGGTGTCCGCCAATTTTCTCCGAATTGGTTTAAGACTGAAACAGCTACAATGTAATAGAGAAATTTTATTATTTAATGATCTCTGAATAAAATTTGATGGGTTTACTTGGCACGTTTTTTTTTATGTCCAATTCGAAAGGTTTTAAAAACTTGACCAGTGAACCCATCAAATTTTACTCAGTAATCATTAAATAATAAAATTTCTCTATTACATTGTAGCTGTTTCAATTTTATTATACTTTATATAATCCGTATTAAACCTTCATGAAGTAAGAACTTGGCGTACTTTTAGATCTCAGTACTTTTCGCTGCTGACTTGTTACACAAAGGTTTTTGTATAGAAGAACTTCGCTCTTTTTTTAACATTTATGTTTTTGGTCAGATAAATTTTTCCGGTCACTGTGTTTTCTCAATAGTGACTTTGATGCCAGCGCTGATACGATCACAAAAAGAATTAAAAGTATAAAACCTAAAGAAAAGCCTTGGTTCGATACAAGCTGTAAAGATTGAGAGCCAACCCAACTGCGGAAAATTGAAAAAAAAGCATAAACAAGTGAGAATTGCAATAGTTATAATAAGAACCAAATTTTTAAATAACCTGATATTAAGACAGAAAATCCTGCATTGTCCCAAAGGCAGTAAAAGTTTCTGGTCATTGGTGAAGAACGTAAAAAAATTCAACTTTATCTTCGGTTCCAACGTTCATCTTCAACTACAACCCGATGAGTAGCTCTTCAGATAATGCAAATGAACTCGCAGCTCATTTTACTGCTAGCTTTACGTTGCCTTGCGGCTAGATTGCCGCTCCCAAACTTGAGAAAGTAAATCATTCAATGGGACAGGTATATGCTTTCGCAGTTGCAAGAGTCCTTCGAGATCTTGATATAAACAAATCCGCCGGTACTGATGGTATACCACCATTCTTCTGAAGGGGTGTTCTTCATCGTCGGCTAAACCATTGCACAAGCATTTCCATCGCTTTTATTATTCTGTGATCTGCCCTAGAAAATAGAAAACAGCATTTGTCCAGCTTGTCCCTAAAAGGCGACCCATCCTCCCCTTCCCCCTTCCAACAAATTGCCCTTACGTATCTTCTTTCTAAGGTCATGGAATCGCTGATCAATCATCAGCTCAAGAAATATCTCGAAGATCGAAAGGTTCTGAATAACCTGCAATACGACATCTGCAGAATTCGTCCCATTGGTGATCACCGAAGTGTGGAACAGATCTTTATATTTTTTTGGTAAAAGTAAAATTATTGCGCTTGATATTTCTAAGGCATTTGATAGATTTTGATGAATTGGTAGGGAGGATGCACATCATCTCAAAAATTTGGTCGGATGAAAGTATGCCCAATAAATGGAACCTCGGCATAGTGTGCCCCATCCACAAGGATGTTCTGACGTGTGCCAATTACAGAGGTATAAGTCTCCTCAATGTCGCATACAAAATCCTGTAGTCTGTACTGTGTCAGCGCCTAAAACCATTTGTCAATGAGCTGATCGGCCCCGGCAAATCTACCCTTGATCAGATGTTCACACTTCGTCAGATTTTGGAAAAAACCCAGGAGTTCCAAATCGATACACACCACCTTTTTATCGAACTCAAAGTCGCGTATGATAGCGTTGACAAAGAACAACTATATGGAGCCATGTCTCATCTCGGAATGCCTGCCAAGCTCGTTCGCTTGTGCAGGATGAACGACATCAGTGCAGAGATCAAGCGAAGAATTACTCTTGCCAACCGCTAAGAAGGCATTTGAGTAATAAATCCCTATCTCAAAGAACCAAGGAGACCTTGTATAAGACCCTCATCATCCCGGTCCTGCTGTATGGGGCAGAAGCATGGGCACTGTCTAAAACGGATGAAAATCTGCTTGGGTGCTTTGAAAGAAAAGTTCTTCGTTTGATCTTCGGTCCAGTCTGTATCGATGCAGTATGGAGGAGAAGGTTCAACAACGAGCTTTATGGGCTTTACCTCGACGTTGAACTAGTCAAGAAGCTGAAAATACAACGGCTGAGATGGCTGGGACACGTGGAGCGTATGGACACTGAAGCACCAGCCCGTCGAATCTTCGAATCCACACTTGATGGTCTGCGCAGCAGAGGAAGACCCCACCTCAGGTGGCGCGCACAAGTGGAGAGCGACCTCAACCAACTTGGAGTGCGTTACTGGAGGCAGCTAGCTAGGGACAGAGCTAGCTGGAGGGGCTTGTTGGTTGAGGCCGTAGTTCACCCTGGACTGTGAGCGCCATCTAAAGTAAAGTAAGTAAGTTTTAAATAAATTTGGTTGTGCAACAGCTCGGAGTGAACCAGGGCCTAGTGACTTACAACTCTCAACCATTCCTGGGTGCGTGTTACCAAGAACGGAGGGGACCTACAATTTTCTGCCGATTCCGAACGGCTAATGAGCAGCACTTTCGATGACAAGAGATGCTCTTGGAGAATTTGTTAATTCCTCGCAAGAGGCAGTACACCCCTGAAACAAACTTTCCTGCAGCGGCTGAGAATCGAACTCGAGACATTCAGCTAACAGTACAACGTCAAGTATTTGATAGAATTTAGCACTACGCTATCTTATCGAACATGAGTGCGTTTGGTATCAATGAAACCTTTATTCGTTGGAGTAGAAATACACTTCTAGATCGTTCAATAAATCTTGTATTGGACGTTTTCAGGTCCGATTTCATAAAATCATCATAAACTAAATGCTGGTGTTCCCCAGGGCTCCGTCTTGTCTCCGACACTCTTCCTCATTTTTATAAATGATCTCATGTCTCCCGACTCTACGTATGATAGCCTCATTAAACTGTGGATTTTACAGCATTGCTAAATGGAGTGTTAAATATCGTTTGGGGTTTAATTTTTCGAAAACTCAATTCTGTCTAATGTCGTTGAAGAAAAATGTACCGCTTATGCCATTGTCCTTGAATCTTTGAATGGAACTTACATCGAAGAAGCCGAACATCTCTCAATACTCGGTATGTGTGTAAACGATGATCTTAGTTGGAATTACCAAATCTCGAGACCGGCAAAAACGCTGCTAAATGCTTTGGATTTCTATATCAATGTAAGACAATTTTCATCGCCTCTGAACTGGCTACAATTTATAACGCTATTATAACTGACATTTTTCGGTAGGTGCCGCACAAGTTACTCTCCACTTAGTGGAGAGAATTCAGAAGAGAGCGTTAAAATTGATAGGAAACAGAGCTATCATGGAATCATTCTCATCTCTTGAACACCGTAGGAATGTTTCATGTATTTCCTTGTTTTATCGCTTCTTTTACAAGCAATGCTCACTCGAGTCAGTTGCATTACTCCCCTTAATAGGTTCCTCCGTGATACCCGTTTGGCTTAGGAATGCTAATGCTACCCTCCAGTCTGATTTTGGTCGTACCGTCAAATACAACACAATTATGAAATAATTTACCCGACCCGGTTTTTCATTGCCTTTTCAATTTGCCAATTTTCAAAACCAATATTCGTGGGTACCTCCTTTCTCTGCCACCCTAATTCCCCCATCGCTGGTAATGTGTTTAACATTATAAGAGTATCTCAAGACACCCTTGAGCGCGTGTGAATTATAAAAAAAAAATTGCAAACCCAAATTTAATGACGCGTAGTGTATAATTTATATAAAGGACAAAAGAACAACCATTACGACATAAATGTGCACACAAATAGGTGTACACGACGTGAATATTGAGTTCAACAACTAACCAACCAAAGTGAGTCGAGAATATCATGAATTCAATCCGCATTTGAAAAACACGATTTCTTGTTCCACACCTCATTGTTAGCGCTTTGGACCGCACCCACAGTAATGTCATAGTGTGTATCGACAGCTTCTTGCGTTGCTGCTTAGAAATGTATATGCGATATTTGCTCAACTTGTTATAGTTTCCGCTTCCTCGCTTTATTATTTCTTTACCTGTGTGCTGGTGCTCTGCTGACATCAGTTAGAACTTGATGTAAATTATATTTTATTACAATGTCTGTTCGTCTTAATGCATACATTTACATCGATCGTTGGAAAAAGGTTAACCCCATAACACATCGCACGAAAACCATTCAACGTGCTTTAAAAAAAAACACACACAAAATCTTTAAAGATTTAAACCCGCAGTTGAAACTTGACTACTATTCGAAATCTATTCACGTAAATTTTAATTTACCAATTAATTAGGAAATTTGACGCCGTCGTCCGTCCGTCGACGGTGTAGCTGCCGCCGCGCCACCGCCGGAAGAGGTCTCAATATAACGAATATACTTAGTACTAAATACGGCACAAGATTTATGTAATTAGTGGATGAAAATTATGTTTTCCGTTGGAGAGCCCTTAACTTTGGAGTTCATTATCAAATGTCTGTTTAATGTTAATTGTTTTATTTCTATATATAAAAGCTTCGTACAGCGTTACCGTCATACACCGATAGAATAGAAATTGGAAAAATCTCATTAAATCAAAAGAACCGTTGTAGGATTAGAAAATAATCATTATTTCTGACTTTAGTTACATTACGACAGGATTTACTATTGTAAACATTATTTGTATATTATGTTTATAATGTGAATAGAGGTGTGACTGTGCCAACTACAGAGGTACGAGTATAAGTGGTCTCAACGTGTCGCATACGAAATCCTGTCATCTGTACTATGTGATCGCTTAAAGCCGTTTGTCAACGATCTGAGCGGTCCCTGTCAATGTGGTCACACCAAATGCACACACTCCGATAGATTTTGGAAAAAAAACCCCAGGAGTTTTCAAATCGATACACACCACCTCTTTATCAATTTTGAAGTCGCTGAGACAGAGGCCAATTATACAGAGTCATGTAGCATCTCGGCATCTCTACCAAGCTCGTCCGCTAGTGCAGGATGACCATGGAGAAATCTCCCTGCTCCGTCAAAGTCGGTAACAACACCACTGAACCCTTTGATAGAAAGGTTTGTGGCATTATCATGCATCCTTTTTAACGTCAAAAACAGAGGGACAATTTTTCAAAAGTCCGTTCAACTACACTTGCTTATGCAGATGATTTTCACATCATTGTGAGAACGAAGCGAGCGTCGGAAGTATTGAATCGGAGGCGGCGAAAACGGATTTGACTGTTATTGGGTTATTGGGGACAAGACAAAGTATATGTTATCATCGAGAAAGCATCGTCAACACGGGCAAACCGTCACGATAGGATAGGATAGGTACAACTTAGAAGTGGTCAAAGACTTTGCCGACGATTACCTCACGAAATGACATTAGTGCAAAGATCAAACGCAGAATCACTCTAGCCAATCGCTGTCTCTTCGGGCTAAGGAGAGCATATATAAGACCCTAATCAATCCAGTCCTACTGTATGGGGCATAAGCAAGGACCCTGTCAAAAGGGGATAAGAATCTGCCTGGGTGCTTTGAAAGGAAGATTCTTCGGGTGATTTTCGGTCTAGTATATGTATCGATGGAGTATGGAAAAGAAGAGTCAACAACCAGCTGAAAAGAAAGCGGCTGAGATGGGTGGGACTTGTGGAGCGTATGGACACGGACGAATCTTCGAATCTTCAATGGACCATCAGAGAGGCAGCAGAGGAAGATGCCACAGAGAGACGAAAGTGGAGAACGACCTCAACCAAACTTGAAGTGAGTAACTGGAGGCAGCTACCTAGGGACTGAGCTGGCAGGAGGCGCTTGTTGGTTGAGGCCGTAGTCCATCCTGGCTTATAAGCGCCATCGAAAGAAAAGTAAATGAAAAGGTTTAAGGACACAATGAGAATTTTATGATTGTCAAAAAATAGACCTCTTTAAAAACTATTTAAAATTCGTCACAATCGGTAGATCCTGACCAATTGTCGAGTTCTCGTGCAATCCCTCGCGATTCGACCCGCTTTTTACCGACTTTACGATATTGGTTATCATAAAACTCAATATAATTTGCTTCGAAAAGGTCATGCTTCCAAATTCTTTCAGCAGATTATGACTTTTCACTATGCCACACTGTTTTCTCGGCCTTTGCAGACCTCAACTTGACGATATTTGCATCGAGACATGGGTCTACGCCCATACAAGATCCAACTGCACCAGGAGCTCATAGCTCATGATCAAACACAACAACGTTTGTTTGCTTACTGGGCTTCGGGGCGTTTTGAGGCACATTTTTAGATATGGGACGACACTAACCTACGTGAGTTAAACCAGGTGCATACTTAAAACGTTACCGTTTGGTTTGGTGTGGATTTTGGGTCAGCGGCGTCATTGATTCGTACTTTATACGAAAACGACGTTGGTGAGGCGATCACCGTCAATTGGGAGCGCTTCAAAACGAAGGTAACAGGACCACGCTACGTGGCACACATTGGACGCCACCATAAACATGAACGATTTGAGCATAAGGTCATCTCTTGTAGTTGTGACGTGATTTAGCCACCAAGATCATATGATTTGACCCCGCTAGACTCTTTCTTGTGGGGTTTTCTGAAATCGCAGGTCTATAGGAATAAACCACTATCCATTACCGACCGATACCCTTAAGGCTAGGCGCGCACATTCAATTTTTAGTTTCGCAACTGCTTGGTTCGAGCAACTTAAAAGTTTGTGTTTTGACAGAAACTAAACGATTGCCTAAAATGAGTTCGCTATTTTGTGTACCATATAATTATATGCACCTGCACGGACATTGAACCAAATAGTTCATCTGTTTTCTATAAGCAACCAAACAGTTGTGCAACTAAAAATTGAATGTGCGCGCCTAGCCTAAGGTGAACACAACACAGGCCATCGCTCAAATTCAGCCGGAACTAGGCGGAAGTCATTGAAAATTAGACCACTCGGATCCGTGCCTTTGTAAGATGCATTTGAACGACGTCATATTCCACACAAAATGGCATACGTGAGCTTTTAAATTAAAAAAAATAATTTTGTAAATACCTCACACACAGCTCGTTTTATTCCATTTCAACATCTACCCGCCCTAATTGAAAAACTCTTTAGAGCTACAGATGACAAGTGACAAAACCTTACGTGCGTCGGGGGACAAACAGATTCTCTACCTACCTATTGTTTTCATTGACTTTTAATCATTTTAATTTTGGAAATATGTGTACATAGGTATACATACCTGCAGATTGTGCAGTCTAAGGTAGGTCCGTATAAAATGCTTCAATCTACATTTCTCTCCAGCACCGACAGCAAATATTATTCCTCTGAGGCCCCATCGAGTGCAGAACGTGTGTTATTTGAATTTTTTGAATTTTTTTTACAAATTTTAAAACAATTTTGAATACAAAAACATAGATTCCGTTATCTTTCTATATAATTTTAATTTCGTAAGTCACAAAGAATATTTATTTTTCTCAACATCACTCCTGTCTACCAACGCACTTTACTAGGTTTGCGTTCACAAATGCAGATGCAGATGCCTTAAACCGGACCAATCTGAAAATGAATTCCTTCTATTTTTCTGTTCGTCAATAAACCGTTCATGTTTACGTCCGATGAATAGTTCATTTACATAAGCAAGGGCAATATTATTGTCTTGCCAGTGTTGTTGATTAACACCCTTTCGAGTTGAGAACAACAGTGATTTGGAAAACATTTAAAATCCAGTTTAAGTTATGAGCATGTAACTGTATTCGTGTAGGTACAGCCATGAATATGTTAATGTCAATGTTTTTAGTTTAGTTTTTTTTTTTTTTTTGTTAAAACCCATCAGCCGGCTTATCTCTTATAAATACGCTGAGTGGGTTAAGATCAACTCACATTAATATAAATTACGATTTCATTGTTTTATGGAATATAGACGATCGAGAGTAATTTGATAAGGCTGCTGGCATTGACAGACGATTTTGATATTTAAGTAATTTAGTTAAGTGACTGCTGAGTTTTGGGATGTCATATTGTATACGGTATACGTGATACGCCTTTTAGTAGGATCAACAAATTTTTATTAATGGTGAACATTTTTGTTTTAATTTTTCACGTTGTCTCTTCTTCACATAGAATGCTCAGTGCAGATCCGTTAAATAAATAATTTTTTTTTCAAAATTCGCTTTTAAGGACGATTAACATGATAGCGACCAAGGTACCTATTAACGAATTGTAATTTGCGATCTGATTTATACGAACTGTAAATCTCACATACCAACCACATTTGAATGAACGAATTGTTCGCGAACGAATATGTTGATTGGTAATCAAATGCTCTCTGAACGAAATGTCAAAACGGATGAATGTTCGTTTATTCGTCGGTCAGATTGTCTTAATTGTCTTACAACCAATTGAGCTTAAAATGTTATCAAAAAACTCATTGCAATTGCAATTGCCAGACGGCCACCTGAATAGATGTGTAAACATCTTTCCCGGCGGTAGAGTAAACCAAAAACGTGGGTAACACTTATACATTCCGTGTAGCCCGTTACGGTTACACATTCCGTGTAGCAACTTACCTGAAGCCTAGTACGCAGATCTAGACAAGACAAATTTTATCTCTACAATTTCAATCTCTGCAAAACTTTCCCAAATGTCGCGCAAAAGTTTGAATTTGGAGAGATAAAAAATAATTTAATGTGTTTTGGAGTGTATCTGTGAAACGGGTTGTCTTACAAAAGTCGTTCATACCTTTTTGGAATCTCCTCTTGATGTTTTCAAGAGAAGCATCAGCACCTTTTACATAAAACCAGTTTTCACAAAAAATACTTTCGGCTGTCAAAATTTATCCCGCAAAATAAATGGCAAAATTTAGTGGAGACATTTTGTTCAGCAATGCACAAAAGTATGAATTTTGCGCGCGAAATGCGTACTGCTCGGAAAAAATCCGAGATAAAATTTGTCCCAGGAAAAAAATTGTATGGGAGACAAAATTTTTCCCGATCTGTGTACTAGGCTTTACGGAAGATTGCATTACCTGTTTACATTGGAAATATTGCATACTTACGACATCGTGTTTACATTGAAAACTTTGAGTAATGAAATCTCGATTTTATTACTTTCCATTGCTGGCTACCTCTCGACCAATATGTCAAAAAGACGAAAGAAAAAACAACTGGTGTAAAATGTCATTTTGGTTATGTCTTAAACAGATCTACTTCACGTTAGTGATGGACGATTACATTTTATTTTATGCTCTCAAAAAATACATTTCCAGAGTTGAAATTTAAAAATCCGAAAAATGTTGACAGTTGACATCTGCAACGAAATATTCTCGATACGTCATACTATATATATAATTATTTTAATTATCGAATTAAATATTCTATATTATATCAAAACATACTTTTAGCATTCGCTATATCAAAATATACATAGATTGTTCTCCATCTGTCAAGCCATAAACTGGATGATGACTATGACTTCAATGGATTAAAAAAAATTAGTTTTTGCCACTTATATTTACTTTAACAATTTCCATTACAAGGTGGGAATGTTTGTCAATCGGTTTATAAATCTCTGATAGAGCGAGTAAGATAAAAAAAAAAGTTGGAGAATTTAGCTATTTTTGTTCGCATTAGGATCGCTCACATTCTGAAATATATTTGACAAGAACGGCTTGATTTTGATAATGTGAACGCTGCATCTAGTGGCTTGTCAAACGAAAAATGCTTTGACATTTTCGCTGCATGATAAGCATATTTGAGAATGTGAACGCATGTTCGTCAAGCATTTTGGTCCGCCATCGTCAAAATTCTAATGACAAGTGATGTTTGACAGCATGTTTGACGAATGTAAACGCTCCTTTTTTATCCATCAAATATTTATTTTATAATGTTTTTTTTTTGTTTACCAGTGTAATTCCGTGTTTATCAAACAAATTTGAGAATGTGAAGTGTGAACCGGCCCTATTAATGTTTCGAGCAAATAATTGTAGTATGACTGCATTTACACGATGCGATATCACTCTACAATTTGTAAGCATGTTTGCGAGAGACGAATGTTGTGGCGGGGTTAGGCCAGATATAAATTGTTCAAATGCATGACAAGCACTTGCAAGTCTATTAGTAAATTCTGGTTGAAGTTGCATATACACACATCCAGCATAAGACTTCAATCTTTTCTTTATATCGACAGAGTGAAGAGGACGTTGCGCTTTGTGAAGTTTTTTTCGGCAAAATTGTGTTTTAACGATTTTTTGTAATTTTATCCAAGTAATTTGTTTTATTTTGTCTGTCCATTTCATTATACAATTTTCGTTTACTGTTTTAATATTTATATCAGTGCTTATATTAAGCTGTGTTCTCATTACTTCAACGTACGTACCTACATATATACACTATTTCAATTTTCAATGCAGTACGCTAGATTGCAGGAAAACCAAAATATTTTGATATTTCTTCAAGCCTACATCCAATTTATACGTGTGACTTTTTCACTAATACACTTACACGTGCTTGTCATGCATTTGAACAATGTATATCTGGCTTTAAACACAATTACTGAGGTTGAGAAAAATGTGGAGTTATCGTTCATTCTTCTTTCTGGTTTCCTTTGTTTCTCGAGTATGTTTCATTTTATATTTGGTGTTCGCTCAATGAAATTCGCTTAACTGAGTAGAGTAAGGAGTGCGAAGAGATAACTCCTTTTCGCTTGAATAAAGTTAACTTAAGCTAGCCCTAGACGACGAACATGCTCGCTGAACTTGTTCGTGCTCGCCATGTTTTCGTCGTGTAGGGGCTGGTTCGCGAGCCGCTCGCTGTTGGCGAAAAATTTCGATTTTCTCATGTTCGTTGGCTTCGATGTTCGTCGTGTAGGGCCATGTTCGCGAGCAAATCTTATTTTTACCGTGAACGTTGCACAGTGGGTCCTCTTCATACATAATAGTGCTCAAAATACGGTTTTCAATTTTTGTCAATAAAAACAAAATAAAAATGCCTAACCAATATAAATATTATAACAAATATTATAACACAGTATTATCTTTCCTCTCTGTCTAACGGCCAAGTTACGGTACATTTAAGTTGTCTGTGTCATTGCTTTTTCATTAAACATGCAGAAGTTTTTATTGTGTGCAGTTTTCTTTTATTTTTAAAAGTCAGAACTATATTCATTATTACTAATATTTTCATTTTCAGAAGCAGTTAGTATCTATTTATAACAGTTTTTAGCATTTTTAACAAGACTCTGAATTTTGAGACTGCTTAGTACCAACAGGACCCACTGTGCGTCGCACATGCTTACTCTGTGAAGAATCAACACGAAATGAATGTTCGCCAAATGTGTTCGCCGTGTAGGGGCTAACGCAAACGAACAAGTTCGGCGAGCATGTTCGTCGTTTAGGGCTAGCTTTATAGTAAAAATGGGTTTGTTTATAAGCATCCACGCAATCGAAAGGAAGCCAAAAGAGAAACAGAGATTAAAAATCAGTTTCGTGTAAAAACAGTCTATTTTCTATCAGATAACATCTCTGTTTGAATATAAGTGTACAAATGTAACGCTGTCTCAAAAAACAAAAAACTTTACGTTACGTAGCGGAGTCCAATGGTGCGTTCTTTTTCTTACAATATTTAAATTATGAAATAGATAGGTTTATTTCTTTACATTGAAACTCTACTACAGACACGTCAAAATGAGTCTGAGGAGTAAATTCAATTCCAATCACACACTGTCTTGAAATTAGAGATTAAAAAGTCAATCATAAGTTTAAATGATGGCTTGGATTTAAGAATAAATGAAAGGGATACATTGTGGGAAAAGTAGTGGCTTGATTTGAATTTATATCTAAGGTCACAAACTAATACGATCGCATTGAATATTTACTGGGTACGTTCGATAACAAAATCTCGACACTCGGACGAATGTGGATATTTACACATCTTAGCCGTGATTCTCATTACTCACACTTTTTTTCAAACACATAAGACATTGTTAGACACCTTGAAAATTGTCAGATGCCCTTGTTTTTAGGTATCTCACAATTGCTGGCAATTTCTTAATTACTCGGCGTTGAAAATTAGATTTTGCCTAAAATGACAAATCAAGCATAGTGAGGGAGCTGGCTATTTTCAGCGCAATTGTCAAACATTGACAGATCTGACAATATTCCATTTTATTTAACTAAACTAAACGTATACAATTTGTCATACAATATTGAAAAATTAAATTTATTGGCACAAAGGGGGCCTTGACTTAAAAAACTCATACATTAGCTGTGTTTTTTAAAAAGTTGATAGCCAGGCCAGCAAATTTAAACACGCAAACAAACAACAACAACAAAAAGATCAGCAGTCAGACTGAACATAAAGTGAATTTAAATTGTTGAAATGTTGAGAGTTTAGATGGCGCTTAGCTTAGTTCTTTAATTGAAGAAAAATGTGAAATGTGACATTTAAGCCCTTAAATTTGACATCGAATGTCATTGAATTTATCATGATGACCGTTTTTTGAAATTAAAAAAAAGAGAGTGAATATAAAAGTGAGCAGAAGCGTTTTATTCACTTTTAATTGCTATGCTGGTTATAAGTTTCTCTAAAACACGCATATTAATACATGGCAAGCTAAGACTAAAAGTTGGTTGACATTGAGGTCATCGAAGTGTTCCGGCTCGGTTGTCAATGGTCTGACAAAGATCTTTACTTATCTTAGGCGACTGAGTTCTCAACAGATTTCTTAAGCTAGATAGGTAAGCCGGTACGCGGTTAATTTCATACAAGAAGAAGGAACTGCATATTGGAAACATTGTGTTTAGGCCTACAACAAGCATTTGTAACTATTGATTGAAACAACGATTCTAGTAAAGAAAATTTTTTCAGGGGTGTACTGCCTCTTCCAAGGAAGTGACAAATTCTCAAAAAGCATCTCTTGTCGTGAAAAGTCCTGCTCATCTTAGACATTCGGACTCGGCAGAAAATTTAAGGTCCGCTCCATTGCTGGTAACACGCACACAGGAATAATTGAGAGTTGGAAGTCACTAGGTCCTGGTTCTCTACGAGCTGTTGGACTATCTAATTCATCTTCTAAACCGGAGAAAATTAGTAAATTAACATCTTGTCAGTTGTAAAATTTATTTGCAATAAGTGAATTTCCAAATTTTGTCTATTTACGGAAATCGAATCTGAACGCAGAATATCTCGGATCCAATCAGGCTTTCAAAACAATATCTCGAGGGAATATATTGAAAATCGGACGTAATGATGATGATGACGAAACTCACTCTGTTGTTGGTCTTCTTCCATCGTTGTTATGTCAAGTTTAATTAAAACTACACAATTTTGTTTAACAAAAACCAATAATTGCTTTATAGAGCAAGCACAAAATTTCGCAGTTTTGTTGACCAATGATTTATGGCACAAAGAGATTATCGCAATTATCTTGATCCAATCAGTATGTGGTGGCTGAAATTTGAGACACAAGACCCGTTTATCGATTTGAGCTACAACAGATGATAGCTTGAATAGGGATCAAATATACATGGTCCTGGTCTGCTTTCGCAGGTTGCACTAATTGGCGAGGATTGACCTCATTGATCCGATCCGTCAAGGTTGACACCATCGCCACCGAATCCTTAAATGTCGAGATGAGCTTACTTGTATGGCAAAGGCTTTATTCTTGAAGCAATAGTACTTATTCTTGAAGTATAGTACAAATCAATAACCAAAGAACAATTTTTTTAAAAGTTCTTCAGCAACTTCCTTACCCTGCGCCTTTAAGTGAACAGAAAATGACAATATTGATGGAAGTTCACTCAAATGGAGAAACCTAGAGAAAAGTAAAGGATCCAGGATTGAGCCCTGGGGAACGCCCCTCGCATTCTACAGAAACTCAAATGTATGATGTCCAGTTGAAAAAGTTTGTCTACGATACTAGATTTACAGTTGAATCTGATATGTTAAGAAGAGAACTCTCAAACGATTTTCTGAAAAGAATTATTGCGAAGGCGTGGGGATAATGCTAATGATATTGGCATTATTTCAAATATGAAGCCAATTGTCACTGATGCATCTGGAAATATTGAAGTGAAAAACGTGTTTGTATGTTAATGAGGAGAAGACGAAGTATAAGCTGTCCCAACATTCTCAACTAGGGCAAAACATCACAACATTTTTTTAAATTTGTCGAAGAGTTTTCCGTGCACCTTGTCGAACACTTTTTCTTCAGGTTAAGGAGCCTTTTAGGTAGTAAAGCTGTCCCTCAGAGAATTGACGAGATTGTGTATATTTCCTTGATCATCTAGGGCATGATGTATGGGGTAGAAACATATGGATTTTGACATGCCCTGAACTCGAATCCTACCTTAGAATCGCATAAACGGGTTTTCGAGACATTCGAATTAAATGGAAATGTAAATTACGTTTCTTACCCTTTTTGAGGTTATGTAATACAACGAAATATTTTTTTCTTCTGAAAACTCACGTAATTCAGGTAGGAGTTCGAAATTTAAAAAAAATCTTTAAAACATTCTTCTTGGTTTAACTTTTAACTCAACTCAGAACCTGCACATTTTATCACTCCTTAGACGTCATTCTAATAATTTTTTAATCAAATTTATTTCGTTTGAAAATTATTGAACGTCATCGTCGGTCGTCGTGTGCATCTGCGTTTTCTTTCATATTCGTCTCTCTACAGTTTTGAATCCATGATGACAATCATTACCCCAATATTACATTACTCTTATTAAAGATCGAAGGGGTCAAGCAATTTACCGCACACCTGTTTACGAAGCTCTTAGATTGGTTCGTCGATACGGCAAAGAACGTGCCAACGAATACCGCATTTTTACTTATAGTTTCTGCTATATCTATACTATAAGTGCAAGTAAATAGAAGGTTCTGAAAAAAATCTGATGAACTGTACAGTGGGAAGGCATTATGACATTGTTTGGACCAAAATCAAAAAGGAGATTCATAATATACTTGTTTTATGTAAATTGTGAGAAAAACATTCTTAAGTAAAGATTTTAACTTGCGATTGGTAAAAAATGTAACTCGAGTTACTGACCAAACTTAACATAACGATGATAGAGAGACGAAAAACTTCTATCTGATTACCAAAACCATTGGGTTGATTTAATATTGACTAAGTACCTATAGAATCAAAGGGCTACCCCAAGACAAGGATGCATTTTCGTAAAAAATTGATTGAATGAAATTTGGAAAAAATGCTTAGAGCTATTTTTCAGGCATCAGACAGAAAAACTGTCCAGATCAAGTTGAAAAAGAGTAGCATCATTTGCGGAAGAAATGGTTTTAAAAAACATGGTATCGTCGGCATAGAGTGAAATATGGAAATATTTGGTGACCATTTCAATATCGTTAATAGTAAGAATAAAGAGGAGAGGTCCTAAGTAGCTGCCTTGTGAGAACCCAGAAGTAGCTGAGACAATATCAGAGAAGGTAGATCTAAATCGAACTTTGTAGTAACGGGTTTTCAGGTAAGAACAAATCCATCTTTAAAAAAATAACGTTCAAGCCCAAAGGTGGATAAAATTATAACTTCACACTTTGTGCCCTTTTTATATATTGGAGATATGAATGAGGTCTTTCATTACTGAGGAAATTCTCCTTGAGATAGAGATAAACCGAACATTTTTGAGGTGGGAAGAGAGTGTAAAGTGCATTTTTTGAGAAATATGTCGGGGGATACCAACTGGATCATTGAGTTGATTTAGCTTCTTTTCGATAAGAAATATGTCATTGATATTGGGGAGGGTGAAATTCGGTAAATAATTAAAAAAAATTACAACCAGGTAGAAAAGATCCGTCGGTAAAAGATTATTTGAAAAAAAACTAGCAAAAAAGTTGTCGATTGTTTGAGGTTTCGTTTGAAGTTTCGTTATTGAAAGAGAGAGAGGGAGGTAAACATCGGATTTTCGATTACAGTTGACAAACTGAAAGACGGATTTAGGGTCTTTAATAAGATTGTTTAGGGTTTGGATTAAATAGCGTTGATAGATGAAGCTGTACAGTTTGGGAAAGTGAAGATAAGTACCAAGATAATTAAAGTAGTCACTTGGAGTTCGAGAACAAAGGAACATTTTCCAAGAATTATTCTTCTGGTTTCTCAACGATCGTTGCTTTTGATTATACCAAGGGCGGGAGAAGACAAAGTTTAATGTCGAGAATCATTTACAGTTAGGTTGTCAAAGTAAAAGGAAACTCCGTTGATATAAAATGCATTAATTTGAAAAGATTGTGCTTTATAGAAATCATCAGAAGATATATCTGTGGAGAAGGGGGTGGAAGAAAGAAGTTTGTATAGGAGAATCATGATAAAAAGAAAGATTGATAGGGGCATAGAAGATAGAGAAAGGGGCCTGTGTGAATCTGTAGAGTTGATTGTAACTGCGTTGTAGAAATTAAGTCTAGTTGCCTATCTATAAAATTTGGAATGCCAAATTTGATAGACACAAGGCTATCTAAAAAGAGGATTTCCTGTGCAGAGATGGGATTGGATAGAATATAATAGGAATGTTTCCTGTTTCCGTGACCTTTCTTTTGTTAATAATATGCCCTGAAGCCTACTTAATGACTTATATTAGCAACATTCATCGTTAGATAAGGTCCATTCAAGATAGGGGAGGTGAAAGTCACCGAAGAGTAGGATATCATCATGGGGGTCACATAAACGTATTGATGTAATATTTTTACTAGGTTCGTTAAATAAAACTTATTACTCTTTTTAGTATTTCTTCTTTATTTACACTTTCCAATTCAAAACAATAAATCTCAATTTATAATCAACTCAAATACTTTTATTCAAATTTAAATCACTCTTGTTTAATAGCACTTTTCACAATCCAATAAGCAAAATTTTTGCACACTTTCATAATCAAAAATCAACTGTTCTCTGCTCACCGTGAACACTCCCTTATATACTCTATTGGTTGTTCTAGAAACTAAATCGAGGAGGTTCTCGTCTTAGAATGTTCTAGTTGTTTGGAAATACATATGACATTGGAAAAGATCTTTTTGTTCCTTCCATAAAGTACATAGATATGCTATTTTTCAACAGATGGCGCTGTAGGAGTATAAAGCTCTGTGTCAGTGTTATGCGTGTTTGTAACAGTATTATATGATCATTGAAATTATGGCAAGTTCATAGGATTCAATAGGTCTTGTAGGAAAAATATATCAACAACGTAATGTGACTTGCGAGAAAGGGTTATCTTTATTGAAACAACGTAGTCCATATTCGGGGAAGAGCAAATTGAATTTAACTAGATGTACCACAAGGAAGTGTCCTAGGACCAATTCTGTGTTTGTTATATACAAGAGATATTCCAGTGGACATCATTTACTTATGATACAGCAAAATTAGTGCTAGATAAATCTGTTATAAATTCTACAGTAAAAAAAATTCCAATTTGTATCAACGGTAAAGCTGTACCTTATGTAAAAACTGCGAAACGCCTTGGAATGACTTTGAATGCAAAGATGAAAATGGAAAGAGCGCATCACAGAAAAAAACTCTAGTTGAGTTCAAACCAAACTTTATACCAGTTAATAAATTACAAAATAATTATTAACAGTGCTCTCATGCCTATTATTCACTAGATGGTGCCTTTCAACATATGAAAATAATAAAATACGTCCAAAATATATTTCCTTTCGATACGTCGTACATTATAACCTCTTATACCAGTCGATTGTAAAAAGCGAAAGCAAATGGTCGAACTCTTTAAGGCGCCATCTGGCACATGAAAATAATAAAATACGTCCAAAATATATTTCCTTTCCACAATTACTACTTGGTACCCTCTTATACCAGTCGATTGCAAAAAGTTAAATCAAATGGTCGAATTCTTCGAAACGCTCGAGTTGCGAAGTAAAAAGTTTCCGATCACAATCAGATTGGAGTTGATTGAACTATTTCAAAGCATCTACGTTGATAAATCAATTATTTGTCCCACTGTGTTTGGTGACGTCGTCGTCTGGATAAAGTACATTGCACTTATATTTACTAAAGATGTGTTTGTTCTATATCAAGTGAGACAAAACAATCGAATAAAACGGACTACAGCTTGGCCCTACAAAAGTACCTAGCGACTTCTTTTTTTTGTTCAGCTAAATTTTTTTTTTAAATGATCCTTTGAAGCATGGAAGGCACTCATCATGGTAGGTATACATACCATATACATTTGTAGGTACGTGAAAATTGCGCACATTTAGTACTTTATTTTTAAACTTTCCCTTCATTTCAAATTTTGGAACATGTGGAATTTTTTCTTTCGGACACCAAAGGAAGCTATTGACAATTTGCTGAATACAAAAATCAGTTATAAAATTCACATTAGGTTCCTACCTCCAACAAACAACAAAAAATATAAAAACGAAACCAATGGCAACCACACTCCAGTTCCCTCGATGTATCCGCATTTAAGAAGAGCCTCTAAGGAGGAGAATATTGAAGTTGCGAGGAGGAGTGTAATAAACGAACCATCATCACATCAGGGTTATATTTACCCGAAATAGTCTGTTGTCAACTCGTTGGAAGATAGTGAGGCAGGAGCAGGAATCGTCGATGGTAACGAAGACGTAGCAACAGCCAGAAGTCCTATGAAGGAAAATCGAGGTTAAAGGGGCGATGGAGGAAGGGAAAGGCAAGTAAGCCTTCTACTTCTGCGACTTGTTGGTTTTGAAGATAGACGGTAGGTAGGTAAGTTAAGGTAACAAGCGTCCGCAACAGTTTCAGACAGATCTTTGTTGTGCATCATCTATACTTCGTCGTAGTTGTTGGGTCGTTCGAAAGAATATAGACATAGGGACTCGTATGTGTACGGCGGCGGTGGTGGCGGTAGTCATGTTCCGTGCATGGTTCCTCTACGTTCAGTCGTCTCCCCTTGATTTGTCGTGCAAGCTCGAGGAAAGGAAAATGTAAACATACTTTATGCTTACAATTTGAAGAGACCTTTCTGTGCTTTTTATCTGCGATCTTTCTACCTGAGATATACCTTTACATAGGTATATAGGTATGTACCTATATACTTATACCAACCACTCTCTGCTACAGAAGCCACATTTTGGATTCCTCTTTTTTTCCGGTGAGCCTTTTTCGAGTATCTTCTTGCAGTTTAAGTTTTTTGTTTTTTTTTTTTTTGTGTTTTAAGTATTCTTTTAGCTAAACGATGAAGTGTAGACATTAATATATAGGTACGTAGGTCGTTGTTGGGATAATACAAGTATGCCAAGTAGATATGAGAGTGAAGTTTATATTTTTTGAGAACTTGGGTGCGGTTATTATGCGAATTTGTTCAATGAATCTAGAGCCAAGAATTTGGACGCAGATGCTGCGAAAAAACTGAGAACGAATAAAATCTTAAACTTAAGTATACTTGCATAAGAAGTATATCTATTTTTTTACAGAGTAAAGCTTCATATCAGTTTGGTTAGATCTTTATTCGTGAAATTCACAAATATGGCCCAGTTTTTTTGTTCAAAGTGTGCAGTAAGAAGGAATTATAAAACTAAACTGACTGACTTAGGACCAGTTTTATATTGCGACATAACCCAAGCTCGAGTTATCGACCCCGAGTATTTCAATAAGTTACCCCTACAATATTCCATTCCATGAAGGATATCTGGCCGAAATACGACATCTCTTCTTCTTCTTCGAACTCGAGCACGCTGTTTCTACTAACTGCGTCGAAGTGCCTTTGCATCCGCAATGACTTGTTTTGAACCACGCAGTTTCATTCTTTCTGGCCCTTCGAACCTAGGAACTTTGATTCAAAGAATCTTTTAACTTGATGTACCGATTCGATTCAGTCGATGAAATTTGATTTTTTGGTCTACGAGTACATCCACATCTTGGTACAGCTCATAGACTTCGCGGTTGAGTATTCTCCTCCATTCGCCTACCTTAAAAAATCCTTCGAAAAATATTTTCGTCCGAAATAACTCAGTATCAGCTTTCCATTTTTTCTTATAAACATTTTTCAATTAGATTCCTCGGATAGATTTTGCTGGCCTGTTCATATGTCATAAGAACGCAAGATCGGCCGAGAACATTGCCACAATCCGTGAAAGTGTACAGCAAAACCTAATTCGATTCCACGTCGCGTACAAAAACTCCGTTTTTCGAAGACTTCAACTTGACGAATTTCACTGCGGCACTTGTACAATCTGAAACTGATCCAGGAACTGAAAGTTCATCACCATAGGGAACACCGTTTGCTCGCTGACTGGGCTTCGGAAGAGGACTGGATGAGGGCCCCAATTTTAGCCGAAAAATCATCCTCCTCCTGGCTGCATATCAGGGAGTCTACACAAGAAAACGCAATTGTGGACTGGTTGCAAGACAACCCCGAGCTTAACTCACTAGTGGTTATACGAGTATCACAATAGAGGCCCACATTTTCAAGAACTCCGTCTTTTCTGGACTTCTTCTTATATTGACGTCAACTTTTCAAACAGCATTCCTGACTCCCAAATCTTCTCTTTTCGACCATCTGGCGGTTGGGTTGAGAGTCATATTGAATTATATGATTACAACTGAACGACATTTTCCCGAATTCCAAATTCGATACGAAAAATTGAACTGGAGAAGATTCCTTTCACAAGTGAAAGTACGCCTTCCGGAAGACTCCAGTGTCAACGACAATGAGATCGATTACACCATTGATCAATTTGAAGCAGTAGTCAACAATGCTTTGGACCGGCAGGAAACTCCCCGCACCAGACAGGTACCCAAACTTGCCATAGCATCAAGAAGCAAATATGTATGTGCCCACCGGCAAAGACTCCGCAATAGCCTTTAAAGAATCTACAACAGAAAAAGTGAAGAATACTGGCGACTGCATTCAGAATTCAATGTTCAACCAGGCAGTAAACATCATCAGAAAAAGGATTTCAGGAAGAGACTCGTAGATATCCAACCTGACCCTGACACGTTTAAAATGATCAATCTAATTGTTGGAAGAGCGAACTCAATTCCAGACATCATCGTTCACCGACAAAAAGTTTCAAAAATTTCTGCTGAGAAAAATGAAGCTTTTGCTAATAACTTTGAGGATAGTTTCCAAGCTCCCTGACTTTATCAAAGAAGTAAAAACTCGCTTTGAGGAGATATCAGCTACTACCAAAACGGTGACCTTGTTCAACAAAGGAAACCTATCATCGGAGCCGACGACAGCGTTTGGATAGAGGTTCTACTATTCGAGCTCTCGGAACTTGAACTAGCTAATCACTCGGTAAGAATAATCAAAATATTTCATAGTCCATAAACTTTTGCATGTACAGGTAGCAAAACACACATCATCAAACAAGGGAGTCCCTTAAGATCAAAAGTTGAACCGATGCTGTTCAACATTTATACTGCTGATCAACCAGCCGAAACACCAGATACAAAGACGAAGCTTTATGCAGACAACGCCATCACATACGCAACCGCATTTTCACAACAGATTGCTGCCAACAAAGTTCAGTTAAAAACCTATGGGAATACTATGTGAAATGGGGACTGAAGATAAACAGCGAAAAGACCGAAAGAAGTACTTGGGAATCAACTTTTCCAACAAACTAGTATCTGCCTGGGTCCTTCGGCTACTCAGAAGGTGAAATGGACTAAGTAAGAAAGTAAATCGGAGGAAGATTTGAACTCATATATAGCCGAACTTAACTCATACACCAAAGAGTTAAGAAGGGCCAAAAAAGATTCATGGACTAGACACTGTGAATCCATTGAGAACACAAGTGAGGCATTCCGATGGATCGTGGTCGAACTCGAGCCAAGAAACACTTGAACTCTTTATGGAAACGCATTTCCCAGGGTGTAGGAATCATCAAGGACCAGGTTTTGCACAACCACACACCTTAGATATCTTACAATCGGTACCAGAATTGGAACAGGTTATCACAGAGCAGAAGATTATGTGGGCAATAAACTCGTTCTAACCCTATCAATCAGCTGGACCAGATGAGATTATTCTGGCATTTCTTCAACATGCTCTTCAATCTTCAAAAGTCGTATCAAATGGATATACGTCCCTATCAGTTGGAGAAAAGTTAAAGTAGTCTTTATTCCAAAAGCTGGAAAATCGACACACTTGACTGCAAAAGATTACAGACCGATAAGTCTCTCTTCGTTCCTTTTCAAGACACTGGAGAGAATTATTGATCTGCATGTTAGAGACCTTCTCAAACCAAGCAATCTGTGCAACTACCAACACGCTTACCTTAAACGTAAGTCAGTGGAGACTGCGTTGCACGAGGTCGTCTCACAAATTGAGAAAAGTCTCGAGCACAAAGAACATACCCTGGCAGCATTAGCTCGCAACTTGGGGATAGTAATGTAGAGAAATCAGTTACAAGAGGCAATCCACAAGGAGGAGTAATCTCACCTCTCCTCTGGGTCCTTGTTGTTAACAAAATTCTCACAAGATTTAGGAATCAGGGTATTAAAATAGTAGCTTATGCGGACGACATAGTAAGTCTGATATCGGATAAATATCTTACCACCATCAAGGATATTATGGAATCTTCACTTAAAGAACTATCTTCTCGGGGCTAACCCTTCCAAAACCGAACTAGTCTTGTTTACGAAGAAAAGTAAATTGGAGGAATTTACCCCTCCAAAGCTTAACGACATTCCTCTGAAACTTTCCAACGAGGCTAAATATCTTGGAGTAATTCTTGATTCCAAGCTAACATGGAAACGTAACACAGAGGAAAGAATGAAAAGAGCACTATGCGCTCTCTACACATGCAAAAAAAACCTTCGGTACACGGTGGGGCATGCGACCGCAGGTCATCCAGTGGATGTACACGGCGATAGTTCGTCCCATATTTACCTATGGGTCGATCGTGTGGTGGAAGGCTTTAGAAAAAAGTAGCTATCTCAAAAACCTGAATAAGGTACAGAGACTAGCCTGTTTAGGAATAACGGGGGCACAGGGTTCTACGCCACAGGCAGGCCTGGAAATTATTTTAAATCTTCCAGTCCTGGACAAGCACATAAGATGTACAGCAGCCAAAAGTGCAATTCGGCTTAAAGAAATGAGCTCTACGAAGCACAGCACTTATGGTCATGGGTCTATCCTGCAAAGGTATGACACAGTGGCTGGGCTTAATGTGACTACTGAAAACTTACCATCCAAAATAGATTTCAACAAACACTTCTCTATTACAATACCCGAAAGACATGGATGGAAACCCAACTGAACAAGGTATCTCCTTCCACACCGATGCGATGGGTCAAAAATAGAAGAAGGAACAGGAGCTGGGGTGTTCTGTGAAGCTCTCAATATTAAAGAATAATTCAAACTCCCAGATGAGTGTAGTGTCTTTCAGAATGAGATCTACGCTATTGAAAAGGCGGCAGAATTGGTAAGCACGAAAAACCTGAACTCGTCAGAGATCACATTCTTCGTGGACAGCCAAGCTGCCATTAAAGCTTTGGCCAGTGAGACTATAAGATCCAAGACAGTAACAAAATGCCGAGACATACTGAATAATATTGGTAACACTAACCAAGTCAACCTCTGCTGGCTTCTTGGACATAGTAATATAGAAGGGAATGAAATAGCAGATGAACTGACAAGGATCAGTATCAAATAAAAACAGCAGTAGCCAAAACTCCCGATTTGCGTGATTAAAAATAGAAAATAGACCTAATAACGAAAGAGCAAATCAATAACACCTGGTCCTACAGAGACGACTGCGTTATCTCTAGAAGTTTATAGCCTAGAATTAATAAAAAGTAAACTCGATACATTTTATCGCTGAGTAAAAAGAACATCAGAATCCTAATAGGTGTACTAACGGGTCACTGCGCCATTGGCATAATGGCCGCTAGAATGGGTGCATTTGCACTCGATTTCTGTAGGAGCTGCTAGGATGTCGAGGAGATTGAAACCATTAAACACCTGCTCTGTGACTGTCCGAACCTCCAAGCCAATCGCCTCCGCTACTTTGGAAACAGGTTTGTTGGAGAACTAGACAATCTAACGCAGGTCTCAATGGCAAATATGAGAAAATTTATTGTAAGCACAGGCTGGTTCGGCGGGCAGCCATCAGACGAATAGGAAGAACAACATGTAGCATACGAAAACATGCACGTGCCGTAACTATTCGGGACTGGTGGAAGTGTGATCATAGCCTCTCCGCGGCGGCCGCTAGAAACAAGCCTTTTAAAAAAGGTTTGGCTAATATGATCAGGCTGGTTCCTCAGGTTGGCGACAGGTTAATTCCCTGTCCCGTAAAACTTAAGAATTTCGAGAACGACAACAAGCCTCGGAAACGGACTGATCACACGACGACAACCCACGCAAAGAAAAAGGAAAAACCATTTACGAATTTTCTTATGGAACGTACGATCGCTCTATAGAGCTCGAGCTGCTCAGCAGCTAGCCGATGCCCTGTCAAAATATAAAGCTGACATAACAGCTCTCCAAGAAATCAGATGGACAGGGAATAGTGTTTTACAGAAGAATGAATATGACGTATATTACAGCTGTTATACAAAACACCATGTGCTCGGGGTAGGCTTCCTAGTCAGCGAAAAAATGAAGTCTACTATCATCGGCTTTAACGCTATAAGCGAAAGGCTATGCACCCTTCGCGTGCGAGGCAAATTTACGAACATCAGCCTCATTAACATTCACGGACCTACGGAGGAGTCCTCAGACGAAGAAAAAGAGACTTACTACGAACAAGTCGAGAGGGCCCTCAATGCCTGTCCAAGGTATGATGTTAAAATCATCCTTGGGGATTTGAACGCAAAAATAGGTCGGGAGTCGGTATTCAGGCATTACGCAGGCACCCATAGTTTGCATGAGAACACTAATGACAATGGACTTCGAGTCTTAGAATTGGCAGCATCGAAAAACATGGTCGTTGCGAGTACCAGGTTCCCGCGTAAAGATATCTACAAAGCCACTTGGGTATCACCTGATGGAGTCACTCGTAACCAAATAGACCACGTGTTGATAGACCGTCGCCACTACTCGAACTTGATGACGGTGCGAACGTATCGAGGTGCCAATATCGACTGGGATCACTATCTTGTTGGTATAGTTTTCCGAGGGCGGATTACCTTGCGAAGACGCATTGCATCTGCCGATCAGGTTCGAATCAACACGGCTGCCCTGCGCAATGAAAACACCAGTAACACCTTTGGTAATGCGTTAGGACTCGCCCTAGAATCACTTGATTTAGGGAGAGTAAGTCCTGAAGCCAGTATGCTGGGCGTAAATGAGAAGTGGACACGCCTTAAGAATATTGTCATTAGTACTGCCAACTCCATCTTAGGCAGCAGTCGTAAAAATCGGAACGACTGGGTTGATGATGAATGCAAGCTAGCGACTGAACGTAAGAATGTTGCGTACCGAGCAATGCAACAATCTCATAGAACGCGGGCACGCGAAGAGGAATATAAAGAGCTCAGAAGAACAGAAAAACGGCTTCACAGACAAAAAAAATCAGCCTGGAAGAAGAAACTAATCTGTGAAATAGAAAACAGCCGAGAGCGAGGTCCGCACCAGGCGCGGAAGTTCTACCAATCCGTCCGAAACATGACGCAGTACACACCACGCTGCACATACTGCAAGGACGGAGAGGGAAATCTGATCACCGATCCTGAAAGCATACTGGAGCGATGGGAAGTGTACTTTAATGAATTGCTAAATGGTCAGCTCACTGCAGAAGTGGAGGCTCCACTACTTCAAGAAGAATATCCTATGTTGCCGCCACCAAGCATAGAAGAGGTTGAGAAGGCTATAGGCCGGCTTAAACAGAACAAAGCCCCGGGAGCCGATGGCATACCAGCCGAATTATTCCATCATGGCGGGCCAGCCTTACGTCAAGCAATTCATGATATTATAGTACAGGTATGGGAGCAGGAAGAAATGCCAGAAGACTGGCGAAAAGGTTTAATATACCCCATACATAAGAAGGGAGATGTCACAACGTGCAGCAATTATAGAGGTATCACGTTGTTGAGTACCGCCTATAAGATACTCTCCTCTATCCTACAAGACCGGATAACCCCATACGCTAAAACCGTCATCGGACAATATCAGTGTGGTTTCATTCCAGGCAAATCAACAACTGATCAGATCTTTACCCTTAGGCAGGCGATGGAAAAATGTCTAGAATTTAAAATCCCAACATACCATCTGTTTATAGACTTTAAGGCCGCCTATGATAGCATAGCCAGGGTAGAACTTTACAAAGCCATGAGAGAATTCGGCATCCCAAATAAATTGACACGACTATGTAGATTGACGATGACCAACGTAACAAGCCAAGTAAAAATAGCCGGTTTGCTATCCAGACCAATCAACATCTTTAATGGACTCCGACAAGGGGACGGTTTGGCCTGCCTCCTCTTCAACTTGGCGTTGGAGAAAGCAATCCGTGACTCTGGCACGGCAACAAGAGGGACCATCGTCAACAGGTCCAGCCAGTTACTGGCTTACGCAGACGACATCGACATCATCGGAAGAACCGAACAAGCTGTACACGATTCCTTCATCCAGATCGAGTAGGCGGCACAAAATCTGGGGCTGCACATTAGTGAAGGTAAAACAAAGTACATGGTGGCGTCGAATGCGAGAGGATTAGTTGGTCAAACAATCAAGGTTGCGGAGCACGAATTTGAAGTGGTGCAATCCTTTAAATGCCTTGGGTCAATAGTAGGCAGCCCATAACAATATAGAAGAAGAAATACGCGGGCGGCTTCTCAAATCCAACAGAGCCTACTATAGTCTGTCAAAGCTCTTCAAATCCAGAAATCTCACCATAACTTCAAAACTGCTGCTGTACAGGACCATGGTCCTGCCAGTACTCACATATGGATCCGAGACTTGGGTGCTTAGCAAACGGCACTCCGACCTCTTAGCTGCGTTCGAGAGAAAAGTCTTAAGGAGAATTGTTGGCCCCATATGTGAGGAAGGACGATTCCGGAGACGGTACAATCATGAACTGTACGCAATCTACCTTGAAGCAGATATCGTTACAAAAATTAAGCTCGGTAGACTCCGGTGGGCAGGGCACCTAGCTCGCATGAGCGAAGACGAACCTGCTCAGAAAGTTCTTTGTGGTACATTCTATGGTAGACGACAGCGTGGCAGACCATGCTTGCGCTGGAGAGATGACGTAGACCAGGACGCCCGAAGCCTTGGGGTGCGCAGCTGGATGGCGTCAGCTAGAGACCGGGATAGGTGGAGAGACTTGTTGAAAGAGGCCAGGACCGGAACCCGGTTGTCGAGCCGATGATGATGATGATGACAGGCTGGTTCGAAAATGCGCCTCTCCTAACCTAACCTAACCTAACCTATCATGATCAACAACGTTAAAGGTAAAATTAGATTGAATATAAAAGTGCTGCGCAGATTATCAATTTCATCAAAAACCCGTCTATTACTTGAAGACTTAAGATGTTCTATGATGAAACACTTAATGATTTTAAAACCAACCTGAACGAGTTTAAGAACTCTGCGAAAATGTAATCAGTCAATGTTGGTCTTTGATAAATTTATTCAAAGTCAGGTCACGCCAATTTGGATAAAATTAAATAAAATTCTCATAACAAGGTCCAAAATCTGAATACTGAGTTGGAAATCAGTTTCTATAAACAACAACACAAAAAATATATACATATAGGTACAAATTAACTTTATTCAATTCCCATTTGAATTTTCTTTTCTTTTTTAAAATCTCAGGACAACTGGAACAATTAAAATCTGATATTACATATTCAAGTGGGCTTTATCATCAATAATGATCTCGTTAACAGAATAGATTTGCATTAACGAGTTCGTCAATGAGTAAAATAACTCACAGTTGATTTCTATGACTTTCGATTCTGATTATCTGGTTTCTCTTCGATTTTTTTTTGCTGTATACACTCGTAATTATATCAGACTATTCCAATATTGGTTACTTCAAGAGTTGAAGTTGAAGTAGGGTTCTCGATTTACATTAACAAGTAAAATATGGAAATCTGGAAAAATTCAGATTGATGAAACAATATATGTTTGTGGATAGGTACGTGTGTATCTAGCCTATATTTGGACCATTTGTTTTAGTCTTCTGAGGCCAGTTTATGTAAATTCAAAAAAAAAAAAAACAAATGTAATTGAATCTTTTGGTTAAGGAGACTCGCATCCATCTATTCATAACTTGGTTTTCTCTCCAAATATAAAAAAACATGAGATATTTTTCAATAGACCTAAGTTGACTTGTAGTTGAACTGATTCTGCATAAATATGTAAATTTACAATTCGGGTTAATTGTTTCAACATTCTTATGGAGAAAAAGCAAGACAGTGGTTGATAGACAATTTTAAATCATTATGAACAATAGAGAATTTGTGTAGACCTTTTAAGAATGAAAACTCAAACTCCTGATATAAATTTGAAAATTTTTTCGATTGTAATTTCTTGGTCAAAAAGCCAAAAATATCATAATTTTCGGGATCGTTTGGGTATCTCTTTGAATCCTTTTCATAACTCATTCATAAATGCCAGCGGTTGGTTGAAGATGTACACTGTAGTTCTACACTGTTGAGATGGTTTTCTATTCCAAAAAAAATTGGGGAAAATTGGGACTCTGAGGATTGCAGCGAATCGATCATAAATAGGAGGCCATTACGGCTCGTAAGGAGCTTAAACCTTGTGACTTACAAATCTCAACCATTCTTGTGTGCGTGTTACCAGGCAATGGAGGGGACCTACAACTCTCTGCCGATTCCGATTTGACGGTACGACCAAAATTAAGCTCGAGGGTGGATTGATCAGCAGACGGGTATCACAGAGGTAAACTGCTTGAGGGAAGGTATGAGACCACGGTTTCGAGAATGTGGCCATTCAAACGACAATGGTATATGGTATAGGGGGTTTGCTTCAACGAAAATGGACAGTATTAAGTTTTCGAAGCATTACTCTCCACAAGATTTTGTATACCTCATTAAACAATGCTCTAAAAATTTGAGTTTAACGAGCTTAGTATACGGTATTAATGTAATTCCACTTCCGAAGGAGAATTTGAGAACGACTTTGAGAAGCTTGGAAAGATTGATTGAAATTCACATCAGACATAACTTAAAACCATGTCTCATTTCCACAGCTCAACATGCGTACTCTAAGGGAAAATCAGTAGAAACAGCACTTCATTCGCTGGTACGTGGTATTGAATATTCCCTCAAATACAAAGAATACAACCTAGTAGCTTTCCTAGATATCGAAGGAGCTTTCAACAACGTCAGCTACCAGGCGATCACAACAGCAATGAACAAGCTGAAATTAGAGAAATCACTCATAGAACTTATAAGTCTCATGCTCAAAAGCAGGACAATAACTTCCAGCATGAGAAGTTTTACTACCACCAGATCGGTGAATCGAGGTACCCCCCAAGATGGGGTCCTTCCGCCTCTCTTATGGAACATGGTAGTAAACGAACTTCTAACATCAATGGAAGCAGAGGGTTTCATGGTGATTGCTTATGCTGACGACGTTGCAATATCTGTATCTGGGAAACATCCCCAAGTTCTCTCAGAACTCCTACAAAATGCCTTAAATAGGCTAACAAAGTGGGCTAAGCAATGTGGCTTGGACGTCAATCCACATAAAATAGAATTAGTACTCTTTACGAGAAGGTACAAAATTCCTCAGATTAACCCACCCAAGATTAAAGGAATACCATTAAGCATTTCCGACCAAGCCAAATATTTAGGCCTCATTTTAGACAAAAAACTAAATTGGAAGGCAAATATTGATGAAAGAGTAAAAAAGGCTACCGTAGCGCTCTTTACTTGTAAAAAGGCTATAGGATCAAAATGGGGCTTCTCCCCAAAAATAACCCACTCGCTATACACCTCGGTAATCAGACCGATACTCATTTATGGAGTTGTCGTATGGTGGACCGCACTGGACAAGATGGTAAATCTAGATAAACTCATCAAAGTCCAGCGGTCAGCAGGTATGTGCATCACAGGAGCACTTCGCTCAACACCAACTGCGGCCCTGGAAGTGGTTTTAAACCTAACACCTCTTGACATCTTCTCCAAAATGGTGGCAGCCAACTCATACGTTAGGCTTAGAGCCACCTCTCAATGGAACAGTAACAATACTGGTCATACTACCATCTTAGACAATTTCAGATCTATCCCAGATCGCTTAGACTATACCACCCCAAAAATGGTATTCGATAACAACTTCCTTGTTTCCATCCCTTCAAGATCGTCTTGGGAAGAAGAGAGACCCCTGGAAGACAATGCGGTACACTTCTATACAGACGGTTCAAAGACCGATCAAGGCGTTGGAAGTGGTATCTATTCGAAACAACTGAATCTCAGTCTTTCATATAGACTTCCCAATCAATGTAGTGTATTCCAGGCAGAAGTAATGGCGATTAAAGAGGCACTATCCTGGCTCAAAGAAAACGTTATATCTTGCAAGGATATACGAATCTTCTCGGACAGCCAAGCCGCTCTCAAATCTCTCGCGTCTGTCTCCACAAACTCTCTAATAGTCCTCATTTGGGTGCCGGGCCACAGAAACATAACATAGGAACACCACTTGCTACATGCAAACATCTTCTCAAACAATATGCTCTAGAATCAACAAATGCTAGATGGTCACAGGGTACCACCTGCCTGGCAACTAACCAAATATGGCCCATCATAGACCTAAAACGGTCAAAAGGCTTGATCTCCCTGAGCAGACAAAATATAAGCTCTACCATCGGAGTTATTACAGGACACTGCCTCATAGGTAGACATGCTTTGAGGCTAGGAGTCTACACAAATGACTTCTGTAGAAGCTGCATGGACGAGGAGGAAGAGGAAACAGTCCAACACCTTCTATGTACATGTCCAGCACTCTCCAATAGAAGGAATAACTATCTCGGTAATCCCTTCTTCAATAATACCAGTGAACTGGCAACGATCGACACAAAATGTCTCTCTAACTTTATTAAAAGCACGGAATGGTTTGTTTAAATTCATTACTCTCCCATGAGTAACTTCTTTAGTGGTATCACAACGGATCCTTGAGGTCTAAGTGAGTCAACAACAACTAGACAGCCACTTCAACCTACCTTCCTACCTTGAGAAGCTGTGAGTAGATTCGACGGCAAAACAATGAAGTCGATTAGAAGTTTCAGACAAGAGATCAGTTTAAAAAAAATGAGGAATAGAGTCGGAGACAAAACGGAGCCCTGGGGAACACCAGAATTTATTTTGTAAAAATCAGATTTAAAACCGTCTAATACAAAATGTTTTAAGTAGCTTTCGATCTTCCAAATACAGAGTAAGCCATCTAGCGGTTTATTTCTAAATCATAGGTTATTTTGACACTGACAGCTGTTTTCCGATCGATATCTTGACAGCAAGTCAGTATCGAACGAAAAGGGTCACTTTGTTCAATCAAAGTTGGGAAATATTGAAAACTTATTTCCAAAGTGAGTGCTCCTTTGTAGCCCAAACAGTGCATTTTGTGAAAAGAAGTTTTGGCCGAAATGGAGCACCCACCGCGCCTGCTGTACGCAAGGTTGCGCAAAAATTTCGTCAGACTGGTATGCTAGTGAACAACACACATGGTCTCCATCGATCTCAACATTTCACGCACTAGCCTGAGGAGAATTTTGCAAAAAGATCTCGGATTATTCGCTTACAAGGTCAGATGGCGCTACTGCGAAGCCAGCCGAGGCAGCCACTTGAACGACCCTGTGTTCCATAATTAATGGGAATGTTTGCTTCTAATAATTAAGCCATAATACATGGAAAAAATTTAGTTTTGTTCATTTCATTGCATTTTCAAAAAGAAACTTTTATGTGGCCCATCCTTTAAATATTTTTTGAGCTGATAAAATTGATCAGCGATTCCATGGCCTTGGGAGAGAGGCACGTAAGTGCAATTGGTCACTGATTTTAGTGACAGACTGGACAAATGCTGTTTTGCCATCGATGAACACCTCTTCAGTAGAATTGGGGTTATACCATTACCATCAGGACTAGCAGATTTGTTTATATTAGTATGTATCTCGAAGGGCTCTTCCCAGCAAGAGGCAGTAAGCCACTGTAAAATTTTTTTTGCAGCGGCTGAGAATCGAACCCAAAACTTTTTGCATTGCAGTCCAACGCACTAACTATTATGTCAATTGAAAATCCTTTTAAAATATAGAAGAATCAAAATCTCTCTTTAATTTGCGAGGTGAATTTTTTTCCGAAATTAAATTCTTAAAACAATTATAAAATGTTTATTTTTGTTTAATTTTATTAATAAAATTATTTCACTGTTAGATTGTGCACTTTCCATGAGATTCCTTAATATAAGACGACAGCGCTACTGAAATTAACACCTTAATCCAAAGGATGAAAAATTGTTTTGGGAGTTTAACGCAAGATTAACAACTTTAATTTTGTCCAGCTTGAAGTCCTTAGGAAGCTTCATTTTCTTGTCGAATGAACCAAACCACTCTATCATAACTTCAATACAATTTTTGCATTATAAGATGTAGGCTGAAACTTAAGAATATTGTTGCCAAAATTGAAATATTTAATCCTGCTCTAGTGTTCGTCTAACAGAAAATGTTCTATATATCATTTATGTGCGAAATTTCTGTCTTTGGAAACTATACAACTAACATACTAATGTTTGCCAAAGGCAAGTGTTCCCCTAAAGGGGGTGTCCATGTCCATAGAGGGAGATTTCTCTGTACAAATTAGTGATTTGTATCAAAGCAATCCTTCGCCCTTCTTATTGTTGTTGGGGGTAGCAGCAAAATTCTTATTGTTGGTACTAGCAGTAGCACTGTTGATTAGATATTTTTAGGACTTCTAAGTTTTGAAATAAAATAATAAAGCTGAATGTCTATACGGTGATGCAAATTTTCTACAAAAATCATCAAGGTTTTAAAATTTAAAAAAAAAATTGAAAAGGTAGGTACGAGTATATCAGATGATAAGACCTTTTTATAAAAGTCTTTTGAGTTGTTGTCGATAACAAGCTTTCCTTTAAGAGTAATTAGTACACAAATGCCTACCGATATATTCAGACCCGAAACCCACAAGTAGATAAAGGTTGTACAATCTATAAAATTAAAAAAATTGCGGGGAACGAGGAGCGTTTGCATTTAATAAAGGCAACAGGGAGGCCAAAAATATTATTACGGAGAGATAAACGGAAAATAATTGCTAAAATTAAAAAAAAAAGAAACCATGAATATCCCCAAGAGCTTTGGCAAATGAGCATAAATTGGAGAGTGTGGAGTTGATGTTTTTCATGGGACAATTGTAAAAATGCTCCTGAATCACAAATATCCTTCAAGAATTGCACGAAAGAAACCATTGCTCTCAGAAGACAACAAATTCAAAAGAAAAATATTCCTAACCCTGGTGAGTACTGGGGTGACGTTATTTTCTATGATGAAACTAAAGTTTACTACTGAGCAAAATAGCCATTTTTCGCCACATTACCATCAACGGCACTGACATAAATGTCATAATGAAATTGAAATTTAGCTCGAGAATAAATGTGCCACACAATTATTTCAATTTAGTGCTAAATTTTGACAGCTAAATTTTTGAGAGCTAGAATCCCTGTACCGCATGAGAAAGAGAGAGGTTCGACGCAGTGTAAGACGTGATAAGCGTAATCACATCAACGCTTTGGCCCAGCAAGCAGAAGATGCTGCTAACAGATGCGACAGTAGAACCGTCTACAGCATTACAAAGGAACTGGTTGGAGCTCGCAGTTGCAAACAACACCTTGTAAAAGACTCAGACGGCTCGCTACTTAGTTCGGATGAGGATCAGCTGAGAAGGTGGAAGGACCATTTTGCGTCGGTATTAAACCGAGTTACCGCAAGCAATGCGCAACTGATACCTGCTGAGCCGACAGGAACAACAAATTCCCGAATCCGCACTGCACCCCCCAGTAGAGATGAGATCCGCAACGCAATCAAAGCACTGAAGACCAACAAAGCGGTAGGACTTGATGGCATTCCTGCAGAGCTTCTACAAGCGAACGACATCGAGCGAACTCCTGCATCCACTCATTAAGAAAGCTGGGGTCTCCGAAGGATTTCCGAATGAGTGGAAAAAGGGAATGATAGTCAAGCTCCCTAAAAAAGGAGACTTAACACAGTGCGAAAACTGGAGGGGGATTTGCGTCCTGCCTGCCGTTGCAAAAATATTAGCGAAAATAGTACTGGAACGCATCAGGGAACATCTAGAAGTCACACTCGATGCCGAACAAGCAGGTTTCCGCACTGGATCCTCATGCATTGATCATATCAATACTTTAAGGATCATAATTGAGCAGTGCGTCGAATACTCGTATCGATCACCACTCCACCTGCTATTCATCGACTTTGAGAAGGCTTTCGATAGCGTAATAGAGAATTTATGTGGCATGCTTTACGCAGGAGGGGTATCCCGGATAAATTAATAGCTATTATTAAGACAACTTATGATGGATCCAAATGTCACGTTTTGCACAAAGGGTGGCTGTCAGAAGAATTTGAAGTCCAAAGTGGAGTCAGACAGGGCTGCATTCTGTCACCAATATTGTTTCTGTTGGTGATAAGCGATGTACTGCGAGCGGCCTTGACGGGAAACGGAGGAATTCGATGGACTCTGACGTCTCACCTGAAACATCTTGACTATGCGGACGACGTATGCTTGCTCTCTCATAGGATCATGGATCTCCACCAAATGACAACAGGGGTGGAGAGAGAAGTAGAAATCGTAGGGCTGAAAATCAACTCCGGCAAAACAAAGATGATCAGCGTAGGAACCACGTCATCTTCTTCTTCTTCTTCCTTTGATTCGGCGCTGTTATGATCTCGATGTGGAGGGGATCATAACTCTCCCACGTATCTGCTTCACACTAGTGATCCGCCTGTGGGGTTCGCCGGGTTGACCTCAGAAATCGGCGGCAAGCCTCCCGGTTTTGTATTGTTCCATTTCTGAGGCCAACTGAATGCTGGTGTTTTTGCATTTGTTTGTACCAGGAGTGTTTAGGCCTACCTTTCTTTTTATTCCGAATTGGAACGTTGTATGATATTGCCTTTTTGACGGGGTTCTCAGGATCTCTCCTTTGTACATGGCAATACCAACTGAGTCGGTCGTGTTCAATTTTTTGGGAAATGGTATTCTTAACATGAAGGCTTCCCCTTTGTAACTCCTGCTGTCATACGAAGCATCTTCATCTCAGCTGCCGTTAGCTTACTCTCATACTTTTTGTACATTGTCCAACATTGTGAACCGTATGTGAGTGCTGGACGCACAAGTGAAGTGTAGAGCTTTCCTTTCAGCTTAGGGGGCATTTTTCGGTCACAGAAGATAGCAGAATTTTCCCGCCACTTCATCCACCCTACGCTTACGCGATGATTGATATCGTCATCACAAGTAGCTTCGTTATTTATCATAGACCCCAGATATTTAAACTTTTCACACTTGGGAAGCACTACTCCATTAAAATAAATGTCTGGAATAGGCCTGTGTGGATCAGAAAACGGGCAGCATAGGTATTCTGTCTTTTTCGCGCTTATGCGGTACCCACTTCCTTCTAGAACATCCACCCATACGTCAAGTGCTCGTTGTAGGGATATCGGGTCTTCACTTATGATGGCTCCATCGTCAGCAAAGAATAACTGATGTACTTTTGGATCCGTCACTTTGCCTTCAAGCAGGTAATCAAGAACTGTAATAAAGAGCAGGGGACTCAAGACACTTCCCTGGTGTACACCTACTGTGATTTCGAATTCTTCGGTGACTCCAGCTGCGCATCTTACTTCAGTAACTGCTCCATCATACATGTCCATAATTATCCGCACATAGGTTTCTGGAACTCCTCGTTGCCTGAGGGCCACCCTTATTAGAGCTCGTGGTTGCCGTCAACCGAACCACGTCATCTTCTCTCATAAATATTTCTCAACAACCGGTAAAGAAAGTACAGAGCTTCCAATACCTTGAAAGTATCATCTCTACCGAGGGTGGTACCGAACAGGATATCAGCAGTCGAATCGGGAAGGCAAAGGCTGCTTTCGGTATGCTTCGAAATATATGGAGGAATAACTCTCTTAGCTTAACAACCAAGCTACGGCTGTTTCGATCCAACGTCGAATCCGTGTTACTTTACGGTTGCAGCACTTGGAAAGTAACAGTAGGTGTCACTAAGAAGCTGCAAACGTTTATTAATAGATGTCTACGAAACATGCTTAGGATTTTCTAGCCCAATCGTATATCAAACGAAGAGCTCCTGAGGAAAACGGGTCAGGAACCTATTGTCTCTATTATACGACGTCGAAAGTGGCAGTGGATCGGACACACGCTTCGAAAAGGCGACAACTGTATTGCGACTCATGCAATGCAGTGGAATCCGCTCACTCAAGAAAGAAGAAGAGCTGGACGACCGAGAAGCTCATGGAGAAGGACAGTCGAGGAGGAGTCAGCCCAACTATGCAAGAGTTGGAGGGAGTTGCGACTCATATCTAGGAACCGAACACGATGGCGAGCTGGCGTTGTGGAAGCCCTATGCCCCACTAGGGGTCCCCCACGGACATAAAAGGTCTGAGGACCTAAGTATTAAGTAAGTAAATTTTGACAGATAAGTTATGTACAGGTCGGAAAGAAATTTTGAGTTTTAAGCTCGAGCAGCGTACTTCTCGGTTAAAATGCTTAACATAATTTTAGCTTGGCTAAATTTTGGAGAGAATTTTGTATGGGAGATAAAATTTAGCGCGATCTGCGTACTAGGCTTTACAATCTAATCTGAACTTCTGTTCAATTTAACGTAGTTTATCTAAATTGGATGAATACAAATTGGAAGAATTGAACGTAGTTGCTATACCTATGTGAAGTTAGATAAACAGTTGTTTTTGTTCTCTTTCTATTTTAAGCAAAGAACAAACGAAACAATAGGTTCGTTCGTTCAACTTTACCCAGGGTTGACCCAGGTTTTCTTGACAACCCTCAGAGTTGTCAACAAACTTTGAATTTGTTATAAATTAGTTTTAAAAATGAACGAAAACAATTTCGCGTTGTTGCTGAATGTTTTATCTGATAAGTACAACAAACATTTAATTGTAAACACAAGCAATAACATGCAACATGCAATTTGCCAAACGGCAACAAAAGAAAAAGATTTATGAAATCTCATATGAATTTTGACAGTTTGGTCGTCACCTGAAATCGCCCCAGCAAAATACCTACATCCACTTCAGGGCCAGTTCAGGGCGACCCCAAGTCTAAAAAAACAGAATTTACTCACCAGGGTGACTTCAGGTTTTTCTAAAAAAAAAAAAAAAGATTTGCGGCGACCCCAGGGTGACTTCCGGGCTCAACGAACAAACGTAATGTGAAGTGATTGTTGAACTGAGGTTTAAACGGCAGAACAGTGTCGTTTAACTTAAAAATCAGAATGAACTCTGTTCAAGGAGGTTTAAATGACACTGCAAAACTAAATTTATTGTTGAACTGAAGTTTAAACCAAAAGTGGTATTTAAAATTCCACTGTGAAATATACTATACAGTCGAACTTCCATAACTCGAACTTCCTTAAGTCGAATTTCTCTATAACTCAAATTATAATTGTGAACTTTGCGTTTTCCACTTTGCCCTCCATAATTCGAACTTCTGTAACTCGAATTTCTCTCTTTTTCGAATTTTTCTGATTGCGTTTGATGGTAAAATATCTCTTTAACTCGAACTTTTCCTCTAAATCGGGAAAATCTCTTTTATGAACTTAAAATTTTGAAATCCAATTTAGTCTACTTGAAATTTTGCACTGAAAAGGGAAATGCCTTTTTTTCATGGCTAGTTTATTCTTCAAAATTTTGTATTGAAAGAAGGTAAGCATTTCGGAACATAAAGATTCGAGTATGTCGGGAAGAAAATTGAAGCAACTTACTTTTGCACAAAAGCTAAAGATTATCAGTGAAGTAGAATGTGGTGCTAAAAAGAAAAATGTCGCCATAAAATATGATTTACCTCCAAGTACACTTTCCACTATACTGAAAAATAGAGAAAATATAAAAAAAAAATGCTGAACTTCTGAAGTATGATAGTGTTGACAGGGCTGTCTCAAAATGGTTTGCGGATGCAAGGAATGTAAATCTTGCGGTTTCAGGAGCAATCATAAAAGAGAAGGCTAAGAGCTTTGCAACTGTATTGGGAAAACTGATTTTGTTGCAAGTTCAGGTTGGCTTGACAAATTTAAAAAAAAAGGTAAGTTTAACGAGACAATAAAAAAAGTTTACGTTAACGTTTTTTCTAATAGAAACGGCATTATTCAAAAAATTCTTTCGAAAAATGGCTAAACCAATGGGACAAAGTGTTTTCCAATCAAAAACGAAGTCTCTTGAAGTTCGTTGACAATTTTAGCGCACACAAATCAATAACAAATTTAAAGTCTATTAAGCTTGTTTTTTTTTTAACTAAAAACATGACAGCAGCCTTACAGCCAATGGACCAAGGGTGATACAAAATTTAAAGTGCTTTTACAGAAAGCCAATCATCTGCAAAATTTTGGCATCACTTGAAGAAGGGAATGTTATTCCCTTACTTACTAGATGGTATAAAAAATGCTTCAATGTCATGGACCTGCGATTTAAGGATCTCGGCAATTCGAAATTGTTTTATCAAAGCTGGATTTGGAAAACATTCTCTATAGGATGAAGAAGGCGATGTTTGTTTGGCAGAGCTAAGAGTCAATGGAATACACGACGAATTTGGCATGTCTGAACCTGAGTTCAGAGAAATGCAAGAGCAATTTTCACAAGTACATAATGCACAAGACATGGGATGCAGCCTTCAGGAATACATAAACTTGGACAGCGATATTATTGTTTATCACATCCAGTCTGATGCAGAAATTCTGCTTTCGGTATCGCAAGTATCTGAAGTGAAAATCGTTAGTGACGATGAAGTAGACGGTGATGTTAATTGGGATGAAGATTTAATTGTGCAGCCTAGACAAGCTAACGTTTATAAAGCTTTTGAAACAATACGGCAGGAGTTGATGGTTGCATTAAAGACCTTAAATTTAGATGCTATGTTCACATTTTTATTACAATAGAACTTAGGCCACATAATATTAATTGCAGTTTTTGCCTTGCTGACTTTTTCTTCTACATGTGGCCGCAAATTTAGATTATAACTTAAGAAGAAACCTAGGTACTTGAATTCTTGCACCACTTCTGTTGGTTGGCCTGCCAGATGCCGGTTTTCTATCGAAGGTCTTTTACTTGCCGTGTTCTGAAAAACCATGATTTTTGATTTCGACGTGTTTATCTTGAGATCCCAAGTGTCACAGTAATTCTTAAGCATATTAATTTGGAGCTGTAATGAAAGGGGGTTATCTGTTAAGATTACTAAGTCATCTGCATATAAGAGTGTTTTTATGTGTACACCTCCTACTACAACACCACCAGGCAGATTATCCGATACATCGTTAATGAAAAGGGAGAACAGAATTGGACTGAGAACGCAACCTTGGGGAACTCCAGTCTCGGTGGCAAAGGAATTGGACATATCGCTACCATTCCAAACTGGCGCTGGAGTACTAGTTACTAGTTTTTTGTAGATGTTGAGGAATTTCGTAGAAACACCTAACAAACTTAACTTATATATAAGTGAGTTTCTATTGACAGTGTTATGCAGCCCTAAAATCAACAAAAAAAGCATGTTACAAATTTTCTAACTATGGTTTCCAGCGCAAAATTTTTTTCCACAGTTGACAGTCCAACACGAAAACCCCCTTGAAAGATACTAAGTCGATTATTATGTTCTACCCAGCTCGATAAGCGGTTGTATAATTTTTGAGCAAAGATTTTTCTTAAGCTGCAGAGAATTGATATACCTCTATAGTTTTCAACCTAAGATACTCGTGCATCTCCGCTTTTTAAAAATCTTCTAGTTAAAATCGGAAAAATGATGGATTTTAAGAATAAACTTGGAACATCCTCGTTTCGAAGCAATAATAGCGACTCGTGAAAGTTAGCAGTGCTATTTTTAAAAAACTCAACTGGAATCCCATCAAGTCCACACGCCTTGTTGTTTTTCATATTTCTTAGGGCATTAACCAGCTCATTTAAACTAATACTCGTAGGTGCATCAAGTTCGTCATCAACAACCTTCGGCAGTGCGTATTGAAAGAGAAATGGAGATGTTCTTCTAGTTAAAAGTCCGCCGAAATAAGAAGCAAACGATTCTACTTAAACTGTTAAAGCTGTTTTCGATTTGCAACGGTCTAGCCTACGAACTCTCTGCCAAAGAAGCTTCGAATCTTTGCAGTTAAATAACTCTGTAGCGATTCTTTTGTAGTATTGATTTCTCTTAGTCTTACAAATGGTTTTATAATCTTTATTACTTGAGATGTAAAGCTTCCTAAAAAAGTACTATTTTTTTTGCGGAAAAGATTTAGTAGAGAGAAGGATTTTTTTCTATATCTAACGCATTGCCAGTCGTACCATTCTTCTTTAAACTTCTTAATAATGCCATTGTTCTTTGGAGAGGATTTTTTGATTATATCATGCAAAATATCCATTATTTGTTCGCTTGAAAGATTTTGAAGAGTGGGACAGAGATTGGTTTCATCGAAAAGTTTACGTTTATATACATCAAGATAGTTATCATTCCATTTAAGTTTTTGTATTTTTAAACCTGTAGATTGCGGAGCTAACTGAGAAAACTGTAAAACAGTTTTAACAGGCATATGAGAAGAGAATGTCTCTGCAAGCACCTGAAAGTCCGTTTTTTAATGTAATTTACGAAATTGAGTCTTTTTACAAATCGAAATGTAATGAAAAAAAACGTCAGCGAATGATTACTGACTTTTTTCAAAGTACTCTTAATAACATAAAGTTAAATTAAATAAAATAAATACATTTTTTTTTATTTCCTTAAATCGAAGTTTCTACAACTCGAATTTATTTTCTTTCATTTTTAAAGTTCGACTTATGGAAGTTTCATTGTACCTTAATTTAATTACACTTATGTGGATTTTGCTCTCTTGCCAGATTTTGCATTCCTTCAACAAAAAAAAATCGACTTTTTGACAGAGATCAAAATTTTTGAAATCCTCATTTGAAGAAAAATGTACACGTACTATATGAAACATGTAGGTGAATGCACACACACCAAACAAAAAAATTTCGATCCGGTATTGAAATCCCTAGTGTGTAAAAGAAATCTACATACATTAATTTATCTTGATCTATGAAGTTTATATGATAATTTGTGAAGTAAAGTATGTAAATTAGGTATTTGGTTTTATTGAATTATGTAATTAAATAAACTTAAGCTAAAATTCTATAAGCTAAAGCTGTTTAAAGTAATCTTTTTTTTTTAATTCACATACAGTGAATCACAAAAGTAAGTAAGCACCTCTTAGTTTAAAGATCATTTCCTTCAAATAATCGATAGTAATGTCAAAAAAGAAACTTAATATTTTTGTCTGTAATTGATATGTATATTTATATGAAGGTTTTTTTATAATACAAACTCTATTCTATATACTACTGAAATAAATCAGCCAAGTAGAAGACTTAGCACTATTATTGAACTTAACAAAAATTGCGTATTGACAAGGTCCTCACAAGTCAACTGATGAGCCCATGTGAGATCACCCGGACGCAACGCCAATTTTTGTGGACAAAAGGCCAAAAAAGCTAATTTGAATTGTAATTGATATGTATTTCGAACTAAAAAATAACATTTCAAATAAAAACATGAGAAATATTCGACTTAAACTCAAAAAATTAACAAATTTATACCACAAAAGTAAGTAAGCAGTTCAAATAAACCTTGAATTCATTACAGTTATTTTGTAAATCTTAGGTATCCATTTAGTACTTCGTTGGATACCCTTTGGCTTTTATAACTGCGTCCATACATCGAGACATTGAGTTAACCAAATTTTGTGTAACGTTTTGTCGAATTTTAGACCATTCATCCTGAAGAACACGCTTTAAATCATATTTCGTCATGATTTCATGTTTTCTTACTTGTCGGTCAAGATGTTTCCATAAATGTTCAATGACATTTAAGTCGGGCGACTGTGGTGGTGATTTGATCTGGATTCGGACGTTATAAAGCAGCCATTCTTTGACAACAGGTGAGGTATGTTTAGGATCATTTTCTTACTGGAAGACAAATGACCTACCCATACCAATCTTATTGGCACTTTTCTGAAGGTTGTTCTTTAAAATATTCAAATAGTGGAACCTATTCATCAAAGAATCTATAAACACTAAATTGCCGACACCAGATGCTGCCATGCGACCCCACACCACATTTCCACCTCCGAGCTTCACGGTTCCTGTATCCTGACATGTTCGATGATTCGAGCTCTGTGTTTTTTTTTCTTCAAACTTTTCCGCGTCCATCTAAGCCGTGGATATTAAATTAGCTTTCATTGGAAAAAACAACTGTGTTCTAAAATTCTGCTCGTTTAGATTCATGGGTTTTTGCATAGAAGAGCGGCTTTTGGCGATTTATTTTCCTTATGTAAGGTTTCTTTCTAATGTTGCGACCAAGATAACCGGGTTGGTAGAGCACTCGTCGAATAGTTTGAGGGTTACATTCACCCATATTCTGAAACTCGTATTTATGACTCGTATTCGGCTACAGTCGTATCTTGTTATTCCAAGAGTCGAACATCCGACTTCACTTGTACTAATATTGAGAAACGAAAAACATCGCATACGACTGTTCCTACGACTGTAGTCGAATACGAGTCATAAATACGAGTTTCAGAATATGGGTGATTATTTATCTGTTTCTTTGGCTATTTCTGCTGATATCTTTGATGCGCTTACTTTGGGATTCCTCTTCACTTTCCTAACAATAATACGGCTTTTGTGTTGATTGAGCTTGTGAGAACCTCCATTTCGAGGGTCATTTTGCAAACTTCAAATATTATTATATTTGGTTATTATTTTGTGTATAGTAGATGGACTTTTGTTAACAATTTTACCATTCTCGCACCCCGATTTATTTTCCAAATAGTGTTTGATTATAAGCTAAGTTGATTACCAACGAAGATTATGATGAAATAAGAAAATTATTTCAATTTTAAGCCGAGTGATTGAATTAAATTCAATTGAAAGTTTTTTGCGACCTCAACTCCATAGTGCGTTTCGCCCAGGTACGACAGTGGGCTCATCGCGCTCATTGCATCTTAGAAGGGTACGACAGCATCTAACTGATGAGTCCACTGTCGTACCTAGGCGAAACGCACTATGGAGTTGAGGTCATAAAAAACTTTCAATTGAACTAAGTTGATTACCTCTTGTAGCCATTTCCTTTTATTTATTAATAATTAATCTTAAACTGAAAAAAAAATATAGAAAAGAGAGATAAGCAACCAAAAACTAATAAAAAGTCGAAGTTAACTACACCATTAAATATTTAACCTTAAAATGCCGCAGGTGCTTACTTACTTTTGTGGTACCTATAGAAAAGGCAGTTAAATGTTCACATGCTACAACATTCGAATAAACTTAAGCTAGAATTTTATAAGCTTAAGCTGTTTAAAGTAATCCTTTTTTTAATTCACATAGGTATAACAAAGCTTAAGCTAGAACTGTCTAGCGTTAGCTACTAGCAATAACTATGACTAGTTAACTTGAGTTTCTTCCAAAATTATCTTTTACTTTTTTATCACAAGCACAAAGCCTTGCATGCAGAAGAAATTAAAGCCGATATTTTCGATAAATATTTAAGTTTCACTACCTACTTCTCACCTTTCTATTAACTACCTAAATAAACTTCTATCTATTTAATTATTTATTTTTTTTTTTCAGACAGACAGCAGACAAGAGAGATTTGTTTTGTGAGCTTCCTACAACACAGCTCGCCAATTAGTAAATCTTGTAAGAAAATTATGCTCCTCAAATTACTATACTACACATTCAGCCCCCTCACCCTTGCCTTCCCACTGGATTTGGTTGGATAGCTTCACAGCAGAAAAGATAGACGAGGACGACACATGAAATTACACTATACCTACGATCTTTACGAACAACACAGCCACAATCCCTTTCAACAGTGAACGGGAACGTAAACGTGAACGAACATCATTATAACAAAAGTTGAGCGTGTGGGATTCGTTACGTTTTCTTTCGTTCTGGGTGAAGGAAGAGGTAAATGTGAATGTGATGTTGAAGACCCTCAATGGAATGTATGGAGGTGTAATTAAGATTTCAATTTAAAATAATTGCACAAAATTTACCTTTTCGTCAACAGGAAGGGATGACTCACTGGCTCAACGCAAATTCACACACGTAAAGGTATGTCCTTCTTCTTTGTGTCGTGTATTTTTTTTTTTTTTGGTATTTGATGGAATTCTTCTTCAGTTTAATTCCCTGGTTTGAATATTTATATTTTTTTCTATTTCACTGATTTTTCACTTGACTCGCTTAACTTTCAAAAAGCAAAATGCATTTGTTGTACTCGTAATTTGTATGATCCTCTGCCACGTTCAGCAAATCATGCACTACACTGAAGGGAAGGAATCGTTGTAAAAGTTACCGCGACTGTGGCACTTAAAAAAAAAAAAACTCCAAGACTTGAGCGAGACTTTTTTTTCTGCACACAAATTCCAAATTTTCGGCAAAATGTATAAATAAACACCATGTACAGTTGTTGGTGGTGGTGTTGATTTGTTGGAAAATTCACAATGATTTTCGAATTATTTATATTTTCATCATTTCCTCCATAGGGATTTTCACTAAAAACCTTCACCGAAAGCAAAACACACACACACGTCACGGCACATACCAGAATATCAAACAAAACTGTATTATTGCGAAATTCCAGAACTCAAAGGAAAAATTACTCTGGTGTTTCTTTCCTCTGTTGGTATGGCTGGCTACCACAGTTACACAAAATTAAAAAAAAAAGTAAGGCTCACCTTGCCAAATAAAACAAGTACCATTCTACCATTCACTCAACAAGAAAAAGAGGTATATTTTAAGGACAAAACCGGTTTCACTTCCAAACGAATTAACCGCCCGAAACAAACTAAACTCGGTGTCGTCGTTCGAGTCGTTCAATCCGAAACCAAATGTGCATGGAAGTTCCAGGAAAATTGTTTATCGTGGGAATTTGGAAATTGGAATTACACAAGACAAATTCTGACACTTTCCAGGAGCACAGCCGATTTTGGAATGAAAATAATAAAAACATGAAAGCAGCTTGTGGATCTTGGAAGGTTGGAGATGTGTTAAAAAAAATTGTTTATTTGCGATGCATTTTACCATTGTATATAAAAAGTTTATATACAATGATTTTACGATGGGTTTAGATTGTTGATTGAATTCAACGATTTGTGGCAAAAGTTAAATAATTTTTTCGTCTTATCCTCTTTAGTACAATTTTCTTACCAATGATTGTAAGATTAATGAATTTCAATTAATTTGTATGAATGTATGATTTGTTTCTCATTTTGAAACTGGAAGTGTGGAAAGTTTCTCCTATGTTTATATGTGTTGGTTGAGTACAAATAGAAATTGAGCTCCACTCATTATCAAAGTCCAAAGAGAAATTACCATGAGATTAGTTAGTTCTCTTTTTTTTTAAATAAATTCCAATTATTCTCTTCAGTTGTTATCTCTTTCTAACTAACAAGAAAAACATATGGCTCACGCGGCGGACAGCTGTGGCAAGCGATGCCCGCATTCGCTTTCGCCCGCAATCCAATAACGCTTCCGCTTTAGTTTGAAAAAATGAGTGAAACGGAAAGGTTAATCAGAGCGGTGCGTGCATATCCATTTCTTTACAATACTACACATGCTGATTATAAAAACTCGAGGAAAAGAGAGGAGGCTTGGTATAATATATCCGAAAGCTTTAATGGAAAATGTAAGAAAATCTATAAAAAGTATTGCTGTTTTGTTATTATGTATTATTGTATCTCAATATTTGGATTTGCGGGATTTTTTTGTTCTTTTATCTGTTGGACTTGGAGTATCTATGGAGTGAGTTGCGAATTGCGATGCCACACTTTTCTGCACTGTTGAAGTGTGTGTCGTGTCGGTGTGTGTTATACATATTACTTCAAATGAGTATTTCACTCAATCAGAGCTGTCTGTCTAGTATTTGATTGAATTGCTTGTCTACAGCCTAGTACGCAGATTGCGCTAAATTTTATCGCTAACATTTTTCTCCACACATCAGCTAAAATCCAAGCTAAATTTTGACATAAGAACCTTGTGGAGAATATGTCACAAAAACTAGCTGTTCTCTGAATGAAATATTTGCAAAGATTTAAAAGAATTTGTTTAAAAGTATGATTTTTTAAGAATTATGAATGATCAGCTCTTTTCGCCAGACAAATCTTTCTAAATGTATTTTGGTATGCTGTTTTGCGAAACAACCCAAAATTGTTGATTAAATTGCAAAAAAAAAAACATTTAAAAAAAACGCAAAATTTTAAAGTTTTTCGCAATTTAGTCAAACATTTTGGGGTGTTTGGGCAAAATGGATTTCACATTTAGATTCAGCATACCAAAACACATTTAGAAAGATCAGATCGATCAAAGGAACTACATATTATTTTGTCTTTGTCTGTCGCTGTTGGCATCAGGATTTTGTATTTGAAACCTGCATTGCACATTTACCTATTGAAATAAATGTTTTTTTCATTAACCCACTTTTTGACATTATTTACATTTTCGGAATACAGTAAAACCGGTTATTTGAAGCCTCTCTTGTCTTTAATTCCACTTGTCTACAACAGAGATAGAATGATATCGATACTTTCCCGTAAGAATGTATTAAGCGACATTTTTAAAATTGTTCAGGAAAAAAAAAAAAAAAAACGTCTCATTTAGTTATTTGTTTGTGTATTTTATTTGAAAAAAATACAAAACTTGACATCATTGCAAAATCGAAATTTTAATCAGATAAGAAGTGTTTGTCGCTTAGTACATTTTCGTGGTCAAAACATTGGCGCTTGATACAATGTTAAATGTCGCTTACGATGACAACAACAAAAAAACACAAAATAAATGGGAAAAAAGTAGTAGCCTACTTGATAGAAAAATATTTAAAAGCAAAGACAACCATATCGCACATGTAGTTCAAAAGTGACACAACTCAAAAAACGCAAGTTTTGAGTTACTATCAAAAAAAGTTCCATAGACTTCAGCCCAACATATTTATTAAAAGTACATTTAACTAGATTCAATAGTTTTTACGCCAGATGACACTATGTCGTTTTAAATGTTTCAAATGAGGTCAAACTACCTTTGACAAAATTGACACATTTTTAGTTGTTACCTGATCTTCTTAGCGAACTGGTGTGCCAAGATAAAATCAAAAGTGCCTTATTTTGAGTTGTGTCATTTATGTGTTCAAAACTTTAAAATTGCGGTGCTTTAATTTGAGTTAGGACACTTTTGTTGATCTCTAGGTGAAGAAAATTTTGTTTTATTTTGAGTTAAGCCACTTAAGTTGAGTGAGGTCAATATGAATACTTTGTTTTATTTTGAGTTATGTCACTATTGAAGAATGAACGATTGAGATTTAGAGTTGTGTCTCTTTTGATGATTTATTAAAAATTTAAGTTTTTTAAGATTAAATAAAGACAAAATGGCTTTAGTTCTAAATAAACTTTTTTATCTGTATGTCGCGAATATTTGTATATGCATAGTTCCTAAATAATGTCTTTTTTGACACATTTTTCGACCTTTTTTTGAGTTATGACACTTTTGTTGTTTGAATTTTATAAATAAATTTTTTTTAGCAATTGAAGCAGATTAACAATGCATTCAATGAGTCGTGCCAGATTTATGGTGCTAATGGCAACCCACAATTCACAAGCTGATTCATATGCAATATATCCCAAGCCAAACGATGATTTTTCGCTTCAAAATCAAGAAAGCCAGCAAACAATCCACCTGCCCGATCACACAATAAGTCCTGATGAAAGTAATGATGAAGGTAATGTTTTGTGCAATTTAGATAACCACATGCAAATGGCAGCCGAAAACTCACAAATGGATACATCTGCAATTAATTCATTGAGCGAGGGTTCGATCGAAAATATAGAAAACCAGCAAACTGAATTCAATTATTCAACCACAGCTCAAGATTTAACCGACCAGCCCAGTACATCAAATCGGGAAGGAACAAATTTTTATGAAATTTCATATGACTCAGAGTGCCCCACACAGATTCGTTTAACTAAGCTTAAGCAAGTAAACTACAGCATTTCTCCTGCAGACAGCGATGAAAGTGATTTAGACGACTCAGATGCAGATCCTCATTTCCATCATAATTCTTCTGACTTTGAAGGCACTTCTTCCAACATTGTAGGCAGTTCTTCGGACGCCGAGTCGGTAGAAAATAAAGAAAAAAAAGTGAAAAAAGGAAGAAAAACGGAACGAAAACCTGCAAATTGGACTAAAAACAAAGTTAAGCTGTTAAGAAACTCTGGAAAAGCCTATGTGTCATCATCGAAGACTAAGAAACAATTTTCTGCGAAGAAAGTGCGTTTACCATGTGGAGAAAAGTGTAGATTGGGTTGCAGTGCAAAAATTAGTGACAGAACCAGGAAAGACATTTTTAAAAACTATTGGGATCTTGCAGATGTGCAAAAACAGAGAGAATTCATTGCCAGACACACTTATGAAATCAAACCAAAATACCGATACTCAAGTACGAATGATTTTAGGAAGTTAAATACAGCATTCTTTTTTGAAGTAAGCACCATTCGTGTAAGAGTTTGCAAGACATTTTTTAAAGCCACCCTTGACATTAATGATAGACCGATTCGAACGGTATTAAAGAAGATAAGTGACACCGGTTTCCTGCAGAGCGAGATGAGAGGAAGGAAAGCATGGGAAACAGCCCAGAGTTGGTCCTGAAACTAAGGAGAGTGTCAGAAATTTTATAAACTCCATTCCTAGAGTAGAATCACACTATTTGAGAGCTCAAACAACACGTGAATTTATTGAGAGTGGTAAAAATCTTGCAGATCTTTACCGTGATTATAAAAAAAATCGAGAGGAACTTCAGCTTCCATTTGCTCAGCCTTCCATGTTCAATCGCATATTTCGAGGAGAGTTTAACATCTCATTTTATATACCAAAAAAAGATCAGTGTGATCTTTGTGAGTCGTTTAAAAATGCAGATGAAGAAGGGAAGCAATCGTTGCTTGAGTTCTTCAATACCCATCAAAAAGAAAAAGAGCTGTCTCGTAAAAGGACTCTGATAAAATAATACGGAATGGTACACACGTTGCTGTGTATGACTTACAGGCAGTTATGCCATTACCAAAAGGACTTATTTCTTCATTTTATTACAAAAGTAAAATGAACTGCTTCAATTTCACCATAAGGCTAGCCGCGCACTAGCAACTTTTAGTTGCGAAACTGCTTGGTTCGAGCAACTAAAAAGTTTGTGTTTTGACACAAACTAAACGATTGCCTAAAATAAGTTCGCCATTTTATTGAACATATAATTATCTGCAAATTCACGGACATTCAACCAAACAGTTCATCTGTTTTCTATAAGTAACCAAACAGTTTCGCAACTAAAAATTGCTAGTGCGCGGCTAGCCTAACTGACTTAAATTTGAAATCTGTGGAGTGTTACTTCTGGAACGAAACAGAAGGGAAACGAGGCGCAGTGGAAATCGGTAGCTGTGTGCTTCATTATATCAAAATGTTGTCGGAAAAAAACAACAATGCGGATTTAGATGTGGTTTTTTACTCAGATAACTGTTGCGGCCAACAGAAAAACAAATATTTGCTATCTGCGTATGCATATGCAGTAAATAAAATCAACGTTCGAAGTATAACTCACAAATTCCTTATAAGGGGGCACTCTCAAAATGAGGGTGATAATGTGCATAGCGTTATAGAAAAACAGGTCAAAAGACACCTTAGATCTAGCCCAATATATTTGCCTCAGCAGTATGTTACTTTGATCCAAACAGCAAAAAAAAATGGTCCACCATATCGCGTTCACGAGCTTACTTACAAGGATTTTTATGATTTAAAAACTCTGCAAGAAGAATGGGGAAGTAGGTTTACAGTTGATACTGATAGGATACAAGTCAAGTGGCATGATATTAAGATTATACGTGTGGAAAAAGAACACCCTTATTCATTCTTTTATAAAACTTCTTATGAAAATGAGGTTTACAAAAGAGTAAATGTAGGTACGCAACGTTAGAAAAAACCAAACTTCAGAAGCTAATAATTTTTCTCTCGGATTGACGCAAGCCTATTCAAAAAAAATTCCATTGGCTGAGAACAAAAAAAAAGACATACAAGATCTAATAAACAAAAACATTTTACCAAAATCTTATTTCGATACATTTTATAAAAACATACTTGCTTTAGATTAAGAAACCTTCTATGATTGTAATATGGATTTCCAACTTTATTTCTTTTTCATTGTAATACATTCATCAAAAATTTAAGATATTTTATAGTTACCTACATTGTAACATTTCTGCATTTCATTATAATTAATTTATTTAGATTTACTTCTTTTATATTTGTATGCTTGTTCTGCTATGAATTTCAAAAAGGCTTTTTATACCTTACCTAAATAAAAACAAAGTTCCTTTATAAAAATGGCCTTTTTCTTACGATGATTTCTTATTTTATCTCATGACTCGTTGAGGTTAAACTTCTAATGAACTGGTATCATCCAAAATTATTCTTAACAATAAGGGTGACTCAAAATAACTAAAAACTAAAAAACTAAGATTTTTGAATTATGTCACTTTTGAATTCCATGTGCAATTGTAATTATTATAAGAAACAAATACTAAATATATCAAAACTGTCACAACTAAATATTTTTTGAACTAAAGTGGCTGAACTCAAAATAATACACCATTTTTTTAATGAAAAAATCACGAAAAATGTCATAACTCTAAAAACGGGAATTTTCATAATTTAAGATGTAAATTGATGATGGTTGTTCTGTATGGTATGATATTAGTGTATTTCCTTCCATATACATTCATTGTTTCATAAATTTTCTGTTTCTATTCTCGTAAAATGGTTTTTCGGCTATACTAAAAAACGAACATTTTTGAGTTGTGACACTTTTGTACTACATGTGCGATCTTGAGTATTATAAGCGACAAAAATGGATCAAGTTCTATTTGGATGAGTGTGCTAACACTGCTAAGCGACAATTTCGGTTAAACTATGTGACATCTAACATTTTTTTTTTGTCGACGTTTGGTTGCTTAAGCCAATAGGATTTTTGAAAATGTCGCTTAGCATAATTTTACTAGCGGATAATACAAATTTAAGGGAGCAACATTATTCCAGTGAGAAAACTTGGTGGTTGCTACAATTTTATTTTCTGTCTAGTTTCTTTTGCATATATAATAGGGCAGTGAAAACCAGGCCAAAATGTGGCGCTTAACTTCTAGTATAGTTCCACATCAAAAAGTCATTTTCGAAAAAAGTGTCGCTTAATACATTCTTACGGGAAGGTATCGATATGATAGAATGTCCCGCTAATTGATGGAAAAGTTTGGGTTTGGTAGCTCTTATAGGGGTTTCATTTATTATAATATATTATGTATGTATGTTCTCTCAAGTCCCAAACGCAAGCCGTTACGTATGCATTATGATTAAATGTCTTTAGCTTTGCTCTTTGTTAAATAGCATCACTTGTTATTCAAAATTGATGCAATTTATCGTTATCTGGCAAAACCTTGAAGACGATTGTAAGAGTCGGTTATTTTAGTCCAATGCGTTTTAAGTTTTCACGATGTCGGTTCTTTTTTCAATTTCAAGATCAGTTTTAACTGATTTAATCTTTAGAAAAGAAGAATCCCTGTAAGTGTTTTTAAAAACAAATCATACAAATTTACTTGAAGCAAAAACTGATATTATTGTGAAAGAATATCACAAAATTTTTTTACCGAAATTTAATTCGCGGTATCGTAACTCATCTCATAATAAAAGTGCTTTAATCATTAAAAAATAGTAGTTGGTTGGAAGGTACATTTGAGGTAAAGTATCCCAGTGAAAATAATATTGTAGAATCGAGTGCCAGGCTTGGTGGGAGGCCTAGTAGACTTTGAAGAATGCTGCGATCGCAGTAAAAGGAGCAAAATAAGAAAACTACAGGACAATGTCTCTCAAGTGTTAATAGATGCAGCAGCATCGACATCTTTGCCAAATGCCTCAAGTTTTGACTCAGATTCTGCTCTTGCCTTGACTATCCAGGCAAAATTGACAAAAACACAATATGAAATTCTAAGAAAAGCTACTAAAGACATTGGGCACGATATCTTCCCTTCTTATAAAAAAATTACAGAAGCAAAAAAGAAATGTTACCCACATAACTTCACTGCAAATGACACCTCCGTCTTTGTCCCTTTGCAAGACTTATTAGATCATACGTGCAAAAGAATTTTACAAACTTTAGACAAATTTTACACCATTAATCAAGACCATAATCTTGTCTTACACTCCAAAAAGGGGTGTGATGGCGCAAGTGGACAAAGCGTATATATGCAAAAGTATGCAAGTTCTGAGGAAGGTGTTTCCGATGAACACTTGTTTTTAACATCGCTTGTGCCTCTTAAGCTCGTCGAAAGAGAAGAAGAAGAAACAGTATGGAAAAACCCACGACCTTCCTCCACCCGCTACTGTCGCGCTCAGATTTTCCTTTTCCGCGTGGAGAGTGAAATAAGAAATCTTCGAGAAACAGAAATAGAGTACGGATACAATGGGTTTCTCATTAAAATTAAGCATATGTTGTACTTCGCAATGATCGATGACAAAACCGCACAAATTGTTATTAATACCTCTTCAAGTAGTAATTGTACGGTTTGCGGTGCTAAGCCATCGGAAATGAACCAAATTTCAAAACTCGGGTTAAAATCATCAAACCTTAATTCACTCAAGTTAGGAATGTCGAGTTTGTATGCAAGGATACGTTTCATGGAATATATCCTGCATCTATCATATAATCTTCCTTTCAAAGCCTGGAGGACATCCCCACTGACTCTGGAAGTAAAAAAGAAACAAAACTACAATACGGCATATACAAAACAAATTTCGAGAAAAATTAGGTTTGCTTGTTGACGTTGTTAAACAAGAGAGTGGAACAACAAACTCTGGCAACACATCATGATGTTTTTTTGAAAATCCCTCAATAACTTCCGAAATTACAAAAATTGATGAAAACTTGATTAAGCGATTCGCTACTATTTTAGAAGTTATATGCTGCAATCATTATATTGATGCAGACAAATTTCACGAATATGCTCTTGAAACTGCAAAAATGGCTGTAGAATTATACCCTTGGTACTATTTACCAGCAAGCGTGCACAAAATTCTTATGCACGGGAAAGAAATAATAGAGTCTTGTGCACTTCCTATTGGCTCTTTATCGGAGGAGGCTTAAGAGAGTCGTAACAAAGATTATCGATTTTTTCGATCCCACACCACAATACGAGGAAGTCTTCACGAACAGCCACAAACGAAGATGTCTTGAATATGCTTCTTATATCATCTGACCCCTTCATTTCGTATTTACGACCAAAACCAAAAACTATGTAATGAGTGAAGAAGCAAAACCTTTACTAAAAACTATTGAATAATTTCTTAATTTGAATTTATATGAATTAATTTTATTTATTTTATGCTATAATTTAATTTCTTTTTTGTTTATTTGAATTGATTTTTTTTGTTAAACTGTTCTTTTATATAAGTATATATACATATAATATTTCAAATTGAATTTATTAACATATATGTATATTTCAAAATAAAATTGAAACATATCATTGATTTTTAGGTAAAATTTGGTGTTTCTCCGTGATCTAGGTTAAATATAAAAAAAAAAACAAAAACTGGTTTTCAGTTTTTTTAATGTCCTTTTTTTCTGAGTAGGCGTGGCAATGGGTGGTCATTGGTGTTGATTTGTCTTGCTATTGGCTACCTTTCCTACAAATTTCATGAAAATTGGTTCAGTAGTTTAGTTTTAATTGGGTTTTTTCCGGTCTCCAATACAAGGTGCCCCACTGTGAGTCGCCGGGCAAGCACCTGTGTCAACATTTTATAATGGCATAATGGTTAGGACTGTCATTAAGGAGGTCTTGAATTCGATTCTCAGCCGGTGCAAAAATAAAAAAAAAGTTTTTTAAGGGTGTACTGCCTCCTGCGAGGAACTAACAAATCCTCCAAGATTATCTTTTGTCATGAGTGCTGCTTATAAGCCGTGCGGAATCGACAGAAAATTGTAGGTCCTCCCATTGCTGGTCACACGCACACTGCAATGGTTGAGAGCTGTAAGTCACTAGGTCCTGGTTATCTTCTAGCTGTTGTACCACCAACTTTATTTATTAGATAGTACTGAGGGTTCAGAAACTTCCCTATAATCAACAAAAAATTCCCTTACAAAATCAAAAAAAAATAATGTCCCAATAATAACCTGGCTCTGGTAATACTTACACAAAGAGAAATGTCAAAATAAACTAAAAAAAAATGCATTTTCTATGCAAATTAAGGAACTTTAAAATTTAATTTAAAATAGTTATTAATGTTTCCTTACTTTAAAATTGTGATATTTGAAATTAAAATGTGCTAATCTACCGAATAAAACTATCCGCGTGTGAAATATCGTGCTACCTTCAAGGAAAGTTGAGCCAAAAAATATTGCATTCAGTGACTTCAGTTTTAGACTATGATTTAAAATTTGCATCACCATTCATAGGTTAATGGGCTGACAGTTAATCTTGTTACCGTCACGCTTAGATCAATGTAGATCCATTTTGCTAATCTAGGGAATGTGACTCCCATGTAATGAAACCTATGATAAATTCAAGCCCGTTAAGGATGTTGATGAGTTTCAGCAAGCTATAGCCTGGAATGTGGGGGGGGGGGGGGGGTTGACCGTGTCCGTTTGCTTGGTCAGAATTCCAAGTTAGCATATAATGCCAGAGAGTTCTTCCAAGTCGTTGAAAAGTGTCTACCTAGGAGCCTGTTCCTCAGAAGATATAGCGCAGAGCAGTGACACTGATAGTGGGGAGTGTCCTTATTTATTTTCTCGCAACCGCACCCTTTGCATAAGTCGTCCATACTGAGTTTTATCTTTTTCTTGTGGTAACCCAGTTGGTTATGTCCGGTGGTGATGCTCACGAGATGAGATAGAGACTTTTTATTTAGTTGGATGATAATGTTGAATCTAGGCTATAATTTTCTGGTTATAACACAAGTATCGAGCGAGCTGCATCTCTTGTTTTTTGTAGTTAGAACCAAGAACTTTGCTCTCGATTAACTGCTTAAGATATATGGGTACCACGTGAACTATTGTGTCTGTCTGGTTAAGATCAAGCGTTCATCATATTCTTGCCAGCTCGTCAGCGTTTTCATTCTTGGGACTCCACTGTGACCAGGAACCTAACAGAGCCATATGGTGCGTAGTGTACCAAGAACCCTTAGTTCTTCGCGACAGCAAGTTAGAAGCTTCAATTTGATTTCAATGGCAGGAATCACTTGGCTATCAATGAAAAGGGTGGTATCAGCTTGAGGTATTGACAACATTGAGACATTTCTAGTAGCTTTCCTCACTACCAGGACTTATCCAATAGTATTTTTTGTCATCAAAAATGCTTCTCTTATCTCGACAGAAAATTGTATAGATCCACTCTATTCCTGCCTATCATTTATAATTATTTTAAACTAAGTTTTTTAGCGCGAATATCATGCATGCCCTGTTTTTTTTTTATTTACAGACGATGTAGAATGGAAGAAAAAATGGAAAAATTTGAAAGATTCGTATGTCAAGTATTTGAAATCTAAAAACGCAAAGGCTGTGAAAGAAAACGCAGTCCTTAAGCGATACAAAGCTTGGCCTTGGGCATCGGAAATGGACTTTGTAAGACCGTATTGCAAATTAAACAAACTTTCAGAAACGAATCCAACTGAAAAACAATGGTTTGACTTGCCCGATGGTGTTTTAAGCGAAGACAGCTTAAAGGACTTCCTAGAAGATGACGTGTTGGATCCTAATGAAGAACAAATGGAAGTTAAGCTCTTACCATCAGAGTTTATTGAGTCAGAAATACAACATATTGATGTTGATAATCTAAAATTTGATCCCAAAGAAGACAGACCTCCTTCAAAAGCGAGGAAGCGGCGAATAATTAATGAAAATTCAAAGCACAACGATATTGAACTTATACTAATGGGATATGCAAAAACGATAAAAACATTTTCACCAAAGAGACAGACGATGGTTAAATTTAAGTTTTCACAAATTTTAATGGAAGCAGAACTAGCACAACAGGAAGAAGACGAATCAAATGAACCTACTGCCAAGAGACAGATCAAGAATAAAGCAACGCCTCTGAGTTCGCCGCCATCGTCTTACGAGTATGAGTCTTCGAACTAGGTTTTATTTTTTTGATCAGAGTTCATCTGGAAGTTCAATATGTTACCTGTAACACACGTGTTAACATAACTACATAAATTAAAGTTTGTATAATACAGTTAATAGTATAACATTTTAATTTATATTTAATAAATGAAATAAGTAAACATTTTGTAATGTTTTTTTGCGAACTAAAAAAAGAGGTCAATCTGGTGGAAACAACCCACGGAAGTTGGTCGATTACAGGTTAAGTTGTTTCGGTATGTTTTATTTTTACAAACTATTTTGGAAGAAGTTAATTGGCCCCTTGAGCTAAAACATCAAAAGTGTATTTCCGCAGACGATATTGAAGAAATCGCACGACAGTCGCCTTCCCGCAATACTTTTTTGGCATCAAATGCATCGCTGAGATCGTCACCCTGCACAAACGGACAAGTTCTTCAGGGAGGTCAGGGTGCACTGATGTGCACCTTTTAGGTTGTTGACGAATGGCTTCAGATGTTCACATAATACGGCAGAATGGGTTTTGTATTCGATAGCTAGGACTAGGAGACTTACGCCTCTGTTGTTCGGGCAATTCAGAGAATTGTGTTTTGAATAAACGAGAGAAGCAAAGTACCATATTCCACATTCTACTAGTGCGGCTAAAGAAAGAACCTCTATATTCGCCCGAACTAGTCTCATTAACAGCTAGTTGAGTATGACAGCGGAATTTTTTTTAGGGAAAGAATGCGACTGGCTACGAGTATTAAACATTGTTGATAAATAAAACGAGGACGATGATCAAGAAAAGCCAAAGTTTCCGTAACGGATCTGTCTCCTATAAGTCTAAGGGCTCTATTCTTGATTCTGTTCAACAGGTTCAAAAGATTACTGGGGGCACTAACCCACATATGAGAGTTAAGCTCGAGCTTTGGGCGGATGTATGTCTTATAGATCGTAGCCAGATCAGAAGGGGAAAAGAATTTCTTGCATCTTTTAAGAACACATTTACACACATACCTGCTATGGAGAACATTTCCGTTTCTTTGATGCAAGTGCCATTCATGGATAATGACTTAGGTGGTACAATTCGCTTGGCCGACAGAAGACCAGCTTTGTGTTTTCGAAGCATTAAGTTCCACGCGGTTGTTAGTACCCCATTTTTTTATTCTGTCGGGATCGTAATCTAATGAGCTTAGCATAAGCTGGCGTTTTAGTTCCACAGCCGAAGAACATAGTATAGTGAGTCTGGAAATGAATATGAAAAGCTGAGGTAAAATTTTCAGATAAGAGATTACTTATGAAGATAAGGATAAGTGTCGAAGACAAAACGGAGCCTTGGGACATACTAGCATTTATTTTATAAATATCAGACTTCAAACCGTCCAATACAACTGGTCTTTAGCGGTCCGAAAGGTTATTTCGTATCCAACGAAGAAGGGATGCTTCTATACCAAATGAACGCATTTTCGATAAAAGAGCTTTGTGCCAAACTCTATCAAATGCTTTAAAAATATCAAGTGCAATTACCTTTGATTCTCCAAAATGATGTAAGAATTGGTTCCACTTTTCAATGAGATATGCCATCATATCACCAGTGGACTTATTGCTACGAAAAATAAGTCCACTGGTGATATGATGGCATACTGTTGGTCATTTAAGAGCTTTCATTCTTCGAGATATTTCTTAAGCTGATTGTTGATCATGACCATGACCTTGAAAAGAGTGGACGTTAGAGCAATTAGTCGGGAATTGGAGGCGAAACATTTGCCATTTTTGGGGACTGGCTGGACAAATGACATTTTCCATCTAGTTGGAAAGATACCCAAAGAGTATGATAGCAGAACTAAAAGATTTTTGTATTTCAAGATCTTTGATCTAGTGACTGTATACGAGTGCGAAAGAAGATGTGTCCCGTAGAACCGTTCACGCTCTCAGGTACAAGAGGAGTGTGGTAATACTGCGTTGCAAGCAAAATTTGCTTTTTCTTGCGAGCTGACAAAATGTGTGTTATTGTGAACGAGTTTTGGATGACTTAGAAGAGTGTTTTTTTTTTTACAAAAGACCATACGTTTTTACTACCTATGGGGTATTGTAGTATTTTTTGTCGTAGATTTTGATGATGTAGGAACTTTGTTCTTTGAATATGAGCAGTGCAGGTATTCCTCACTTGTCCGCAAAGATCCCTAGGTTTTTTTTCGGGCGTTGTATGGCCAGAATATCGAAGCCAGGAAGAATCACGGACCTTGAAATCGCCCGAAATAATGATTTCAGTTCCGGAAAAATGGGTGACAATTCTTAATATTGGGTCAGATAACGCATCAACTTCATTAGAATTCAAATTTCTATCTAAACTCGGGCTTCAATAGATGAAGTAAATGTGGATGATGTGCTTACTAACAGTAATTTTAAGCCACATGAAATTAAAGTTCGTATTACAACAGTGGCCGTAATGAGGCTGAAGCTGGTAAGCAACTGCAACATCATTACGGATGAACGGATGAACAAGAAATGTGGTATTTAGTTATAACCCTATAGCATAAATTCTGAGATATTAAATACTTCATATTGGAATACCAAAGTTATGTTTTAGAAAAAATTTAAAGAAATTTCGCATTCACAATAATAGTTGATCCATAAAACTGCTCTAACTATTTTTTTTATAAATTGTTTGCACGCATATTTTTTACGGAAATGTATCCAATAAATTTTATGCATTAGAACTTTTCTTTCACACAAAATAGTCGCACTATTTTATTTCACGAATATATACATTTGAAATGCAAGAAAGTAGATAGGGGTTTTTTTCTTTAATCGTTAGGTGGCATGAGTTCTAGTCTTTTGTACGTTGGGCGCCATTTTGAGTTTAAGTATGATTTATTATTTATTAAATAACTCACTTAATGTCAAGTTTTCACTTTAAACAACAAAGTTTTTCCAAATTTAATTTTCTACAACTTTAATCATCGTAGTTGTTTGTGATAATTTTTCTCGTCTTTTTTTAAGTTAATCGAATAAATGAGTATTTTTCAAATACAACGATAATAAACGTGTTTTCTGAAAAGGAATCTAAATACAATTTTCCAACCGCCAAACACTCACTACATGGCGTTTATTACTTTTTCAAGCCACGTTAACACTTGGAGGTATGCCTTGTAAGTGTTGTAAGTGATGTGCTAATGTTGGTGCAAGTGTCGAGAGTTTGAACTTAATTTTCCACAAAGATTTGGTGAAGCACTTCAAAAGAAATAAAGGGTAGTATAAATACAAGTTTCTTTTTAATACTGCAATAAAATGAACAAAATCAAATTTTTTTCATTTGTTATGGCTTTTTAAGTAAGAGCAAACATTCCCATTAACTATGAAACACAACGTCGTTTAAGCGGATGATCCTGCGCCTTCAATTGCTGAGTCAATTGGATCTTGTAAGCGAATAATCCGAGATCTTTGTGCAAAAATTTCCTCAGGCTAGTGCGTGAAATGTTGAGCTGTTAAGATCGATATCGAGTTGATGTTCGTGAATTGAGTCCCTCACTCTCGGCTACAGCAGCAACATTATAGACTGTGCGCACCGTACGACTACGGGGACTATGAGTGTTGTCTACTAGCACAAACTTGCGTGTAGTAGGCGCGTGGGTGCTTCATTTCGGCCAAAGCTTCTTTTCAAAAAAACGAACTATTTGGGCTACACAGCACTTACTTTGGAAATAAGTTTTCAATATTTCCCAACGTTGTTCAAGCGTAAAGCAACTTATTTCATTCCACTGATGTATGATACTGACTTTCTGTCAAGATTTCAAGTGGGAAACAGCTGTCAGCGTCAAAATAACCTATGATTTAAAAACAAACCACTAGATGGCCTATCCTGTATAAGTTGAGAGATTGTAATGCTCGTCCTCCTCGAAAAAAGTCGATAAGAAGAAGTTTACCAGCAGTTTCTATGGTATTTTTTTTTTTTTGACATTTTATACAAAGTATAACACTTCATACAAATTTGTCAATTTTTAAGCACTTTACTAACTTTTTCTTAATTTTAAAAACTTTCATTAGTATATCTTCTGCTGAATGCTTCTGAACTTCAGAAGAGTTCGGAACATAGTCCAAGCATGTCGAGCTTGTTCTGAACATCCTCTGAACTAAGCGTGCTCTGAGCACTCTGAGTTGTTCTTGTAACACACCTGAATACTTAGCTGTCACCACTTTTTTTTTAATTTCCAACTGTCAAATGCTTTTGTTAACACTGTCTGCTCAGTCATTTGATTCTGAGCTCATAAAGCGCACTCTTAATACGCTCAATACAAAAAAGAAACACATATTCGAAACTCTGAACACTCTGAACTAAAAAAGAAAAACAATTTATTTTTTGACAACTCAAACTCTGCTCTGAACTAAAAAAGAAAAATGCCTAATGACAGCTAAAACACTGCAATGGAGCAAACATCCCCTTTTTTGAGATTTGGAAATGTCAAACTGTCTTATGAAGTTTAAACGATATTAACAAATAAAATAGGTACTCCATGATCTAAAATTTAATAAAATCTGATCTTTATCTCAGATTCGAATTCAGTATCTTTAAGAAAAAATAAGTAAAATGTGGCCTTTTTCCAAATACAAATAATCTCGTTATATTTCTGATAGGTATGACAAAATATTAGTGACTTTTCTATTTCCAAAAATTAATTTTTCTAACTCCCTATTATTTAACAAGCTACAAAGTTAACACCACGAATGATAAAAAAACAATAGGTATAGGCACCTACTTTTTAAGATGTTGACCTATCGAAAGCATCATCTATAACACAACATTTGTTATACCGTTAACCTTCGTTTTATCTATACAGTTAACATAAATGCGAATTTTTCAACTGCAACTCAGTACTAGTTAACTGCCATTTCTGTCGATGAGGATGAACATGAACAGCATAAAGATTTTATTTGCGAAGAGCGAGTCTCTTCCATGATCCATTAACCGAACCCCACAATAGCATTATGTTTTATGTATGAGATATGTGATCGTCCTACGGTCATTACAAGAAACTGGACTAACCAGTATACTCTTATATAATACATTATAGCCTAACGAGCTACTATGACCATAGAAACACATTTCAAACGACAGATAGTTGCATGAAGGACAGTGCGGTGGAAATTTTTTTTTAATATGAACATTAATGTTAAAAAATTATCTACATACCTCGATTTTAACTGCTACCATTGATATGTACCTTAAGTTAAACTTAAGAATCTTATGATGATAACGGATGGTACCACAGTAAATGGTGCAATATAACCCGACAACTGTTCACAGTCATGGCAAGACAAATTTCATTCCACTTCATCTATAAATTGAAATTCAAAACTGTGTGGAATATCTCTGGACGATCAGCGGTTCAGCTGTAAAAAAAAAAACGTCGTTCACTTCTACATCATCAATTTCAGACAACAAAAGTCCGTCAACACAGTCCGGTAAAGAAATCCATTTGCTGAAAAAGATTAAGCCTAATAATCAATAAAATATGACCTATAAAGACACCGCCTTGCGGCTGCTCAATATTTACAACAAACTCTCACTCGTTGTTCCGGAAGTTTTGGGAGCTCCATATGACAAATAATTATGTAGGTATGACTCAATAATTTCGTCTACGAAACGTTCAAAGTTCAAAGGCCCAATAAGGATTAAGGATGGCCACAAATAAGGATATATTAAATAAAACATTTTTTTAAATTTAAGATATAAAAATAATGATTTGGCTCACCCGAGTTTTTGATTTTCTATGCGATTTCAATGGGAACTGAACAGATGAACTTTTTGAAAACAAAATATTTTTGATAAACGTCAAAACCATTATTTAGCTTCTTAGGATCTTGTAAAGTTTCTGCATCCATAATTTGTTTATAAAAATTCATATCTTCTGTCTCCCTTCATTTTTCTTTACACTGATGTTTCAGAAGTTTGCTTTTATGATTCTTCTTTAGTACAGTAGGAACCCTGAAGGCAAGGGACTATAATCCATGTGGTCAAATCCTTTGCCTGAACTCATAATGGACTTTGATACTTCAATGTCAGACTTGTAGATGATCTCGGCTATAATTTTTGTAATTCATTTAACTTTTGTAATAACAAAGCATTAATTAAATGCAATTAATTGGGAGGCTTAAAGTTTTCTAGGGCACTCTGTGCTGTTCCTTGTAACAATTCCGTGTTCACCAAAAAAACATCTTGATACTTTTCAGGATTAAGACTGACTTCTTTTTATTTAGTTTTGATATTTTGACAATAAATTGTATGAGTATCGATATTCACCCTTATTCCGATAGTCGTTTTACTAAAACGCCAGTAAAACGACAAGGCTCTAGAAACGAAAATTGGAATTTTATTGAAACGACTATCGTTATAATGCTTAGAAAAGTGAAGAACATAGAGAAAGCTGCCCTTTTCGTATTATTTAAACCCAAAATGTGGACTCTGGAGCCTTGTCGTTTTACAGGCGTTTTATTAAAACGACTATCGGAATAAGGATGATTGTTTTACTTGCGATTTTTTAACAAACTAAAACAGATCTATTTTGAAAACGATCTTTTGATTGTTATAAAAAAAGTTTTGATCCCAGTGTCCGAATGAAAATAGTTAATAAACAAAAAAGTGACTTAAGCGTGGTTTTGGTTGTGAACTTCGCTCTCTCTTGTGCAATTAAAATTATCTTCCATATATAAATAAATGATCATTTTTTTAAATTTTTCAATTTTAGTATACCCTTTTAAAATTTGTCGCAATTTCTTTTTTTAATATATATTATTTATAAAAATCTAATAGGTACTTTAACTTAATAATCCAATAGGTAATTTAACTCATCAATGCGTATCTACTTTATAGTTTCAGAACAAAAGAGCAAGTTCTTCCAACCCAGAATTTATTTAGAAAAACTCAGAGAATAGGTCAAATGTTATTTTAATTAAAAATTGATTGGTAATAACTTAAAAAAAATTAATGTCCAAAATTCGGCACTATGTTCAAGGAAGTTGGTTGTTACTTTTGCACATTGACGTGTTAAATTTACTTATTTACTTACAGCCTTATTTACTAACTCGTTTTAGCGACGGAGTAAAGTTACTTCGACTTTACAATGGCTCTAATCCTGAAAACCTTATTTATAATGAAAATGCACGAGGAATAGCGGTGGAATAAGCTTAAACTGGTTCATAGGAGGTTTAAGGCCGTTTTAGTATCTAAATGTCATTTTGAGATGACATCTTGTGAAATTTACAAAAAGGAGTGTAAGCAATTTTTTTTCGTTTCTTACTAAAGTGGTTTACACATGAGACACGAACTGCGAACTACGAATTGCGAATGGTCGCGAATTTTGACATTTCTTTCACATGAGTAATTTTGTTGGTCGCCGAACAGTGCGAATAGTCAACAAAACAAAACCAAAAGTATAAATAAATTAAAGTAAAATGAGTGCTAAGAAAAAATATTTAAATAAAAGGTGGCTTTTATGCAGTTTCATTTGTCACCAATTATATTATTTTAAATTATTTTACCCTTTTTTCCATAGATTCACTCATTTTTTTTTTAATTATTTTCCGTCTAGCAACGAGCAACATACTCGTAGTAGAGATGTTATACATTTGAGGTTAGGCTCGAACGAATTTTTTAGTCGCCGGTTTGTGGAATGCGTTCACTAGTTGTGGATTGCGAATTTACATTTGACAGTTCGCAGAAGATACGTTGTTGGTCGCGTAAAAAATATTAAAATACAAAATATTTCAATTTATAGTTATTTTATGCAGTGTTTTCCTTTTAAATCGTTGATTCGATCATTAATTCACTTCGTCGTAAAGTTAGAACAAAACAAAAATTAATATTAGCTGTGAAAATTGCTTAAAAAGATTTATTCGCATTCGCAGTTCGCAGCTCATGTGTAAAGCACTTAAGATAAAAAGGATAGATATTGTGCAATAATAAATTATTTATATTTTTTAAACGCTCTAAGAGTTGTACGGTATTGGGAACGCAATGTGGTTGGTACAATCATTTATTGGATTTGAACTTTATACAATCCAATTTTAAATGTATCCAATTTCCAATATACATACAATCATAATAAAATGAATAATAATGGAAATTAGCTCGGGTTTGATTTGGGTGTATAATAACCAGAGTTTTAGATTTGTCACTTTTTTTCCCAGTATATTTGACATAAGGAAGGCGTAGCTAAAACGGATAAGAAAATAATTTTAAATAAGGATTTGTTTGACGTGGCGTAAGCCTCCGAGGTTGAACCCAGTATTAGTGAAAAATAATAAATAAGGCTGTTAAAGTTTTACTTACAAAAATTCTGTAGAATTTTAACAATGAATCACTTCACAACGAAACAACGCGCTAAAATAGTGACGCTGTTTTTTTTTTTTTTAAAGTCGTTTAGTTCTGTTAACTCAACGTGCGTATCGTCAAAAATATCATCTTCGGTTCCAACCTGCGTTTACAACGAAGACCCGATAACTAACCCTTCAGATATGGCAAATGTACTCGCAGCTCATTTTACTGCCTGCTAGACAGCAACATTGACCTTCTGGTACTTGACAACGTAAATCATACAGCGATACTGGTGTATTTCCCCACCCGTCGAGATCTTGATATAAACAAATCCGCTGGTCCTGATGATAGCCCCCATTCTTTTGAAGAGGTGTTCTTAATCGATGGTAAAACTATTGCTCAAGCTTTTATATCGCTCCTGCAGTTCTGAAATGTTCCCAAGAAGATGGAAAAAAGCATTTTCGAGGCTGTTCCTAAAAAAGTCTAACCTTTCTTCTCCTCTTACCGACCAATTATACTTAAGTCCTTCATTCCAAGATCATGGAAAAGATACCGAAGAGCTGTCAGTACTTGGTATGAGTGTCAACGATGACTTTGCTGGACTGACCATGCTCTCGAGACTGCCAAAAACTATATCGGTGTAAGAATTTTGTCACCGCTATTGAAATGGCTAGAATTGATAATATGTTTAGGGTGGTCCAACGAAAACGCACGATGTTAATCCTACTAATATTATAAATGTGAATGTTACGATGTTTGGATGTTTGTTACTCAATAACGCTTGAACAACTGAATAGATCTTGATAAAATTTAACACACAAGAAAGTTATAGTCTGGATTACCGTATAGGCTACTTTTTTTTATTATCAGGGGAGGGGCATTGGGTGGTCGAAACACCCCAAAATTATTGTACTCTACTTCTATCTTCGTCGAATTAAAAACAAAAAAAATTTGACAAATATTTGTGTGTCTTTGAATTTAAACTATTTTAAGGTAAGTTAAACTTTATGTGCCTACAGTTTTAACTACATACATTGTTATAGGATAGTTACATACGTATGTCATTTGCTCATTGTTTGTTAGTTTTTTTTTTCAAAATATCCTTCGCTTGGCTCCATTACCTTTAAGAAAAGGACTTGATTGGATTTATTGGTTTGCTGTTTTGTTTTAATCCAGGTATGTACATGCATACGTTAAATAAAAATCATTCGTACGCTTTCAACTTCTCATGATGAACAGGAGATCAGTTGTGACAGTTCTTGGCTAAGCTAAACGTGTTTGTTATTTCAGTGGTAAGTCTTTTTTTTCAAATAGAGCTGTTCAACGATGACACACAGAAGTAAAATAAACACCCAAAAACAACATTCCGTACTTCACACAAGATTTCCATTTACACAAGATTTCCAATGCAAGAAAAACTGAGCGAATCTACAGAAACTTTTAGACAGATGATTTATTTTGAAAAACTTCAGTTGAAAAAAAAAAATTTGCTTGCGGGAGTTCCCGCACGGGTACGCTAGTTGTAAATAAAACAAAAAGTTTTTTCTTGATATTTTTTATTATGATAGAAGGATCTATGACAATTATGTGTGAAGCAAAATATCGGCCAAATGCTCGCCACGGCTTCGGTGGCATACTTCTATCCGATGGTCCATATTTTCAATGACTCTGAGACATAATTGAGATTCAATGTCGTTAATGTGCCGAATTATCTCGTACTTTAGCTCTTGAATTGTTCTTGGCTTATTGACGTGCATTTTTGCTTTTAAATATCCCTAAAGAAAGAAGTCCAACGGTGTCAAATCACATGATCATGGCGGCCAATTAACATCGCCCCGACGCGACGCCCGTGAGATAACATCATTAAATTTCTCGCGCAAAACAGCCATAGTTTCGTTGGCTGTGTTGCAAGCGACACCATCCTGTTCGAGGCACATATCATCGAGGTCTATGTCCTCAATTTCTGGCAACAAAAAGTCCGTTATCATCTCGCGATAGCGAACACTATTCACGGTAACTGCTTGGTGGAGCTCATTTTCGAAGAAGTACGGCCCGATGACGCAGCCAGCCCGTAAACCGCACCAAACAGTCACTCTTTGTGGATGCATCGGTTTTTCAACAATCACTCATGGATTCTCATTTGACCAAATGCGGCAATTATGCTTGTTAACGAATCCACTCAGGTGAAAGTGTGCTTCGTCGCTGAAGATGATTTTCTTCGTAAAGTCACCATTCACTTCTGTCTGTTCAACCAACCATTCGGCGTATTGACGACGCTTTAAATGGTCAGTTGGCTTCAGCTCTTCGCATCAGTGATGCCCGTGAGATGTTCAATTGTTGGGCACGACGACGAGTCGAGGTTGACGGCTCTTCTGCCATACTATAGCCAACAACAGCAATGTTTTCCGCAGAACAAGCTGGGCGAGCACGCACAGGTGTTTTCACATTTCCTACAGAACCGGTTTTCTAAAATTTGCACACAATTCTACCGATTGTGGACACATTTGGTCGGTTATGCTGACCAAACAAATCACGAAGTGAACGAAATGCATTTTCATTTGAAGGCTCATTTTCGTTGAAGGCTTCAACAATCTTAAATCAATTGTGTACCTCTCCATGGTTGAATTTGTCAAACACTGAAACAAAGAAATGTCAAATTAAGTTGAGCAAAAAAATCTACGTTAAGCTGTGACCTTTGATCGCGAGCGAATTTTGTTGATCATGGGACAGTGGGAGATCGTCGTCATACCGTTCATCAACGTCCAAGAAGTTTTAATGAACTGGTTGAAGTGGTAAGAGATAGTGTTGCTAAGAACCCAAACCTACATGTGTCGTTTCTAGGTCTGCCGTTTTCGAAATTCGGAGAGGAGTTTTTCAGAGAATTAGAGGGGAGTATTTCGTGTGTTTGGGGAGTATGAAAACAAAAAATACGACTCTTATTGTTGAAGGATAATTTGCATTTATTTATCAGGTATTTATTAAGTATAAAAGAATATTGCCAACACATGGTCCATGCCGTTTGGAAATTAACAAAACAGTTTCACACCGACTTGAAAGATGGCGCACCAATATTATATACGGCAGCTAATATGATATTATTTAGAGAGAGTATTCCTTTAATTTTGGTATTGATAAATTCGCTAAAATTTCTTGAAATTATATTCGGAAAAGCTATATAAAACATAATTAAATTGATCTTTCATTTTTTCCTTCATTTAAACTTATAGCTCCCATCTGGTTGATTGTTAAATTTAAAAAAATTGTCACCAACATTATAATTATAAAAATTTCGCAAACAGACTTTGCACAGCACTGTTGAATGAAAGAGTACCCTGCACCCGTTCCATGGAGATGTAGAATGTTTTATTATTCCTTCATTTTCTGTGTTAGCCATAGCTATCCTCGGCCATTGCATTCCATCCAAAATGGATTTACGGATGCAATCTCCGCGATAAGTGCACTTTGCGATTGCTCCTTAATTTTTTATGTGTCGTGCACAATGTAAGTGCATCTCTACACTACATCGCATCGGCCCAACCTAAACTCCTCAATCAAAACTCCAACTCCCCCTGAGCCCGAATGGATGACAACGACATTTCCACTGATATCCACAAATTGATGTGTATACTTTCCGGTTAAACAGAAAACTCGTTTTGTCTTCGCACTCTCCAACGAGACAACTTGCATTCGAATCACTTATCAATTTGTCTGTGGTTTACAAAAAAAAAAAAGAAAAGAATCGAAAAGCAAGATAAATAAATACAAAATAATAAAAATAATCAAAACAGTGCTGTACAACGCGGCGGCGTCAAAGGTCCGCGGCATTAATAAGCAGGTCCCCAGAATTCCATTCGCCCATCCCTGAAAAAAAAGTATTCCTTAAACTGTCCACTTTATCATCGAAGCAGCTAATTTATGTACACCTCGCACTATGGCAAGTAGATAGTCATAGTGTGTCTGTACCGTGATATGCGGAGACACTGGAAGTGTTCAGATTCAAGATTCTTGATGGTTCCCTTAGCTGGGATGATAATACACTTGAAACGGGAACCTAAATGGTGATCACAGACTGGGACACTGAAAAGTTCCAAAATATGATGAAGAATTCATTTACACTTAAAAAAACGTGGGTGGTCCATAAGGCTTTAAATTTTCTTGATCATCAGTCATCACATATACCTTCCTTAACTGGGGTATTAGGAAATGATGACAAAAGAGGATTAAACGTATCGCATTAAATTAAACACCTCTACGACGAAGTACACTTTAAATGTGGCATAAACGTGTTGGAAAATTAAGATAAAAATATGACAATTTTGAAAATATTTGAAAAACAAATGCACAACTAGAGCGACATGAACTTCATCTAATAATTTGCTAACTAACACGCTGAACACAATGGCTACGAAGAAGCGTTGTCACCCTACTACAAATGTAGCGTTTGTACTACATCATTTATCCCAAAAAACCCATTACCCACAATTGTATTGTAAAATATTCGTAAAACACTACAATTTCATAACATCTAAACGAAACAAAAATACTGAAAACTTTATTCAATAAAAAATAAATAAATAAAAATTCTTTTTCACTGAATATTTAGAAACTTGGATATTTTTGAAACACTTTAATAATACCAACTACAGGGGTTTTTCAATGAGGGCGGGTATACTATGTGGAAGGTAATAAAACAAGCTGTGTAGGAAGTATCAACAAAATTTTATATTTGAAATGCATACGTATGCCAATATGTGCGGAATGATATAACCTTCAAATTCGCGTCTCGGCCTCTTACGGTGGCATGGATTCGGGTAGTCCAATTTTCAATAATTCTTGTCACCGCCAATGAAAATCGACATCAATCTGTAAATTTGAGAATGCATTGTCACTTGGGTTGGAGTAGTCCAATATACTGCCGCCTCATCGCTAAAAATGATTTTTCGTTCAAAATTGGAATCCTCTTTCAAACGCTCCGAAGCGAAGTCAACCAATAAACGGCGGGCGTTGTCTAGATTACGAACTTTGAGCTCCTGGGTCAGTTGGATCTTATATGGGCGTAGGCCCAAGTTCAGACGCAAAACTCGCCAAGTTGAAGTCAGCAAAAGGCCGAGTTCTTGTGCCTGGCGAAAAGTCTGCCTAGCGTTCTGCTGTATACTTTGTCGAGCCCCGGCGATGTTCTCGGCCGATCTTGTGTTCCTTTAACGTACGAATGGAGGCTGATTGACTACCGAAATGTAGTCTCAAATTTGGCCACGCAACGTTGTAGAGTGGACTACGAATGGACACCAACCCACCACGTCTACCGTAAAATGGTGTAACGTTTGCACTCATTTTAATATGTAATAAAGTTTTATCGTTAATTTGAACGTCCTGTGTAATCGTGTGACTTGCCAAGGTTATTTGGCATCAGCAACTGAATAATACGCCAAGATTACACATGTATGTAAGTTTTACTTACGTAAGCAACTTCTGACAAAATTACTAATGTAAAGAGCTCTTTAAGTGACTTACAGTAAATTTTATCAACTTTCGTAGGCTGTAAGTTAAGAGAAAAAATTACAAGTGTAAACACTTTGTTTCTCACTTACGAAATTTTCACAGCTTACATAACGGGCAGTGGTAAATTTTCCACTTACGGGAAGAAAAATTGTGTAAGTTCATCTAACGTTAATAGTAAGTAAAACTTACATGTGTTATCTTGACAGTTATGACAGAGAGGGTTAAATAAAATATTTTATACAAAAACTTCTAAAAAGTTTCCGCGACGTTACATTTTAAGACAGAGCTACAGTCGTAGCTGCAAGCTGCAACTTTCGCGTAAAGTACTTGTGAAGTTTCAAAATTCAACAAGTCAAACGTCCTATCGATGCAGGTTTTCTTAAGACTGAAGTGAGCTTGAAGCTCTCTTTAACTCATCACATAATGATTTTGCTTGATAAATACCTAAAAAATTTAAAACAGCTGCCTAAAAATTGATCTCAAAAATCAAATGTTAGAAATCATTGTCAAGCAGTATTGTGTTCGCGAAATATCATGTACGACACTTTTTGACAACTATTCTAGCTGTAGTTGCAGTTCCAGTTGCAGCACTTTATTGTTTTCAACCAGTTAAGCGAATATTTCATGATTAGATTAATATTTTTACTTGTTCAGCTAAATTTAATATTCAATTGACTTTGACTTAAAACAGAGCTTGCAGTTAGCTAAAACTTAGAATGTCGGCTCAGAAGGAACCTAAATTATTTCTCATATCTCTTAAAAATATTGGCGCAAAATTTCAAGGTGCAGGGAAATAAGTCCACGGGAACTAAGTCCACTGAGGGACTAAGTTCTCACTTGAGGTGGGAAATAAGTCCACGGGAACTAAGTCCACTGAGGGACTCAATTCTCACTTAATGGGAACGAAATCCATTTTACTAAAGTGGTCTTTGTTCCCATTAAGTGAGAACTAAGTCCACTTTCTCATGGGAAATTAGTACACACTCGAAAGTATAAAGTGGGAATGAATTTCCAACAGCAAAAACTTATTGATTTTATGTTGGTTATTTTCCAGATTCCTTAAATGCTAAAGAAACTTTGCATACACCCAACCCCGCACCTAGCCCAAATCCTATAGTGTGCCCAAGCAGGGGGGTTGCAGGGGGGCAGCATGCCCCCCCCTACATACCTCTCTGTTTATACGTGTCGTTCCCATGGCTTAACATGGGAATTTATTTCACATTCAAAGGGAACTAAAACCCACAGTTTTTTGTAACGAATTTCCCACTTTGCATGGGAACAAAGACCACTTTAGTAAAGTGGATTTCGTTCCCATTAAGTGAGAACTGAGTCCATCAGTGGACTTAGTTCCCGTGGACTTATTTCCCACCACAAGTGAGAACTTAGTCCCTCAGTGGACTTAGTTCCTGGGGACTTATTTCCCTGCACCAAATTCCAAACAGACTTTTATTAAGGCATTATGATACTACTTAACAATTTGTTAACTTTAAAGTAGTTTACTAACTCATTCTTAATTTTAAACATTTTCTAATTAGTATCGTACTAAAAGAATTTTCTTAATAAATTGCTTCTGAACACACCTAAAACAATGACGTTTCGTGTAAAAAATTAAGTACACGAACATTTTTGATGTTTGCAAATGTCAAAGAGTCATATGAGGCTAGCACGATACTAAAATAATAAAGTAGGTATTCGATGATTTTAACTTTAATAAAAGGGTAGAGAAAGTATGATGCTATATTCGATTAAAATTTGCAAATTCGTGGTTTCAACCCAGTATCATACCTAAAAAAGCTTTAGCATTGTATACTAATTCAATTAAAATTTTGTGCCATTTTTTTTAAATATTAAATACAAACTTTTGACTTCTTAATCGAATACATGAATCTTTTATAAATAAAAGTGACGCAAAATTTAAGTCTTGGAAGTATTGAATTCATACAATTTATCTTTTTAGTATCGTGTTAGTTTCATAATTCTTTAACATTTCTGCTTACTTAGTTTTTTGCATGAACCGTCATGATTTCAGGTGCGTTTAGAAACAATTTATTAAAAAAAGAGTCCTAGCCTATTTGAAATGAAGAAAAATTTAGTTAACTGCTTTAAACTTAGCAAATTGTTAAGTAGTTGTTAATTGTATAGATCCTACATAGGATTTAATATTGTTTTAAGAGTACACATTTATTACTTACTATTCATAATTATATCATAAATATATTTTCCCGTGTTACTTAGCTATAGTACAATACTTGGTTTTGGATTCAAAACAATTTGTAATAAACTGAACTTTGTCGTTTATTGTTTCTCAAAGTCTAAAGCATACAAACCCCTCCCTTATTTCTAAAGACAGAAAGAATGTGTTGCCAAAATTTCCAATTTTATACTCACACTGACCACTTAAATTTAGTGCGTTGGATTGCCAAGCCGCGTTGCAGGTCTGGAGATCGAATTCCATCATAATTCCACCTAAAAATGATAATATTTCCAAGATAGTGGCAAAATCCTCCTAGAGTATAATCTTGTCATGAAAAAGTGCTAAAAGTTAAAAGCAAAGCATGTAACCTATCATTTTCATTTCATTTAAGTATCTACGTTGGAGTCACTCAATTTTGAAATGTGCATAAAAAAGATTAATCATAAATTAATTGTTCCCCTTTCCATCAAAAGTTCAATGAAGAGTCTGGTTACTGAATGAGCATTTATTAATTTAAATTAAAAACCATTAACTTTTTGTTTATTTTTATTCGAATCAAATCAGTCTCAATGACACGTTATTCTTTAATTGGATGGGCAAATTGATCAATGACAGGCTTTAAGATCTACAATTTCATGTCAAGTCATTCATCTTTTGAAGTTTGCAGACAAAGAAATGTATTTAGCAGATATTAATAGGAGTATTATGAAATACGCATTGACTTACTATATGGACTGCTAGTCGCTCATTTTTTTCATACAAATCCTCAAAAAAAGTGGTTCCACTTTTAAGGTTCTCTATAACGAAAATGCGCGATCAAAAGATGTCACTTAAAAAAAGGAACTAATTTTTGACAATTGAACCCTAACGGTTGTTGTCAAAAATTAGTTCCTTTCTTTAAGTGACATCTTTTGATCGCGCATTGTCACTAGGAAGAAAGCTTAAAAGTGGAACTATCGTGAAGTTGGCTACTAGCAATCTAGTAAGTCAATGAAAATACGAAATAGATTACACTGGTCAACAAAAAAAACATTTTTTTTTGTTTCCTGTCTTTTTTGTGTTGTTTCTATCTCAAATTGATGCGTATTTTTTAAATTTGGAAACAATTTTTCTGTAACAGCTTTTGTTTTTGAGTTACAGCTAACAACCCTCATTGACTACCTTCATTCTAGATTTGCGTTTTTTATTGGACACTGCAAAATATTTTGTTACTGTTTTCGGTATGGCTTCGTCAAGAAGATGTTGTGTGCTTAATCCCGATTCTTTTTGCTATATTTCTTGTGAATATGTATTTGCAAAATATCGAAAACCTATATCGGACTTTGTAAAACTGCGTATCATCAATACTTTAAAATAAAATTGTGTAATCAGGACAAGCCGTGGGTTCCTCATATTGTATGCCAGAAATGTGTGGTATGTCTACGATTATGGTCCAGTGGAAAAAGAGATGCAGTAATGTTCGAAACACCCATGATTTGGTGAGAACCTCAAAACCATCATGACGACTGCTACTTCTGCGTTGTGAAAATAAACGGAATTAACCCTGGAAATCGAAGTAAGTGGCCATATCCTAACTTATCTTCTGCTCAACGACCCCAATTAAAATCACGAGAGGTACAACCCAGCACATCTAATTCTTCTGATGATCCAAATCCCTGTGAACCTGAATGAAAAACTTCAAGTGAAGATTCTGATTCAGACTACAAATTTTGCCAAGAACCTCAACCATTTAAGCAGAAAGAACTAAACTTACCGAAAGAAGCTTCTGAAATATTAGATTAATTTTGTAACACGACGTAGTTGAAGTGACTGCATCAGCTGGATTCGCAGTAGCGCATTCTGTCACTCCAATTTTCCAAGACCTTGTTGATCGTTTCGAGCTGTTGCTCACGGATTGTTTGGATGATATTGGCCTTAAGTGCTTGAATCATTTCCGGATTATTAGCATAACATCGCTCCTTTACGCTTCTCCACATAAAAAAGTCAAAAGAGGTCAAATCGCATATCCCAAGCGGGCCAATTGAAATAGCCAAGAAAGCACAATTTGAGAATTTGGTGCCCAAAAGTTCGATTGTGGCATGGCGCGCCATCCTGCATGAACCACAGGTAGTTCAAATTCATTTCTTCAATTTCAGTAAGAAAAAGGTCGGTGTTAATGCCATACAATTTATAAATTATAAGTATTAAATACATTTGAATTTTGCTTGAATTACTATTTCAAAATAAATAAAAAATTAAAATAGTAGTAGATAAAGTTAAAAGTTAACACCTAAGAATAAACGCTGAATAAGCTCTCAATTTATATTTAACGAAACATACGTATATTCTTGAATTATAATTAAAAATCATAATGATTACTAGTCGTTGAGATCTCGAATAAAGTAGTTGTAGCAAGTGATTAAAAATAATAAAATACATACTATATACGAAATTAAAAACAGTATTTTTGTTGAATTTAAATCTTGTGAAAACTATCATAAGAAACATTGGTGCCGAAACCCGGGAATTTTAGATTCCCACCATAAAATTCACCTCGAAGCAACCTAAGAAAACATTACAATAATATTGATTTGGATGAACATCAGAACGAACGAGAATTTGCCCTACAAAGTTCTCATAAACAAAAAAGCCTGGTAATATTCATATACTGATTTATTAACTCATATTTTCAGTGCATTTCATACAAAGAGAAAATATCTGAGTCATCAAAATTATACATATATATAATATATGTACCTGAAAGCTTTTTGTCATCGTTTTCGTTGATGACTTACAAATCATAAAAAGGTCATCGCATATGAAAAAAGCTCATACGGACTTACACAAATCAGTCACTCAACAACAATCCATCTATTTGAGTCAAGCCAAGCAGAGGAAGCTTTGATCGAGAGCTTGTCGATTGCAGTGTGGAATCTATTAATCCGTATTGTACATCAGTTGAACTCAAGGGAAGTTGAGTAAGGTTTGCTGGAGTGTTGCAGAGTGGAAAGTATCGAGGATCGAATTATAAAACACGTAAGCTTTGTTTATAAATTATTGTGTTGCTGAATTATAATTTGTTGCCTATTGATGCATTGTTGCTGACTAAGGTTGTTGGGAAACAAATTTATAAGAACTGGTTGCTAGGAAAGATTACTGTGGTAAATAATAATTAAAAATCGAAACATAGTTGCTATACGCTTTTAGCAGTCAACACTTGTTGATAGGAAAGGTAAACAAACAGATGAAATAATTGTTGCCGTTCAATTATCTTGCTGAAAAAACATTTTTGAGATATTTATTAATTTGAGTAGGCTTTATTGGATATTCAAAGAATTTGTTGATAAGAGAACGATTGTTGTTGGGAAAAGGCTGCATCTAAGTTGGATAGTTTATTGTTGGATTGCTTGATTCATATAATTTGCTGTTGTTGGAGTTGCTGTTGTTGGAGTTGCTGTTCCAGTTGCTGTTCCTATTGCTGGTGAAATTGAGGAAAAATTTGTTGCTGATAAATTTGCGAGTACACATCAATTTGTTGAGGGGATCAGAATATATTTTTGTTGTTTTTGATTTCCTGTAGAGGTGTGCAGATTTATTGTTCGTTGGAATTTCTTCAATTAATTAGTTCAATTAGTTTTTGTAACTTTAAACACTTACAATGTATGAGGAACCAAAAAGCAAAGATGAACAATCGCAAGGTGCTAATAGTTTAGCAAAAACATTGTCCGACTTGAAAGGGTTGCGATCATCGGCCAAAGGCAATTTAAGTCGAACGAAAAATATTATTATGCAGAAGGGATGTACGTTATCCGAACCAGAGCTAGAATGTCGATTAGGAATTTTAGAATCGTACTTCAAACAGATTTTAAATGTTCAAACATCGATTGAGAGATTTAATAATCCGGATGAAGAGACGGCCAATGAGGTTTTTCGTGAAGAGGTAGAAGAAATATATATTTGCGCCAAATCGAAGATTATGACTCTTTTGTCTGATTTGAGAGGCAATACTACTGCTGCTGAGCATTTAAATGCAACTTATTTTCCGGAGCAGCCTCGTTCGCGATCGAAATTAGAACCTAAAAGGCTACCTACGTTTTCTGGTAAATTTTCAGACTACCCAAATTTTATCGGATTATTTACAAATTTAGTTCATAAAGATGAAACCCTCGATAGTCTGCAAAAGTTTAATTATTTATTAAGATGTCTTTCTGGATCAGCGTTGGATGCTGTCAAAGATTTTAATGTCATAAGCTCAAACTATCAGAAGGCCCTTGATAGATTAAAATTACGCTTTGATAATAAAACTCTTATATTTCAAGAGCATATAAATAGTTTGCTTGAGTTTCCTAAAATCGCTAAGATATCTGCTTCTTCTTTACGACATTTAGAAGATAGCTTTAATACGCATTTGACTGCAATGCTTTCTATAGGAAATCACAAAGATATCGCTAATTCTATTATGATTTCGTTAGCTATGGATAGAGTTGATGAAGAAACTCAATCTAAATGGCAGGATGCAATGGACTATAATAAGCTCCCTACGTGGGAGGAATTTGGCCAGGTTTTAGACCGTCGTTGCAAAAGCTTAGAGGCTAAAGAGTCTAGAGTACAAAAACCAATTGTTCCCACAAAAAGTCATGCCAAATCCGATCAGTCAAGTTTACAAACTAGTGGAAAGAAACAATTTAGGAAATTTAAAGGCACAACTTTAGCAGCGGAGCGCATACAATGTGAATATTGTCAATCTCTAGAACACTTAGTTGATTCCTGTTCAAATTTTCTAAGCTTACCAGTGGGAAGAAGGTTCTTGGAAGTAAAAAAAAGAACCCTTTGCATAAATTGTTTGGAAAAAGGGCATTCTGTTCGACATTGTTCAAAGCCAAAGTGCAGCATTTGTTCTTCACCTCACCATAAGCTACTTCACAGATTTGAAGTCAATGCTGCAGGTCAGGGCACATCCAATGCAGCTACATTAGTAGGAAGGTCAGCTAATCAAACTATACTGGCCACAGCTGTTGTGTTAGTCAAAGATAGTTCTGGTAGATATCAACCTGCACGCGCTTTGCTAGACTCGGCTTCACAACTGAACTTCATAACCGAAGGTATGGTTCAAAGACTGAGACTGTCAAAATCAAGGTCGGATTTGCAAATAAGTGGCATAGGAAATGAAATCACTAATGTTCGACATACTACAAAGGCCACTTGCAAATCAAGAATTTCAGAGTTTCAAACTGAATTGGATTTACTTGTAATGAAAAATATAACTCATCTTCAGCCAAGCAAATCATTCAAGGTAGATAATTGGAAAATACCTAAAAATATAGTATTGGCCGATCCTAATTTCAATGAAGCAGCGAAAATAGATATGTTGATAGGTGCAGACCATTTCTTTGAGCTGTTAGCAATTGGACAGATCAAATTAGAAGATAAACTTACGCTTCAAAAGACCCTTTTTGGATGGGTTGTTTCAGGCTCACATGAGCTATCGGATGTTTCAAAAGACACAGTGTGTTTGTTAGGAAGTGAAGAACAATCAAAGGATAATTGTCTTCAAAAATTGGTTGAAAGGTTTTGGGAAATAGAAAACTATTCCAAAACCTCTGAATTGCTTAAACCTGAGGAGCAAAAATGTGAAGAACACTTCATATATACAACTGGAAAGAGTGCGGAAGGTAGATTTGTTGTGAGTTTTCCCTTCAAAGAGGAACCAATGGCACTAGGAGAATCATTTGAAATAGCAAAAAACAGATTTATGTCATTAGAAAGGAGACTTGGAAAAAACACCGTGGTTAGAGACCAGTATGTGGAATTTTTGAAGGAGTATGAGAATCTTGGACATATGTCAGAAGTTAAATTTGATAAAACCAAAAATATGAAATACTTTTGCCCCCACCAGATGTACTTCGACCAGATTCTTCAACTACAAAACTTAGAGTTGTTTTCGATTGTAGTGCTAAAACTTCATCAGGCAAATCTCTTAACGATATTTTGATGAAAGGTCCAATAATGCAAGATGACCTTTATTCCATTATCCTACGTTTTCGTTGCTACAAGTTTGCATTGACAGCCGATATTTCGAAAATGTATCGTCAGATACTCATGAACGAGAATGATCGAAAATATCAATGCATTCTCTGGAGGGAAAAGAGTTCAGATGACTTGAAGGTGTACCAACTAAATACAGTTACTTATGGAACCACTTCCGCTCCGTATCTGGCCACTCGCTGTCTCAGAACTTTATCAGAAGAAGGGGCTTCAAAGTTTCCATTAGGTTCTAAGATTTTGAACGAAGATTTTTATATGGATGATTTAATTAGTGGAGGAGATTCGCCAGAGGAGATTTTTGGAATATACGAAGAAGTTAGAACTCTTTTGCATAGTGCAGGGTTTGAACTTCGGAAATGGTGGACAAATGAAAAAACGTTGTTGGAAGTAGTCCCAGAAATAGACCGAGAGAAGCCTCTTAGAATAAATGATGATGATATCATTAAGACTTTAGGCATTAAATGGAATCCATCATCAGACGAATTGCAGTATGTTGTACCGGAATTTAAGTCTAAGCCGAAAGTAACTAAGCGAATCATTCTTTCCGAACTGTCTACTTTATTCGACCCATTAGGTCTAATTAACCCAGTAGTTGTTAAGGGTAAAATTTTGTTGCAAGGCCTTTGGGTAAAAAAGACTAATTGGGATGAATCAGTTCAAAATAGAACATTTACTGAATGGGAACAATTTCGAAAGGGCCTAAAGGATTTAGAGTTCATCAAAATTCCGAGATATGTTTTAGCTCTGAGACCAAAAAACGTTGAACTTCACGGATTTTCAGATGCATCGTTGCGTGCTTATGGCTGTTGTGTCTATTTACGTGTAATTGACGAAGAAGATATTATATCTTGTAACTTGATAACAGCAAAATCAAGAGTAGCTCCAATCAAAACACAAAGCTTACCAAGGTTGGAATCGTGTGCAGCTGAAATGTTGGCTTCAATCATTTCAAAAATTCTGCCAAATTTTTCGCACTTGGTTGAAAATATCTACCTCTGGACCGATTCAGAAATTGTTTTGTGCTGGCTGTCAGCCCATCCTTCTAATTGGGAAGTATTTATAGCCAATAGAGTATCAAAGATACAAACGAGTTTGCCACAGGGTGCTTGGAAGTACGTGAGTACAAAACACAATCCGGCAGATATTATATCTAGAGGCGCATTTGCAAGTGAGTTGGCGGAAAGTATATGGTTTTCAGGTCCAAAATTTCTTAATTTGCCAGAAAATACATGGCCTGAACAAAAAGATTTTTCTTTGATAAAAAAAGATACTCCTGGAATTCGAAAATGTAATGTCGTTCTTATGTCAAAAATCATAGACGACAATTTTGATAAACACTACTTACGTTTTAAATGCATTAATAAAACATGTAGAATATTTTCATTCATACTTCGTTGGATAGATGTGGTGCGTAAGAAGATAAAAGGAGCTGAATATTTTGAAGCAGATGAACTTCGTTATAGCACATCTCTCAAAGCTGAAGAGATAGATAAAGCATTGCTGAGAATTGTGTGGAATATTCAACAAAGAAATTTCCAGGAGGAAATTCGTAAACTGAAAAAAGGAGAAATGATTAGCCCTACGAGTCCCGTCAAAAATCTCAATCCCTTCCTTGATGGTGACTCATTCAAACTCCTCCGAGTGGGTGGGCGTCTGCTGAATGCGGACATTCCCTATTCTGTTAAATGTCCCATCCTTCTTCCTAGATCTAATCCCTTTGTCAAAAACTTAATAAAATCTTTACATGTTAAAAATTATCATGCAGGTCCTCAAGCCTTAGTTGGCATTGTACGTCAGAGGTTCTGGGTGATAGATGCCCGCAGGCTTGCAAAGAATGTCGTTGATAGCTGTTGGGACTGTTTCAAATTTAAACCAAGGATGTTGGCACAAATAATGGGTAATTTACCGAATGACAGAGTGCAATACGCAAGGCCATTTCTAAAAGCTGGTGTCGATTTTTGCGGGCCGTTCCTGACGACTTATAAGTTGCGAGGGCAGAGAACTACAAAATCCTATGTAGCAGTCTTCGTTTGTTTTGTGGTGAAAGCTGTGCACTTGGAGGTGGTCTCGGACTTATCAGCTGAAGGGTTCATTGCTGCACTCAAACGATTTGTAGCCAGGCGAGGTTTGTGTCAAGATCTTTATTGTGATAACGGGACGAATTTCGTTGGAGCCCGTAACCAGCTAGATGATTTTAGACAGAGTTTCCTGGACCAGAAGATGGAGAAAAGGATAAGTGACTGGTGTGCTACAGAGCGAGTTCAATTCCATCATATACCGCCCAGAACTCCCCACTTTGGTGGCCTTTGGGAGGCTGCAGTAAAGTCAGCCAAAAAACATCTTGTGCGTACCATCGGCGAAGCCTTTCTAACGTATGAAGAGCTATCTACGGTTGTAGCAGATATAGAAGCTATATTGAATTCTCGGCCAATGTATACGATGTCCAGTGACCCGAGTGATGAAGAAGTCCTTACACCAGGACATTTTTTAATTGGTGCCCCAATGAATGCCGTGGTCGAACCAATGCTCACTGATTTAAAGATATCGGCGTTAAACAGGTGGCGACGATTAACGTTGATAAAGCAACATTTCTGGAACCGGTGGTCGAAGGAGTACCTTGTTGGATTACAAAAGCGAGTAAAATGGCAGGCTGAGTTCAAAAACGTCAAACTCAATACACTCGTTTTGGTCGGTGATGACAATGCTCCTCCGCAAAGCTGGCTAATGGGACGAATAACAAAATTGGTCGAATCGTCAGATGGTAAAGTTCGAGTCGTTGATGTCAAGACAAAAAAGGGAGTTGTTCGCAGATCGATTCATCGGATAGCACCACTGCCAAAAGATGATTGAAGATATCCTTAAGATACTTCAAGGCGGGCAGAATGTTAATGCCATACAATTTATAAATTATAAGTATTAAATACATTTGAATTTTTGCTTGAATTACTATTTCAAAATAAATAAAAAATTAAAATAGTAGTAGATAAAGTTAAAAGTTAACACCTAAGAATAAACGCTGAATAAGCTCTCAATTTATATTTAACGAAACATACGTATATTCTTGAATTATAATTAAAAATCATAATGATTACTAGTCGTTGAGATCTCGAATAAAGTAGTTGTAGCAAGTGATTAAAAATAATAAAATACATAGGTTAGGTTAGGTTAAAGTGGCTGTCATTAAAGCGTCTGACACACTTAGACCATTGGAGGTCCATTGTGATACCACGATCTAATAGGGAACAAAGAAGGTTTCCTATTAGTTAAAACCATTTGGAGCTTCTGATGAAGCGAAGGAGACTTTTAATGTCTTTGTCTATGAGATCGCTTGGTTCATTATAGAAATGTTCTCCTAGATGAAGTTTGCGTCTGTAAGAGAGAGCAGGGCATGTACAAAGAAGGTGTGGGATTGTCTCCTCTTCCTCTTCGTCCAAGCAACTCCTGCAGAAATCGTTTGATAGCACACCGAGACGTGCGGCGTGTCTACCTATGAGACAGTGTCCAGTTATGACACCTATGACGGAGCTGATCTGAGATCTACTGAGGGACAATAGACATTTTGACCGTTTCAGATCCAGTTTAGGCCAGATCCGCTTGGTCGCCATACAAGTGGTACTATTAAGCCATCTTGTATTCGATTGTTCCAGAGCGATTCGTTTCAGCATAAGTTTACTTGTAGCTATGGGCATACCTATATTTCCTTTTCGGGTAAGATAGGCATTTCCGTTCCAATTTTGGCGAGTTCGTCGGCTTTACAATTCCCCGGAATGTCCCTGTGACCCGGCACCCAGAATAGGTGAAAATTAAACTGTTTGGCCATCTCCATTAGAGACGAACGACAGTCTTGGGCTGTAATGGAGTTTACAGAGACTGATGCTAGGGATTTCAAAGCAGCCTGACTGTCTGAGAAGATACGGATATCCGTGTTAGATATCACGTTTTCTTTAAGCCAGGACAATACTTCCTTTATCGCCAGAATTTCCGCTTGGAATACGCTACAATGGTTTGGTAGGCGGAAGGAGAGACTAAGATTTAGTCCATCTGAGTACACTCCACCACCCACTCCGTTTTCAGTCTTCGATCCATCTGTAAAAAAGTTTACTGTTTTATTATCTGCCAAAGTCCCTTCCTCCCAAGCTGACCTTGAGGGAATGGTGACTTCAAAGTTTTTATCGAAGACCAAAGAGGGAGTGATGTAGTCAGAGTGACTTGGTAGAGTTCCGAATAAATTCAGAATGGTGGTGTGGCCAATAGAGTTATTGGTCCATTGAGAGATGGCTTTGAGACGTATGGCTGTGCTCGCGGCTATTTGTTTACTGTAAATATCTAGGGGTGTCAGGTTGAGTAGTATGTCTAGTGCAGCGGAAGGTGTCGAACGGAGAGCTCCGCTGATGCACATACACGCTGAACGTTGAACTCTGCTTAGTTTATCGCGATTAGTCGCTTTATCTAAGGCCGTCCACCATACGGTCACCCCGTAAGTAAGTATCGGTCTGATGACCGCAGTGTATAGCCAGTGAGTAATTTGTGGAGACAGGCCCCACTTGTTCCCTACGGCTTTTTTGCAAGAAAAGAGAGCTACCGTGGCTTTCTTTACTCTTTCCTGTATATTAGGTTTCCAACTTAACTTTTTGTCTAAAATAAGACCCAGGTATTTAGCTTGATCTGAGAAAGTGAGTGGAACACCTTTAATCGATGGAGGGTCTAGTTGAGGAATTTTGTATTTCCTTGTGAAGAGGACTAGTTCAGTCTTGTGGGGGTTGACACCTAAGCCACATCGATCTGTCCATTTTAGTAGCTTGTTGAGAGCGGTTTGTATAAGTTCTGTTAAAACTTGAGGGTGCTTTCCTGATACGGCAATGGCAATATCGTCAGCGTATGCAATCACTTTGAATCCCTCTTCTTCTAGGTCTATTAGCAGATCATTAACTACCATGTTCCATAGAAGTGGGGATAGGACTCCACCTTGTGGGGTTCCTCTACTGACTGACCTTCTTGTAGTAAAGCTACCTAGTTCCGCATTTATAATTCTGCTTTTCAGCATGAAATTTATGAGGTTACCAAGTGAGCTATCCACATTGAGATTCTGCAGTGTCTTCGCTATTGCGGCGCTGTCGACATTGTTGAAGGCGCCTTCTATATCTAGGAATGCAACTAGAGTGTATTCTTTGTGATCTAGGGAGTATTCGATTGCGCGTACCAAGGTGTGTAGCGCAGTTTCTACTGATTTTCCCTTGCAGTAAGCGTGTTGTGCTGTAGAAAAAAGGTTTGGTTTTATAGCACTACGCAGATGAATGTCAATCAATCGTTCCAGTGTCTTGAGAAGAAATGACGATAGACTGATAGGTCTTAGGTCCTTGGGCGTAACGTGGGAGCATTTACCAGCTTTGGGTATAAAGACTACTTTGACTTCTCTCCATATACGGGGAATATGAACCAGGTTTAGACAACTGTTCATTATTATCTCTAACGTGGGTAAGATAATGTCTAAAGCAACTTGCAGTTCGGCTGGTATTATGCCGTCTGGTCCTGCCGATTTATATGGATCGAAGCTGTTAATTGCCCATTTTAGTTTGTCCCTTGTTATTAACCCTCGGATCTTTATACCTTTGTTATTTGACTCTAATGAGTTAATGTTGCAAATGTTTTGCGAGCTACCTGGGAAGTGAGTGTCAAGTAGCAAATTGAGTGATTCTTCACATGAATTTGTCCAGGAGCCATTTGACATTTTCAAAGAGCTTGGCATGACTGGATTTGTTGAGAGGATTTTCCTCAATCTGGATGCTTCAGAAGTATCTTCTATTTTATTACAGAACTTCCGCCATGAAGATCTTTTGCTTGTCCTCAATTGTTTCTTATAAATCTTTAAGGATTCTTTATATAAGTCCCAATCTGAGGATTCTTTTGTGTATTTAGCTCGATTGAAGAGTTTTCTGCAACTTTTCCTGAGCGGTTCTAATCCTGAATTCCACCAATAAGGTTTCTTTTTTCCTCTAACTTGAAGAAGAGGACAAGAAATATTCATTGCATTGTTCAGGATTAGTGTCAGATCCTTGACTTTGTTATCTAGATCTGAGGTGTTGGAGGGGATATCTAGAGATTCGGCTGTAAGCGATCTTTCCAGTATATCTCTATACGTTTGCCAGTTTGTTTTCCTATAATTACGAAAAACTGGCCGTTTGGTGGGTACATCATTTAAACTGAATTGAATGTATCTATGGTCTGAGAATGAGTGTTCCTCAGATACTTTCCAATTCGTTATCATTTGATATATAGTGTCAGAGACAAGAGTGATGTCTAGCACTTCTTGTCGGTTTCTGGTAACAAAGGTAGGTTCATTACCGATGTTACTGACTACAAGGTTAGTACTAAGAATATAATCAAAAAGAGACTCACCTCTATCGTTTATGTCTGTACTCCCCCAAACAGTGTGATGGGCATTAGCATCACACCCAATAAGGAGGCTGATATTTTGCCTTTTTGCCTCAGCGATGATCCTCTTGAGCGTATCGCCAGGAGGGCCAGGGTTGTCGTGGCCAAGATATGCCGACACTATCCAGTACGTTCCATTATTGGTGTGCATTCTGGCGGCGGTTATATCTCGATCGCTGAAATCAGGGAGTAAATATACATTAGAACTACTTTTAACTAATATGCAGGATCTGGGTTCACCTTTGTCCGATGCATACAGCAAGTAGTAACCAGGAGTCCTGAGTCCCTGAATTCCAGATTTGGCAATCCATGGTTCTTGGATCAGGACTATATCCTCTCGGTTCTTGTGCAGACGGAGAAGAAGTGAGGCCGAAGCCTTGATGGAATGTTGAAGGTTAATCTGAAGTAGTTGCAGCATTTTGGCTACACTCATCCAGACCAACCCCCAACATGGTTAGATTCAGGTCTTCCGATTCAGAGGACGAATCCAGTAGCTCGGCTTCAGAGTCCGAGCCAATGGGTTCGTCTTCACTCAGATGGACCTTCCTCACGGAGTCTTCAGCTTCCTTCTCGGAGAGACTGTCGACATTTTCTGGAGCCTTTTCGGCGATGTTTGTGGTCTTCACTTCAGTCTCAGAGCTGCTGGGAGCATCAATTTCCATTGCTGGGTCGATGTCTACCGCAGATTCTTCGACTGTGGAAGTACCTATTTGTTGTGGAGGAACGGTGTTACCCTCGTCTTTTTTATATACTTTCAAAGTAATCGAAGAGAATCCATACCCAATCACACCTTTGGTTGCCAGTAGAGGAGCCAAGGACTCTTTATTCACTACAATAATTGCAGATCTTGAAGCGCCCTTTGGTTCCTCCACTTTCGCAACTTTCCAGTTATGAGTGGGCAGGTCTGGATTACTGCTTTGTATGATTTTAAGGATTGTATCCGGTCTAGAAGGTTCCTCTGGAATCCAGGTGCGAGCCCTTGGCCTTGTAGGGATTTGCTCTCTAGCAACAACCTCAAGCTTCGCGCCTGTCCAGATCTCACCTAACTTGCTGACAGCAAGCTTATATAGATCGCAAGATCTCTGATCTCCACAAGAGATAAGCTTTACTTGGCCTCGGTGCCAGCCGTTATCTCTAATAACTGGGGGTGGTCCTGGATTGGCTTTCATGATGTCCAGGTAGCGTACCGAGAGCTCTCTTGTTACCACTGCCCAGCGATCTACTGAGATCTTGCCATCGATATCGCTTCTGTCGATGACTGCAACTATTATATTTGATTTTAGCGCATCGCTAAAAGAAAGATCATCCTTCCTTAACGCAGTTGATGCCGTGCTGGTCTTCTGCACTTTCGGGCGCTTGGGTTCCGAAGTGGTTCCCTCAATGGACCTTTGTCGCTTTGACGTGGAGTCACCGCTGGTCTCAGCATCTTGCTGTCTAGCAATGACGCTTTTGGCCCATGCTAGCGATGCTTCCTGCTTAGAGTCACCATTAGTTTCTAGTTTATCACCTAGTCTTTTGATGATCCTCTTAGCATTCCGCAATTCGCGAACGCTTTGCGATAGGGGATGTTTCGTAGTGGTTATAGCAGACCCTTTTTTCAAGGGCGCCTTACCACTGAAATGAGGTTTATTGGTAGTACTACCACTGACCATAGTGGTTACAGCAGACCCTTTTCTCAAGGGCGCCTTACCACTGAAGTGGGGCTTACTGGACGTACTGTCCCTGGCCGTAGTGGTTGCAGCAGACCCTTTTCTCAAGGGTGCCTTACCACTGAAGTGGGGTTTGGGTTTGTTGGTAGCACTACCAATAGACCGTAGCTTATCAGTCCCGCCACAGCCCGCGGACCCTGTCTTAACAGTTGTTCCGCAAACTGTGTCAGGCTTGATAGCCGCTTCACCTATTAAAGCTGTCATAGTCGCTGGCGACTTATCCTCGTTAGAGGCCAAGCCCGTGCCGGCAGTCGCGACTCCTGCCGACATTTGAACGTATATCCCCGTTCGAATTTTTTCTTTTTCTGTAGCTTTATTCATGGTTCATTAGTTGTTTTGAATTTTGTTTGTTGTCTCTGCTACCGCAGCTGGATTGCTGGGGTAGAAAACAGGACGTAAGCCTTCCCACCGCGTCAAGGTCAAATTCACGGGAAGGAATAAAATACATACTATATACGAAATTAAAAACAGTATTTTTGTTGAATTTAAATCTTGTGAAAACTATCATAAGAAACAGTCGGTTAACATGGCTCTGTTACGCCCACCGTTGACCGAAACGTTGTTGACAGCCACGTTTTGGAAGAAAAGTGGTCACTGTCACTCTGTGGATGCATTGGCTTCTGGACAACAACGTGCGGGTTCTCCGATGTGGCAATTTTGTTTGTTAACGTAGCCGCCGAGATAAAAATGCTCCTCGTCAGAAAAGATGATATTTCGCCCAAGATCGTTGTCCAATTCAAGCTGTTCTAAGGCCCAAACTGCGAAGCAATAACGAAGCGGTCATGCGCCTTCAATTGCTGAGTCAATTGGACCTCGTTACCGACAAATCCGAGATCTTTGGGCAGAATTCTTCTCAGGCTACATTGTTCGTGAAATGTTGAGCTGTTGAAATCGACGGCGAGTTGATGTTCGTGAATTGAGTCTTTCGCTCTCGGTCATACAGCAGCCACATTCTCGTCTGTGCGCACCATACGACAACGAGGACCATGAGTGTTGTCCACTAGCATATTAGTCTCACGAACTTTTTGTACAAACTTGCGTACAGCAGGCGCGGTGGGTGCTTTGTTTCGGCCAAAACTATATAATACATAAACTATGCTATTTGACGGGTGCCAAGCCGATCATCAGACTTCTTTTTAGTGGTGCTTAGCCTTTATACTTTTAAGTTTAATCAAAAAACTTTTTTTTGCCTTGACTGAGATTTTTATCCAGACATAACGACTTCAGAAGCTTTAAACAGAGTACGGAGAAAAAAGAAACGAACCAAATACATATACAACAACAAACATGCTCTTCTTCAGATAATAATTGCTTAACACTAAAACCTGCATTGGGATGGATGAGGTTTCAGTACCACGACGCATAGTGCATTGGCTTCTGGAGGCGCTTTGTCTGGGTTCAAATCTAAGCCATTATGTATGAAATATTACACATCATTGAAATGCCCTTGCGGTGGCACGGATCCTGGTAGTCCAGTTTTTAATAACTCTTCCGCATAAATCCAGGTGAATCTGAGCTATTGGCTGTGTTATGTTTACGTTAAGGACATCCGCCGATTGTGAAATATTCTCATAGATCTTCGATTTCAGGAAACCTCACAAGAAAAAGCTTAGCGGAGTCAAATAGACCTTATGGTGGCCAATTCACATCAAATCCAATCCTTTATGCCGAATATCAATTATTGTGGAGTTCGCTGGTGTGACACGTAGTGCCATCCTGCAGGAAAAAGATGTCTTCTAGGTCCTAATGGTTCAATTTGGTCCATAAGAAATTGGTTACCATTGTTCTGTAGCGCTCGCCATTGACGGTGGCCGCCTCACCAACGTCGTTTTCGAAACAGTACGGACAGTAATGAGTAATGAGGATGCTTTGTCACCTCATCAACCTCATGTGGGTTGGTATCGTCCCATATAGGGCCATTTTGTTTGTTAACACAGCCATTTACCGAAAAATGCGCCTCGTCGCTAAAGATGACTTTTCGGCCAAAATGGTGATCCTCTTCTAAACTCTCTAAACCCAATCAGAGAACAAACGGCTTTGTCTTTGGTCATGAACTTTGGGCTCTTGGGTCAGATGGATCTTGTATGCGTGTAAGCTCAAGCCCAACAGCAATATTCGCCAAGTTGAAGTCTGCTAAAGACAGAGTTCTTGTGGACTTTCACGAGCTGCGGAGATCTTCTCGGCTGAAATTGTGTTTTGTGTCAGTAATTGAATAATATACACTAGATTTGACATATGTCACCAAAACAACAAGGCTACCACACGCCGCTATTTGAAAAATCTTTTATTATAAATACTTCTATTTAGCTTCGATGAAAGATAGTAGTAGTCCCAACTATTTGTTATTTGTACGCCTTCTCCAACTATTAACCTGGGTCTACCAAACTTAAAGATAATGAAGCAAAATTTTAGTCCAATAAGTAAATGTTTAAGTTGTTTAAGTATGAAATTTGGCAAGTTTTAATCGAATATGACTTTCTCTACCATTTTATTAAAGCTAAAATCATCGAATACCTATTTTATTTTTTTAAGTATCGTGCTAACTTCATGAGACTATTTGACATTTAAAAACAACAAAACATGTCTGTTTACTTAGTTTGTTACATGAACTGTCATTACTTAAGGTGTGTTCAGAAGCAATTTATTAAAAAAATTGCCTTAGCGCGATACTAGTTACAAAATGTTTAAAATTGAAAAAGTTAGTAATCTACTCAAAAGTAAGCAAATTGTTAAGTAGTATCATAATAATGCATTAATCCTAAGCTGTTTCAAATTTCGCGCCAATAGTTTTATTGATGTGTTTAAACTGGGGATTTTATGTCGAAAATTTCAGTCCCAAAATTTTTAGATTAGGTTTATATCTGCTTCATCAATTTTGGTTTTCCAATCAGTGTCATTACAACATATTTTTTTGGAAGAAGGGAGATCAAATGGAAATCAAGAATGCATTTGTTAAAATTGTTTAACTTTCACTTAGTTACTTCGGTAGACTCTGTAAGCCGTGACTAATCATCGAATTCCGTAAAAATCAAAAACCTTCATTCGGTATTCGAAATCTGAAAGCTTCTTTGTTATACTGTATAATCTTTTCTTCTTTTTTTTTTAACTACAAAATACCTATCAAGCGAATTACCTTTTTGTGTGAAGAATATTAACAAGGAGCATCATCCATTATAATTTGCATATCAATCTGTTTAGTATTCCATTAGTCCGACAAACGGCCAAATTCCCAAAAAAAGAACATAATGCTTAACCGTCAATTTGTGGTAATTTGATATTTTATTGCCAAAAATCTACTGTTGTGACATTTGTGGATGCTTCATCGCGTTAAAAGCCGATGATGCGGCGTATTTTATGTGCTCAAAAAGGCGTTTGATAAATCACACCGTACAAAATTAAATCTTGACAGCTATTTATATGCATTTATACATACATACTCGTAAATTATGGAGGTAGGTTTGCTTGTATGTACACTGAAAAAGTTTTTGTACATTCTTTTTATGAATGGCGATCATTCAGCCAAAATCATTAATTTTTAAGAAATATTCATATGAATAATGCAAGAATTCATAAAAATTAATTTTTGTTTTTATGACCAAGTCATGATTTTCATGAAAAACCATTCATAAAATCCACAGCAATAGAATTGTTGTTGGAAAATCAGATTATGATATTTTACATTCGAAGTATGAACAGGTCAAACAAATTTTATTGTAAAGTTTTATGAATAATTTCTTAAAATGCTTGAAACTGTTTTTTTATTGTAGGAACAGAGTGACTGATTATATGAAACCACATTCATCAACATGAGCAAGTGACATTTTATGAAAAATTACTTTAAATTCTTGAAACTTTACATTTTTTACATGCAAAATATCATTAAATGCATGAAACCACATTCATAAACATTTTTTTTGTTGCGAATTCCAAGTAGGAAACTTTACATTTTAAATATGAACAATTCATTAAACGCATGTTTAAGGTTTCTTTTTTTTAATGAACTCGATTCTTGGCCCGTTTTTAATTTAAAAACATGCAGTTTTTCCTTGGAATCATGTACCTTTTTGGTTCAGTGTATATTGACTCATTCGATGGTTCTTGATTTCTTTTCGGCTTTTTGGGGACATGATCATCACGAGGTCTGCTTTTTGCGGTTTTCAATACAAAATGTAAAATTATAATAAATAAGCGGACCGATTTTGACATAATTTGCAGAGAAATCTTTTTTCTTTAGAAAATCTGACCTTTGAAACATGACAAAGGCAGCGAGAAAAGTATCATTCCTATGGTACGTCAAAGTTTTGGGCACATTATGAATATGAAATACAGCCCATTGTTATTCAACAACAAGCTGTCATTTAAAATTACGCCTTTGTACATTAAATCTTTCATATATTCGTACAAAGATTTCACGCCATTTTTCCGTCAACTGTCAACATTGCCTTTGCAATGAATTTTGGTGCCAAATGGAACATAATTTCAAATAGTGATGTGTACCTCATACATGAGGCAATACAAAATGTCCCATACACCAATCTGAAATGTCCCATCACCTCAAAACGAAAAAATGTATTACCTCACACCTCACTACAAAAGCAACGAAAAATATTTCTCTTTACTCTTTCATGGAAAAAAAACACTATTCGTACCACGCATCTCACTCATCGGCCTGATACTAAGACTGAGACTGATGCAGAATGAAGTTGTATTGTAGTTAATTGTATGAAAGGAGGAAATAGGCCTCAAACTCTCTACCCACCAAAAATCAAACCAATGGAAATAGAATGAGGTTTGTGTAAGATGAGGATTTGAAATAAAATGAATGAATGTGTTGTGAGTTGAGTTGTTGAGTACTTTTTACTCAAAAGTCCCATTCAAACAAAATTCGTGACATTGGGCCTTACCAACAATCAAATTAAGCGACGACTTTAATATTTGAGTGAAATGGACCATTATATAAAGGGCTCTAGAAAGTTAGCCATACATGTTATGAACTTAATATTTATGTGAACTCTAAATTATGAACCATTTTTTGTACGGAACCTAAAAAATAAAATGTAGCATATATGGTTAATTATATAGAGACCATTAAATAATGCTTCATTTCGCTCAAATATTAAAGTCGTCTCTAAATTTGATTGTTGGTACCGCCCATTGTCGCAGGCTGGGTTTTTGTATCAGACTGGAACTTTGTACCAGGATGGGACTTTGTACAAGGCTAGGACTTTGTACCAGGCTGGGACTTTGTACCAGACTAGGAAATTTGATATTTAAGGATTGAGGTTCTTTTGCATCTGTTTGAGGAGACAAAATGAGAAGAGATAATGAGTGGGACTTATGAATGAATGAATGTTGAACTGACTACAATGTAACAAACAATGAAGATATAGGTATGAAGCGTTATCGAAAATTATACAATCAAAGGGTTAAAAAAGAAAGAGGTTTTTTTTACAGTTTGGAGTAGGAGGTTTTGTTAATTTTTGAAGGAGTAGGAATTTTTGTTTTTGATATGCAAATGCAAGTGCATTCCTTTTATTTGTATTTGTTTTGTTTTTAGTGTTAGAAAAAAGAGACTGGGGTTTAGAGATCAAGATCAAATATGAGAATTGAAAAAAAAATCAATCAATCAATTGTGCTGAGTTTGCGTACGTGAAGAGTCATTAGTGTTGTATTTAGTCCAGTGTCCTGTAATCAAATTTGTTTGTAAAAAAAGTGATCAGAACAGGTCTTAACAGAAGAAACATGTTGAGTGGGAAGAAAGTAGGACAAATATTGTTTTTAAATGCAAAAATGTAATGATGTATTTTTTTAAACTCATTAGATTCAATTTATTTTGAATGTGATAAAATATTTGTTTTTTTGTTAAAAAATATCTTTTTGTGTTCTTCTTTTTATTAAATGCTTTTCTTTTCTTTTAATAACTTAAATAAAATTTAAAAACACCACTTTTTCTTTTAAACTTTTTTTTTAATTAATTTTTTATTATATCTTTTTATATTTACTTATTTTAAACTTTATTTCTGTTAAAAACTAAAACTTTTTTTAATTTTGTTTTTAAATGTTTTATTTTAAAATAAAGTGTTTTGTATCAAGGATGTTTAATTCAATATATTATATTTATTGATATTTAATTTTTGTAACCTTTTTATTTAATGCAATTTTAAAAACAGTTTTTGGAAAAAATATATACTATTAAAAAAAATACACATTGTTTAAATTCGAATTTCAAAATATCCATTTAAATAGGTATGTACCATGGGACATTTGAGGTGGGACAAAGTACCACCTCATTTCAAAAAATGAGTACCTCATACAAACTCATTTCAAATCCGTGTCCTACCCATCACTAATTTCAAATTGAATGGTTTTTATTGATGAATTTTTCCAACTAACACCGAAAGTAAGCAACGATGACAGATACACGTTTAGATAAATGTCATTTTTTGGCGTGGGTTCAAGATTGGAGAGTGAAATCTTAAAAAGAACAAACAGATCAAGAAAAAAATAAATTTAGTTGATTGATGGAAAATCGACATACAAGTTGCTGGACAAGATCGTAAATTTTAAAATAAAATTATTTTTAGTGATGAGGCTTATTTGTATCTAATTACTACTGGATTCCTGCTTGACAACATTGCTATTAGAGCCAGGGCCACTTGGGAATTAAAATCCATTTCTGACACAGATAAAAAATCAATTTCAAAAACTTGGATTAACGTTTATAAAGGGTGGTCCAACCATAATGCACGATGTTGATTGTGAGTCGCACTTTAACGTCAAGTGTCTTGCTCAACTTAATTTGACATTTCTTTGTTTCAGTGTTTGACAAATTCAACCATGGAGCGAGTTAAGATTGTTGAGGCCATTTACGAAAATGGGCGTTCAAATCAAAATGCATTTCGTGCACTTCGTGACACAGTCGATAAAATTGGGCGCAAATTTCAGCAAACCGGGTTTGTAGGATATGTGAAAACACCTGAGCATGCTCGCCCAGCTCGTTCTGCGGAAAAGCTGTCAACCTTATTAAAGTGTTGATTTTATTAACGATCCCCATTCCCTCTCAATCAAACCGTGTATAACTTTCTTAAAGCTTGACAAAAATTCATAAAAACTAACCTACTGATAAATAACTTACAACCAACTTACTAGTCCTATGCGGGTGATCTACGTTAAACTATGCCGACTTACAAGCCAAGACATAAGAAATATGTATATGCTGATATCGCTTTTCTTTTTTCATCGGTAAATTTATAGGCAGTGCAGCAAAATAGTTCACAGTAAACAACAACAAAAGAATATTGTGAATAAATAAGGCCCATTGACTTATTATACATATATGGACTGCTAGTTGTGTATAATTCTCATACAAAATTTGCAACTAAAATGGTCCAACGGATACAATCGAAACTAGCCCTCGTGCCGACACTAGTGGCAAAAATAAACAACATATTTAACGCCATCTCCTGTTCTACTAGTGCCAACAGAAATGTTTACTCATAGAAACTAAGGACATCTATTGACATTGCTTTGAAGAAACGGTGCTAGTCTATGGTTAGAGAGATAATCGGCTGAGAATAGTGCTAAGGGATCTCGAAAAAAAATCCCCTTTAAAATATTTTATGAATCATTTTGGTTTACTTAATCATTTTATGTCCGCACAGGTGCATATAATTATATGTTACACAAAATATCGAACTCATTTTAGGCAATCGTTTAGTTTGTGTCAAAACACAAACTTTTTAGTTGCTCGAACCAAGCAGTTGAGAAACTAAAAATTGAATGTGCGCGCCTAGCCTTACAGTTCTAGTTTAAGATAAGGTGCGTTTTATTATTCACAAATCTATCTGGATCCGGATCTGGATTAAGTTTTAACATGTATTACAAAAACAATTTGGGATCCTGTTTTCTATCGGGATCTATTTCAAAGATCCAAACATCAGTTATTACACTGGCGAGTAGATGGCTTTTTATGGCAAGGTAGTGTAAGCTATAATGTAAAGAAAAAAACAAGACATAATTTAAAATTTCCAAACCCAAGGATAAAAAGAGACGGACTTAAAACACTGCTGTCACTAAGATCCGTATCGTTTTATTTTCAAAGGAAGATCCAGATCAGGATCCAGATAGATTTGTGAATAATAAAAAGCACCTAAAGAAAGTTTTTTGTAAATTTGATACAAATTGTAGGATTGGTTTTTCTCTAAAGTGAGTTGTTAATTTAAATCAAAATTAGAATTTATTTGCATAACTAATTTTTTTGCAAATATTTTCACTCTAGCCAAAAAGATCTTAGCTTATCTCTTGATTTCTAGTATAAAAATTAAAATTATTTGTAAAAGTGAAACTAATTGCTTTAATAAAAGTATTTTTACAAACAATAATAATATTTGTTAATAGATAATACAAGTAAATGCAACGAAAACTGTGTTGCAGTATATATTTTTTATACGTTGAAAACAAAAATGAAAAAGGGAAAATTAAAAAGGGAAATTTTCAGATTTGGCAATTTGACTATTTGCACATTAGCCCCTTTAGCACTGGTTCCATTTCATAGTACTCAAACTTTCCGTCAGTGTCGGCACGAGGGCTAGTGTCGTTTGGTAATCCGTTGGACCATTCTGTAATCAGCTACTAGCAGTGCATATCTAGTATGTCAATGATAAAGCCATTAAAAATAGTGCAGATAAAGTTTTGGAACATCTGGATTAGAATGACGCTCAAATTGTTGTTGTAGACAAACCTTTTTTGCGTGAGGTTGGTAGGACTGCTTTTAAACGAATACTGCTTTTACACGAAAGCGATTTTTAATCTTAGTTTCTCTTTTGGAGGCATCTTCCGCTTTGTGTAACCCCGCCACCACACCCGTCTCTCTCCTACGGGCTTAAAAATCGCAAGGTAATATTGCTTCGTTTAAAAGCAGTAAGCAATATTACCTTGCGATTTTTAAGCCCGTAGGCGAGAGACGTATGTGGTGGCGGGGGTACACAAAAATTGGAAAAATTGCACAGTTATCGTTCTCTTTTCTTTGGGGTTTTCTTTATTTCTCAGATATGTTTCATTTCTATTTGGCACTAGGTGAGCGAACTTCGATTAACAAAGTAGAGTAAAGAGATATGTCTCCTTTTTAATAGAACAAAGTTAACTTTGATTTAAAATCGCTGTGTTTGTGCCTGGACACATTGACGGAAGATCGCAATGCCTCACTGCGCACTTAATGGCTACACACAGAAATAGACGTACTTGGTGATGCAAGAAAATTGACAGTAGAAGAACGGTTGGAAAGTAGAACACGGCATATTGCGAAGTAAATACCTGGGCACATTGACGCAAGTGCACATGAAACTTGCATGAACATATAAAAGAGAGAATGATTTTTAATAAGAGGGAAAGAGATGGACTGAAGTTACCGGCTGGACGCTAAAATAAAAATGTAATTATCTGTCAAAATAGGAACGATATTAGAACGGAACTTGATTCACTGCACAGAGTTTCATAATAAATTATGAGATTCGTGGAGATTTTTTATTTTTCATTCCATCTCTTTCCCTCTCATTAAAAATCATTCTCTCTCTTTTATATGTTCATGCAAGTTTCATGTGCACTTGCATCAATGTGTCCAGGTACTTTAAAAGCATCCATGCAATCGAAAGGAAGCCAAAAGAGAAACAAAGATTAAAAATCGCTTTCGTGTAGAAGCAGTCTAGGTTTCGATTATTTATTTGAGGATATGTTCGGTGATATTGGTTCATTTTATGGTTGGTTTGATTTCACTAAAGCCAAAATTTTGTGGTTTGAAATATTAATCTTCGATTAGACGGTAAACGTTAATAGTCAATGGTCACAATGTAGTCTCTTTATGCGTTGGCGTGTGATATTTGTCAAAGTGTTAACGTATCTGGCTTCAAATCTGAAATCAAATAAAGATGTATGTTCCCTGTCATCTTTCATGTAAGAGTATGATTAAAAAGCATATGAAAAGTTAAAAAAAAAAATTACATTATATTTTTCGTCCTGGAAAAAACAATTGGAGGGCTTTGCTGTAACATTTGCAATGAAATCCATAAAATCCACGATTTCGATCTCTTTTTTCCAAGATATTGACAAGATATACATATATATTTCCACAGAAGTAATCGAAACGTCATTCCTGTTCCTGTCGAAAACACTTTATCGTGACTTTGTCGTGTAAATACTTTTGGATCTGCCATTAACTTCGTCATAAGAAACTGGCATCGTTTTAATATAAAGTAACTTAAATTTTCACCAAGTTTAGTGAAGCTGGTTTTTGCGTATGGGGTTTCACAACGGAGTTTGTGAAAATTTCAGGTTACGAAACACACGTATGTAATATTGGATGATTGCAAATCATGACATAATGTAAGGAAGAATAATCTTGCTGATTTTTTCTGACATCGCCCTTATTTAACATTGTGTATAAAAGCTTGACATTAAGATTTGATTTTATTAATAATTTTACCATTTGTGTGACAGAAATTTTGTCGGTGGTTTAAAGCCAGCATAAACCATATCTTTATACGTTTAGAGTGAATTAATGATTTTGACATTTTCTTTTTGTTTATCAAACATTATCTAAAACGAATTTATAGCTTAAGCAAAGTTCTTGAGAATTTCATTGTTCACCTACATACTCGTACATACACAAAAACCATCAATTTCAACTCTATTTCAACTTGACATACAATAGCGTATACTTTTCCAACACATCCATAAGCTTATTCAAAAGTGAATTGTTTATTTCTAGGTAGGTACATATTTTTCATCTTTCGTTTTCGTTTGCTTTTACTTTGTTCACTTATTGAGTCTGAAATATCTTTCAAATAAATATGATTTGTTAAAAGAAATTCAGGAATTATTTATAACTATTTTTTAACTTTATTCATTGAAATTTGTATTTTTTTTCCAAGAAAGTATATAGGGTAAACCGACCAATCATTGGCACCTTAAGGTTACTCACCACTTATTCGGCTTATATAACTTATGGGAATTAAGAAACGACAGTTTTTTTTATTTTTTTTTTATTTTTAATTATATTTTTGTTTAGTGAAAAACATTAAATACATTAGTTTTTGTTAAAATTAATAAATAATTAATAAAAAGTAAAACAATGTCATTTTACCAATGATTGGCACCATTTTCCAATCATTGGCACTGAACAAACCAATGATTGGCACATTGATTTTGTTTAATTTTTAAATTTTATTAAAACCAATAAAAACAAAATAAACAAATAGTATAACTCAATTATATAATTTAATAAATAAAAGGTAATTTATTTTTATAATTATATTTAAGTCTTTTAAGTTACATTATGTTTAAATTAAGGCCGAGATTAGATAAGATTTTTATTGATTGATAAAAAAGTGTTATTATCAACCTAAGAAAAAATTGATACAAAATTATGAAAATCTATAACTTTTTCATTTACCAATGATTGGCACAGTGCCAATAGCCAATGATTGGCACTTTTTCTAATGATTGGCATGGCATCCAAAGATGGGTATAGTGCCAATCAACCTAGTGATTGGCACCTCATCCAATGATTGGCATGTGCCAATAAATAGAAATTTGATGGATTTACATTCCTATAGTTGACACCCCTTATAAAAACTATATTTTTAATAAAATATTAAAATAAAAAGAACTAACCTCTTTGTTATAGTTAATTATTTTATAATAACTGCACTTGACAATGGTTTTCCTCTTAAATTTATTATTAAATTACACTACAATGTCACCACTTTCCTTACGGTTTTCACAAGTTTCACATTAAATTTGGCGCGAACTTGATTCTAATTTTTTAACAGCGTTTTTTTAGTTGCTACTGACTTCAGATGCCAAAAGAAATGATGCCAAATCATCAGAAATAGACTAAGGCTAATATTTTTAAAAAGATTTTATTAGAAAACTTTTAAATGTTATTAATACGAGTAATTTAAACTGTAAGTGCCAATCATTGGGGGGGTGCCAACAATTGGGCAGTTTACCCTATTTATTTTACTTCTTTTCCGAGTCAGCTGATTTTGACATTGTTATAAATGCAAAGCATACTGAACCGGAGGCGCTCTGTTCCGCCTTATGCGAAAATGTCTCTACTATAAAGGAATCGCCTATCCACAGTTTTACGGCCGATGTGGTAGATTAGCGAGATCGTCATTCAATCCAGCTGTCCACTGTCTGAATAGAGGAATGCATCGGGCGAGATAGAGTCGCTTAGACGAACACGCTCGTAATAATCGTCCTTGAGTAATAAGCCCTAAACTAAGGCTGATTGAGAAAATCGTTCTTGCAATGTGGCACTGAATCAGTCTTAACAAAAGAATATCAATTCTGTTTATGTTGGCTCCTTGGTATAGGACCTGGTTGAAATAATAATGTTCGTACTCCGATCATTGTGTTAGATAGATAGATAGTTTTATTCATTCAAGCAAACTTAAAGCTATAAATACAATATAAATGTTTAAAGATTGAATAAAATTAGTGATCATTCGGTAACTATAAAAGTTAGCGTTGTTCTGTGTAATCAATTTTTAAGACACTGCCTCTCAAACACTCTAATCTTAGGCATCCATAGGCAATCATCAACCGGATAAGGGGCATGTAGCGATTCACCTTCACCCTGCTATCAAGCCGGCTGCTGCTAAATAACCGATTCAGCAGAGCAAAATCTCCCCTAAGAATAGAAATACCAACCAAATGCCAAAACACTTTACTACACTTTTACGCCAGTCTCTTTCCATGTGGGCCTACCATCACTAGCTTGCGCCAGTTCTTTCTCGTGCTTCATACAACGGAGTCCTAAACAGGAGATTTCTAAAAGTTGATTATCAACTTCCAGCCGTCGTCGCAGTATCGCTGAATCTTGTCAAAGTCACGCTGCAAACGAATTCTGATGACCTCGATCTTTGGAGCTATTCTGTACTGTACGCTTTTAGATCATATAATACGCAATTGCTTGAGTTAGACTACCTTCTCAGATCGCTGGTGTAAATGCTGAATAGAAACGGCGAGTTAACCGCTCCCTGCTAAAGAACCATTTTTAATATCAAAGATTGCAGAAAAAGTTACATTGCCACTTTCGACAACTAATTTTCTACCATTGAGCATGTCATAAAGCATACATATATATTAGTGGTTTACTTATACCAAGTCTGTTCAGACTTAGATAGAGGATAGACCAGCCCTAGTATACTGTCTTTTAGTTTTGTAGACCCAACATGAATTGTGTCACGTTCTGCTTAAAACTGAACTGAATATCCGGTATGATATTGTTGTCCTCCGCGCTTTTAGACAGAGCTTTATTTATTAATAGTTTTTTCGAATACATAACTAATAGTCGGAAGAAGACTAATCGATCGAATACGGAGTGAATTGGAGTTGTCCTTATTCTTTTTCGGGAGATAATGAACCATTGATGTTTTCCATCAATCTGGATTATTCAGTGCGTTGTTAAGTAGTGCGGTATTATTTTCTACTGGCTCCGAAGGTAACTGTTATTTTACCACATTGGATATACCATCGACACATGCTGACTTCTTTTTCTTTAATGAGCCGAAGATGAGCTGGAGGTCCACCTTCAAAATTTACAGTTAACTAGGCCCGTTTCGTCCGGCGATAATGGGGTCTGCTAAATGATCATTATTGAGCACGGCGAAACCGCGGTTCCCCGATCGACATTGCGACATTTCATCTCGAAGTTAGAAATGGTGAAGAGAAAGCTCCCTTTTCCAGGTCATAATTCAGGCGAAAGCTAGCATTCACCTTGTACGCTTGCCACACCGTCTCCTCTCTCCCCTGCGGATCTTCGACAGCCAAGTGGGCCAAGGGGTACAAAATGACGTCCTACGGAACTTCGCCGGTTGTCAGAAGTACGCCTCTGTTTTGAGTGGAATCCGACCGATCTGATCTTACGATATTGTAATTATTGTAAGTCAGTTTATGTTTCTTGTTCAGCTTAGTTTCTTAGACAACCAGAACCTAGTGACTTACAACTCTCGACAGTTCCTGTGTGCGTATTACCAGGGGACCACCAATTTTCTGACAACACTTTCATGACAAGAGATACTCTTAAGAGGATTTGTCAATTCCTCGCAAAAAAACTTATTTTGAAGCGGCTGAGAATCGAACCCAAGACCTTCATCATGATAATCCAACACACTACCCTTTATGCCAAGGGGATTTTTGTTGGTCTTGTAAAAAATTAAATTCAAAATACATCTACCACAATTTTTACCAAAAATGTAAGCTTTCAACCAAAATGGGCACACATTTTCTTAGCTTTACAAAAAATATACAAACTTGACCTTGTCAGGTACCGTACCATTTGTTACCAAATATGGGCTTGCTGGCGGACTTATAGGTTGTTGGATCCAAATTTTCGTCTCAACTGTCATATTTGATGCAAATCTCGAGTTCAACAACTATAGTTCAAAAAAATAGGTACCTTAACAAGATCCTGGAACTGCAACACTGTTTTACCGACTTGTTTAATTCGAAAGATATTCACCTGATAAAGTAACATTTCTGATAAAAAAAAATGTTATGTCCTTCATCTGCAAAGACCAAAGATCTCAAAGCTTAAAATCTTTGTGCAAGCCAACGTAATTGAGTTATTGTCAAACCAAGCGAACGTCCTCCTGCATTTATGTACATACGAGTATCTAGGAGGTAGAGATACACCTTCTAGTGTTGTGCATACACTCATCAAAACCGAACCTGATATGAATGATAAACAAATTTCATAATAGTTTAACCACCTTGTCAACAACCAGGAATGGCCATCGATGACAAGGGGTCCTGCGACGACGAGGACGACAGTCTAAGTCTCTGCTGCCTTCACATCAAGTAAAATTTGTTGCAGGATAGAGAAGCAGGAATTAGATTCCGCCTTCAAATTAACACATTGTGCAGAGTTTGGTGTATACGAGTAGTGTGTGTTTCCCAGCGAATCGTATATGGATAATTTCGTATGTAAATTGCATTTGAGTGAGTGTCTGTCAGACACTTGCAACGTCATTTTCATTTGATTTGTTGTACCCGCATCTGATTGTACTTCAGTGAATACAAATGGGAGATTGAAGTTGACTTGCTGACTAATAGGGACGAAATTGTAGGTGGAATGTTTTATCTGCTAACCGTCGTCAGCGGCGGAGGTTCTAAATTTTATCAAATGACACCTGCTAATCGAAAAAATATGGCTAGGCAGTAAGCACCAACCTGAGATCCCAGTAGTTTTTTTTTTTTTTTGTTTAATAATTTATAAGTTCTTTGACCGGCTGCTATCCTGAATACACGTCCTATTCAAAAATTCTTAGGAATCTGGCAATATGTTTGTTGTTGTTCGGCTTAGGGCGTTAAAACTGAATTTAAAATTATGATTGAGAGGAATTTGGAAAACTAAAATTAAGGAACAAAAATATAAACATATTATATTGGTAAGTTTTCAAGGTTCGTTAAATGTATGAAAAACAAAAATGTAATATGTACTCATTTTTTATTTAATTTGATTTCTAACTATGGTGAATTCAATGACATTTCATTCGCTGTCAAAATCAGCGCTTTATATGTCACATTTTATATTTTCCTACAATTAAATTAAACGCCATCTGAAGTCTTAACATTTCAACTATTTAAATTCACTTTTTACCTATTCACTCTGATTGCTGACCTATTCAATGCTCGGTTTCTTGCGTGTTCAAATTTGCTGAGCTTGCTATTGATTTTTTTTTCTTAAACACCGAACAAGGACTGCGACGGCTGTCAACAAAAAAAGAACAAGCAATAAGTTTCCCGTGCCATATTAATTGTCAATGCATTGGACTGTAACGCCGAAGATCTGACGTTCCCGACCGCAGGCTTGACTCTTTCAACGAAGTTCTGTGTGCGTTCTCGTATTTGGACAAGGTTTTATGAAAGATAATTTTTAGAAAGTCTTGGAAAATTCGGAAATTTGCATTGTATTTTTGTATGAAATCTCAATAAAAAATGTGACCTTCAGTTCGGTAGTTCTGATATCACACGTTTTTTCTGCGCAATAAAGAGAGTATGACTACCCTTAAAGTGTTCGAGCACAGTGCGAGTGTTTTAAGAAAGTTGGGGAAGATTTAAAGGGAGATACCGATGCACATTGGTTTTGACTGTCAAATCACATTAGCGTTGCCAGACGTCCCGGTTTACCCGGATTTCAGGCATAAATTCACCTGTCCCGCCGGGCCAGCTTTTTTCCCTGGTTGAAACTGAAACTCACAAAATAATGCCTAATGTACCTAAATAGCTTTCATTGTTAAGGAACAATCGCTGCATTGTGATTTAACCTTAAATTACTTTTAAAATTTCAATCATACAAACCTAACTTGACGAAGATTGTATTCTTGAAAACTGACATCTGTCATTAAAATTGACAAAAGATAAAGAAAAATATTTCCAAATGACAAATAACAAAAAAGTCATTGAATTTTAGTAATTAATAAAAGAACCTTTTTAATTTTACTACAGGCATATTATGATTTCTTATTTTGTCCCGGGCAATATGTTGAAGTCCCGGGATGTAAGTTATGCAACGTAATTAAAATTGTTTTGAGGCAAATCAACTAGGAATTTCTCAAGGAAGAGTTCAACTCATTCAGTTCAAACTTACGTACAAAATAATTTTGACCGTCGGCGATCGTCGGCAAACAGGCAGTCAAATTTGACAGTTTGAAATAACCGCTAAGTATTCCGATACGATTGAACAGTCCTTTAAGCTGCAGATGTTTGTCAATATTGCAGTTCGCAAACTTTTAAGTTACAATAATTGATGCTGCCACCTGGCATCATGGTTTTCTGAAGTCTGAACAAGAATTTCGATTTGAACTGTTCTTTCCAAATTTTATCATTTGGGGGGAATATATTGGAATAATTGGAACACGATGGACTTATCCAAGTATTCAGATACTGATTCGCCTTGTATTCACAATGACAATAAATAAATCTCAAGCCCAATCGTTTGTAATATGTGGAATGAAACTTAAACTATCGTGGTTTTTTCCCATCGTCAATTGCACGTAGCGTGCTCGAAATTCGGCGATATTCGTTTTCTCTTCGAACGAAAAGTAAACAAAAACTCGTCCACGTCCATCACCCAGTGTTGCGATGAATGCATTGAAAAAATTAAAACACAAATGAATGAGCTCCGGTTTCGTACTGAAGTTATTTTGCTTCAATTCACTCAAATTCAAGGATAGATTCGCTTGATCATTCTATTTTCTGACGGACTTGCAGACAACGGATATTTCATTTTGCAAATTTACGTCAATCATATTTGACATTAGACAGCTGCAGAATACAAACAGACAAAAACTGGAGCGGTATACTGCGCAAGAGCGTGAAATAATTGTGTCGATTGTTTTGACCAATATTCGGTAGGTTGTGTTAGCGCAGCTTGATTTTCGACGTGTCAAACATTCCGGCGCTTAGCTACTCGACTCGAAGAGACTGGAACCGCAGGAAGCCACCGGACTGGTCGCTAGGCCGAGAATATCGTGGCTGTGGCTGCCGATAAATCTGAGAACGAAGAAACGGGCCACGCAATTGGACGTACAAACTTCATGAATCAGTGCAGACAGTATTTCACAACGAAGGGGATGATATTGTGTCGAAAATCAAAATGAGCAACTTAAGCGGTTATGTCAATAAGCAATATCTTCATTTCTTAAGCACTGAAAATGCGCGTGTGATGCACGGATAGCCCTATTACATCTACTCAAAGCCACTGTGTGGTGTGACGTTCACGCGGGAAGAGTGATTGGGCCGTATTTTTTTGAGGACGCCATTCCATCGGCAATGCGGTCACTGTTACTAGCGAACACTACAGGGCCATGATAAACGACTTTTACTTCCGGAATTGGATGAGCGGGACCTGGAGAACATGTGGTAATAACCGCACACAGCACGGGCCACAATGGATTTTGTGAAAAAAGCATTTCCTGGTCGCGTAATCTCCCGTTTTGACGATTTGGCATTGCCAGAAAGATCACCCGATTTGAACAACCCAGACTTCTTTCTTTGGGCTTCTTGCAGTCGCGCGTTTATTCCAACAATCCTAAGACAATCGCAGCCCTTAAGGAGAATATTTGACAGGAATGCGAACAATAATCACCAGAAATCTTTCGGAAAGTCACGGAAAATGCCATAAAACGGGCACAAATGCGTATCAACACTGGCGGCAGCTGCTTGGCGGATATCATATTTTCCACTTAACAGAAAAGAATATGAAGGTAGGTCCAAATAAAGATTTCCATCACTCAAAATCATTTCTTTTTTTTATTTAGTAAAAAAGTAATTCAAAAACAAAATTGGATGATTAATTTTGCACCACCATTTATATTAAAAATGCGAAATTACGTTCGTTTGGATATATCTACTATATATCATTCAATCACACTCCCACGGCTGGTCAGATTTTAATGAAATTTCGTATAGAAATCGACTAATTCCAAAAATAGGTTATAGAATAGATTTTATTATCCAAAATAATTATAACCCAGCTTAAGAACTGAGTATTGTTTGCATACAAAAATACTCACTGATGGATGAAATAAATATGTATAATTTACATTTTATTATCATTAAAATTCTCAAAGCCATAGGATCCTTTTTATAATATTTATACATATGTACAAGTACACATGTACATTGTGTATGTTCATAGATACACAGAAATAAACACGTAAAAGATTCCACAAAAATTAATGAGGGCCCGCTTTAATCCAACACATTTAGGTATCGTGTTGCGAAAAAAAAAACAAATTTGATTAATTATAAGCTACCTGACGGGGTTTCAAAATTAAAAGTATATACAAAGCTACCGTTAATGCGTCGGAATTAATGCGAAATGTTGGTTATATTTGCATATATATAAATTATGTACGTATGTACTCGTATGTACCCTCATAATGTTAAAGAGTAATTTTAAGGCAAGAAAAAAATAAAAGCCAAATAAATAATTTGTCTTCTACTGATATTTATAGGTATCTAATTAAGATAGGTATGTATGAATTGAATACCCAAGGGTTGGTCATTATTAGGGCAATGATTTTCATACACTTAAAATCAGAAATATGCTCTTAGATTTCTCAAAAAATAATTGCTATTTAAAAACTCATTCAATTTTTATTAATAAATAAATTTCATTCAGTTTTAAATTCAACAAGTGCAGCATTTTTTTACCTTCTAATTAGTACTACATTCTTGTAGTTTCTTTCAAGACTTAATTTATAAATTGAATTTTAAATTTTATAATTTAGTGATTGTAATTTGAGTAATTGAGTGAATAATTCTGGTGTTTTTTGCTACTCATCGCTCTGACGCTCTTGTAAAACATTTCTTTGTTTCTTTCCTGCTGGGTCAGTGAAACTTTTTTAGTATATGTTTCTGCCCCTGAAGCAAACTTGATGCTACATCTACTTGAGCTTTCTAATTACATATCACACAACTAACTTCGTCTGCAATAACTTGCCTGCTGCCAACTGCCCGAAGACGTCAGCGCAACATTGTCAACATCAACAGCTGTTAAAGCTCTAATCTAAACATAATCAACTTAAACGTCAACAACATCTTAACTTAGAACCTGTCATCAGCACTTGACAACCCATCTGACATTATCATTCATGGACTACATTACCGACAACTACTTAATTGGTTTGTGCATGTACTAATAAGAAACTATATTTTCATACCACACTAAGAATAGAAATTTCTGAAATATAATTTTACATTTAATTTATAAACATAATAAGCCAAAAGCAAAATGACAGACTGCGGAAAATGCTCCCAATTATGTGATTACATGATTGATTCAATTATGTGCTATGGTAACTGCAAAACTACTTTCCATGTCCAATGCATAAATGCAAACTATAGTTCAATCAAAGTTTTTAATAAGAACAAGGGATTTTATTACTTCTGTGACGAATGCGATCCTTTCGTTGATAAAAATATTACTCGAGACCTTTTATCCAACACGTCGATGATACAGAGCTTGCAAAAGCAGTTGAATCAACTTATTGATAAAGTAGATGATATTTCAAACTGTTCGCTTTTACAACGTAAACAAACAAGGAGCGTTACGTCGAATGCAATCAAACGTAAAAGTAATGAATTGGACGTTACATTGCCTCATCCTTCAAAAAAGAAAAACCCGTCTAACTCTACTGACCACAATATATCTCCATCGGATGTTACATTGCCTACTATAACATTAAATGCACCTCTAATTGAACTTGTCTCTGAAACACCTCAAGTTATTTCTCCTACTACTTCCTCATCGTCATCATCATCATTATCATCATCCTCATCTTCATCCTCATGCTCATCGTTATCGTCATCGTCATCGTCATCATCATCATCATCATCATCATCATCATCATCATCATCATCATCATCATCATCATCATCATCATCATCATCATCATCATCATCATCATCATCATCATCATCATCATCATCATCATCATCATCATCATTATCATCATCATCATCATCATCATCAACATCATCATCATCATCATCATCAACGTCTTCGTCATTAATTCAACCAACAAAAACGTCATCTCTTAATGAGCCATCATCAAATAGTTCTGCTTTGATTTCCATTCCTTCATCCCCAACCTCACATACTCAACACATAAATGTATCTCCTATTGTATCAGGGCTTAAAGTAGTTGAAGGTCAAAGGATTATCTTTATTTCTAAGCTTGATCCTGCTACAAATGCATTAGATATCAAAACCTATATTAAAGCCAAAGTTGGCACATTGGATCATGTACATGTTGAAAAAATGCTCCAGCGAAATTTTTCAAAATATTCATCATTTAAGGTTAGATGTCCGGATTCTCTCTTTTATCTACTAAATACTATTTCCTTTTGGCCCACTGGAATTATTATGCATGAGTTTGTCAACAGGAGTTCGCAAAAACAGTCCTCCCATTTTCCTCAACAACTGACAAAGTATGCCTACCGCTACAAAAACAGCAAAAACTGCTAATTTATTATCAAAATGTAAATGGACTACGAACTAAAACTAATCAGATTTATAAAAATGTAAATAACTTACCTCACGACGTTATTGTTTTAACTGAAACCTGGCTATGTAACTCAATTGCTGACACAGAACTTTTTGACTTGAATTATCAAGTTTTCCGGCGTGATCGACATTCAAATGACGAATCTACAAGAGTTGGAGGAGAATTAATAATAGCTGCTAAAAACTCTTTCATAAGCTCGTTGGTAAATGACTTCCAACAATTTGACCTAGAAATGTTGTGCATAAAAATAAAAATGGACTTCGGCAATCTTTATATAGTTACCGTCTACATACCGCCAAGTTCTAACTATAATACATATCACAAAATCTATGAAAGTTTGGACAATTTATTTGAAAATATAAATCCTGAGGATGAAATTTGCGTAATTGGTGACTTCAATCTACCAAATCTTAAATGGTCGAAGAATGAAAATAAAGAAGAATATTTTCCGATTAACCCATCCAATGATATTGAATTTTGTACCATCGACACAATGGCCTCACTAGGACTCATTCAACTTAACTCAATCAAAAACCAAAACAACAAAATACTTGACCTTGTTTATATTTCTGACATCGTAAATGCTGACACTGCTGTTATTCAAAGCGACATAATACTTTTAAAAGAAGATCGACATCATCCTGCATTGACAATTTCCCTAAACTTAAATTTATGTAATCTTGATATGACCTGTGATAATCAAATTGAATTTGACTTCAAAAAATGTAATTTCACTCAACTTTTTACCAATTTAAATGATTTGGACTGGGATACAATATTTTTAAATTTAAACTTAGATGATATGGTTTTGAAATTTTATAAAATATTATTTAATTGTTTTTTAGAAAATATACCTCTGCGTAAAATTAAACTTAAAGGTAACAATCCACCATGGTTTTATCGGCATCTTAAAAGCTTAAAAAATAAAAGGAATAAGGCTTGGGTAAAATATAGCCAGTCACTTAGTGATGTTGATTATGGTCTCTATCTAGAAATCAGAAATGAATTTGTAATCTATTCAAATTGTGTTTATGACGAGTTTGTTGCAAATACTGAACGTGAACTTAAGGTGAATCCACGAAATTTTTGGAAGTATGTTGACTGTAAACGAAAATTTGACGGGTATCCTCCAAACATGACATATAAAGAAAAAACAAGTCACAATCCTAAAGTGTTGTCCAATATGTTTGCTGATTTCTTTAAAAGTGCCTATGAAGACTCTTTTCAAACTAATCATAGCTCAACAGTTATTACTAATACTTATCAGTTTCCCCACTTAGCTCACATAAACCTAAGAATCTCTGAATCTACTATACTTGACAAAATTCTAAAACTTGACGAAAACCTCAATCCTGGTCCTGATGGCTTGCCATCATATATGCTAAAAAAATGTGCAAAACAACTCTCATACCCATTGTTTATTCTGTTTAACCAATCGTTTAAATGTTCTCGTTTCCCCCTCTTATGGAAATATGCGTTCCTCAAACCAACCCACAAAAAAGGTCCCAAACATTTTATCTGCAACTATCGTCCTATAGCTAAGCTGTCTGTTATCCCAAAATTGTTTGAATCGCTTGTTTGTGACGTTCTTTCCTTTAATTGTTCCTCGGTTTTCTGTGATAATCAACATGGATTTGTAAAAAGAAAATCTACTGTTACAAATCTACTCGAATTTACAACATTTTGTATTGACGCTTTCGAGAAAAAACAACAAGTTGATTGTGTATTTACAGACTTTACCAAAGCATTTGACAAACTAAGCCATAAAGTACTTTTGAGTAAATTAGAGCAAATCGGACTACATGACAAATTAATAGAGTGGATTTCATCTTATCTTACTGATAGACATTATAGTGTTGTCTTCAAAAATGACTATTCTAATTCGTTTATTGTTAATTCTGGAGTACCTCAAGGTAGCCATCTTGGTCCGTTGTTATTTGTTCTGTTTATAAACGACCTCCCCTCTATCTTAAATAATTCAATGACATTAATATACGCTGATGACGTGAAAATATTTCGAATAGTTGATACCTTAACGGACTGTGAATTATTACAAGATGATCTACATCGACTATGGGAATGGTGCAATACAAACCGTTTAACGTTAAATATTGACAAGTGTAAAACAATGAGTTTTACACGCAAACATAATGTTCTTAACTATGACTATTTGTTAAACTCTTCGTACCTTGAAAAATTGTCTATCTTTTCAGACCTAGGTATCATTTTGGATTCAAAATTATCTTTTACTGACCATTTTAACTACATTGTAAAAAAAGCTAATAAGACACTAGGCTTTATAAAAAGATTTGGAAGGGAATTCCAAGATCCTTATGTCCTTAAAACTCTATATGTATCATTTGTCAGATCAGTCCTTGAATACGGTTGTATAATTTGGGCCCCTTATTACTCGAATCATATTCACAGACTTGAAGGTATTCAAAGAAGGTTCTTAAGGTTTACACTGCGTTTTCTCCCATGGCCACATGAATTAGCTTTGCCTCCTTATTCTGACAGGTTACAACTTATAAGTCTTCCAACGCTTACTAATCACCGCAAGTATTTGCAACTCTGCTTCATTGTTGGAATTCTAAATGGATCCATTTCATCACCATCAGTTTTGTGTCGTTTTCATTTTAATGTTAGCCTAAATAATTTAAGAAATCGAGTGCCGATTCGAACAAACTTTAGCCGATCAAACTATGGTTGTAGCAGTCCAATTAACCAGTTAATAAACATATATAATGATAATAATTTTCTTTTAAATTCTGTAAATCAAAATGTCAAATCTAATAGTTTCAAAATTAGTTTTTTCTCACATTATTTAAATTCTTAATTTTGTGTTTGTTGTTGTATCACTAATGATTTATGTAATCATTTATTTAGTTATAAGTTTTGTTTGTTAACTAAGCGTTAGTATTTAGCGTAAAAATAAATAAATAAAAAAAATATAGTAGAAAATTGGATTAAAATGTCAAGGAAGCAACACGTGGAAGAAAAGTTTATCGAAAATTTCAATATTTTATGGACAACACAGAAATGGAAAAGATTAAAGCTGTTCGTCAAAGTCGAAGTTTTCAAAGCGTCAACAATTTCAAAGTGAGTGAGAAAGGTATTCGTTTTTATTTTGCGTGCTCGCACTTTAATGTTGACTGTTACACGGTAACGTTAGCCTCTTGACTTGGCTTTTTTCGAATATCTAACACAGTTAATTTAAATATACGAGTATGCACGAATATTTTGAAAATAAATCATTTTGGAAAAAAGCTCTTTCAAAATTAAGATCCAAGATAAGAAAACTCTTTAATGAGACTAAAAGAACCACAAATTGAATAATAAACAAACAGATTTAATTAACTACAACAAGGAGATATGGAAAGCCAAGAGAAATAGTTTTAACTCCTTCTGTGAGAGTATTTCATCAAACCCTACTGCGGCAAGACTACGAAAAGTTTTTTTCAAAACAGAAGACATTTACATCATTAGTGCCTCGGCACAATTATGAAAGCTTTACAGTGAAGAGCAGAGTTCCTCTCTGCTGCTTAACACGTACTTTCTAGGCAGTCAACCTTTTACAGGAGACTATCTAAAGAGAATACCTCTAAAACCAAATAGAGAAGATTGCAGGATAGCTGCAACCATCAAGCAAAATGATAGACTGCGCGATAAGCTCTTTTCAACCTTTGAAATCACCAGATATAGTTGAAATCTTTCCAGCTCTCCTTCTTCTTCTTCCTTTGTTTCGGCGCTGTTATGATCTCGATGTCGAGGGGATCATAACTCTCCCACGTATCTGCTTCACACTAGTGATCCGCCTGTGGGGTTCGCCGGGTTGACCTCAGAAATCGGCGGCAAGCCTCCCGGTTTTGTATTGTTCCATTTCTGAGGCCAACTGAATGCTGGTGTTTTTGCATTTGTTTGTACCAGGAGTGTTTAGGCCTACCTTTCTTTTTATTCCGAATTGGAACGTTGTATGATATTTCCTTTTTGACGGGGTTCTCAGGATCTCTCCTTTGAACATGGCAATACCAACTGAGTCGGTCGTGTTCAATTTTTTGGGAAATGGTATTCTTAACATGAAGGCTTCCTCGGATCTTCGTACTTCTAATTCGATCAAGCTTTGTAACTCCTGCTGTCATACGAAGGCATCTTCATCTCAGCTGCCGTTAGTTTACTCTCATACTTTTTGTACATTGTCCAACATTGTGAACCGTATGTGAGTGCTGGACGCACAACTGAAGTGTAGAGCTTTCCTTTCAGCTTAGGGGCATTTTTCGGTCACAGAAGATAGCAGAATTTTCCCGCCACTTCATCCACCCTACGCTTACGCGATGATTGATATCGTCATCACAAGTAGCTTCGTTATTTATCATAGACCCCAGATATTTAAACTTTTCACACTTGGGAAGCACTACTCCATTCAAATAAATGTCTGGAATAGGCCTGTGTGGATCAGAAAATGGGCAGCATAGGTATTCTGTCTTTTTCGCGCTTATGCGGTACCCACTTCCTTCTAGAACATCCACCCATACGTCAAGTGCTCGTTGTAGGGATATCGGGTCTTCACTTATGATGGCTCCATCGTCAGCAAAGAATAACTGATGTACTTTCCAGCTCTCCTACAAAAGGGAAAAGAAGATCATTTGCCTTATCTCAATTTACATACTCCGTAGTATGGAGAAGAGCTGAGGTAATCTTTGTCCCGATATTGGGAAAAAAGGCACACCCCATCCAAAGTCTTTCAGGCCGATAAGCTTAACATACTTTGTACTAAAAACCTTGGAAAATATAGTTGACAACTTCATAAAATCAGAAGTTTTTCGTACATATGCCTCTCAATGTACGCCAACATCTACAAATCTACAGAAACCACCATCATTGAACTCACTAATACCTTACAACAAGCTATAGACACTAAGGAAACAGCTTTTGTTTCCTTTCCTAGACATACAGGTAGCCTTTGATAATACTGTAATATTTTTTCCTAGGTTCTTTAAATAAAACTTATTACTCCTTTTAGAATTTCTTCTTTATTTACACTTTTCAAATCAAAACAATGAATATCAATTTATAATCAACCCCAATACTTTTATTCAAACTTAAATCACACTTCTTTAATTACACTTTCCATAATCCAATAATTCAGCTTTGCACACTTTCATAATCGAAAATAAACTGTGTCCGCTCACCGTGAACACTCCCTTATATACTCAAATTAGTTGTTCTCGAAGGTTCTTGTCTGGGAATGTTCTAGTTGCTTGGAATAAGGGGAAATACATATGGAGGTTCTTGTTTAGAATGTTCTAGTTGTTTGAAATAAAAGAAAATACATATGACATTGGAAAAGAGCTTTTTTTTTGTTCCTTCATAAAGTAGATATGCAATTATCAACAGATGGCGCTGTAGCAGTATAAAGCTCTGTTCGTAACAATACCTTCCATGTCCCAATACCATAACTAGCTGGATTGGTGAAAGACTGGGAACTCGAACAGCGGAGGCAATAGCGGAACCAAATACACAGAGAATCATCACAATGAGAGGGTGTCCGCAGGAAGGGGTTAAGGAGTGTTGTTTTGGACGAACTGCTGGAAAATCTCACCCCTCAAGGTATAGATTGCATCGGTTTCCCTGATGATATCGTTATTACAGGCCTAGAGAAGTTTGAAGAAAGAGAACTTGTCCTACAACAGCGATGGAGGTTAAACTTCTCCTGTTTCCATTACCATATATTAATTGGAAGTGCTGCTTAGGGAGCTATTATGAGATTTGCCAAGTAAGTGACTGGGTCCGTCAAATGTATGTATATGTCACAGGGAGAGGGACTGCCTTTTAAAGTCAATAGCAACTAAATTTATCGATATTTCTAGGGATGGAATGATCAAAAAATTCAACTTTGTAAAAAAATTTAAAACAGAGTAAACTTGCAAAAAAGAGTGTGTAAGCGAAACAGACACTCAAAGCCAGTACTATTAAGTGGTACACGGATGGTTCGAAAACGAAAGAAGAGACTAATGCTGCAGTTTTTGGACCTGGAGGAGGGGGCTAAAAGATCTTAAAACTGAAAAGAACTCCCAGAACGTAGGCAGACCAAACTACTTCTTGGGAAGTATAATGAAGATCGTTTCATGAACTGTATCAGCTTAAGTAGGAACAACCTAAATAGTAATTAGACTTCTCACGCGCTTAAAATAAAAACCCACTTGAGTATTCTTGGGCTGGAAAACAGCCCCACCACGCAGATTCTGCAATACTTACGACGAAACGCCGGAACACATACTAGGCAGATGCGAAGCACTAATGCACCAAGGAAACAAGTATCTGAGACGCTGCCAGGTAAAGGAGAGTGATTTATCCTGAAGGTACCTACTCCAAATAATCAAACTCATCAAATGGATAAACTTGGAGGAAGAGCTGTATATAGGGTTAGTAACTCATCTACCTGTGAATGGGGCACAAAAGATCTTTAGTGCAATCCCATCTCAATATTAATTCAAGCATTTAATAAGAAAATATGCAATTTCAATAAAATATGCAAAATATGCACTAAAGATAGAATTCCATTTGAATGAAACTTCATGATTCGTAAAGATAATTTAGCTTAAGGCTTCTAAATGTTGTAAAAACATGCATTCGTATAGAAATACGAGCCCTTGTCATTATATAAGCGGTTTTGTAATATTCACATTACGGCAGATCTTGGAAAAAAGAAACCCAGGAGCTATAAATCGACACATACCACCTTTTCATCGATTTCAAAGCCGCGTATGATAGCATCTATAGGAACGAACTATATAGAGCAGTGTCTAGTTTTGGCATCCCTGACAAACTTGTCCGCTTGTGCAGGATGACGATGGAGAATGCACGCTGCTCCATCAAGGTTGGAAAAGATCTCACCGATGCATTTGATGTCAAAAGAGGTTTTAGGCAAGGCGATGCTCTATGGTGCGACATCTTCAACATAGTTCTTGAAAGAATAGTGCAAAACTCACGCGTCAACACAAGAGGCACAATCTTTCAAAAGTCCGTCCAATTACTCGGATACGCCGACGACATTGACATTATTGGAAGAACAAAGTGTGATGTCAGTGGCGCTTTTGTGAACATTATGACGAAGCGAAGAAGATGGGTTTAGCGGTAAATGAGGGCAAGACCAAGTATATGCTGTCATCAAGAAAGGACACACAACACCGACGTCTTGGACAAAACGTCATTATAGACAGCTATAACTTTGAGGTAGTGAAGGACTTCATATACCTAGGCGCCGCTATAAACTCTGAAAACAATACCAGTGCTGAAATCAAACGGAGAATAACTCTTGCCAATCGCTGCTTCTTTGGACTAAGAAGGCAATTGAGTAGCAAAGTCCTCTCTCGAGCAACTAAAGTGTCCCTCTATAAGACCCTTATCATCCCGGTCCTTGTCTATGGTGCAGAGACATGGACTTTGTCGAAGGTGGATGAGAGCGCAAGTGGGGGAGGACCTCAACCAACTTGGGGTGCGAAACTGGAGACAGCTAGCTAGCTGGAGAAGCTTGTTGGTTGAGGCCCTGATCCACCCCGGAATGTAGCGCCACCTTAAGTAAGTAAATATTTGTAATAGGGGCGTTTAGATGTTGATTATTGAAAGGTCCATGTATGCCAATATCTATGGAATATAACGTCGTTCAAATCCCCGCCTTGGCGTCTTATTGTGGCACGGATCCAATTTTGTACCAATTTTCAATAGCCTCTTCCGAATAGATCCGGCAGAATTTGAGCGATGACCTGTGATATGTTTTCCTAATTCTTCACGTTCGAATAATTCACAAGAAAAAGTATAGTGGGATCTAATTGCACGACCTTGGTGGCCAATTCACGTGAACTCTGCGAGTTCCTGCTGGAACTACATGTCGTCTAGGTCCATATACTTAATTAAACTTGGGCCATAAGAAATTGGGTATTATCGTTCTGCAGCGCTCTCCATTCATGGTGACTGCCTCACTAACGTCGTTTTCGGCGCAGTACGGTTCAATGAGGCCGACGGCCCAAAATCCACACCAAACGGTAACTTTCTGAGGATGCATTGTCACCTAGTGACTCAGCAAAAGGCCGAATTCTTATGCACGGCGAGGAATCGACTGCCTGAAGTTCTGCGTTCACGGACCCCGGGCGATATTCTCGGTTGATCTTGCGTTCCTTTTAGGTACGAATGGTGGCTGATTTATTAACCGAACCGGTTCTCTCAAATTTGGTCACCACATGTTATGGAGTTGATTGTGAAAGGTTTCAGATTTCAGAATTGAAAAATAACATAAACAAAAGTTGTAGGTTTTAATTCAACAAAAGCCTCAGTAGTCAGTATGGTTGGTTAATCACAAGGCACGGATAAAATCGGTTATAATTTTGCATGACTACATGAAATTTGGCCCTAAGCTACGAGTAAAATTAAAGAAAGACAACAAATATTTATGTGAAAACTACCAACCTTCTTCACAGTTTACTCTTAAGTAGTAATGTGAAGTCTTTAACCTATGCCCTCTGATTGAGTTGGCATTTCTAAATAAACATTTATATTTTACCAGTGTTATTAGATTCTGTGCCACTTACGCTTATGACGTTAAAAAGAACAACCAAAAGAATATCAAGTGAAAATAAGAAAATATACGAAAAAAGGACACCATCGTGTCTCACACGTTTGCTCCGCATACATACCATAAAGCAATATCCGGGGAACACACACGTCGCCATTTAACATCTTGTGCCGAACTTCTGAGTTCTGACATGCTCTGCATGTTAAAATACCGAATTACAAAGCGCTACCTCCTCCGCTCCGGTTCTGGTTCTGTTTCTGGCCCTAGGTCGCATATTTTTAAATGTGTCGTGTCGTGACTGTTGACTGGCGTGTGGTGTGCGGTGTTCTTAGCCTCTCCTGCTAGAGCTATATGCAAATCTTTTGCAATGTGATTTAAGAGCACTCGAAGCACATAGATGAAAGATGATGCTCCTCAGTTCCTCTGTGGTATAAAAGATAGCACCTTCAATAAGAACATAATAATTCGCTTTAATCTCTACACCAATGCTCGATGTTGGCGTCATTAAAGTGTCATTAAGAAGAAAATTAAGGTCCTCTATGTGTAGATATACATATGTGAGTATATTGTGAAAGGAAGTAAATGAGAATATAGGTAGGTAAGTCTCCTACCCACCAACATTTTCTAATAAAGTACACCGGAAGTAATGTTCGTTCGGATACAAATCGAATCGATAATTATGTTTTTATCTGCTTGCCGTAATGATTTAATCTTATGACTGGAAATGACACACTCTGTCCAATTTGGGTGTTCAGTTCAGGCCTAATGGCAGAACTTTTTCAAAAACACAGAAATCCGTAATAGTCAGAATGAAGGGCAAATACCCTTTCTTCCCAGTATTGAAAATCTTTACATGAAGCTAGAGCTTAAAATTTGGAATATTTATGAAAAAATATGTTCCAAGTTTTAAGAATATCGGTTTGCCCGTTTAGGCTGTTCTTCGATGTAAAGTCAACATAAGGATGCTGACTTATTTAAGTTATCATGTTTCTACCAATCACTACAGAAATATAAATTGGACAGATAATAGAAGCGTAATCTCTGATTTTTTAAAATAGTGTGGGGTCTGTTAGGAGTGTTCCTATCCCGCAGTTTAGGAGCGGACAAAAATAATTTTATCGAATGTTAAATAGCCATTTAGGTTATAATTTTTCATGCTTAACGGATTATTGATAGCCTTAAAATGTTTTTAACATAGCACAAGGTTAGGTTGGAGTGGCTGTCTAGTTGTTGTTGACTCACTTAGACCTCAAGGATCCGTTGTGATACCACTAAAGAAGTTACTCATGGGAGAGTAATGAATTTAAACAAACCATTTCGTGCTTTTAATGAAGTTAGAGAGACATTTTGTGTCGATCGTTGCCAGTTCACTGGTATTATCGAAGAAGGGATTACCGAGATAGTTATTCCTTCTATTGGAAAGTGCTGGACATGTACAAAGAAGGTGTTGGACTGTTTCCTCTTCCTCCTCGTCCATGCAGCTTCTACAGAAGTCATTTGTGTAGACTCCTAGCCTCAAAGCATGTCTACCTATGAGGCAGTGTCCTGTTATAACTCCGATTGTAGAGCTTATATTTTGTCTGCTCAGGGAGATCAAGCCTTTTGACCGTTTTAGGTCTATGCTTGGCCATATTTGTTTAGTTGCCAGGCAGGTGGTAACCTGTGACCATCTAGCATTTGTTGATTCTAGAGCATATTGTTTGAGAAGATATTTGCATGTAGCAAGTGGTGTTCCTATGTTATGTTTTTGTCTAACAGTAGGCAGAAGTGTTCCGTTTTTGGCGAGCTCATCAGCTTTGCAATTTCCCGGAATGTCTCTGTGGCCCGGCACCCAAATAAGGTGAATATTAAACTGTTCTGCCATCTCATTCAGAGATGATCGACAGTCGTGGACTATTAGAGAGTTTGTGGAGACAGACGCGAGAGATTTGAGAGCGGCCTGGCTGTCCGAGAAGATTCGTATAACCTTGCAAGATATAACGTTTTCTTTTAGCCAGGATAATGCCTCTTTGATCGCCATTACTTCTGCCTGGAATACACTACATTGATTAGGAAGTCTATATGAAAGACTAAGATTCAGTTGTTCCGAATAGATGCCACTTCCAACGCCGTAATCGGTCTTTGAACCGTCTGTATAGAAGTGTACCGCATTGTCTTCCAGGGGTCTCTCTTCTTCCCAAGACGATCTTGAGGGGATGGAAACAAGGAAGCTGTTTTCGAATACCATTTTTGGGGTGGTATAGTCTAAGCGATCTGGGATAGATCTGAAATTGTCTAAAATAGTTGTATGACCAGCAGGGCCGGCCCGAGCTAAATTAGAGCCCTGCGCAAGCTTTATCAGTGGCGCCTCTCATTTGGATTGGATTGGCGGAAAGTCATTTCCTCATTACCCAAGGGGTACCCTTGGCAATGCGTGTTTTTAACGAGGGATCCCCAAGAGGCATATTCCTAGATATTAAAAATAAAAAAATAGATAATTAAAATAAATATGATTTTTATTAAAAACTAAGAAATCAAAAATATATCACAAAAATAATAGTCAAAAAATATATCACAAAAATTTAGGAACTGAAAAAAGTATTTTTTGAAGTAAAAAATATTTAAAAACTAATTCAAAAACATAACAACATACAAATAAATAAAGAACTCGTTAATTGTTGCTCATGTAGGAAATAATAATAAGATTATTATTTTAATAAAAATAAATAGAACCGAATTTTTTGCAATAGATTAACTTTTCTGGCTTCTATTTTAGCAAACTCAGCCACCAGGTCATCATAATATAATGACTTGACAAGCTCTTTCTCTATAGCCATGATTGACTAGTCAACTTATCTTTCCTGGTCATTGGGGTCGTGAAGCAGTTTTTTTTATTAATTTTAGTTTCAAAAAACAGTTATTTGAGGAAACTGTGATGGTATTTATAGATTTAGAGCTATGGCTTCAGCTGATTGCACGTTAGTGAATTGTTCTTCTAATCGCATTTCCACTAAAGAGTTTTTAGTAGCATATTTAGTAGATAAATTAGCAAACGGAGTTTGTAAATACTTTCTAGTTATATTGGCGCAAAATTTTAAACAGCCTATTATTAAGGTATTAGTATGATACTACTTAACAATTTGCTAACTTTATAGTAGTTTACTAACTCATTCTTAATTTTAAACATTTTCTCACTAGTATCGTACTAAAAGAATTTCATTAATAAATTGCTCTGAACACACCTAAAACAACGACATTTCGTTTAAAAAAATAAGTACACGAACCTTTTTTGATGTCTGCAAATGTCAAAGTGTCATATGAAGCTAGCGCGATACTAAAAAAATAAAGTAGGTATTCGATGATTTTAACTTTAATAAAATGGTAGAGAAGTATGATGCTATATTCGATTAAAATTATTGTTTTAACCTAGTATCATACTAAAACAGCTTTAGCTTCGTACTAATTCAATTAAAATTTTGCGCCATTATTTTTTTCTTAAATATCAAACTAGATTAATATGCAACATATAAACTTGAAACTGAAATTTTACTTCCTAATGACAGCATGTTTCTATTCTCAACGTTTCCAGCCTCAGATATTTCAATAAGAGCTTCATATTATAGCTTCTAAGATTTGTTTGAATGGTTTTAAAGCATTTAGTCTACTCCCATCTGGTTTTAGAAAGGGGTTTTAAGGTCAAACCAGCGAAATTTTTTGTATATTATGTATGTCCCAACTCCCAACGCATTTTTGAACCTGATACAAAGTATTATAGGCATTGAGCAATGTCAAAAAACTTAACAGCTTCCAATGAACAGCAAGCTGAATCATTAAAAACCAACAACAACCAAATGGAATGCAAGCAGCCTGAACAAAATAAGCTCTTGGTTCAAGACACTTAATTTTGTTTTGAACACCGGCCTCTTTTCCTTTCATGTTTGAACCATTATCATAACCTTATACATACTCGTATACACTACTAAAATAGTAGCGTAACAAGTTTTATTGTCAATATACCTATGTAGATTCCCTATCCTTTCTTTTGTTTTGAGTTTTTTTTACCATATACATAGACAAATAAAGTAATTAGATCAGTCAAAAAATCCCTTTTTTAAATGTAAACAATAACTGGCAAGAACAAAAAAAATAGAGAAAAGGAGAAATTGAATTTAACAGATTCACTCATTAACGACAAACCTCAACATTAATCATCGCATCATCATCACTCAAGTATTTCCATATTTCAACCCCTTGTCTCATTCTCGACACACGAACACGACAGTGATAAAATTTCACTCATAAACAGAGGCCAGTGCCAAACTAAAACATAGTACAGGAAACACTCAACCGGAAGAGTTTAAATTCCTAGACGCAACTTTTAATTCTGCGCACTGACATGTCAATGAGTATGAATTTTGTACCTCAGAATTTCTGTTTGAGTAACATTGCTGACTTCGATTTCATATAGAAGAATTGGCATCGTGCGCATGTTACGAGTTTTATTAACATGCATACTGTTAATTGTCTGTATTTGCTGTTGAAATTCTGTTTTATGTTACACTGCATAGGGGAGGGTTATCAAAATAAAATAAATGCCTTCACTCATCCACGCGATGGTGAGTGTGAAGAATAACGAAATTGTGCACTTTGTAAAGATTTTGTGATGTAGTTTTTTTTAGTGTGGGAATGGGGGTGTGTATAGGAACTTAAACATCGACTTATTTTTATAAAAGTAGATATGTATCTACATACATATATATATATGTATGTATATCTGTCTTTAAATTCAGAATCAGCTGTTAATTATATAATAAATACCAATATTAGAGTGAGCTATAAAAAGAAATGAGACTTAAAAAAGATGGTATGTAGTGGTTATGAAGTAGGTAGTGGCTTTTTTAACGCTTGCCCAAGGCGCCTTTTGAGTTCAGCGCCCTGCGCATTTGCACAGCTTGCACGTATAGCTTGTCCGGCCCTGATGACCAGTATTGTTACTGATCCATTGAGAGGTGGCTCTAAGTCTCACGCATGAGTTGGCTGCCACCATTTTGGAGAAGATGTCAAGAGGTGTTAGGTTTAAAAGCACTTCCAGGGCTGCTGTTGGTGTTGAACGAAGTGCTCCTGTGATGCACATACCTGCTGACCGCTGGACTTTGATGAGTTTATTTAGATTTACCATCTTGTCCAGTGCGGTCCACCATACGACAACTCCATAAATGAGTATCGGTCTGATTACCGAGGTGTATAGCCAGTGGGTTATTTTTGGGGAGAAGCCCCATTTTGAACCTATTGCCTTTTTACAAGTAAAAAGCGCTACGGTAGCCTTTTTTACTCTTTCATCAATATTTGCCTTCCAATTTAGTTTTTTGTCTAAAATGAGGCCTAAATATTTGGCTTGATCGGAAAAGCTTAATGGTATTCCTTTAATCTTGGGTGGGTTAAACTGAGGAATTTTGTATCTTCTCGTAAAGAGTACTAATTCTGTTTTATGTGGATTGACGTCCAAGCCACATTGCTTAGCCCACTTTGTTAGCCTATTTAAGGCATTTTGTAGGAGTTCTGAGAGAACTTGGGGATGTTTCCCAGATACAGATATTGCAACGTCGTCAGCATAAGCAATCACCTTGAAACCCTCTGCTTCCATTGATGTTAGTAGTTCGTTTACTACCATGTTCCATAAGAGAGGCGAAAGGACCCCACCTTGGGGGGTACCTCGATTCACCGATCTGGTGGTAGTAAAACTTCTCATGCTGGAAGTTATAGTCCTGCTTCGGAGCATGAGACTTATAAGTTCTATGAGTGATTTCTCTAATTTCAGCTTGTTCATTGCTGTTGTGATCGCCTGGTAGCTGACGTTGTTGAAAGCTCCTTCGATATCTAGGAAAGCTACTAGGTTATATTCTTTGTATTTGAGGGAATATTCAATACCACGTACCAGCGAATGAAGTGCTGTTTCTACTGATTTTCCCTTAGAGTACGCATGTTGAGCTGCGGAAATGAGACATGGTTTTAAGTTATGTCTGATGTGAATTTCAATCAATCTTTCCAGGGTTTTAAGAAGGAAGGATGATAGGCTGATTGGTCGTAGATCTTTAGGGTTAACGTGAGAGGGTTTCCCTGCTTTAGGAATGAAGACTACTTTTGCCATTCTCCAGGCTTTAGGAATATATCTCAACCTTACACAGCTTGACAGAATGATTTCCAATGGTGGAATGATCATGTCAGAGCATTTTTGTAATTCGGCTGGAATGATTCCGTCTGGTCCTGGAGATTTATATGGATCAAAGCTATCTACAGCCCATTGCAGTTTTTCCCGCGTTATTAGATCAACTGTGTCGCTAGTAGCGGTTTGAGACTCTGATGTTAAGTCGTAAAGTATGCTAGAGCTACCCGGAAAGTGGGTGTCTAATAACAGATTAAGAGATTCTTCATCTGTGGTAGTCCACGTGCCCGCTTCAGTCAATAATGCACTGGGTATAGTCGGACTTTTTGAGAGAATTTTCCTGAGTCTTGAGGCTTCTGAAGTATTTTCTATTTTACCACAGAAGTTTTTCCAAGAAGACCTCTTGCTCTTCCTTAATTCTTTCTTATATTGCTTTAGAGCTTGTTTATATAAGTCCCAATCAGAGGGGGACCTAGTGTATTTAGATCTATTGAAGAGTTTGCGACAGCTCTTCCTGAATGGTTCTAGATCTTTGTGCCACCATTGTGGTTTCTTTTTACCCTTTACAATGGTAATAGGGCATGAAGTCCTCATTGATTCGTTGAAGGCTTCGGTGAGATGATTTACCGAGAGGTCTAGTTCATCTTTGGTGGAGGAGCTTTTAAGAAGGTTGTGGTCAAGCAGTTGTGCTAGTACCTCCCTATATCGTTCCCAGTTAGTGTTACGGTGATTGCGAAATCCCGTAGATATATTTGCCACGTCACTGAGATCAAACTGAATGTATCGGTGATCAGAGTAGGAATTCTCTTTTGAGACATGCCAGTTTGAAATCAGGTTATGGATCGAGTCAGAGGTAAGTGTAATATCAAGTACCTCTTTCCTGTTCTTGGTTACAAATGTAGGTTTATTACCAATATTATTAATGAGTAGATTAGTGCTTAGTATGTAATCAAATAAGGACTCACCTCTCTCATTTATGTCAGAGCTACCCCATACCGTGTGATGGGCGTTAGCGTCCATACCGATTAGGAGACCCACTTTCTTCGATTGCGCGTCCGCAATTGCCTTCCTTAAGGTGTTTCCTGGAACTGGGCTGTCGTGGCCAAGGTAGGAGGATATGAGCCAGTAGGTGGCTTTATCCGTTGTTAGGACAGCGGTGGTAGTGTCCTTGTCGCTGTAATTGGGGAGTAAAAATACATTTAAGTCTTTTTTTACTAATATGCATGACCTTGGTTCACCTTTCTCCGATGCATATAATAGAATATAACCAGGAGTCCTGAGGCCTCTGATGATGGAGTTTGAGACCCACGGCTCCTGTATCAAGACAATGTCTTCTTTGTTGTTATGCAGTCGGAGTACCAGGTTATTTGTGGCCATGATGGCGTGATGGAGATTAATCTGAACTAATCGCAGCATTGCTACTTTTAGCCAGATCAACCTCCACCACTGTTTTATCGGCGTTTTCATCGTCTGAGGAGGAATGAAGTAGGGTTTCCTCACTCAGAGTGATGCCTAATGTCGAGTCTTCAGTATCCATGTCGGAATTGCTGTCGACTATAGAATTAGCCTCCACGTCGGATGGCTTGTTCGGGGCTTTGGAGATCGGTGGTTCCTCGTGTGGTGTTGCATCGACCTCCATTATTTGAGGTTGTGAAGCGTTTCCTTCCGCTGAAGGGGCTTCTGTGGGGGGCGCGTTTAGCGGATCTTCATCTTTTTTATAGATGCGAACTGTGACTTCGTCGAAGCCATACCTAATCACGCCTTCGGTCGCGGCCAGTGGAGCCAGCGATTCCCTATTGATCACCAAGAGAGCTGATCTATAGCGACCCACTGTCTCCTTCTCAACCTTTGGGACTTTCCAGTCGTGAGTAGGCAGGCTTGGATTGCTGGTTTTGATTAATTTCAAAATCATATTTGGGCAGTTATGTAGAGCCGGGACCATTATACGTGCTCTTGGTCGGCAAGGGATGTTCTCCCTTGTAACAACTTCGAGCTTGGCACCCGGCCAGACTTCTGGCAAGCCATTGACAGCAGCCCTGTATAGATCGAAAGATCTCTGATCACCACAAGCGATGAGTTTGATACGATTTTGGTACCATCCTGCATCGGCTGTGTCTGGGAGAGGCCCCGGATTCTCCTCGATGACAGATAGAAATCTGAAACCAAGGTGAGCCTTGACGTCTGCCCATTGATCATGAGAGATGTTACCATCCACATGACTCCTGTCAATGACCGCGACTATGATCTTGTCTTTGAGCGCGTCTCTAAAAGAAAGATCTTTATTGAAGACTCTTGTGCTGCTGGAATGCACTTTCTGCCTTTTCGCTTCAGGCTTGTCGCCCTCAAGAGACCTATTGCGCTTTGACGTTGAGTCGCTGCAGGTCGGTTTGGTGTTACTACTAAGAAAGCCACTAGCCCACTCGAGTTTTCGCGTTTGCTCCGGGGTTCTCTCCGCCGCCGGTATGACACCGACTGCGGCCAGAATCCGCGCAGCATTACGCTGATCTCGACTGGCCTGTGCCTTCATGGACCTCTTTCTGGTCGACCCAGAACTATGTCCGTGTGACACAGTTGTGGATCCACCTCCAGATTTAATCGCTATTGATACCAATCGGGGTGCGCCCTCATTCTTTGAGTCATTTCCACATGTCGTAGATTTTGCCTCTCCGGATGGAGTGTCCCTTCTTGGGGTCGCTTGCGACGTCCTAGCAGGAGCGGGGATGGTGTGTGATGCGGAATCACCGCCCTTGGGACAGCCGAGCGTCACAGCTGTACCACTGACGGGTAGTTCCTTTATGTAGAGGTTGCGGCTAGTAGAGGGAAAAGGATTCCCGCCACTAGTAGCAACCACAGGGTTGACAACCCGTTCGCACCCCTGAGTTGACTCGACAGCCTTTTCAGGAGATGCGACCGCGTTGTCAGCCCTGGCTCGATTAATTTTCCTGATAATTTTCCGATTAGTTTCTTTTTTTTTCATTTTATTCCCACGAGTAAAGCGGAAAGATGGTCAGCCCCGGCAGAGCCGCTTACCGGGGCAAGGCAAAAATATGACGGACCTTGCCACAGCATCCGAAAGAGCTCGTTAATGGCTGGTTTATCCCCCAGCCTTCCATTCTTCGGCACGGTTTTCGTACAAAGTACGCTCACACCACCACTGAAATTAGGAACCTCTAAACTATGATTGAATTGGGTTTCCGAACGTTGCACTATTGAGGAGTTACAACAATTTGGCGACCCAACTCAACCTTAGCTAATCACCATCCTGCCAAAAACGCACAGGACTACTGTGGTGATCATTGCCCACCTGGCACCCACTTGGAGGGTTTGAATGAGGATTTTTGCCGGGCTAACATAGCACAAGTTATGGGAAAAATAAGGGAGGGAAACAAAAAGGTATTAATGAAAATTAGTTTTGACTTTTGAAATTTTTCAAATCGTGTTGTCCGAATCAGTGCTGCCGTTTTAATGACTTTGTCACTATATTTAGCGGAATTTTCAAAAGTTTAGTGACAAAAAATTATTTGTTGTCATTAGATAATTCTAGTTAATTTTCTAGTGACTTTTTGCAAGAACATATTTTTTGTAATTATTACGCCCCTGGTGAAGTTACATCCCTGGCATTCGAGTTTGGCACTTATGAAATGATATTCGATCGACTCTTTTTTTTTTACCACGACCACTGAACTGAATTTGAAACTTCACCATACAAAAGAAGACCGAAACGAATGTGATTGCGAGTGAGCGGCTATATGTTTCAGAAACTAGACTACCTGGTCAATTCGTTTTTATGATTTCTTTTGTGTACAATTTTTCGAGTAACTGTAATTGTTTTTGTTTGGTTTCTTCGAGTCAGCCGAAATGGAGATTTCGGGAGTAAACTAAGCTTTATTTGTTAGTATATGTATATGTACTTGTTTTCAAAAAATAATTCCAATAATGCGTTAGATATTGAAGTCAATGAAATTGATGAAGATGCTATTTATAATTATTGGTGATTGATTATTTTGATAATAGGTATTTAAAGTTATTATTAAAACTTCCTTACTTTTTATTTAAAAAATGAAAAGTAGTTATATTTTCTAGACTGAATTTGTTTTTGTTTTTTTTTTTTAAGATTTTTTATGTTAACTTAATGCTTATCAGATTTTCTTTACTATACAAAATAAATTTTTTGTTATAATTGAATATGTTACTTTTTTCAAAATTTTAGCATATCTAGCGGATTTTTTAAGGTCGATCTAGCGACTCGTTTTTTTGGCTTGCGGCAACACTGGCCCCCTCTGCTCTTTTTCAAAATCTTTCTTTATCTTCAATGGCCATTCTTTTGTTAGAACTTCTCTTTCCGTTGCAGTAGTACCTACTAATTCCCTTCGCTCTCAACAAACGCAATAGCTCATGAGATGTAAAAAAGTTATCAAAACAAATAGTGTGGTCAACAGGAAATTGAACTGTTTCCAAAAGTTCAAGTACAACTGGAGATCGTAGTGGCATGTCAGCTTCTATACACTTTTTGCACCACAGTACGTAACAAAATTATAACGTAACCGCAGCTGCTTGATAACATTCAGTTCTTGAAGCCAAGTCGAACAGGTTTTACTCTTATGAAATGTTGAGGAATGGTGAACAAATTATTTGATCATGGATCTATATTGAAGTTTCTTAACAATATTCATCTCTTTTACGTTTAAAACTTTCTGCTATTTACATAAGTATGCTCCACAAAAATGTTTTAATCAGCTGTCAGAAAGCATAAATGCATTTTAATTGAAGCTCAAAAGCGCTCTCAAACACAATGAACTAGCTGCAAGTGAGCTCCATGTTTTCTCCAAATGCGCATCTAGAGCTTTAAGATTAGCTTGAAAGCGCTTTTCAAGCTTTTATAAATCTAAAAATGTTTCTTGTACGGGAATTTAATCTGATCATTTTCTTTATCATTTCTGATGAATTTCTTTAGAATCGCTTGTCAGGCTCAGATTTTATAAATTTATTTCCGCCTGTCCACTTGAAATAATGTGCGCCACCATTTTGGAAAACGTCTTCAAATGTTCTATTCATCCACTACGGTTGAAAATAGCAATATGTAATACCAAACTGTCATATAATTTTTTGCTCGGTGTATTATATAGGTAAATGATGTCAGCGGATAATGTTATATACCTTTATTTATAATTCCTTGGATTAATACACTGTATAGTAATAGAATAACACAAACAATAATATATATGCATATAAATGAAATATCCTTGCTAATTAGCAAAGTGGGTGCCTGACGTTGGCAGTCATGCAATCAACATCAACAATAGAGATTATACGATTATAATCGCGTGGAATTTAGTAAATGTATTTATTTGATAAATGGGACAGTTCCCACTAGATATTGAAAACGAGCGTGGTTAAGATAAATACGCATTAATGAATTGCCACCAAACAAGTTTTTAGTTTTAGTTTTAAATTAAATACAAAGTGGTCCAATTATATGCATTTTCTGAAAAAAATTGACCTCTAAGTCAAAAATTAGCGTGGGTAAGAAAAAATGAACAGCGTTAGAAGCTGGATTTCTGAAGACTCGACTTTTTGAAACGCAGTTATAAAGATAAATTTTCCTTTCTAAAATAAAGTCTTAATCAAGATTGTTACCTTTATTATTGACAGACCAATTTTCCTACAAAGTAAACATTTTCTTAAATCCCCGATAAATTATGTCAAAAGTATAGACTATGAACTCATAGAGGAGAACGATTTTTTTTCTTAGAATTTACACAAGAATGATATCAAGAAATATATTTGTTGAATTAGTGAGCAGATCCAAGGACCTTTTCAAATGGTAGTGAAAAATCATCACTCTCTTATGCATAGACAGTATGTAGGAAAATAAGATACTGATATACAATAGGTTGTCCCGTCGTTGTATGAAGAAAAAAAATTCTTAATTTTTTTATCGAAAGGCTATAAAAGTTACGTATTAACGAGTAGATTCCGAATATGTATGTACTTACTTTTTGATTTGGACATAAGTTTTGGGGCTCTACGGCTTTAAGATCTTAAAATAAGGTAAAAAACTATATTTTAAGGTCTTTAAGCCGCTGTAGATTGATACCCCTTTCAATAAAAAATTCGAGATTTTTTTTTCTTCATACAACGACGGGACAGCCTAATATACAACTTCGACCTTGGATAAGTTCAACGAATGAGGTCGCTTAATAAAATGTTCCAGTGCGAAAATTCTTTCAGTGCATCTCCGGATGCTTCACTATTTCGACTTTTAACAATTTCCATGCGTTGTCCCACTCTATCCAAAGAATTTTTTCTTATTTTCCGCGCAATGAAATCGCTGTTAGGGGCAATTTTCGTGACCTCTCAAATACACTATAAGTACATTATAACCTCTAGGCACATCAGACGATTGTGTCATATCTACAAATTTCTCATCCGAAGAAAAGCAAGTTAGAAAAATAATTCCTAAGAGAACCGTTTGTCAATTCGAGAACGCCAACTAGGACGGTCTCAACGATTTCTTCAGGAATCAAAATTTGTCACTAATCTTCCTCGGTAGTGTTTTGGACTTCAATGCAAAAAATGATTACAACTTTAATTCTTTTCGGAATGAGAAATTTTATCCCGAATAGAGAAAAATCTATCACACCGAAAGAATATTCATGAATTGATTCGAGCTGTAAATAGGTTATTAGGGTCCGAGAAGTAAGTTTCCGATGTTATAAAGCCATAACCCTACTGGAGAAAACCGGAATAAGTTTAAACAAGCTGACCCAACAGCTCAAAGTGAACCAGGACCTAGCGACTTATAACTCTCAACCATTCCTGTGTGCGTGATGCCAGGAATGGAGGGAAACTGCAATTTTCTGCCGATTGCGAACGCCCTTATAAGCAGCACTTTCCATGACAAGAGATACACTCTTAGAGGATTTGTCAATTCCTCGCAAGAGGCAGTACATCCCTGAAAAACTTTTTTGCAGCGGCTGGGAATCGAACTTAAAACCTTCCGCATAACAGTCCAACGCACTAACCATTATGCCAAGGTGTTCTACAAACCAACCAAATTGTTGTATGACCAAAAATACTACAATGTCCCAAAGGTAATAAATGTCTGGTTATTTGAAAAAAAAAACATTCGAAATACTACCTCGTCCTGGGTCCAAACGCTCGTTATCAATGACACTACATATGGCAGCTCGAAAGAAAAAGTGAATTTGCTTGCAACACAGTTTGCTGTTAATTCGATCCTGCCAGATAGTGTCATTATTCCTCCTGTACCTGAGAGCGTAAATCATTTCATGGGACAAATCTTCTTCTACACTCGCATTCGCACACATTTGCAAAAGTAGAGTACTGAAAGACCTCGATATACACAAATCGGCTGACCCGGATATTTTCTCCCAACTTTCTGAAGAGGAATTCTTCAGAGCTGTCAAAACCAATCCGTAAGCTGTTTCATCTGTCCTACTCTACTGTTCTCTTTCCAAGTTGATGCAAACAGCATTTGTCCATCCTATCCCTAAAAATGCCGAATCTTCTTCCACTGTAAATACCGTCGAATTGCACTTACATCCATTCTTTCCAAGGTGGAAATACTGATAAATTATCAGCTCAGGAAATATCTTGAAGAACGAAAGCTTCTTAATGACCGGCAGTATGGCTTTCGTAGCAAAAGATCCACTAGAGATCTGATGGGTTATCTCACCACCGAACAGTGGCACAAATCTTTACATCGTCTTGATGAAAGTAATATAAATATTAATGCGCTTGATATTTCAAAGGCATTTGATAGAGTTTGGCATCAAGTTTTCTTATAAAAATGCGTGCATTTGGTACTAATGAATCTCTTCTTCGTTAGATAATAAACTACTATTCGAACAGCTCAATAGAAGTTGTTTGATGGTTTTAAGTCTAAAATTCATAAAATAAATGCTGGTGTGCCACAGGATTCCGTTTTGTCTCCGACTCTCTCTCTCTCTCATTTTCATCAATGATCTGAAATTTCTAGTCCATTAAATTGTTTTGTTGACGACAGTACTCAGAGCTTTAAAAAATTTTAAAAAATAAAATATAGGTGATAGAAGTATAACAGAAACATTTAAATCTCTCGAGCACCGCCACAATTTTCCTGTCTTTCACTATTTTACCGTATAGTTCTAGTAAAATAGCCAGTTGCATTTCTCCCATTAAAAAATGTAACCGTAATAATCGCGCTTCAGGGAGTTCCCATAAGTTAACTCTTGAGCTCAACTTCGGACGTAATGTGAAATTCGGAAATTCTTTCTTTCACCGCACTACACGAATCTGGAATGCTTTACCCGACTCAATATTTCCCTCCCTCTATGATATTCAGAAATTCAAAACCAATTTGCATCGGTATCTCCTTTTAAATGCTCTTCAACTAAACTAAAACTCTCGCACTGTTCTCAAACATTTTAAGGGTAGCTATAATCCCTTTAGTGCAAAATCCATTTATAAAATTTTTAAGACATTTTTAAGAAAAAAATTGGTACGCCAACTTAAAGTTTTTATTACTTTACGAATAAAAATTAAATTATCAAAAACAATATTGAGCCTTTTTTGAGATATCGAGTTTTCCAAAAAATTATTTTTTTTCTTCAAAAATTAAGAAAATATTTTTTTTCGAGAAAAATACGATTTTCGAAAACCATTTTTCCACATTTGTATGGTGGGTACCGTTATTTTTAGGTAAAATAAATTTTTTTTCTCATGTCTTCTAGATTATATTGAGAAACTTTTATCTGTAAAGTTTAAAAAAAATCTAGCATGGGGTTTTCGAAATATTGAGTTTTGAAAAAAAAATTTTTTGAAAACTTGATTACGCAATTTTATTCAAATTCTTGGGGAGCCTTTGGAAAAAAAATGATCAAAATCGGTTGTACAGTTTTTGAGAAAATCAAAAATAAAAAAAAAATGGTTCCATGGGGGGTACCATTAATAACCATTTTTCGGAAATTTTTTCAACCATTACCTAGTTTTACCTACATAAATGAATTTTTTTTTTGTATCTTTTTTTTTTTAAATCTGTCAACAATTTTTGAGGAAAAAAAATATTTATAAAATTTGGAAAAAAAATCGTATAACACGTACCACAATTTTTTCTTTAAAAAAAGAATTGTGGGGGGGGGGGGGGAATTAAAAATACTATCTACCAAGTTTAAAGATCCGTTTAGGCTGTAGTCGAAAAGACAGACAAACTTGCGATACCCACTTTTTTGGTCTTCGCTATCATCATAATGTCAACTTTGATCAAAAGCTCGAGTTCGATTTTTTTTACGAATATGTAAGTAAAAACAATTTAAGAGAACATGTATGTATTTTTATATATTTATAAATAATCCAAATCCAATTCAATTTTGATTATAAAATTATTTGATTTTGAAGTTAGAAAATGTATCGTTACCTTAAATGTGTCAATCTGGGCATTTAAATTTATTCCTGTATTCTTTGTTGTGACCCTTGTATTAGCAACAAAATTTTCCTACCATATCAAACCTTATAAATGTGCATAAATGTTTCGTTTCCTTAACTCAATAACTTGCCATAAATGTTAAAGAACACACTCAGGTATTTTTATTTTCAAATTAAATCAAGAGGCAACTCATGAATTCACATTATTTAAGGATGCCGATTTGACAGTATCATGCTGTTTAATCAATTTATTTTAAATGCTGTTATTTTGAAACTTATACCTTAGCAACGTGTTTGGATTTTCGCATGTAAACATGAATGTATTTGTCTACCTGGTGCATATACGACTCACAAACAAATTATTTAAGCTATTTATAACAGTATAATTATACTGATGACTTTAACTATGTAACAAAAATAATTATATGAAGGTGCAACAACTTGATAATTTAATTTTCAATAAAGTTAATGACAAAATATAAAACTCTCAGAGTTGTTTACCTGAACCACCTTTCTCTCCTAGATTCATTTATAAATTTGAGATGGGTACATACATACATACGTAAAACAGGTGCATTTTTTACACTTTTAATTGCGCATACAATATTTAATACCTTCCCCACTGTTTTAGGGTCGTTCCGGAATATTAAGTTTCCAATTTAAAAATAATATAAAATAAGTTGATGTATAATATCAACGCCATTAAACCTAAACGGAAACTCCCAAAAACACAATAAAATGTTATTTAAAATTTCTTCTTAATGCAAATTTCTTAGAAAGGTACCTACCTACCTACCTATAAATCCCTAAAAAATTGTTAAATTTTAAAGAGTTATTAATTAAAATTTTCACGCTTCACACAAAAAATTTTACAAAATTTTAATAATAATAGATATGGTTAGATACCTGCTATGGTACGATTATTATCGCTAAGGAAATATAATAAGCTGTTATTATTATTATTGGAAGGATGATGAAATTTCAAGGGCCTAAGTTTTAAAATGTTCAAGGTTTTTAACGTAAATTAACGTTATTAAAAATTAAAGAATATTATGTAGGAAAAGAAACGAGTAAGAGTTATTAAACTTTTCTTTAAATAAATATGTACATTATATGCTTTAGCCAACAATGACGATACGACACGAGCTAACAAACTTTTCTCCTAATAACATGATCATTGTTCTTTTTATGAAAAGGTATTAAGGCAGAATTTTTAGAAGATAACATTAGGGAAACTTTTCATACATACATAGGTATTCATAGGTTTCCTTAAGTTAAACAGGGACTTCGGTACAGTCTAGAAAACAAACAATTTGACAAAATTTTAAATCTGAGCCTTACTCATTTGCGCATTAGTCCGAGTGCCCAATAAACATACAGAATAATGAAATCGTAGTGTCAACATTGTTTTTTAAATCTTTAGTAGTTTATTTTTTTATATGAACTTTGACAGAACTTTGGAATAAAATTCACAAAAATATCCAGAAAATCATAAAGTTTCAAAGTAGAAGGAACGAACCTATTTATTTCAAAAGTTGCATCTTGTTAGAAAAAGAACGCACCACCGGACTCTGCTACGTGAAGTTAGTTAGACTTATGTTTAAACAGGGATGTTATTTGATACAACATTAAAATTTGTCCACCTTTATTCAAACAGAGATGTTATCTAATACGAAATACTACAACTATTTGCTGGGGGCATTAATAAGGGCCTTCACATTCTCAAATTTGTTTGACAAGCATGGCATGATGAATGGATGAAAATCATTAGAGCTCACATTCTTGAAGCATGCTGTTAAACATCACTTCTCATTAGAATCTTGACTTTGGCGGACCAACTGAGAGAATAGATGAAAGCTTAGATGAGGAAATTTATTTAATTTTTATATTCCATTCCAAGTCTGCAGAAAACTTATATTAATCTAACAAAATCCATCTGAATTACCGTTATTGCTTATAAAACTCATTTTGATATATTTCCATACGATGTTCAGAGCTCGAGAACTTCATGGAAAATTAAATTTGTTTCCGGCATGCGTTCACATTCTCAAATATTTTTTTCATGCGGCCAAAATATCAAAACATTTTGAAATCCATACAGCTTACTTGACAAGCCGCTGGATAAATCGTTCGCATGATCAAGATCACGCCAATCCTTCCATGCATGTCAAATGTATTTGAGAATGCGAACGCCCCTAAATGGTGCACGAAATTCTTTCTTACAGTCGCATCGTCATTCGTCTTTTTGGCAGTTTGGGTGAGGGGTGTAGAAACGTAGCTTCATTCCGCTACACTTCTTTACCTCACACCAAATATTTTAAAAAGTCGAAACAACTGAAAAAAAAATAACCGTGTTATCAGGCTTTTGATTCCTTTTTTCTGCTATAGACAGTGTTCGCACTGAACTAAATCCTCCGACTTGTTTTGACGTTTCTGTACTTAATCTCACTCCCTCTATTTATCAGAGGCCTGCTTGCATTTACAGGAATTGAATAGACCTTTCCATTGATGTACGTGTCGATCGGTTTTGACAAAGTTGAAAAAATGATGAATTTTATAGATAAGTTAGTCCATGATTTTTTCCAAAATCAGTAAAATCGCTTTGGATACTAATATTTTGAGAACCAGACCTCGCAGAAGCTTCTGGTTTTCAACTATGAATAGCTGTTTCAAAGACTACTAAGTGCCTTGATAATTTTAACCTCTTAAAAAGTCTGGTTTCGGAAATATTTACAGCCAAAGACATTGTTAGGTAGTTTGTGGTCGAAAATCAGTAACATCACTTACTTATCAATTTGGAAGCAAATATATCGAGAACCAGACGTCGCAGACAATTTTGGCCTAGTTGCATTTATAGGAATTGAATATACCTTTCCATTGATGTATGTGTCGATCGGTTTTGACAAGGTTGACAAAATTATGAATTTTATAGACAAGAGGTGTCCATGATTTTTTCCAAAATCAGCAAAATCGCTTTGGGTACTAATATTTCGAGAACCAAACCCGTTAGTCTCAAATTTGGCCACGAACTATGAAGGGCCACCACGTCTAAAGTAAGATGAACTACTTTCAACAAACATTCTCTTTTAAAAAGAGAATTCCCTAAAAGAATTGGAATTTCAAATGTGAAAAAATCGATTTATATTTACTACTCTTTCACCAAAAGATATTCAGAGATTGAAGGTAAGAGATTCATACGGCGTTTTTTATAGCACTTATTAAAATGCTAATGGTGTTTCAATTTTTCTTGTAAAGTGGAAGCGAGAGAAAGAATGTTTCATTCGTATTAAACGATGAAAAATCATCGAGATAACCAAGCACGATATGGATATAGGTCAGTTCGTATTATAGAACAGTTAATCCAATGAATATATAACCAAGAGTCATTTGTAATCTACAATATTGTTTTCGCGGTTTTGAAGAAGATTTATAGTAAGCACACTTAAATCGGGGATAATCTCTTGGTGAAAAAGTAGTATTACACAAGGAACTTATACTTTTTTGTCCGAGTTATAAGGAAATTCGAGTTATACACGTTCGAGATATAGAAGTTTGACTGTATAAACAATCTGAGATGACAGTTTGGTTTGACGTATGTGATTAAAACAGGGATATCACCGAGAATGGGATGACCCTATATTATTTTGCTTAAGACTTATAGTCTTTTAGCAATAATTTCTTTCAACTGAAACAGATTTTATTTTTTCGAACCAACGTTGGTGCTTAAACTATTCCCATTTCATTCGAAACTTTTTATTAATTATTTGTTTAAATTATGTTCAAGTATTTATAGTATTTATGTGTCAAATATCGTTTGTATTTATGACAATTTGCATCTATGCACATATCTGGCATTAACACATCAAAAATTATATGTACAAAAATATATTACACAATTATGTCTACAAAAATGTACATATACATATGTATGTGTGTCCTTATAACAAGCTCTCTCAGCAAAATGCGGTCGCTTAAAAATAAATAATAAATGGCTGAATAATTGTTAAATGAAATAATTCGTGTCTTATGGGCATGGCTTAAAACTACCCCATATTATTTATCCGAATAATAATTATTGTCAGAGGATTAACAAATAATAAATAAAAGCTATAAATCAATTATAGTCTGTCATGGTGCATTAACGCATTGTTACGTTTATTGTTCTCACAGAGGTTTATTTATGTTGAATGTCAATGCTGAAACGAATTGCATTTACTTTAATTCATCGCTCCGTTCAACCTGTCACAGTGTTTTTCGAATTCCGCAACTCGCATATAAGCCAGGCAGACAAGTAATTATGTTGACAATCGACGACCGATTTTGTAGTTAAACAATGTTCACCCCAAATGAACCCACTTATTTCAGTATTAATTTGTTTTCATTAGGCTTAAATTATGTAGAGGAAAATTCTTTGTAATTATTTCTCTACGTGCCACATCTCGTGACAGTGCATTCTATTTTTGTTGCATCGCGCAAAGATGCGGCACGATCGCACTTTCAGTGGCAGCCGCGCTGATACAATCAGCATCACCAAATGATCAATCAGAGGACGCTTGCTTGAATAGTCTCGCTTACAAATCCCAGCAGTCACTTCTTTGAGATGTACACAAATATTTTTAGTATCACACAGATGTACACCATCCGGGAGTCCCTTGCTGCCGCTCTCCCCAGATTACCCTGTAATATTATCATCATCCGGGAGCAAATGCATCTCAGTCGTGCCATAGGATTGGAAACTCTGAATCGTATTCGTTCATTAAGCCCCTTTCTGACGGGCGTTCTGCGTTCTGCGTCCTGTTCAAAGCCTCACATCCTCCACCCTGAATAGCCCGATAATTTGTAAGAATTTCTTGGTGTATCGGCGGTGGACTACTTGTGCAACGCACGAGTACAGCACCCTTGATTCTTAGATTTAGGGAGCTGTTGTCTGCTGGCAGCAATTAATGTTGTGGAGAAAATAGAAAATTTATTATAACCATGGATGAATTTTGCTCCTGGTGGGCATAGGACGTCAGCAACACCAGCGCGTTAACTTGTTCGGTTTTCTCCTCGATATCTGCTCGACTATTCTACACCATGTCTGATTAGAATCACTTGCTCTTCTTCCTGACTGGGTGAACAAAATCCATTGCATAACATTCTTCGCCATGGAATTATCTTCGCTTATAAAAAGTGTGACTGCCAGTTCCTCCTTCATAAAGTAATGTTGATTGGCTCTTGTTTTGTTCTCATTGGGACCTCGATGCATCCAGAAAACTCTCACAATTATACGCAAACATCTGTTGACAAAAGTATTGCAGCTTCGTAGTGCAATCAGTAGACACTCATCTTCCAAGCACCTAATTTATAACAGTATTGGCTCCACATTGGAACCAAATAGTTGCAACTGGTGTTAATACTAAAAAACAGAAGTTTTTCATACCTTGATCCGAAAGCAGTTTTTCTCTTGCCGATTCTACTGCTTACATCAAGTTGAGTGCCATCTTCAGACGAAGATGGGTCGTCCTGAAGAAAACACGAAACTTCGGAGAAAAAGGTCTTCAAACCTTATTACAAAATCTTTATTAAAAATAACTCTTATATCTATAACACACAATATTCTTTTGCTAGTATTTCAATAATACTCATACCTGTTATACTGTTTGCTGATGATTCGAATTTCAGTTTCATATTCTGGTACTCGGTTTCGGGTAATCAGGCGTCTGGTATTTTGGCTTTAAGAACTGGTCCTGGTCCGGCCTTATGACAGGATTGAATGGTACTACACCCTTGGTGTCACTCAAAACAGCAGGCTAAAACGCTCTGATACATCAGCAGGTAAAACGCCCCTGGTGGAACTAAAACAGCAGGCTAAAACGCTTTGTTACATCAGCAGCTACCAAAGCCCTTGGTGGTAATTAGGACGTTTAACTTCGAACTACGGCACCTTACTGGTGGGGGGAAGCCTTAGTAAGAAATAGCTGGACAAACTCGCCTACCTAACTACCTACCTTGTGGATGGAAGCTCCGAGAAAGCAAGGAAAGCTAAAATGACCAAATCGCCCACGCTTGTCTGTGACTTGATTTCAAATGATCAATAAAATCAATTTATTAGGTCGCCTGACTTTGCGTATGGTCGAAGTGGTACTTTTCGTTCATCCAAGTAGGTCCTCATGATGCTTTTCCAGTAGACTGAATGTGAACTCTGTAAGTAGTGAACGAAAAATAATAATGTTGTTGATTTTCCTGTGACGTCATGTGTCCATTGTGCTTGTGAATCGAATTTGGTGAAGTACAATTCTCGGTAGTAATACAAAAGTAAAATAAAGTGGAGTAGCATTGAACGCTTCGTTAAAAGGTTTGGCTCATCTGGTGTATATCCAGAACCAACAGAAAAATGACACCAATGCCATCAGCGTAGTCAGTATGTTCCAGGTAAGTAGTCATGGTCTTCTCCATTTCAACCCAACAGTCCTACTTATTATCGTCCGAAAAAGAAGTTACAAAATGCAACCCTGATGAACTTCATTTTGGAATTCAAAAGCTTCTGAGAGTATACCATTACGTAGGAAACAACGTTGTGCTCCTTTATAGATACGTAGAGCTTTCCATACGAACTCCCAGTTCAAGCTACGGAAAAGCCTTCTGGAAGTCGATAAAAAGCAGGTACAATGCAAATTTAAGCTCGACGCATTGTTCTACAATCCGTTCCGTTAGGTGTTATGGTAGTCGATGCAGAAGAATTCAGAGCGAAAACCTCCCTGTTCGACATCTAGAATCGATTCCAGGTGTTCTTTGATGATTCTGTCCAGTCCAGGATTGGCTTTACTAATTATTTGGCGACTGCGGGCAGAACACATATCCCCCGCCAGTTTCTGTAATCCACTAATATGTATTTTTTCGGTAATTTTACAATCATCCCTTAGCTCCATTCCTCCCGGAAATGCTCATTAATAATTTGGTTCAATAGCTCTGTCGATGTATTAGGTTCAGCTTGGAAGAAATCATTGGGAATTCCGTCAATACCCAACCGCTTTGTTCTTTCTTAATGATTGTATCGCAGCAGTAATCTCTTTATTGCTAGTGGGCCAGAGCAAATATATAATTAATTTGTCGTTTATATGGTTTAACACTTTCCAAAAGTTGTCTTTCCCACTGCTGTTTGATAGAAGTTGTGCACCATCAACACTTGTCACAGAATCTTATTTTGAGTTGAGTGCTCTTGTAAGCTCCTTAGATACAGCATAAACGGTCCTAAACTTCTCTTCTTTTTTGACAAGAAAAATCCGTTCTGTAATTTTTTATACATTCTATCTATTCATATTTGAAATTATTAAAAGAAATCTGGTTTGACATTTTTTTCTGGTCAAACTTTTTTCTTCTCTTAGCACAATCACAAAAATTAGAGTTCGCTATTTCTCCTTAAAAATGCAAAATATGAAAAAAAATATAATAATAGAACACATTATTCTTGATCGTCCAAAATGGTTTCGGTAAATAGGTAGTGTTAAAGTAGCTTAAAACAAACTTAATCCACTCCTAGAAGGACGAGGTCTAGAGAAAGATTGTGTTTCTAGGCCCACATTAATGGAGGGGAACCTTAATCAACCTACCATGAAATGCATAAGCTGAAGCTAGCTAGCTAAAGACAAATTTGGCTGGAGAAGAAGATCTAAAGGTCTATCACTAAACATCCTTAAGTAAGTTTAAATTAGTATTAAAATTGGATCCCGGTGGTTTGGTGTCGTCCCATCTACGGAAATTTTGCTTATTAATATAGTTATTTATCTCTCCGAAGCGATTAAACGACGTTGTCTATGGTTACAAATTTTGAGGTCCTAGGTCAGTTGAATCTTGTACGGGCTTAGGTTTGGCGGCCTGACGCGACGAAAAATTTGCCAATATAAATTCTTGGAAAGGCCGAATTTTTGTGCACGGCGAGGAATCGATTGCCTCGGGTTCTGTTGTGCACTTTCACGGAACATGGCAATTTTCTCGGCCAATCTTATAATCCTTTGATGTACAAATATTGACTGATTGATCAACTCAATTTGGCCACCTTAGGTTGAAAAGTCGACTCTGAAAGACCACCTATCGTAAAATGTACTAAACACGCGCAACGTTTGCACTAAAGAACACTCATTTTTGATATTACAATTTTATAATTTGGACATGCTGTTAAATCGTGTTAATTGCCATCGTAGTTTGGCATCAGTAACTGAACATTATACAATAGAATTGACAGATATCACCAAAACAAGATGCTCACCGCAGACTTTCAGGATCTACCCCCGTCAACTGAAAAACCCTTATTTTTTCCTTTAATTTTTTAGAAAACAGCTTGGAGGATTTTGATAAAACTTCGCCCACGTAAATCTAATACACTTTCAATAAATCTTCGTTCCAGATTTTTACCAAACATTTCGGACAATAAAAATATAGTTTTGAAGTTTTTTTCGAAATATTCGGTTAATTTTAGGATTACTCTTGTTTATTATTGTTGACCCGACCTGTCATTCAGGCCGTAGGTGTTGGAGTTGGGCGCTATTAGTTTTATTCTGGCGGGCGTGGTTCTTTAGATTTTATGCTTTTCTCCAAAAAGTCACCATCCTGCGTTGGAACAGTGTAGAGCGAGTACGTTTTGAGGAAAGTAAGTTATGTTACTGTACCCTGCAGTTGAAATAACATTTATTTACAAAATTATTATTATTAATAAAAGTCGACATAATATCTTCGAAACTAACCCAGCTATCTAAAAACAAGATAGATTGCGTGCAATGAAAACTGAAAACATAATCTAAGTCATATCTACACAATAAATATTGCCAACAGCTCCCTAAGTACTAAGATACCTACATAATGTAGATGAGAGATTTTCTTCTACTCCAAGAGCAAGTAAAAAAAAAACAAATAAATTCACAAAGACGAAGTGCCTTGCTTGCTCCTGTCACGAGTAATTATATTTTCGACATGTCGAGCTCGGGAGATGACGACAATGATGATGATGATGTCTACTAGCGATACGAGACGCGTGGCGCGTAGACGACAACACTATACAATAATAGACTATTCCAATGGACAATAGTGCTTGTGGCCCTGTTCCGGGATCCGGAAAAGAGGGATACCCAATAATTTAATTATTGTACGTGGAATCCAGTCCGTGTGGATTTTTATATGGTATTTTGAAAATGTGGGCTATAACACAGCTCCCTCGGCTCCCACACATCACAAATACCTGCGACAATATTTGATTTTAATGATAGCGATAAATTTTTATGTTTGAATTGCCATCATTAGTGGAGCCATATAGCACTATTAAATGGAAGCTTTTGACAGCAGGTGTAGGCTTAAAATTGTGTGCAAGAGATTTGTGTGAACATTTATGAAATATTTGTACAGGATTGATGATTTGATAGGGCATTATTGTCGTAAGATATTTATGTTAAAAAAATGTTTCCGATATTCTTTGAAATACCTTGTAGAAATGAACTGTATTTGAATAAGAAAAAATTCGTTTGCTATTTAGGACAAGTTACATAAACAAGCAGCCTTAGAAATAGATTTACCTATAAGACATTCAGCAAGGCTCAGCTAAGATCAACAGGGACATACAATTTTTAATAAAATTTTATCATTTGAAGTATTATGAATTATGCAATTGTTAACACCTTATTGTATAATGCTGTCGAGATCGAAATTTGATGGACTTACCACTGCTGCCATTTTAGTTTCACATTCGAAGATCAGGGTTGTAAGGCTTGAACCGAATGTAAAAAAAAAGGAAATATAATTACTGAAGATATGGAACAGAGAGGTAGATAAAACGAACCTTTGGGGTACACCAGCATTTATATTTTAATAGAACCAGACCGTCCAATGAAGACAATTTTAGATCATGTAGATCGAGTAGAATTGAGTTACAACAATTTAGATTTGTATCGATTTCCCCAGAAATGGGTTAATGGATTTCGATTAAACTTCTTGCATGTAGATACTATTAGGTAGATTTAGTACATAGTTATTAAAACCATTTAAATCTTAAGGCATGAAGTACTAGTTTTGTATCAAACTATAGATATTTTGTAACCTGACTATAAGTGTAACCCTTAAGTTTTACCTACAATTATTTTTTGTCAGACAAATCAAAAAATAAACAGATTAGGAAATCAAATACACTTTAAGAAAGAAACAAAGAAATTTGGGAACACCGTAACAGAGTTAAAAATTCGGAAAAAATTGATTGTTAATAAAATTAATGAAGGAAACGCTTCCAATAAAAACAAACATAAATGAGCATTGCAAACTTGTTTTAATGCCTATCAAACGATGATAGGAGCAGAATATGAATCAGGATGAAAAATAAATACCGAAGAAGGAACACATATCAGTTGTGAAAGGCAAGGCAACGATACTAAAATGAAAAGAAAGCACATGCTATCGGTTTCCATATCATCCAATTCGGGCCATAAGAAATCGGTAATCATTGACCGATATCGGTCGCTTTTGAAGAATTTTACAGATGTAGCAATCACCACTCAAAGTTGTTACATCCAACAAAATAGATTGATTAATTGCAAGAAATTTGTAAACCATAATTTTGAGCTATTATACACAATATTTCCGAAGTGATTTTTTGCATTTAAAAAGATATGAAGACATTGTCAAAATAATAACAACGCTCTCTAATTTTAAGTAATATTTTATTTAGTAATTACGAGGGTGGTTCGATAAGTACTTAGCCTACAAGAGAAAAACATTAGTCTCCTTTTAGCTCGATACACTTGATCCAGCAATGTTCCAACTTCTTTAACCCATCCGTTTTCTCCAGGTCTGTAAAGTAGGCCTCTGTGGTGGCGATGTCCTCCTCTTTCGACTCAAATTTCTGCCCGGCGAGTGATTCTTTCAAGTTTGCAAACAAAAAAAAGTCACCCGGGGCCAAATCTGGAGAATACGGTGGATGGGGCAGCAGTTTATAGTTCAGTCCGACCAATTTGTCCGTGGAGACAACGGTTCCGCTTGTTGTCCGAAGTGAGCAAACGCCGCAGCTATCGCGCTTAAAGCTCTCTCATGCCCGAAATTTCATGGAAGATATGACCCACACGGTCTTTTGTGATGCCTACTGTTTCAGCCATATCGGTTGGCCGTCTGCCAATACGAGATTGTGGATTTTTGACAAGTTATCCTCCGTGATAGGCATTTTCAGAGCACCTGGACAGGGCTTATCAAAAACCGATGTGCGACCACGTTGAAACTCGTTATACCAATTTTTGACGGTCGTAATCGACAAGAATCAAATCACCGACCCGACCGATATTGCTCTTTTTCCATTTTTCTAAAATTCGCGGACAAGCTGGCTTCCACACGTGGTCAAACCAAAACTATGAGTCCGATTCGGCTGAAATTTTGACAGTAGCCGTCTAAGAAAATGTACTAGATGATAGTAAATCTCTCTTGCGATACTCACACCATCGGGCCGTGATGCTAAGTACTTATCGGACTACCCTCGTATATTATGCGCGAAACAGATTAAGCCAGCAACAGCACCAGCATCGTCAACAGCAAACAGCACGCTGACCAGCAAACATTCCCAAACACATTACCACCAGCAACGTCATTTCATCTGCTTGACATTTCATATCGAAAAAAAGTTTTTCATTGTGGTGCCACTGAATATTGCAGTGGAAAGTTGACAACACTGCACCAGCAACAGCAAATTTAGGACTTCGGCCTTACGACGCTGTTGGCGTTGCTGTTATGTGTGTTGAACAATTGAAATACATTGGCTCTAAATTAATGGCGGCCGCTGTTCCTGTTGACGGTGCTGTTGCTGGTTCAATCTGTTTCGCACTTTAGGCAAATGTTCAAAAATGTTTATGTTATATATATTAGTGGTAAGTACTTTATTAATCTCTTTTATGTAATGTTTTTTTGAAAACTAAGGGGATTTACAAAATTTCCAAGTCTGTTTGCAGTTAGCTTCCCCATAAGCTCTCCACCTAATTTAATTAATAAAAAACAAGACATTCTGATAACCAAATGTCATTTCTCTTTATTTATTAGCACATAAAATTTAACATTTTGTTAAAAAAACCTTTGTAGTTTTTTTAAATTGCATGCATTCGATTCCGAACTTTAAGCGTTTTTATTGGGGAATCGAATACCAAACTTCTTGGGCAGTTTCCAAGAGATCCACTCTGTGGGAATGTTTCCTTTTACTAACATCAATCTTTAGATCATTCCTAATGTACTCCATGGGCCACTTCATAGCGTCCATTTTATTTCTTTAAAACCAAAGCTTTGTTGTTGGCTTAGGGTCGTTATTTTGTTGGAATAAATTAAATTAAATTAAAAACCCCATAGCATTATGCTGCTATGAGTACTCGAGATTTTGATTAATGTTCACATTACGATGATCATGATAGAGAACAAGGAAAAAGTGGGTCCGGAAATTCCGTCTGTATGTCCGTACGTCGACCAAATGATCTCACCGATAGTCCACATTCGTGCAATCTGGAGGAGGTTGTAGAAATCATCTTCTACTACAACCTAAAAAGGCTGCCACATGCTGTAATGATTTTCCTCACAATCATGTTAAACAACTGCAATACTGCATCAACAAACTAATACTTCCCCCAGAATTGGAAAACAGCGAAGATTGTGACAATTCCTTAGAAAGGTGCTTCCAACCTAGTTTCCAACTACAGGTCGATATCACTTCTCAACAACATAAGCAAATTACTGGAAGAAGTAATCCTTCGAAGATTGAAGAAGTTCTGCAGTTAAAATTCCATCATCAACATACAATTCGGCTTTCGAGAAAAAACACTCAACTTTGCATACACTGCTAAAATTCCAACGATATCACCACAGCCCTCAACAATCATCGTGTCTCCGTCAGATGCTTTCTGGATGTCGAGAAAACAACATCAACAGACTCTTCCAATTCTACCAGAAATGGGGCATCCGGATCAAGATTTCCAAATCGGAACTTGTCTGCTTCAGGAGATCTTCAACTGGTAGTGACATTCGCACCGCTACAATTTACAGAAATCTGGTCCTGAGACTCCCTGAAGGATCCACCATAGCGGCAAAGACAAACGTCAAGTGCCTGGTAGTGCACTTCAACGAGTTGCTAAGGTTTAACCTGCACTCAAGAAATGTTCTGAAAAAGGCCAGGTGGACTTTCAACCGTTTGCACCCATTGCTGAAAAGAAGATCAGGTCTTAGTTAACCGACAAATATATTAATCTATAAGCAGCTCCGGCGACCAGTGAGCAGCTATTCCTTGCTACTCTGGTTTTCAATCTCGAAGACAGCTATGAAGGAACTTCGACTATTCAAAAGGAAGATACTGGGGATGTGCACTGGACTCTATTTCGACCGTCAACGACAGAAAGACTACAGGAACGAGCATCTCTACACAGAAGCAAATTTAATCCCACTGGAGAAATATCTAGTTCATTCAACGAAGAAACTAATGCGGAACATCATCGACCACCCGAATTAGCTTATGAAAAGAATGACTTCAGAACAACGACATCCCGAACAGAGGTACCTCATACATAGTATCTTATTAGATGTAAGCCAAATTGTAAGTAGTACGAGTATGTTCAATAAAACAAAATTGAATTGAACTTAACAAACAATTTCAAATGCTGATATTAACTCGCATTTATTTAATGTGTAAATACTAAAGTTTTTTTTGGACTTCGGGAAACCAACTAAAAATGGAAATGTAGACACCAACGGCTAGTAAGAAATAAATAAATACAAAAGAGACCATTACGGCTCGTAGACAGCAAGTGACTTACAAGACTCAACCATTCCTGTGTGCATGTTAGCAGGAATCGAAGTGACCTTCAATTTTCTGCCAATTCTGAACGGCTTAGATGAGAAGCAATTTTAATGGCAAGATATTCTCTTGGGGGATTTGTTACTTCCTCGTAAGAGGCAGTGCCCATGAAAATCATTTTTTTTCCACAATGGGGAAAAAAATCGCACAAAAACCTAATGTACAAATATATTCCTACACTAAATAATATTTTTCTAAACGCCATCGCCAGTGCAATTATTCTCTAAAAATATTTCCTTTAAAAATAAGGGAATTGAATTTGGAATTCAAACACGACATCGCAGGGATCGATGAAATGTATTTCTCGTCTTGCGTGCAAATGGAAGCCTAAAACCTTTGATAGCGATAAGTAGGTACAAAGGTACCCACTTAAAAAAGGCTCATTATTTTTTACAACGCTACAATAGCTTGCGAAAAATTGCTTTTAATGTCTGATTTCCCTAAAAATAATTTAATGTCTGCCAGTAATATTTGCCATATTTTGTCTTAACTTCTTCGATGATTTGTACGCTCAAAAGCTGGGGATAGGTTAGTGTTGTAATAAATAAAGCAGCTTTATAAATGTCACACGCAACTTCTTAATACTTTGCTAATGAATTCTATAAATCATTTGTACATATAAAAACACTTATACATTATCCATAAAAACTTGGCTATGTAAATCTCTTGAACTTGCTTCAAAATCAGAAGGTATAGGCTGGGTAGAGGGACCTTTATGTAATAGCTGGCTGGTACGTAATCTTTGGTAATGTTCAATGATAAATATAGCTCCTATACATTCTCACATTATTCGCTCTTATTCACCCTTTAAATTTAACAATCTTTATAACAATATTGTGCTGGAGTTATTTGGTGATCAATTTGTTTCCCAACAACTGAAAGCTAATTTGCCAGCCTCTCATTAGGCCATAAAGGAGTCCCTATATTTCTGATGAGGGGTATTAATAAATTAGATTCGCTTTGCTGTCTTGGGAAGACATATCAATTTAATTATACAAGAAAATCCCGAAAATATATCAGACATAATGTTTACTTTGCAAAAGAGGGAAATGTCAATAGCGTCTTTCCTTTAAATAGAGTTGGAGCTTTTGCTTTGCCCGCATTATTATATAATTTATTTATTTTTTAGTTCAAATATTCTGTTTTGTGGGTGTGGGGAAAAAGTCAGTTATGTATATCCAACGAGAATACATTAGATACTGGATGGGATTCTTCCGCCTTGGCAAAGCAAAATTCAATATAACATATAATTTTTATTTTGTATTTTAGCTTGGTGTGTCTCATAAATTCATAATTCGATTCGCCCATTTTTCGGTCACCAGAATCGTCCTTCTGGGGGAAATTCAGAACCTGTTGGATAAATCCAAGTCGACCGGTCCATGAACAATGTGCCAACACTCATTTGTAAAAGAAACGCAAGATCTAGCGAAAATACTGCCGCTGCAACTTTTTCGGTTTCCGTGATTCAGTCCAGCCATTTCCCAATTTTATTAATTCACTCCAACTTGTTGAGACCTCAAGTGTCGTCGTTACATTTGGCACCTCCGGTCAGAACTAAATGTTTTTTTTTTTGGCATTAGCTGCACTTTGCTGTTCCATAGAAAAATTATTTAAATACACCCATACTGCACTCCGCTTCTTACCTTAAACTGCCATCTTACAAACAAAAATTTATTAAATTTAGACATTCTGAAAAATGACCATTGTTCATACAATTGGTTTTTTTTTTAATTACTTTGTCGCGGCTATTAAATTATTAATATTTTTCGTCGGAGAAAATGGTTGCTCTCATATTTCTTATTCGTATTTTTGTCAGTTAAAGAATTTTTGTTTCGCTTTGATTTTATAACGAAACGAAATTATTTTTTTTAAATTTGGATCAAATTGTATTCGATCAAATTCAGCACATTATTGAACTGGAATTGCTTAAAATTCTGAGATTGAATTTCATCGAAATCGAAATGAAAATCGAATCGGAACAGTATGGAATCATTTGAGTGAAATGAAAATGATCGAATGATCGATCGATTGAAATTATCAAATCATTTTCGTAATCGATTGCTGAACGATTCAAACATATGAAATGAACGATTTACAGAGCTCTAGCCTACGTTCCGTGGTTTCATTGTAGTAGTTTTGTTAAACCTCATCAATCAATTTGGTTAACGATTGATTGATCCAGAGTGTTCCATGTCCTTTAACTGCATACAAAACTTCAGCTCACAGGAAAGTTGATCAAGCTGAGTGCACGATATCAGTGTGTAATGCGTGCAGTCTTTACTTTCTGGCTTTTCTCTTTCTGACTTGACTTATGTAAGGCACTAGTCAAAATGATAGCTAGAGTCAGAAGTGAAAAATTCTTTTCTATTTTTTTTTATTTTATTTTTTTTATTTTAATAAGACGTTCAGCCCTAATATCACATTTTGTTGTTTGATTTTTTTTTTGAGGCCTTTTTAAGCACTCAGAAATTTCCCTGATGTTGGTTTAACACTAAGAATTCACATTGTAGGTTCAGGTGCTACTGCATTATTTTAACTAGAACCGCAAGGCAAATTCTACAGGGCTATGCCTATAAAAGGAGCAGTGATCGGTCGGGTACCTGAACCAGTCAACGGAAAGTTACTTTTACTTTCAATGAACAACTTTTCTTCTACCAAGTGTTCTGCAGGTGGGGGTGACGGCGTGCTTGAGTAGTTTAAGGCTTGTCCGGGGCTCTGTTGAACCTTACCGATGTTGCTGCGGATGCACAATCCATGCACTAACGTGTATGGGTGCTGAAGCGGTAATACTGGTTTGATGTTCTGATGGGCTCGTCCATCGATTTATCGGTGGGCCGGTATTGCTACCTTGCACAAAGCTGTCATTCTTGGTTCCTATCGACCTCCTCGCGGTGCCTGTGGATAGGTTACTGTAATAGAAACTGAACTAACTTGATAGGAACAATCTGGTCTGGACGGTGTCCTTAAGGTAGGAATCCGCTAAGGAATGTGTAACAACTCACCAGGGGGTGCACATTCTTGGTTGTGGTTTCTATACCTCGACTATAGATATGTGACACTGGGTGTGTGTATATCTGGGGTTGACAGGCCACTAGTTTTGCAGGAACTCTCTGTAAGTGACCATAATGGTGGCGAAGCTTGACCGGAAGCTATGCTCTGGTTCCACGGGAGATAGTGCCCAGAAGTCTGAAGGCTATAGCGTACGTCTTCTGGCTCTCCTATTCTATCTTCGGATAGTAAGGTGCAGCTGTCGCGTGCGTGCTTTCTTTCTTAGACTATCTATGAGGTAGGCCCCCTAGTGGGAGTATCGTGGTGGCTTGGTTTATTCCGAATGCGGAGACACATGGTTTCCAGGCGTGCCTCCTAAGCAAGAGGTGTGTTCATGCCTGCAACATGTCACAACTTTGCGACCGAGATGGCTTCGGCTATGTCGGGGTTAATGGTGAGGACCCAATCTGACTCCGATGGAGGTAGGCCTCCCGTGGGGTAGAGCCGGTAATCGGCAGGTATCCACGTTAAACCCAAAGACGATCTACCAGTTGTTCAGTTATCATATCTTGAGTTAAAAGATCAGTTATTTCCAATTTTTGATACAACCACTTTATTTCCCGTTGCTTTGATTTTTTTTGATAGCAGTTTCGGTCTGTTTCGCTGATTCTTTCACGCGAGTCCCTAGTTTTTTTCCTAGTTAATCCACATTCCTGGGAGTACACTATTCATTTCAACCGATGGCGATGGTTGCATGAGCAATGTTTATCTCACGGGAAGGCGTTAGACTTTTTTCTTATGGTCTTTTCTTAAATTCACAAACCACCAATGCTCTGAAATGCAACTTAATCAATGTCATTGGTCAAATATAGCCTGATATATCCGCCAAAATTAGACGTTTCGATTACGTGCAACGCAGCAAAGCCGCGGTTAATATTTCAATAAAGTCTTAACTAATACATAATGGTATATATGGGCCTTTTAAATAAATACAAAAAAATTAATTATATCTCATATAATAGCAATTTTATTCCAAACCGACAGTAGACAATTCTTAATAGAAGCATGTTCCCAAGTGACAGCGAAGAAGCCGTTGATTTCTACGCTAACCATGCATCGGTCAGCCCACCATCGTCACTAAGCGCCACCTGGAGTACAACAAAGTCAAACGACTTTAAATTTAATCTAGAGAAGTGTAGTGCATTTATAAATAGCTATGTTTGTTAAATAAAACCAAACTTGAACTTGAGCTTGTTTTACTTTGCAATTATTATTATTTTAAAAAGCAAATAAAAAGTTTAATTTTTTTTCCTTTTTTTTCAGCACTACTTCCCTTATTGTAAGGAATATTTTGTTATATCATCTGGCCTTCGTCGCTTTGAAACTCGGATAACGACTTATCTTAAGTTTTACTATTTAATTCCGACATTGAAATTACATTATCAATTTAAATTTTTAATAATTTTAATTTAAATGTTGAAAAAAGAAAATTTCATCAGAAATGTTCGATGTATACATACATACAATGGAATTTTAAATCAAATATGAAACATAATACTTTAACGCATATACCTACCTCTCTCCTTACTGACAAGTAGACTTTTTGAGTGATTGGCATTTCATTTCCCCGTCATAGCATTGCAGCCAGACTTCATATCATCTGTCAAGCCAAGAAGACAGGTCATCTACAAATCTTGACAATGTCAGTTCTTTTTATTCAATTAGCTCCAACCGCAGAATGTAAAAAAAAACACTTTAATTAAGAAAGGTTGATTTAATTAGGTTTTTTAGGGTTCGATTTCGAGCATCGGACAAAAATCGAAGAATAATTAGTAAGTATACCATTTATTTTGTAAGCCAAGGCGATATCGATATGGTTCACTTGTTTACATGGGAGCTCAATTTATCTTTTGGCATGTTGCAGGAATTTCCCACGCAATAAATTAATTTTAATTACTCTGTGGGGAACTTGATGGTGTATTCATCATTCTTAACTGGCAGCTGACTACCAGCACCCATCATTTGCCTTTCTGATCTGAAACCTTTGTTTGGTTTATTGCAGTTTAAAACATAGCCAAAGGCATAGCAATACACTTTGTCAGTGTCATTTACTGTGTTTGTTATTTGGCTAGAGGTAGGGGTAGGTACTCGTAGCTCGTAGATATCTTTAAACGAATCGAAACATTTAGTTGCACTCAATTTCAAATTCAGTTTAATATAATTTAGAAAAAACTTATAGGAATGGAATAATTGGACACAGCATTTCTCATCCACTGTCTAGGACAAAATATAACTTTTGATAATAGCCATCTCGAGGTAAGTGAATTAGTTCATCTGCATTTGTGTAAATATTATTTCAAACGAATAAAAAGTAAGTGAATATCTTGCGAAGAATTAGCTTAGGAAACCGCTGTTATTCCGGCTTGAGCAACCAAATGGGTTCAAAAGTCCCCGCGAGTTTGACAATAAAAAAAAATCTAAAAACTCAAAACGACCAGTTTATATAATGACACGCCTACACCTCGAGCAAATATACAACTAACTCTTAAGTTCGAGAAAACAAGGAAACTCTGGTTAAGAGACCATGCCAGAGCACTTAGTCTGGATGACTAGAAGCAGTCAGGATTCGAGGAAAATGGAAAGCTGCCGTGTTGCACACTCAGACCCATGTATTGTATTTACCCTAGGACCATGACCTGGGCGGCAGTCTGCTAGAAGTGGCCCAACATAAGTTAGTTTTTAATTAGTTTGAAAGCCGAAGACTGGCATCGCTTTTTGCTTAAAGATTGATTTTAAACAAATATAATCAACTGGGAAAAGCTCTCCGAACATTTCTTTTTATAGATCTAACTCTCTGTAGTTATTTTCTATAAAGATAGTGACAATTTTTGACATAACAAAATAAAAACTGAGTAAGGAGATGATCCATTTTGCAAGAAAGTCTGAGTCCAGAGCGTAGACAAAGCTTATACCCTTACTATATCGTTTGCGAAGTAAGCAAAAACTATGGCGAACAAATCATTTTGCTATTACTCGTACAATAAGCTAAAGTTCGCCCAGTGCTTCACCGCAATTGGCAAAACTCTAGCGGACTTAAGACATACTAAATATTATTCGGGAATAAAAGAGATTTCTTCGCTTTAAACGTCTTAAAAGACGAATGATACTTTGACAAGCAATTTGCCGAATAAACATTCTTTTATTTATAATTTAAAGGAAACCAAAATCAACGGTCAAATTGTAAGATGTAAGTAATTTGAAAAAAAAATAAATATAAACTAAAACCTAAATTTTGACAAAAAATAGATGCCAATTAGTTTTACAAGTTGACAACACGATTTTACCAAGGGTCAAAAGGAAAACCGTTGAAGCATCAAAAGAGGAAAATACATAATATCTTCATAACCTAAAAAAGATACGCTTTCTCGTAAGAAGTAATGAATTGAACTTCAACCCAAAAAGAATTGCATGATGCTAGAAGGGCTTTAGAAAAATACTTGCATGAATACGCCAGGTATTCAAGAAAACTTTTGAAAATCAAGAAGGAGGATTTGGAGATGGAGATATTTAACGATAAAAAAAAACAAGGAGAAAATAACAAGGCCATGAGTGAAATTTTGGTATGAAAATAAGGAATATTTATTTGAATTTTGCAAAATAAAGGATTTTTTTTTGTAGAGGTGGAGAATACTAAATTGGCAGCATTGTTTTCGGTGACATCGAATTTGAAAGTTTTGTTTGACAATTCATCATAAATAGACTCACTTCGGAGCAACGTTTGCAAATTGTTCAATTTTTTTTTTGAAAACATGGTTCAATTCGAGAAACACTTCAGGCATTATATACGTTTTATTGTACTCATAATCGTGCATCAAACCGATTAACTCGAGAAATTATGGATTCTTTTACCAATGCATTTACTCTAAAGGATAATATGCATCCCGTAAGATATTAAAAACATTTTTCTGTGTTTTATTTGAAATTAAAGTTCTCCGCCTCCCTCTAAAAAAAAACACCCTTTACAAGAGGACAATTAAAAAGAGTAATACATTTATATTTTTTTTGTAACTTTTCCGCCTTATTAAATAAGTTTATATTTCAATCAAACAGAATTTATTTATTTAATATTTCTTTTTGTAAATACTTAAAAATAAAAAAATATTTAAAAATAACATAATAATCAAAAAAAGACAGTTAGGCTAAGGAGAATCTAGTATTTCATTTCTCAAACCCTGACCTTTAAGCCGTTTTAAGTTTAGAGCTGCAGTTATTGGCTTTGTTTTCCAACACAATTTCGGTCGGATTTCTATCCTTAATTTGAAAAATCTCAGGATTTGGGATTTTTAATTTTTTTTAATATAATACAATGCACAGTGCATGTTTACGATTTTAACAGCTTTTTCTGAAGAGTAATGGAGATTTGGTTACTTTAGCAAACATCGGAAAACTCCTTGAGCACATCTGTTACCTTTTGTACTTTTCTATGCATTAAGTTAAATAAATCGATCCGAAACTCTATACGGAGTCTAAAAGAAAGGTCACAATGAATTTCCGAAAACCTCTGTTTGCTTTTTATTTTAATTTTGAAAATATCAACGAAAACGTTAGCAATGATTGTAGATTAGATTAAGAATTTTTATTTTTCAACTTGTTTTAGAATTTGACTTAAAACTAACTTATTACCAGATTGCAAAGACCTAGCTGAGAACGGGTCAGATAAGTTGTTTTCAGGCAAGAACCTTGGTCGTCGTACTTAGTCCATTTCAGCTCCGAAGTAGTGGATAGACCAAGTGTGGAGAAAAATTGGCTTTCTTCACATTTTTACTTGCGATATAATAGGTACTATAGCACTATAGGGCAAGTTCTGCATTTGGAAAAAAAATCGAACTCGAGATTTTGATCAAAGTTGACATTACGATGATAGCGAAGACGAATAAAGTGGGTCCGGCAATTCCGTCTGTCTGTCTGTATGTCTGTACCTCGATCTAGAGTCTAAGCCACTGGACCTATTTTCTTCAAACTTGGTAGTTATGGGTCTTCGGTGATTCCCTAGAGGGGAAATTGAATTTTTTTTTTAGCTCTAAAACTAACGGTACCCCCCATACACCCGTAATGCAAAATCTTATTTATCTCGAAAGCGGCTCTAACGATTTTGATAAAAAAAATTAGGTGTGATATTATGGACATTGACTACGTTTTGGTAAAAAAAAATTTGGGGCAAAATGTTATTAACGGTACCTGTCATAGAACCGTTTTTTTTGATTTTCGACTTTCTCATTAACGGCTCTAACGATTTTAACCAAAAATTTTCAGCAGGAGTCCCCCTAAGTTTAAAATAATATTGTATATAAAAATATTCGAAAAATTATTTGTATTTGTCTTGAAGACGTATAAGGGATTCATTTTTGAAATAATTTTCTTAAATATATATCCTTAAATACTAAAAATTTGCATTCAATTTTTTTCAAAAAAAACTTTCAATAAAATTTAGAATGTAAAAAACATGTTTCAGTTTGTCTGTGCCTCAAACCGCCGCCGCTGGCGCTATTTTCTTCAAACTCGGTACTAAAGCGTATTCGGTGAGTCCTAGAAAAGAAATTGACATTTTTTTAGCTCCAGCTTATTGATCTCCAAACCGCTATTTTTAAAATGAATGACGCAAAATTTTAGCTGAATTAGTATGACGTTAAAGTTGTGTTAGCATGAAACTAGGTTAAAACAACGACTTTGCAAATTTTAATCGAATATAGCATCATACTTTCTCTACTCTTTTATTAAAGTAGAAATCATCGTGTACCTATTTTATTTTTTTATTATCGTGCTATTTACAATCGCCAGTGGTAAGATATAAAAACAGAATTCCATGAGATTTATTAAGCAAATATGAACTTATGCAAGAAATTATATGTCATTGTAGTGGTTTGCTAAAAGATAAGCTTTTTATACAAAATTTTTAAAACATTTTTATGAAAATATTTTGGTGTGCCAACATAAAGTTTTTATAAATGTATGCATTGGATAAAAAAAATATTGACCTGTTTTTTGGTATTTTCAAAAAACGATTGATTTTTTTTTTCAGAAACTCAAGAACTATTTTTTTTAAGTTTTAAAATGCAATGTTTTTCAAACTTTTTGGAATATTCTCTATAAAGTATTTCATTAAAATCCGTTATGCAGATAGAGAGAAATTAAAAACTTGAAAACAGTAAGAACAGTAAGAACAGGCAGGTACAGTCAGTAATATCTTATTTTTTTTTCGAAATCCATTTTTAAAAATGGATATTGAATATTGAGGTATGAAAAAAAAAAATTTAAATTTGTTTACAAATCCAAAAAAAATATGTTTGGAAAATTTCAATGCTCAATACTATCCAAGCTTTTAGAGAATTTTAGTATAAAACAAATATCTAAAGCAGTTGTAAAATTTTTGAGAAAATAAAAACAAAAAAAATGGTTCTAGGAGGGTTACTATTAATAACCATTTCTAGTAATTTTTTTAAAGCATTACCAAGCTTTAACTAAATTAAAATTTTTGAATTCAAAAAACAAATCTATGAAACATTTTTTTTTTTTTGAAAAATCAAGAAAAAAAAAACAAGTGAACGATTAGTTTTTGAAATTATTTCCTAAAATGTATATTAATAAATAAATTTGTTAAACTTAGTTTGCATATATTCACACTTTCCTAGAAATCAGATGGCAATTTTGTGCATTTGAACATTTGTCTCTAATTAAATCCATGTTTTATATTATTAAGGGTATTCATGAAACGAGATAATTTTCCGCTTTGTAGAAAGATATAATTTTCCGCAACATGTTTTCATGAACACCCCCTAAAAAATACTTGCGTAAATGTGGGAAATATTTTGTGAAATGTCAAATTAAAAGTCAGAAATTATATTAATTTAGTTTATCAGGTTTATTACTTCACTTTCCGCATCAAATTCGTGAGATAATTTTATCAGATTTGCAGAAAGTTTTTCCCATACAAATTTTGACAGCTCGTTTCTGCAGAGATAAAATTATCTGGTTTCCGAGATTTATACTACGTTTTCACCAAAGGTAAATCCGGGATTTAAGTGGATTTACCATAAATCTCCTCTAAATCTCGTAGATTTACCATACTAATATAAATCATCTCAAATGAAGATTTAAAATAAATCTCTTTGAAATCTTCTCGCAATCAGAAGATTTGCAAAACAAACAAACCTTATTTTGTAGAACGCACCTATGTAAACCCACTTTCTTCATTGACAATCAACACAAAATAGAAATATCTGTTTTTTTCCTGTTTACTATCCAATTGCATTTTTATTTCTCTTGTCCAAATTGACAATTGAATGACAAGACAGAGTGAAAACGTCAAATAAATCTCAGTTTCTTTGGTGAAAACACTTCAAGATTTATTTTAAATCTCTAGCGGATTTACTCTTGGTGAAAACGTAGTATTATCAGGGTTTTCCGCGTTTACATGAATACCCTTATTGCTTGCACGAACTGTCATTGCTTAAGATGTGTTCAAATACTTGTTAAAAATTCTTGCGAATTAAGAAAAAGTTAGCAAACTGTTTTACAAAAAATTAAGAAAAATCCTTAAACATTTTTTTTTAGAATTATAGTCTATTTTGATTGATTATCAAAGTGTATTGTGAATTCTTAATTTAAACAAACGATATAGGTATTTATTCAAAATAATCCCATTAAATAGTGCCTTCCTTCTACCCGGAGGATTTCTTCCAGCAGAGGGTATTATTTGTATTATAAAAAAAATGTAAAATGGGACCATCTTTAAAAAAACAAAAACAACCATCTTATCCCTTACAGCTTCCAAATTTTGGAAGTAGTCATACAACTAAGATAGTCGAACCGAAAAAAAAACACTTATTTATGAACACAATAATAAATTAATAATAATAAGTAAACGGTTAAACCGGTTAACAAATACCCGAATGTGTAAAAAAGGTCTCTTTCATGGTGTCCAATAATTTCATATATGTAAGTATCTATTTAACTCTGAATATACAATACTATATCTTCACCTTAACAATGGAAGCAGGCGATCAACAACAACAGACTTTCCCCATTTGTTTTGACTTCGATATAATTGAAAAGGTGCTGCGGTGGTGGTGTAGACTGGTAGACCATTAGGGAGGATTATTTATACCTGTTTATTTCACAACTTAACCAAATTTTTTTTTCAACCTTTTGCCTCTAACTTGCAGTTGGAAGTCGAAAGTCACTTCCTACTAAAATACACGACTTGGTCGCACTTACTTGCTCTATTATTTCAAAATTATAAATTGAGTTAGCGTTTAACATGTAACGTATTAGCACAATAATATAACAATTTTGTTAAAGAGAAATTATATTGTGTTATTCTACATTTACACGAGTGCCATCATTTCTGTCATATTTTAGCATAACCCTGAGCACAACAACGGAGTTGCGTCAGCGGGACAAAGGACCCAAGAGGTATTTATGTACAATTTCATCTCGAATCTAGAATTTGGCATTATTTCAATTGGAGTTAATGGCCTTACTTCAGCGAATTAATAACAAACAATGACATTCGGCGTAATGAGGTAAGAAATGCACTTAAATTAAAATGTTTTCCGATAGATGTCGCTGTACAACAAACTTTTAAAATTCATTAAATTTAAAATTCGTTGAGTATTATTTCAGATTTGTTTGATAAGCACAAGAGTTGTCAAAAAAATGTGAGTGCCGGGTCTCACGGTTAAGATATGTAAGCTTCACATCATCAAACATGCTGTCAAACAGCACTTCTTATTTTGACCATGACGGACCAAGTCAGAACATAGTTTACATTTTAGGTGCGGAAATTTACTTTATTTTTATATTTTGCAGAGAAAAGTTATTTTAATCTAATAAAATCCACCTGAATTACCGCTATAGCTTATAAACACACATTTTTATATATTTTCTTATGATGTGCACAAGTTGAGAACTTCATGGAAAGTGAAATTTAACAAACATACGTTCACATTCTCAAATGTGTTTTTCATGCAACCAAAATATCAAAACATTTTGAAATCCATCCAGTATGCTTGACAAGGTGCGTTAACATTATCAAAATCAAGCCAATCATTCAGTTCTTGTCAAACATATTTGAGAACGTGGACGCCCCTAATGGTGCATAAAAATATGATACTTCATTTTGACTCTTGGAGCGTGGTTACACGATTCTTTTTTGCTTGCGATATAGGTACTATAGGGCAAGTTCTGCATTTGGAAAAAAAATCGAACTCGAGGTTTTGATCAAAGTTGACATTACGATGATAGCGAAGACGAAAAAAGTGGGTCCGGCAATTCCGTCTGTCTGTCTGTATGTCTGTACCTCGAACTACAGCCTAAACTACTAGAGGTATTTTCTTCAAACTCGGTAGTTAAGGGTCTTCGGTGATTCCCTAGAGGAGAAATTGAAATTTTTTTTTTAGCTCCAAAACTAAGGGTATCCCCCATACGCCCGTAATGCAAAATCTTATTTATCTCGAAAACGGCTCTAACGATTTTGATAAAAAAAAATGAGGTGTGATATTATGGATATGGACTACATTTTGGTCAAACAAAAATTTGGGGGGAAATGTTATTAGGGGTACCTGTCATAGAACGGTTTTTTGATTTTCGATTTTCTCACCAACGGCTCTAACGATTTCTACCGAAATTTTTATGTAGGAGCTCCTTTGCATTTTACAAAATATAAACTAAAAAGTTTTTCGAAAAAATAGTTTTTGGATTTTTAAAAAAATAATACAATTTTTTTTTTTTGAAAATTCGATATCTTGAAAACCGATACACGATTAAATTTTTAAATTACGTTTTAAAATGTATGTTATTAAATACTAACAATTTGCGTAACAATTTTTTTTATAAAAATTTTAAGGAAAATTTAGTACACAGAAAACATGTTTCAGTGTGTCTGTATGTCTGTACCTCTCACTACAGCCTAAGCCACTGGACCTATTTCTTTCAATCTCCGTTGTTAAGGATCTTTGGTGATTCCCTAGAGGAGAAATTGAAATTTTTTTTTTAGCTCCAAAACTAAGGGTACCCCCCATACACCCGTAATGCAAAATCTTATTTATCTCGAAAACGGCTCTAACGATTTTGATAAAAAAAAAATTACGTGTGATATTATGGACATGGACTACATTTTGGTCAAAAAAAATTTTGGGGCAAAATGTTATTAACGGTACCTGTCATAGAACCGTTTTTTTGATTTTTGATTTTCTCATTAACGGCTCTAAGGATTTTAACCAAAAATTTTCAGCAGGATTCTCCTTAAGTTTAAAATAATACTGTTTATAAAAATATTCGAAAAAATATTTGTTGGGTTTTTTGAAAAAAAAAAAATATTTTTTTTTTTGAAAAATCAATATCTTCAAAACCTATGAACAATTATTTTTTGAAATTATTTCCTAAAATCAATATTATTAAATACTTAACATTCCCATCCTATATTTTGTTCTTTAAAAATTTGAAAGAAATTTTTTATATAAAAAATGTATTTAATAATAAAACGAAAAGTTTGTTTGCATAAACTCATACTTTTCTTGAAATCAGACGGCAATTTTATACATTTGAACATTATTATCTCATTAAATCAATTTTTTATATTTGTAAAATGTATCTTAAATTCCAAAGTACTTTTACATAAGAGCAAGTCCGTGCGATCCAGTCGTGCATTTTATTTTCGTTCGTTTCGTATTTTTGACAGCTTGGGTGAGAGGTGCAGAAACGTACGAATAGCTTCATTCCACTACAATTTTTCACCTTACACAAATTATGTCAAAAAGATGAAAGAACTGAAAAGAAAAGTGTAATCAGACTCTTGGTGTCTTTTTTCTGCTATAGACGGTATTCGCACTGAACTAAATCCTCCGACTTTTTTTTACCTTTCTGTACTTTATATCACTCCCTCCGTCAGAAATTTATAAACCGATTGACATCTTGCAATGAATTGTCAAAGTAACTATAAGCAGAAGAAACTACATTGTTTAATCCATTGGCATCGTATTCTTTATCTATAGTTCATGGCTTGACAGGTGGAGAACAATCTATATACATATTTTGATGTATATACCTAGTATATTTAATTCTAAATTTGGCAGTATGTGGTTCAGCAGATAAGCGACAAATTAAATTTTGAATTCTCGAGAATATTTCGTTGCAAACGTCAACCGATTGCCATGAAAATGCATTACTAACGTGAGGAAATTTCTTTAAGACATTGAATTATTAACCTTTAATGAAATTTGACACAAGGTGTCTCGTTTCCAATGTAAGCACGATATAGTCAGTGCGCAATATTCCCATTGTAAAAAGGGTTTTAAATGCAATCTTCCAGAATGTTTGGTGCTACACGGAATGTGTAACCGTTACACGAAATGTTTATAACCGTAACACGGCACGTATACCCTACCGCCTCCGCCGGCATAGATGCTTACACATCAAAACAACTGTATTTTTCGGTTCTCAACAAGACGCTAGTTTTGTGTGGTTTTTGACATTTGAAGCGAATAAAAGATGCAAGAATTCTTTTTTATAAAAACATTTTTTAAAAAAAGTCAAAACAAACACCCAAATGGCTAAAACAAATAAATCAATCACGGTGACTCGCAAGTCCGAATTTAATTCAAAAGTTACATAACTGTCACATTAGAGCGCACATGGGTACCGGTTAAATTTGATGCAAATTTGTTCATCGATATTCCGATTTTGAATAAGCGCCAACATTTCTTTTTTACACGCTACCAATACTCGCCCTAAAAAGCAATTTAAAATGGACGTTTATTCTCTAGGTTATTAATTGACCTCGACCCGTGTGGCCAACTTACAAAAGGGAAGGATAACTTCTCATGGATAGCTGCATGTTAAATACATATCTCATCGTTCGTTTCTCGGTTATTAAAATTGCATCCGACGTGGAAAAAAAAACTTTTTTTATTAATAGCTTTACTTTCTCGGAATTAGAAGTTACATAAATGTAGATACGAGTATTTGTTGTTCCTTTACAGTGCTGGTTTTAATTTATATGCATTGGAATTGTAGTAGAAACAAAATTCTAATGCCAATAAATTATATTGTCTATTATTCAGACTAATCGGTTTTAAAAGTTTCCTCAAGGACATCTCTTCTTAATTCTATATCGACCTATTGCTTCTTAGTTGATAGCCCAAAATTATTTAAGAGAATGAATTATTTAATGGAATGAATGTGAATTCTATGTTGCTAGCTAATTAAAACAGATTTATAGCAAATATGTGCCGCTGTACGATCTGGAATCAATTATTAGGGATGCAGCTACTTCACTATCTAGAACAAACAGGTTTCGAAAAAAATTCAAATGGTATGATTTTGAGTGCGAACAATTAAGAAAAAGAATTTTGATACTTCGGAATTTGTTATAATGTTATATAAGATTAATTGAATAATGGAGACTTTATCCTTAATCGTTACATTAATTGAAGCTCATTAAAAAGCAACCGAGATTGCCTGTATCTATGTTTGCCAGATCACTATGATCATTTTAGTAGAAATCTCACAGAGAAGATGAGGGATCGATTCCTTCGTCAATGTAAACCACGTTGCGTGCTTGGGAGCCTATCTGCTACATGCTTTAAGACACCAAGCCTTTGCAGCGCTTCAGATCCAGCATTGGCCAAATCCGTCTAGTCCCCAAGCTGGTGGTGATATTGTTCCAACTAAAGTTCTTTCTCAGTATAGCATCTTGCTTTAGCATAAGTTTACACGAAGCGATGGAAATACCTTAGTTTGCCCTATATGGCAATAAAGGTATCATTGTTTCACTTTTGGCCACTTCGTCAACAAAGTTCCGCCTGGAACACGCTACAGAGATTGTGAATTCGAAAAGAGGGACTTAAATTTAGTTTGTCTGAGTATACACTCCACCAACCTCTTCATTAGTTTTTGATCCATCGATCCATCGGTGTAAAAATGGACTATCTTCCAGGAATGCCATGTTCTCCCAAATTTCTCTAGAAGGGATGGTTCTCTGAAAGTTTGTATCAAATTGAATCTGAGTGATGGTATAATCGATGCTACTTGGAAGTAAACCAAGTGGCCAATTTTATTATTGATCCACTGCGGAGAGGCTTTAAGACGAATAGCTGTGTTGGAGCCGTTTGTTTGACGAATATATCGAGGGGTGTTAGATGGAACAGAATGTCAAGTTTAGCGGACGGAGTTGTGCGAAGTGTTCTACTACCACAGACAAGCTGACAGTTGGACCTTGCTTAGTATTAGAGCTTTCCACAATACTGCCATACCGAACGTTAGAAACCTTCTTATTACCGAGCCGAAGTGTAAATCCAGTGAGTAATGCGGGGTTTGAACCCCCATATATTCCCAATGGCTTTTTTGTATGAGAAGAGTGCCACTGTGGCTTTTTTAACACTTTCTTGAATTTTAGGTGTCCAAGTTAACTTCTTATCTAAAATAAGACCGAAGTATTCTAATTCGTCGGAGAATAATAGGGGTATACATGAAATGGAAGGGGGATTTTATATTTCCTAGAGAAGATGACTGTTTTGTTAGGTTTAACATCCAGTCCACAACTATTGACCAAGTTTGGTAACTTGTTTAAGGCATATCATAAGAGATCTTTTAGGATATTAGGATGCTTGTACCGCAATAGCAATGTTAACCGCATATGCAATCACTCTGTAACTTTCCGCTTCCAGATATCTCAATAGCTCATTCGCTACCCAGTTCCAAAGAAGGGCAGATAGAACACAGCCTTGTAGCGTACTTCTGCTGACGGATCTTCTTGCAGAAAACCCAGCCCTGCTTGCAGATGTATCAACATTGTTAAAAGTGCCCTGTTATATCAAGGAAGGCAAACATAGCATACTTTTTTTGATAGAGGGAGTATTCGATGGTTTTTACCAGTGTATGGAAAGCTGTTTCCACCGATTTCCCTATACAGTACGCGTGTAGATAAAAGTCTAGTGTAAATGCTTGTTCTTAAATGATAATTTTTAAAAATGGCGCCGTACGTCAATCATATTTGACATTTTTGAATTAGAAAGCTACAGAATACAAACAGAGAAGCAATAGAGCGCTATACTCCGCAATAGCGTGAAAGACTTACACATGTTTCGTACAAAGTGCAAACAGTGCATTAGTTATCGCCTGCTGACCATCCGTCGTGTGTGAATTACTGTTAAGCCATCGTCAATCTCAACAACGAACGAACATCCTGAGCGACGCGACGAGGCGCATTTCCACCTAAGCGATTATGTTAGTAAGCAAAATCTTCGTTTCTGGGGCACTGAAAATCCGTGTGGGTGAACCATGAGCCATTACATCCACTCAAAGCCACTGTGCCGTACTGTTTTTTTTTTTTTTTTTTTTTGAGGACGCCCGCCATCGCAATACGGTCACTGTTACTGGCGAACGCAACAGAGCCCTAGTAAACGACTTCTTATTGCCGGAATTGTTTGAGCGGGGCTTGGTGAACAAGTGGTTTCAACATGACTGTGCAACCGCACTCTCAGTACGTGTATGAGCCACAATGGATATTGTGAAGGAAGCGTTTCTTGTCGCGTATAGTTTCTCGTTTTTGCGATTTGGCATGGCCAGCAAGCAAGATTGCCGGATTTAACCATCCCAGACTTCATTTCATTTGAGGCTACTTGTAGTCGTGGGCTTATTCTAGCAAGCCTCAAACAATAGTTGCCCTTAAGGAGAATTTTTGACATGAATGTGAACGATTATCACCGAAAATCTTGCGCAAAGTCATGTAAAATACGATAAAATGGCGACAAAGTGTCTGGAGACAGCCACTTGACTGATATCATCCACTGATCTCTATAATAAACTGGATAGCGCATTCCCTACATTGTATAAAAGATTTTTAGACTCCAATTGAAGATGACAGATGGTGGGCAGCTTCATAATTTGACGTCTTCTTTTCACAAAAAAAATATTTTGACATGACAAAGAGCAAAACATATTATGTGACTGCACTTGCTTATGCGGGAAACAGGTTGACACAGCAACTTTAAGGCTAGGCGAACACATTAAATTTTTAGTTTCGCAACTGCTTGGTTCGAGCAACTAAAAAGTTTGTGTTTTGATACAAACTAAACGATTGCCTAAAATGAGTTCGCTATTTTGTGTAACATCTAATTATATGCACCTGCGCGGACATTCAACCAAATAGTTCATCTCTTTTCTAAAAGCAACCAAACTGTTGTGCAACTAAAAATTGAATGTGCGCGTCTAGTCTAACAGCAACGAAAACTTCAACATCAAAAGTCTTGTGAAATAGATTACAACGTTTCTCATATTTCTCGCATTATTTGTAAATTTTAAATATTTATTATTAAAATTTAAATAATAAATTGAAAATTGGACGAAAATCATTTGTTTTGATTGACAAATTGACAATTTAATAAAATTGAAGGAATGTCGTTTCAGTTGTCTGTTTTTAGGCAAAAGACTGGTAAGCACAGTAATTTTCTCATTTATTCAGAGATTTTTTAACACTCACGATAGTTTTTTATTCTTAATTACTTTTCGGTCACTTAATTTTGCAATTTTAGTTTATCAAAAATTATTTATTGGTTTTTATTCACACGATAATTGCAACCAAAATAAAAAAGTAGCAAAATGAAAAAATTATTTTACGTTCTATTTTGTTTTGCATTGTGGTGCCACTAAATATTGCAGTGGGAAAGTTGACAATACTGCACCAGCAACAGCAAGCTTAGGACTTTGGCCTAATGACGCTGTTGGCATTGCTGTTGCTGTTCTTATATGTGTTGAACAATTGAAATGCATTTGTTCTAAATTAATGGCGGCCGCTGTTGCTGTTGCTGGTTCAATCTGTTACGCGCTTTATGATGCTGTTTTAGATGTTATACAGTTATACTGTTATACGGCACCGTGGTCGCCTTCATAATATAACAATGTTCAATTTGAGTCAACTTTTTTTGATGAATGCGCTATCAAGTGTATTATAGAGATCAGTGATATCATCTTTTCAACTTAACAATTAAAATTCATTTTTTTTTCATTTAGTAAAAAAGTGATTCAAAAACAAAATTGGATGTTTATTTTTGCGCCACCTTGTACATTGTGGGTCATCTAGTGGTTTCTTTTTAAATCATAGGTTACTCGTATTTTGACATCGACAGCTGTGTCCCGCTCGAAATCTTGACAAAAAGTCAGTATCAGAGCTGTGTAAATCGTTCATTTCAAATGATCGAATCGTTCAACAATCGATTACGAAAATGATCCGACGATCTTTTCAATCAATCGATCATTCGATCATTTTCATTTCACTGAAATGATTCAATACTGTTCCTATTCGATATTAATTTCGATTTCGATGATAAGATTGACTTGTGGCTTTGATAGTTCTCACAAAATACTCTATGATGAGGCTACTTCATGGATTAAAAAGTGTCAAAAAATTCAGGAAAAAGAGATTTTATTTGTTGCTTCGGAAAAGAGAAATTTTAGGGCTTTCGGCTAACATTTGGTACGAAATATACTTTGTACGTCATAACTGAATTCGTCCTCTATTCGTCAAGTCATAAACTGTCAAATTCCATCAAAGGATGGCTACGATGTCAATGGATTAAAAAACGTCTAAAAATGCCAAAAAAAGAGATTTTATTTGTTGCTCCGGAAAAGTGCAATTTCAGGGCTTTCGGCTGACATTTGGTACTAAATATACTTTGTACGTCATAACAGAATTCGTCCTCTATTCGTCAAGTCATAAACTGTCAAATTCCATCAAAGGATGGTTACGATGTCAATGCATTAAAAAACGTCTAAAAATGCCAAAAAAAAAGAGATTTTATTTGTTGCTCCGGAAAAGTGCAATTTTAGGGCTTTCGGCTGACATTTTGTACGAAATATACCTTGTACGCAATAACTGAATTCGTCCTCTATTCGTCAAGTGTTAAACTGTCAAATTCCATCAAAGGATGGCTACGATGTCAATGGATTAAAAAACGTTTAAAAATGCCAAAAAAAAAGAGATTTTATTTGTTGCTCCGGAAATGTGCAATTTTAGGGCTTTCGGCTGCCATTTTGTACGAAATATACCTTGTACGTCATAACTGAATTCGTCCTCTATTCGTCAAGTCATAAACTGTCAAATTCCATCAAAGGATGGCTACGATGTCAATGGATTAAAAAACGTTTAAAAATGCCAAAAAAAAAGAGATTTTATTTGTTGCTCCGGAAATGTGCAATTTTAGGGCTTTCGGCTGACATTTTGTACGAAATATACCTTGTACGTCATAACTGAATTCGTCCTCTATTCGTCAAGTCAAAAACTGTCAAATTCCATCAAAGGATGGCTACGATGTCAATGGATTAAAAAACCTCTAAAAATGCCAAAAAAAAAGAGATTTTATTTGTTGCTCCGGATAAGTGCAATTTAAAGGCTTTCGGCTGACATTTTGTACGAAATATACCTTGTACATCATAACTGAATTCGTCCTCTATTCGTCAAGTCATAAACTGTCGAATTCCATCAAAGGATGGCTACGATGCCGATGGATTAAGAAACGTCCAAAAATCCACATTAAACATACCGGATCCTGATACATCAAATAACATCAGTTCAACCCAACAATTGTTTTTGCGGCCTACAACATCAACGACCAACCCGATCAATCATGTTGTTCAATGCCGAGTTCAACCCAGAAGTTCCAGTCCACCGTCCGTTTGGCGTTCATAATCCACGTTGATTGAATCGGAAGAAATGGAATCAAGTAAATCATGATTAATCGAGTCAACTGATATCGAAAATCGAGACTCATTGAAATGATTGAGATTGAAATAGAAAATCGAGAATCCAGAATCGAGAATCATGTAAATGATTGAGATTGAGATCGATTAAAATGATTGATTTCGATCATCAATACTTTTCGATGATCGGATCAAAAAAATCGAATCGATCCCGATTGACACAGCTCTAGTCAGTATCCGCTAGACGAAATGAGTCGGCTTACGTTTAAACAAGGTTGGCAAATATTCAAAACTTTTTTCCAAATTAAGTGCTATGTAGCTCAAATAGTGCGTTATTGAAAAGAAGAACCCACCGCGCCTGCTGTACTTTAGTTTGTGAGACTGGTATGCGAGTGGTCAACACTCATTTATGGTAGTGTAATCGTGCCTTAAGTTTCAATAAATTTACAATAGTTAAAAGTTGTTGTTATTTATTTAAATTTTTACCAATGAAAACCTTGATTTTGGAAAAACTTTCTGAAAATTAAATTATTTATCTAGCTAGGTATCCATCTTCTCACCAAATTTCATGAGTGGAAGAATTTTTATATTTTATGCGTTCTCTTTTACACTTTTACATGTACTTAGTTAGTAGGTACTCAAGCTCTTATATCTATATACATATTCCAATTGGTAGTGGATACCATCGTTCGGCATTCAAAAAAAAATGAAGAACATTGAAAAACAAATTTATCTTAATCATAAATTATATTTATACCTCCGATTACCATTCTTTTAATTTATTACTATTTTAACCTTAAGCCTTTTCTTTGGAATATCCTCACTATTCAAATTTAATTCCGGTTAAGGGGTTTCGCTGAAATCGATATCCTTAACCATTGACATTGTGAAAATTAGCAGTATGGGAATAAAATCCTTCTTTTGTTGATTGAACGTGGGGGAAAGAAATTATTTGAGTAACTTGATACCGACATAAAGCATTACAATAGAGAACCCTTTCGGTTAATTTGAGATGAGTCATTTTAACAGGTGATTACTTAGTTCCTGTCAACGGTGTATCAAAGCGAAAACAGATATTCACAAAAACAAGTCATGGTGTATTGGAACTTGTTTTGTATTTGTCATTCTTTGAAGACTTTAATCATCGGATTTCAGAGAAGAAAAAAATTCTAAGTCCTTTTATTGTTATGATTTTCTATGTCTTTATTCATGGATAAAGTGCCTATACTTTTTAACTCGAAGAGTTTTATTTCACTCTGAAACTATGAGCTATATTAAAAAAACCTACTCAAGTAATATCGTAAGCAATGTCATGCAATATTTGTCAGAGTGAATTAATGAGCCAGTCCATCAACCCACGAGAGAATCACAACATCTAGTTGAACAAGGTTGAATGAGTGGATTGTTTCACTCAAAAGAGAAATTGGTGGTTTGCTCCAGAGCTCGGAGTTCAACCATAGGCGTTTTTCTTTTTTAGTTCAGAACAGAACCTGAGTTGTCAAAAAATAAATTGTGTTTCTTTTTTAGTTCAGAGTGTTCAGAGTTTCGAAAATGTGTTTCTTTTTTCGTTCTGAGCATGTTCTGAGCGTGTTCAGAGTGCGCTCTATGAGCTCAGAATAAAATAACTGAGCAGACAGAGTAAAATGCTTAACACAAGCATTTGACAGATGGAAATTAAAAAAAAATGGCGACAGCTACAAGTGTTCAGGTCTGTTTCAAAATATACTCAGAGCGTTCAGAGCACGCTTGGTTCAGAGAATGTTCGGAACTTGCTCGACATGCTCGGACTCTGTTCAGAGCTCTATACTGAACTAAAAAAGAAAAATGCCTCATGTTTTAACAGTTTCGTGAAAGAATCTTTTAAACAATATTGTACTCACATTTGAGAGATATTTTTGTTTGAGCACCTTCATTGTAGAGATGTATCGTGTATGTTCTTGTTATAGACCGATATGCAAGCTATACATTAGCATTAGCACTAGAAAAAATGGAAATATAACATTACATCCCTCCCTGCTTCTGTTGATGTAGCTTACAGTTCAAAAGAATGATTATTTTTATGTTCGTAGTGTTAAATGACTCTCATTTTTAAACCATATACATAGGCAGGTAGTAGACTCACTCGAGATATTCCCCATCCTTGCCCGCGTAGTTCTTTTTTTAATAAATTCTTTGAAGAAAATATTATTATACAAATTATGTTTATCAATAGGTATATATTTTAAAAATTTATCACGCAATATGTAGGTATGTCACAATTGAAATTTATATTTGTTGCTGAAAAAATATATTTTAGCATGGTCGGGAGAAAACTACGAACAAGGTAACCGTAACGACTTCTCAAATATGAAAGATTGAAAGGAATTATTGGTGAGGCTAAAACAGATTTTTGAGTGAGAAGCAAAGTATTTTTTTTTTTCAGATTCCGTAGAGTTTTTTTTAACATAAAATGCACGACTCGCTCGCACGTACTTGATCTTATGTAGAAGTACTTTGGAATTAAAAACAATATTTATAAGAACGTGGATGCAATTAATAAAGAATGCATTAAATTCGTTATTTATTTTGCTAAAACATCTCCAAAATATAGGATGCCGTCTAATTTCGAGAGAAAATATGAATTTATTCAAGCAAAAATTTTAAAAATCGTTCTTTGAGTTTAATTACTTTTTTGTAGGTGTATCTACTAAATTTCTTAAGAAAATAAAAAAAGGTAGGTAGGTATGCTAATTTAAAGTATTTAATAATATACATTAAAGGAAATAATTTCAAAAACAATCTTTCATCCATTTTTAAGATATTGAATTTAAACAAAAAAAAATTTTAAGGACATTATTTGGTCATGTAACATAACCTTCCTCTAAAATCAATGGCGCAAAATTTTAAACAGCCTATTATTAAGGTATAAGTATGATACTACTTAGCAATTTGCTAATTTTAAAGTACCTTACTAATTCATTCTTAATTTTAAACATTTTCTAACTAGTATCGTACTAAGCCAATTTTCTTAATAAATTGCTTCTGAACACACCTAAATCAATGACATTTCGTGTAAAAAAGTAAGTACACGAACCTTTTTTTGATGTTTTCAAATGTCAAAGAGTCATTATGAAGCTAGCACGATACTAAAAAAATAAAGTAGGTATTCGATGATTTTAACTTTAATAAAAGAGTGGAGAAGGTATGATGCTATATTCGATTGAAATTTGCAAATTCGTTGTTTTAACCTAGTAACATACTAAAACAGCTTTAGCATCGTACTAATTCAATTAAAATTTTGCGCCAATGTTTTTGAGCCTATTAAAACTTAAAATGGCATTTTTTGGTTTCACCAATTGCTTTTTAATTCAACATGCCTTTAAATAATAGGCTTGCTTTCGTCTCATTAAATTTTAAAAGCGTAGTTTTATCGCAAGTAATTGTTACCTGCAAGTAGCAGTATTTTTATTTGCGACATAGGATATTTTGACACTGACAGCTGTTTCCCGCCAAAATCTTGGCGGAAAGTCAGTATCATACCTCCGCGGAACGAAGCGAGTCGCTTTGCCCTTGAAAAATATTGGGAAATATTGGAAACTTATTTCCAAAGTGAGTGCTGTGTAGCCCAACCAGGGCGTTTTTTAAAAAGAAGTTTTGGCCGAAATTAACCACCCACCGCGCCTGCTGTAAGCAAGTTTGTACAAAAAGTTCTTGAGACTGGTATGCTAGTGGACAACAGTCTGGTCCTCGTCGTTGTATGGTGCACAGACGAGAATGTGGCTGCTGTAGCCTCAGTAGAATTCTGCACAAAGATCTACGATTATTCGTTTACAAGGTAAAATTGAAGGCACACGACCATCCGCTTCGTTATCGCTTCGCAGTTAGGCTTTAGAGCAGCTTGAATTAACAAACAAAATTGCCGGCTCGGAGAACCTGCACTTTATTGTCCAGAAGTCAATGTAACCACAGAAAGTGATAGTTTGCTGTGATGGATTGTGGATTGGTGGTATCATTGAACCATTTGTCTTCAAAAATGAGGTTGGGAAACAACGTTTCGGTTAACGGTGAGCGTTAGGGAGCCATGTTAACCGACTTTTTTCTTTTTGAAATTGAAGACATGGATTTGGATGATCTCGTGTTATCAGCCGTCTTGGTGATGTCAATTGGCCGCCTCGGAGCTGCGATTTTACCACTTTGGTCTCTTTTTTTTGTCGGGAACCGTGAAGGACCGATAAAACCAATAAAATCATTTTTTATTCATAGAGCCTTTGGATCTTAAAGCAAAAAAACATTTTTTTTTTTAATTTTATATGTCTTTAGTTTTCCCAAGTACCATAAAATCTATGGGTTTTTCCGCAAACTTATGTTTGAGATTAATTTTTATTAGTGTTATAAAAAATTAAATTTGGTGGTGCAACAGCTCGGAGTGAACCAGGACCTAGTGACTTACAACTCTCAACCATTCCTGTGTGTGTGTGTGTGTGTGTGTGTGTGTGTGTGTGTGTGTGTGTGTGTGTGTGTGTGTGTGTGTGTGTGTGTGTGTGTGTGTGTGTGTGTGTTACCAGAAACGGCTAATGAGCAGTACTTTCCATGACAAGGGATACTCTTGGAGAATTTGTCAATTCCTCGCAAGTGGCAGTACACCCCTGAAAGAAAACTTTCTTGCATCAGCGGCTGAGAATCGAACTCGAGACCTTCCGCATGACAGTCCAACGCACTAACCATTATGCCAAGGGATACTACTACTAGTGTTACGTTCCTTAAAAAAAAATTAAGCAGGAGGTATGTTTATTACGCATTTTCTGGATAAAATTGAGCCCTAAGTCAAAAAATTAGCAAGGGCAATAAAAACGCAACATGCTAGAAACTAGATATATCAAGACCAAGATTGGATATCATAAATGTTTAAAATCAGTTACAAAGGCTGGTATTTCGTCTAAAAATTAATACCTAAATGAAGTTTCTGTAATTTGTAATAACAGCGCAATCACCATTAACATGGGTCAGAGTACACCAAAATAGGCCCTTTCTTAGATATAAAAATTGGAGAAAGGTCCTTACTGTATAAAATATTATGCATGAATTAAGGGACACCCTGTATATCGGAAGGAAAACTACCTTCAATGATTTTAAATTGCAATATACTCTTATTTCTATAAAAAAAAATTAACTATGGATACCCATTTCATTGAACTTTATTGATCTTAGCTTGAGCATAGGAATATAGAATATCTGCTAATAAGCAACTTAAAAAAAAAGATTCCTATTTGAATTACTATTATTGTTTTCATAAATTTTTGCATCTCGATCTCTGCGGAACACTCGAAGGGCTTTTTTAATTTAAATAAGTAATATCCTTGATTCGATGGCACAAGGCACCATGTGCGACCTATTTACAGGGAACTCCATGAAATGGTTCATAATTAAAACGTCGTCGTTAATTGCATCGTTAAAATCAGCCAAGCGAACAGGTGTAGGATTATTTCGAAGAAATGTAGAAAAACAATTTACCTTCCGCGAGAACTGACACAGCTATTGTGTTGATTTACTGGCTGATTACGATAATTGTTGGCCTTGAAGTGGAACCCAGTTGAATTTTGGAAGAGAACCTAAAAGAAGGGTTGACAAAATTGTAAAGAGTGACTTTTTTTTTATTATACCGAGTTTATCATGAATAGTTTTCTGCGCTTTATAATCATAATTCATTTGAAAAAGACCACCATCAATTATTTCTGAACGAAATTTCATAAAATTACGGAAGCGCATAATAGCTAGGTGGAATAGTGCTTCCACCGAGGCTTTGCCCACTAAGTACAGGTGCTTTTCACAGTGCAGTTGTTTCTGTTAATTATAAAATAAAAGCTGGTGGAAGAGAAAAGGTATTTCTTGGGCGATTAAAAAGATTTATTGTTATTCTTTTTTTTTCAAGATTTTATCTTAAGGACATGTACACATAAAAAAGCCGTGCCTGGTCATGGTCAACAACAATGACAGATGGCATAACATACTCGTATAACCTTAAACTTATGGGATTTTAATTGACCTAGGAAGATATTTTTATTTTTGGTTAAATTTATCAGTTGGAAAACCATTTGGGTGTCGGTGGTATGGCCTATAAAATAAAATAGTATTTTTCGAATATGAACGCGACAATAGTATATGTATTGTCATGTGTAACACATTTCTACTCAAAAGGTTTCCTGTACCAAAAAATTAATCAAATCTAACATTAGGGTACAAAACTGTTGTCTTCGTTATAAAGTTCTACGCACTAGTCGGTTTGAGCTTCTGCGCATACTCGCACACCTGTATACATCGAGCTAGAAAGCCGAGACGGATGACGGATTTGCTGTGTGTTTTAGGAATACTGGAACATGTGGCTCCCAAGAATACTGTATTTAAATTTTTTCGAAAACAGCCTAAATATTTTTTAATTGAAAATCAAATCGGGGGCACAATAGTTCATGGACTGGCTGTGATCATCAAAGTCACATTCCAAAATAAAAGACAATTATGCGCACACACTACTATTGAACCTGTCACGGAGCAGTTTAATGACCTCCTGGACAGAGTCTATACAGCCTGTCCCGAGGACTATGTCAAAGTTGTACTGGGGGATTTCAATGCTAAAATCGGAAAGGAAGACATTTTCGGCAGATTATTTGGCTGTGCGCCTTCTCGAAATGACAGCAGATAATGCTTTTGTAGCAAGTCGTAATACGTGGATAAGTTGCACTAGGTTTCCAAGACTGAGAATCCACTAAGCAACTTGACGCTTTCCAGTCTGTCGTACTACCAACCAAATCGACCATGTGAAAATCGACGAAAGACACGTCGATATCTTAGACGCTAATACATTTTGTGGAGCAAGCGTGGTGTGGTAACATTCAGAGCTGTCAAACGAAAAGAAAATGCAAAACACTTAATCGGCCAAAAATCATCGCGCAATCATCAAAGAGGCAGCCGAAATCATCGTAGGCTAACAACCGCCCCAGAGAAAGAACCCGTGGTATTATGATAAATGCGTTCAACTGCAACAAGTGACAGAAGATGAATATTCGAAAATGCTGCAGCGCAAAACAAGAGTACCAAGCAAAGCGAAGAGAGGGGTAGACGAAGAAGAACAGTGACTCTTCGAAACAAACAACGAAGGTAACCTAGTCACTGCACCACAAGGAATAGAGGATGTTTTTAAGGAGCATTTCCATCAGCTGCTAAGTGCGAATGAACGTGTAATACAGCAAGAAGGCAACCCTCTTCCAATCACTGAAAAACAAGTTCCACCACCCATTATAGAAGAGCTAGGCTTAGTTGTAAATAAACTTAAGAGCAACACTTCAAATATGGAGGTTTTGTTTAATTACGATTTATGCATAAAATCATGAACCAAATATGGGTGGAAGAGAGCATATCCGATGAGTGGGCCATTAACTAAATATACCGCATCTACAAAAAAAAAGCGATCCTATGTCTTACAATAATTATTGAGTTAGATGTCTGCTAAAAGTTGCATTAAAGGTCCTATTCAACGTGCTGTGTGAGCTTCTTAAAATTCTGTTATGCTTAAGTCGGCAACTACCAGTTTGTTTTCCAGCCCGGTGGACCAACCACAGAGTAAATATCTACATTGTGGTAAATTCTGAAAGGGGACCAATAAATATCAAGTTTATTTATCGAATTTAAAGCCTCATTCATCTTCAGAAGTTCTATACGGTGAGATCCTGGAAAAACTGATGCAACTGTGTCTCATGGCATTGGAAAATACGCAGTGCAATATTCAACTGGGGAACAGCTAACTATTCCAAAGCATACACATGTTTTCGGCAAGGAGATGCGCTATCTTTTGACTTCTTCAATCACGTTCTGGAGTAGATAGTGGGCAGGCTACGCGTTAATATAGAGTGCACTATGCGGATTATGCGGATTATAACGACACCATCGGCTGCTCCCAACAGTTTGTGATAGATTCCTGCACGGCAATTGAAGATCAGCCGAGACTAGTCAGAACACTTTCAATTGGGTCTTCAATGATAAAGTGGTATCGATGGACACAGACAATTTAAATTCAGTTAAGGAACTATTGTATCGAATTACTCAGAAGCATTACAATTCTGTGCGATATACATTTTTAGTGGAAGCTCGCGAATCAGAAAGCAGACTTATATACTCTCTGCTCAATACGAATTTAATGAAAAAAAAAAACTACTTTCATGACGAGAAGCTATATAAAAATATCCTCAGTTTTTTAAATAACTCCTGAGATTAAACGGAAATCCTTGCAACGGTAGTTTCAACCAGTTCTGTTGTGTAATCTTAAATCCAAAGAAGACTGCTCTCATATTCTTAGTATAAGCCTAATTTTTGCTTCAGATCGTCGTACAAACTTCGGAAAGAAATCTCTAACGATACAGGAAACCATCGAAATTCTGAACGAGTCCAACGGGAACACCCTTTACAACTTTTTGTAACAGATTTCTACGTATATTATGTAATTAATAACAGATTTTTTTTAAAAACATTTGTAAGCTATTTAATTGGATTAAAATACATTATGTATATGTATATTTTATTATTTATTTATTTATCTACATACAAGCAGTTTTACAGCTAACAGATACATTTATGTATACATAATTTTATTTGGCTCTCCAAGAATAAATTAAAATGTAAATAAGTAAAATAATTGAGATTTACAATTTTCGCGTGTAATACATAAAAAATCAATACTTAAAGATGCTTCATTGAAAGAGACAATAGATCTGGATAAGGGCACATTACTTCCATATTTGGTTTAATGCGTTCTTTTAAATAAAAAAAATTTTAGCTCTTATTGTTCTAGCGGGAACTTGAATTGGAACATTTACAAGAAATGATGGACATTTTATGTGATAGCACAGCAAATCTCTAACAAGCATAACCCCATTCATTTTTCTTCGAGATTCTAGCGATCTTATGCAAAGAAATTGGCATCTAGCCCTAATATTTAATACAAAAACTTCAGCGCGTTTGTTTGAAAATGAATTTGGTGAATTTTCTTTAAACTTTTTCTAGACTTAATGTTTTTCGCGGAAAAAGAAATTGAATTGCACTTTTTGATATTAAGTTTAACACCATTTATATGGCACTAGTTTGACAAGCAATCGAGGTGAGATTGAATCAGTTAGTAATCTTCAAAAGATGGCAAAGCCATAGCTCTTAAAATTGATATTTTTATAAAACCATTAATTAAGAAAATTTAAATAAATGAATTCTTACTCCTTCTTACTTATCTAGCTTTTTGATATTGTTGTTTATTCCTGAATTCTACTTCTCATAAATTACATAATTTTCATATTTGCTGCTCCGTAATAGCATTGGCCAACACATTTTTGAAGTAAAACTTCTTTTCTGGCGTAAGGGGTAAAAAATGTTCTATGCAGCTGTCAGTGACATGTCAAATCGATACATTATCAGTCAAAGATAGCGACATGTTTTTAGAATACAAAATGTTTGTACGTTTCTTCGTACAGAGGCTTTGCTTGAGTGAAAAGAAGTTTTACTTCTCAGTGTTGCCATAAAATATTTTTGTAAATCGGGAGATTTCCACATTAAAAATCGGGGAAATCGGGAAATTAGAAGTTAAAATAATTTTACTTATTTAAAAACAATTTTGTTCATCATTTAATTTTATTTTATTAAAATTCATTTTTAAAATTCATATTATTTAAACACAGTAGATAGATAAGTTCTTTAAATTAAAAATAAATATTTCACTTCTAAAACAAACAGTCTTGTATATGAGTAGATTATAACAAACTTTAACATTAAGTGCTTATAGCTTACAATGTAAAAAATATGACATAAGCGTTTAAGTTCAATTAGATACTTATATATATTTAGAAACATGTGTTTCCTACCGCACTCACAAACGAATTTAATGTTTCAATTTTTATTTAAATTAAATATATTTGTTTTGATTGAATTTTCTGAATAAATCATTAGAAACCTTAAGGTTCAAACAATTACACTCCTTATATTTCGAAAAGTCCTTAGATAGTAAAATTCCTCGTAAAGTTCCAACATCAAGGCGATTTCTGAGTTTTGTTTTATTTAAATTTATTATTTGAGAAAAAGTTCTCTCAACATTAGCTGAAGAGTTTGGTAATGTTAGTACCGATGAAATAAAGTTAGCCATCAATGGAAAGGCCAAACTTTGATTGCTCCTTTTGATTGAACAAACAATTTTCCAAAATATTCGCTGCATATCAGAAGAATGAATAATATTAGGAAATAAGTTAACAAGATTACTTAGTGAGTCAATTTGCTTATTTACAGTTTCTTTTGGTTCTAATAAGGTCAAAGCCTGAAAAATTTTATTTTTAAAATCAAACCTTTGGAATATTTGATTGTAAAGTTCAACGTAAAAGCTTATACAGTTGTTTTTAAATCGTTCAACTTCAGAGCTTGAAATAAGATTTTTATCCAATTGTAACTTAACATCGCTCCCGAGGTTTTGACATTTCGCTAAAAGATAAAGAAAATGGATCTACATTTATATTATTAGTAAGCAGAAAATCAAAAACTTACGTAGTCGTTGAAACTACTTTTCCATTTTAATTGACAATATTAACAAAAATTTAACTACCGACACGCGCCGCGCCGCTGCCACACCAAATCAAACAAAATGAAGACGAAAAAGACAAAGACAATGACAACGCAGGCAATGACGACGACGTTAACAAAAATTGCAAGGAATAGGTTTTCATACTAAAGTTAAAAAGAGAAAACCGATTTTATGAAAATGACATTTTTAATAAAATAATAAATTATGTTCATTCAAGAGCGAAGAATATATGAACATATTTTTAAAATTTGAAAATCGGGAGAAAGTGCACTATTTACATCAAAAATCGGGGTATCGGAAATAGGTTTAGAAATCGGGAGAAATACGATAAATCGGTGTTTCTGGCAACACTGACTTCTACTGTCAGATTTTAAGAAGTTCAACAAACATTTGGGAAACCTAAAAAGTTTTCCCGGAACATACAACTTTTTAGATAACGTGAAAGTGGCTCAGTGCCAGAAGTATCCATTCTAATATTTTGTTTAATTGAGTTTTAAGACTTAAATGAAGATCCCTTAAATTTGTAGAAATGTCAAAAGCATGTACATAGAACCAAAGTAAACAGACGACAATATTTTGAAATTAATTTGCTTTGAAGTTCAATGAACTATTTAACTTATGACCTATAGTTTGAAGCAGTTTGAAGCCATATCCAAGAGCTTGTAAAGAGTGAGAATTAACAAGAACACACTTCGATTAAGGAAAATTCTATAAATCGAAATCTCACTCACTTTGTATTTTCTAAAAAAAAAAAAACAAAAAAATAATGTACTTTATGGTACATTATACGAGTAGTTAAAAAGATGTTTTCCATCATGACATTACAGCCTTGTGCTAAAGGATTTCAATGGAACAAAGATGTTTGCTCTTTGCTCGCGCTGCTATATTCATTCTCATTCTGCGTGTGAATTAACGACCCTATCCAAATGCAAATCACAGAAACTCGTACTTCCCCAAGTGCAACTGACAATTTACTTAAAGAAGATTTATAGCTTTTAAATTTTCCATTCAGTCAAATTGTCAATTACAAACGATCTCCATCCATTCTTTTTACTACACCAGTCATATAAATATATGGAGTTGTGGTTCAGTGAGCTACACACTTTACGGATGGCTGGTGAAAGAATTATTTAGTATTATTATGTTTATTATTTAAGCAGTTCAGACACAGCAACTTGTAGTATTCTGCATACAACATTCCTTATAGAGACATTGTAGCATTGACCCATATTACAACATTCAAATCTCATAACTCCAATCTACCAGAGAAGACTGACGATGCCGCACAAATTCGTTGCACAATCACTCTGATCAAAAAAGGCATTAAGTGAATGCCATGGGAGCTCCACCAGCAGCACTGAAATCGACGCACAGTGGACAAGTTCATTGTTTAAATTAGATGTACTTGTAATTTAACAAAAAAAAAATAAATAAGAGGAACAAGTTTATTAATATACAAAAAAAGTAATTTGTTTTTGAGAGATATACAGAATTGAGGAGCCAAACATTGTATTTATTATCCAAGCTTTATATCATCTAAGAATTTATGTAAGTAGGTAAAAAGGAGGAACAAAATGATCATGGAGTATATAGTTCCAAAAAGGCGGTTGTATCACTAAAGCTTACAAAAATAAGTCAAGAAAAATCCGAAAAGTCAGGTAGCAAAGATAAATTTTCTTGTTATAATCGGCAACTTCAGCATTTGAAAAGGTTAATTTATCGGCTATATAGGGAGAACTTTGACAAAACTTAAAACTCGTTACGGCATGCATCTAAAAGAACAGGACTTGACTCATCTTAAGAAATTATTTTCAAGGAATTACTTCATAACATAACAGCAAATATATATGCTCTTTAAGATTCAATAGAGTATCTCCGAAACTTGACATGATAGAGCTAAGTTTTTTGTGCCGAACCAATAAAATACACATTTTTACTTGCGACTTATAGGTACTATAAGGCAAGTTATGCATTCGTAAAAAAAATCGAACTCGAGATTTTGATCAAAGTTGACATTACGATGATAACGGTTCGACTACAGCCTAAACGACTCGTCCGATTTTCTTTAAACTTGGTAGATATCATTTTTAATTTTTTCCCCCACACGTTTTTTTCTTTTTTTTTTTAAGACCAAAACTAACGGTACCTGCCATACGAATTTTTTTTGAAATTTTGTAAATATTTTTTTTTCTCAAAAACTGTTCAACAGATTTAAAAAAAAAGATACAAAAAATTTCGTTTTGTTAAAGGTAGGTACTGGTTGAAAAAAATTTTCCGAAAAATGGTTATTGAGGGTACCCCCCAAGGAACCATTTTTTTTGTTTTTGATTTTCTCGAAAACGGTAGTACCGATTTTGATAAATTTTTTTTTGCTAAAGCTCCTCAAAAACATAAATAGAATTGTGTATTCAAATATTGGAAAATTTTTTTTTAGATTTTTAAGAAAACTTTCAAAATTTTTTTTTCAACACTCAATATTTCGAAAACCTTATGCTCGATTTTTTTTAAACTTGATAAATAAAAGTTTTTTAATATAATCTACAAGATGTATCAAAAAAAATTTATTTTACCTAAAAATAAAGGTACCCACCATACAAATGTTAAAAAATGGTTTTAAAAAATCGTATTTTTCTTGAAAACGGTGCCTAGAATTTTGATAAAAATTTTTTTCTTTCAATTAATTTTAACGATCTTTAATTTAATAAAAACCATAGAACCATTTTTTTAAATTTTGAATAACTCATTACCGACATATCGGATTTTAATGAAATTTTTTGCAGAGATGCTTCTAAAAAGTTTTAAGACTATTGCATTTCAAAACTTTAAAAAAAATATTTTTTGAATTTTTGAAAAAAGAAAATAATTTTTTTTTTGGAAAATTCGATATCTCAAAAACGGCTCAATATTTTTTTGGAAATTTAATTTTCATTCGTACAGTAATAAAAACTTAAAGTTGGCACACCAAATTTTTTTCTTAAAAATCTTTTAAAAATTTTGTATATAAAAGCTTTTTTTTTAAGAAACCACTACAACGACTTAGAATTTTTGTTCTTGCATAAATTCATATTTGCATAGCATTCTGTTTTTGTCTCTTACTACTAAAAGAATTTAAAAAATTAATTTTATCCTTATGAACAGTTTTCTCTAATAACATTCGTATTTAAAATTCCTAGTCTATTACATAGGAGCTAGTTCGTGCGACCCAGTCGTGCATTTTATTTTAATTGGAATTGTAGAGAGTTGTGTTGTCACCAGATCCCGAATGTCGTCGATGAATGAAGAGAATGTCGCTTATTGCTCTTCGTTCTTCCAGCGTATTTAAGTTAATTAACAGATGTCTGTCTATACGGTGGTAAAATCAAAGGTATACCTATTCCAAGACAGACCACGAAGGGCGAAACGTAGAAAACGATGTTAAATGCTTACGATTCTGTAAACATGAATTTGTTGATAAGGGAAATGTCGTATTCAAGAAGGGGACGAACAAATATGTTATGTTATGTTTTATGTATAAGGATCGGTTCAAAGTCAGGGTAGGGGTCAGAGAATTCTTTGCACCATGGTTTCAAGGTCCCCAATTGGTGGATATGAATCGATAATGGAGAAGGTAGAGACGGGGAGGAGCTTGGGTGCATTTTCGTGAAAAAGTGATTGACATTTGGAAATATTAAGCTCTAAGCAATTTTTCAGGCAACAGGCAGAGAAACTGTTGAGATCAAGTTGAAGAAGAGTGAAATCGTGTGTTGAAGAAATGGTCTTGAAAAACTTGGTGCCGTCGGCGATGAAATATGGGAATATTTGATGATAAATTCAATATCGTTAATGGTAAGAATTAAAGAGAGGCTTTGCGGGACCACGTAAGTACCTAAGGAATCATCAGAGAAAAGAAGATCTGACTTGAGAAACGGTTTTTCAGTTAAGAAGAAATCCATCTAAAGCAGAAAGGTTGAAGCCCAATAGTGGACACATTGAATAGAATAAGCTTATGTGAAATTTTGGCAAAGGCTTTACTGAAGTCGGTTGAGACAACATCAACTTCCTTTCCGTTCTCTCAGGCTGAGAGAATTAACGATGCGAATTCAACGAGAGTACTCGTTGTGTGTTGTCTAGAGGAAATGAGAGACTTAGAACTTACAAAATTTCGAACAAGATGCTTTCAAAAATTTTGGGAATATGTGAAACTTTAGCAATTTGACGATAGTTTGTACTTCACTCTTTGGGATCTTTTTATGTATTGGGGATTATGAAAGAGGTCTTTCATAACTAAGGAAATTTTTCTTGAGATAGCGATAAACCAAAGATTCTTGAGAGGGAAAGAGAGAGTGTGGAAGAGTATTTTTAGATTAATATGGCAGGGATACTACCTGGGCCGTAAATATACTCATCATTGAGTTGGTTAAGCTTATTTTCGATGAGAAATGGTTCAATGGTATGAGGTAGACATAGACCGAGGGACAAATTGTTACTAGGTCTTTTTGGAATTGTAATAAGGGTTTTCCAATAAAGAGAGTCAATTTCGAAATGGAAATAAAGCAGGGTATTTGTGATGTATTAACGTAATTATTTTGTATTTGTAAGGCCCACATGCTACTATGAACGCATGACGTTTGAAATCTTTCAAATATTCAACGCACCTTCGGATGATGGCACAAACATAGTATTCAAAAACAGATGCATAGATAAGTCTGAATTTGAGGTTATGTTGACTTTAAGGCCAAGTTTAGTTTATTAGCATATACCTTTGGCTTGAAAAAACCATACAAGAAAAAGTCTAACGGAGCCAAATCACTCGATCTTGGTGGCCAAATCGTTCATACAGAATGTCTATTGGGGCGTTCGCTGAATCTGAATGCCACGTTTAATTTAATGAGTTCTCATTGATCTGTAGGCCTCTCCGTTGACGGTGATGGTTTCACCAACTTTTTTTTCGAAGAAAAAGGCCACCAACACCGGGACCAGAATCCGGACTAAACAGTACCTTCTTGAGGATGCATTCAGATTTGATGAACCTGGTGTGGATTGGCGTCTTCTTATATAGGGGAATTTTTCTTGTTAACATTCCCCCAAAAATATACTTCGTTGTTAAAAATGATTTTCAGCTTAAATTGGGGTCCCCTTCCGCACTCTCCGAAGTCCTGTCAGCGAATAACGGCGTTGTCTAAATCGCCATTTTGCTTGAGCACATGATTCCTTTCGATCTTCTACAAGTTCAGGCCTAAGTCCCGACGCATAATTTGGCAATTTGAAGTCTGCGAAAGATATGCGGATTTTCCTGCATACTTTTAATGGAAGCGGTGAAGTTCTTGACCCATCTGACATTCCTTTGACGTACAGGTACTTATTGAACTTGTCGTTTTAAATTTGGTCGCGTCGGCAGTAAAATGTGTAAAATGGCCGCCATAGACTATCAACATCGACCAGTATTTAATGGAAAACCCTTTATTTCGTCTTCCATTACATTTAAAATGAAATAAATTAGACGCCATTACGGCTCGTAGAGAGCCTAAACCTATAGGGACTTACAACTCACAAACATTCCTTATGTGCTTCTAATTAACGGAAACTACCATTTAGTTCACTAGAGTACTTTCAAATGTAATTTAGCATGTACATATGTATCGGTATGAAACCCGAAAATCAAAAAAATAAATATCGTTGAATGAGACATTTACTTGGATCAAAAGATTCCATTGAATCGCATTAAGTTCACACTCACTGAAGACTGAACTACGAGCAATAAAAATTAATTGAATAATTCCAGTTTTGAAGGTATTCTGCCTCACTGTCGGATGCAGCAGAAAACAACCGAATACTATAATTCTGAAATTATCTGATAACGGTCTCTCGGTCATTCTGTTGAGATAATGAGAAGTATTTCTGTTGTTGCTGATGCCATTCTATTATTGGGTATCCCTTATCGTCTGGCGGTTCTATGAATTGGAAAATTTTAATGTTAACCTCTATGAATCCGTTAATTAAGTTTAGCTCAAAAACCTTTGTCCCAAGAAGGACCGTGACTCTGACTCAAATTGAATTCGTGACTATATATATCGCGACCCTAGAACAACAAGGTTCTAAGTACACCAAAGTGTGTTTTGAGAAAAACGCATCTGAATATTTGAAGTCTTTTATTGGGATACTGTTTAAAAAAATTAAAATTTTTTTTTTATAGCCCGATGAATATGCACACAATCTATAAAATTTTTACTTTAAAACCTAATAAAACCAGATTTTTAACCCTTAAATTTGACTTTAAAAATCATTATAGGACTTTGCTGCTCAACGATGCGACACTATATTCTAGAACAATAAGGTTCTATGTAGCACTTAGAACCTTGTTAACTTATATTTTATTATTTCTTTTCACATAGAACCTTGTGAACTTGGTTTCTTTTTTTTTGAATTTAGTGAAACAAAGTTCTAAGTGGAAATTAGAACCTTTTTAAATAAATCTCAAATCGAAAATATACAGATAGAACTCTGTAGCTCTGGATATTTTGTGAAACAAGGTTCTAAGTGGCAGTTAGAACCTTATTGATTAAATCTCAAATGGAAAATATGCAGATAGAACTCTGTAGCCCTGTCTATCATGGAAATGGAAAGAGATAGAGCAAAATGGATTGCGGGAATCGAAAGAGCACCCTAAATTTACCCAGATTTGATATAAAACTCATTTTTTTCAAAATTGTCGGTTAGAACCTTGTTGTTCTAAGGTCGCGATATATATGTATACAGTGGCAACTTCGCCTAGCTGTTCAATAGTATGCACAGATATGTATATACTTAAGAATGTATTCCTTAGGTAAAAAAAATTCAAATGCCAAGCTTAACACGACTCTTGAATAGTTTAACGAAAGGCGATTTCCTTACAAGCTGACTTGACTATTGGTGGGCAAGAGACAACACCAATTTTTATTGATGATTAAATTTATATCCCGAACACATAGTGTTAAATCTAACAAACTACAAATCGGAACTAAGTTATGATAGCTAGGACTATTTTCAGTTAATTGAGGTCAGTGAAGATGTTCTTGAATGTTCGTACAACATTTTGATTGGGAAAATTTCTGGTCCAAACTATTCTAATCGCTGGCACTGGTTCAGTGAAAAGAGAAAAACAAATAACAAAAACAAATCATGCCCAAAATGTTTTGAAAGTTTTTCTAACAGTTATGTTTCAGTAGATGTCAAAGTTACCAATGACATCCAGCTGTCAAAATAGTCGGTAAGATTTTGCCATTTCATTCGGATGATCATAGACAACGTCGTGAGTTCGTTAATTGGTAGCTGAAAATATTGGCCAGATTTTCAACAAGCCATTATTAGAGCGTACACAATCCACAAGGGTTCGGCCAAGCATCAATGAATCGGATCTTATTTTTTTTTTCGAAATAAGGAAGGCGGCACCGTTACCATTAATGTTCTCCGATATAGAGCGATTTTACCCAACTTTCTGTGGCCAGAGCTCAACAATATTGATATAATTCGAGATGTGGTTTCAACTAGATGGCGCTGTATGCCATACAAATGACGCAATGCTCGAAGTTGTTAAGACTGTTCATCAATTGGCCGCCGCGATCATGCAACTTGACACCACTGAATTATTTTCTCTGGGGCTTGGTCAAGTCCCTAGCATCAGGGCTGATATTTTCAAAGACGATTAGAGGAGAGTATTTCATAAGAGTGACATTTGTTTCAGTTCAGGCTTGTTTAAAATGAAAACATTCGGAGCATTTCTACTCTATTCAAGAAACGCTGCTACAATGCTCAATGGGCTTGTCAAGAAAAAAAAATAAGAATTTTTGATCACAATCCACACGGGATTCAATGCATCTAGAGTAAGTCGTATTTAGTTTGGATTTTTTAGCTAGCAGCTAGCAACAGTCCATACTTTTTTGGGAACGACATTGGCCAACACCGTCAACAAGGAGCGCTATCGGTTGATGATAACCAATTTCTTTTCACCCGCATTAGATAATATGGACACCGACGATACCTGGTTACAACATGAAGGCGCAACGTGCCACACAGCCAGTGTCACAATGGACATTTTACACGAGCAATTTCCGATCATGGTTATCTCACGTGGAGGCGATATGGATTTTGCCACCAAAGTTTGATTGTTTAATTTAAGTTAAAAGGTGATAACTTCTTAATGGAACAGGCTTATTTTTACTTATCTCTACTTATTTTTCAAGACTTTTCTGCCATTTCAATTAAAATTAAATGCACGACTAGGTCGCACGAACTTACTTCTATGTAATAGACTAGGAATTTTAAAAACGTATGTTATTAGAGAAAACTGTTCATAAGGATACAATTAATTATTAAATTCTTTTAGTAGTAAAAGAAAAAATTAGAATGCTATCCAATTATAAATTTATGCAAGAACAAAAATTATAAGTCGTTGTAGTGGTTTCTTAAAAAAACCTTTTATATACAAACTTTTTAAAAGCCTTTTAAAAAAAAATTTTGGTACGCCAATTTAAAGTTTTTATTATTGTTCGAATAAAAATTAAATTTACAAAAAAAAATATTGAGCCGTTTCTGAGATATCGAATTTTCCAAAAAAGAAAAAAGAATTTTTTTTTTTTTCAAAAATTCAAAAAAATATTCATTTTAAAGTTTTGAAATGCAATGTGTTTAAGACTTTTAAGATGCTTCTCTATAAAAATTTTCATTAAGAGCCGTTATGTGGATAATGAGAAATTCAAAATTCGACAAAATGGTTGTATGGTAGGTACAAGCTGTAATATCTTAATTTCAATTTTTTTTTTATTAAATTAAAGATCGTAAAAATTAATTGAAAGAAAAAAAAATATCAAAATTCTAGGCGCCGTTTTCGAGAAAAATACGATTTTTGAAAACCATTTTTTTAAGTTTTTTAGCATTTGTATGGTAGGTACCTTTATTTTTAGGTGAAATAAATTTTTTTTTCACATCTTGTAGATTATATTGAGAAACTTTTATTTATCAAGTTTAAAAAAAAAATCTAGCATGGGGTTTTCTAAATATTGAGTTTTGAAAAAAAATTTTGAAGTTTTTTTTAAAATCCAAAAATAATTTTTTTGAAAATTTGAGTACACAATTCTATTTAAGTTTTTGGGGAGCTTTAGCAAAAAAAATGATCAATATCGGTTGTACCGTTTTTGAGAAAATCAAAAACAAAAAAATGGTTCCATGAGGGGTACCCTTAATAACCATTTTTCGTAAAATTTTTTTCAACCAATACCTAGCTTTAATTACATGAAATTTTTCTGTATTTTTATTTTTAAAATCTGTCAAACAGTTTTTGAGAAAAAAAAATGTTTATAAAATTTCGAAAAAAAATTCGTATGGCAGGTACCGTTATTTTTGGTCTTAAGAAAAAAAGAAAAAAATGTGTTGGGGGAAAAAATTAAAAATGATATCTACCAAGTTTAAAGAAAATCAGCCGAGGCGTTTAGCCTGTAGTCGAACAGACAGACAGACAGACAGAATTGCGAGACCCACTTTTTTTAGTCTTCGCTATCATCTTAATGTCAACTTTGATCAAAATCTCGAGTTCGATTTTTTTTACGAATGCATAACTTGCCTTATAGTACCTATAAGTCGCAAGTAAAAATTTCAAGGAGGAACAGTAGCTAATTTTCACCTAAATTTCGAGTAACTCTGATATAAACTAAACTTCAATGTCTGCAGGTACTCTTTGACTGTGTCCTTGTCTATGCACATATTATGTGTAATAGTCCCGTTTTTATTCCTTAAACATCCTTTGTGTTATACGTACATGTGACGGTTTATTATAATCGCTAAACCAAACTACTCGTAAACCAAAGGAGAATGAAGCCATACTGTGAGGTTCATTAAAATTATAAATACGAGTAAACATGCAAAATAGACGATATAAGATGTCGAACTGTCATAGCCAGATAATTCTTGTACGAAATGTTTTGGTATTCATCTATGGCAAATGCTTTTTCTTGTTATAATAATCCCGATGAAGATGATGATATAATATATTCTACCTACAAAATATTGACATTTTTGTAAATCCAACAATACTTTTGGGGTAATTCAAATGAATACCCCAGATCCAACTGATTTGACGGATGCATAAATGGGTAGGTAATTAAGTTTAAAGGTACTCATATGCATTTACACTATCATGTCATATCGTAATATATATAAGTTTGTTCGAACACTTATAACTCGAGAACGGATGGACTGATTTTCATGGTTTTTCATTTATTGTATTTGTCTCCGTCCTGAATAGAATAATAACTATTGAAAACATTGGAAAATTAACGAAAAAATAAAATACAAAATGTTCATTGGTCCCATAACTGTCTAAAGTTAAAGAACGTATATAAATAAAGGTTTCGAATCGACAAGATATGTATATCCACAATATTGGGATAATGGCGTATTGTAGATTTTAAAATAATATAGAATAATGTCAGTAATGAAAAAGGATTGGCATATACATATATTAGTTGTCAAATATTTATGCGTGCGTTCAGAAATTTATTTTGTGTAAACTAAGACAAATATATCAAGCTAATTAAATATTCAGCAAACGTAAAGTGACTTAGTTAAAAAAAAAAACGTCAAATCGATTGGTTTCACTAAATCATTCCAGATCATTCTGTCAATATAGTGAGAATCAGTATATTATATAAATATTTACGTCGCGAAAGTGTAATTTATTTAATTAATTTTGTCTGTGATTTGTTTTTATGTGTGAGCATTATTATTAATAATGCCACGACCAAGAAGATATACATACACGCCTATTAAAAAATTCGGCAACTGAGCTAAAGTGACAGTTCCAATTAATTTCCAAACTTTTGCTATTACTGAATCCGATGAAAGAAAGTTGAATGAATGTCGGTAACATGCCCTGCACAACCGACATTCTGTTCAACTTATCTCGTATTACTAAATCCGCAATCCATTCGCACTCCATACAATTTCTATCATTTTACATTCGCGCCAATTTCGAGGCGAATTTGAAGTGAATTTTTAATTCAACAAAAAAAAAAAAAAAAAAACAAAAAAAAACAATGAAAAACAAATGTAAGTCAAAAGCTTATCAATTTGAATGTTAAGAGTTTGCTTAACAAATTTTAATAGAAAACGGACAACTAATCGGAAACAATTTAGAGAAATGGTGGAAATGATGAAGACTTAACCGGAAATATCCAGAAATATAACAAAAAGAAAGAAAGCACACGATTGGTATTTAACGGTCCCCATCCTTGTAGTAACGACGCAACGACGCACAATGATGCTTGATTTCGCTGATCGATGGGAAGCGATTGTAATAAGCCTAAGGCCGTTGACTAAATGTCTGCAATTGACAGTGCCGATAGCAAAGTTCATAAATGATAAGGTAATTTTAGGAATCGATAATGTAGTTCATCCGGCGAATTTCATAATTCAGTTTTACTGCGGATGCGAAAGGTCAACGGATCGTGTTAATTCACCGGGAGTAAAATTCTGCGAATAATGTAATCGACATGATTTTCCAACGGAGCCATAATGCAATTTTTTATTTACACAATTTTAAGAATTTTAAACTGGCATTCCAATTTTTTTTTCTTATAACTGTTAAAAAATTTATATACACCATTTGCAAATTTATTTAACAAGATTTAAATAAATTTAACCCAAACGCAAATTGATTTAAACTATTAGTATATCACTTTAAATTGATTTTCTCATAGTTTTAATAAGCTTGAGGTTGGGTTTTATCTATTTTACTTTAGGTTAAACTGATTTTAAGTTTTGATAAATAAATTTTCTAATGCTACAAACTTATTTTTTTCTAAATTATTCTAGCGATTTAAAATGCTTGCTTTTGCATAGGTTCATATTTGTATACAAAATCACATGTCATTCTTTTTTTCAGCACTAACTACTAAAGATGAAATGAACCTTTAAAAAATTTATAATTTATGTTTACAAGATTCATTCCTTTATATAGAACCCTGTTTTTTTAATTTAAAGTCTCTAATATAATTATAAGAGCAATTAGCAATCCACTGCTAAGAGCAGGCTCTGCTGAATATCAAAGAGCATATATCAAAAAGAAATTATTTTTCCAAGTCCTTACAGTTTAATTCCTACAAAAAATAAATGTTTGTATGTATGTACATAATGTATGTTTCGTATGAACTCCAAAACACAGTGATCGATTTTGATGAAATTTTCAGGAAATCTTAAGATTAGCCCAGCCATCGGATCAACTGAATTTTTGTTTGCTTTTTTTGCACAAAAGAAACATAATTTCGCATTTGGATGAAATAAATGTTTTTTTTTTTTTAGCTGGCTGGGGCGGGCGTAGCAAGCCACTGTACCATTTCTATTGATATATTCATATAAATCGCGTGTAATAATTTAATTATTTATTAATTTTTGGATTGTCATCTTAGGTAAAATTCGTGACTTGATCGTACGTACTTCTGTATAATTAGAAAAACAAGTTCAAAAGCATAAAATTTCTTTCTTTAATTGCTTTACCATAGATACTAAAATATTTTGAGCTCGATGTCTGATCTCTTGATGGATATTTCCCCTTATATGAACTTAAGCGCGTTTTAGAGACCACTTTTTCAAAAACCAGAGTTATATTGCAGTTGTTCTTAGGTACTCGACGTTAGTGAATTATCTCTATCGCCTATTTCTATTAATAATTAAGTTATAGAAATCATATTTCCTGCATAGACCACACTTTTTTGGTCAATAATTGGTCAGAAAACGTCAAAAAGTTTTAGAAACTGTTCTTGAATGAAATTGAGGCTTTAATGCACGCGTGATTTTTGGCACCTCTTTGTGGGATATTCGCAAAACATGTTTAAGATCTGAAAGGCTCTTAGATCGTTAAAAAGAGTAGTTAGTTTAGTTTAAGTAATTTATCGCCCACTATTTTTTTTGTTTTGAATTTTTATTTTTTTTGTAATCCTTAAAAAAACTTTAATATGTTATTGATAAAAAAAAATCTGTGGCTGAGCAATTACTGATAATAACTGACCTTTAATGGTGACCTATTGAACAGATAGTATAATTTTTTTTTTTTCGAAAATGGCACAAATGTGGTGCCAAAACTTTAAAATTTCATTAAAAATTCTTTGGCTTACAAATTATTTAAACTAGTTAAACTTTTATATAGATCTAATTAACTTTCAGATCGTATACATTTTTTGTGAATAACCCACAAAAAGGGTGCCAAAACTCGATTACAAATTTTCTATGGCTGACCAATTTCTAAAACCAGTTTACCTTGTTTGGCCAATTAGAGGGAATTTTTTTTTGTGAAGATCCCAGAACCAAGTAACCTATTCTTTTGGTTGGACCTTTCGTTTTGCAGTTGCAGTGTTCTAAAACACATTAATACACACAAATCCTCTGGGCCGGATAGTATCCATAAAATGTTTTGAAGATGTGTTGTCCAGCGGTGATAAAAGGCCTTTTGTCTAGTCTATCCCTTAAAAATCAGAATCTTCTTCGTTCTCTTACTATCTTTCAATAGCACTTACATCCTTTCTTTCCTTTCCAAGGTCATGGACACGCTAATTAATTATTAGCTTAGCAAACATCTCGGAGAACGAAAGCTTCTTAATAAAGAGCAATAGCTCCATTGGTGATCTGATGGTAATCCTTATAATTGTATCGCACCCAACAGTGGAGTTTTTTAATACAATCTTCAAGATGTGAGAAAAAAAATGTTAAAAATGGTTTTCGAAAATCATATTTTTCTCGAAAACGGCCCCTAGAATTTTGATACAAATTTTTGTTTTAATTAATTCTTAAATTAAATAAAAAAAATAAATTAACATATAACTGACTGTACCTACCATAAAACCATTTTTTCGAATTTCTCATTATAGACATAACGGATTTCAATGAAATTTTTATAGAGAAGCTTCTAAAGAGTTTGAAAATATTGCATAACTCAATAAAAAAGTTTTTTTTTTACAATTTTTGAAAGAGAAAAATCAATTTTCTTTCGAAAATTCGATATCTCAAGAACGGGTCAGTATTTTTCTTGGAAATTTAATTTTTATACGTAGATATAATAATACAAATTTTAAGTTGAGGAACCAAATTTTTTTCTTAAATATGTTTTAAAATTTGTATTTATAAAAACTTATTGTTTTAAGAACCCGCTACAACGACTTTTAAATTTTTCTTCTTGCATTCATTCATATTTGCGAAATCACATGGCATTCTGTTTTTATCTCTAAGTTCTTATAAGGATTTAAATAAATGAATCTTATGCTTATGAACAGTTTTCTCTAATAAAACATTAATTTTTAAAATTCTCTTTCTATTACATACATAAGAGCAGGTTCATTCGACACAGTCGAGCATTTTATTTTGCATTTAACGGTTCATCCTGGTGTAAGATAGATTGCTTGTCATCATGCATGTTTTATCAAACCATGACTCTTTATATACCTTGTCTGTAATTTTTTGATCCCACCCGGTTACGCAGCTTTAATACACTCCTCAATTTGTTTCCAATTGACAGTTTGGTACCTCATTAGAAATGTGCCTAGTTTTCTTCTGGAAACAGTTGCCTTAGCATCTTTCCACTGCAGCTTATAGGCACAAGTTTCATGTTTGCACTTTCTTTATTTAATTTTTTTCGTAATTAAGTAAGAGAACGATTGGCATGTGTGGTCTAAATATGGCACCTGATGCACTACAAAATCTGTAACTTCTCCAAGTTTATCGCTCTCGCTATTTCGGATTCGAAGATCAATAGAGTCGCACAATCCCAATACCTTATTTCCTTTAGGGTTCTCAATTGAATCTTTAGACAAGAGATTTTGTCCTTCCCGTTCATTTTCAACTACTCCTCCGGTTCCGAATTGACGGTTTTATAGAGGAGACACATAGACAAAGAAGATTGTTTAACTAATTCAAGGGGAGTGGTTTTATTAAAACTTTTATCATTGCACATTATACAATTTCACCATTATATCTTAAAAGTTTATTTAAAAGAAGTAAATTGTAATAAACGGAATGTTTTAACGCCAAAAGGAAACTGTCGTCTTTTAACTGCTCACCTGGAGCTGATGTTAATTTCGATTATTTTCAACGGTAAATACAAATAGCAAATGGTAATTGAGTTGAATATTTGAATAGATTTTGCATCAATTTATATGTTGCCAATCGAGATCCATATTGGCATGAACCACACCCACAGCAGTCACACTTCACTTATCCAGGGATCAAGTTTATTAATGCAATTAACAATACATGGCCTTACATCAACTGCCGGCCGTCACTGTTTGCTCAGCGGGCATACAGTTGGCACTTGAGTTCGAAGGTTATAATGTTAAAAGGTAATCCGCTCCCATTCTGCCCACAGGACACTGCACTGGATTGGAGCAGGGATATACACATCTACATACACATACATATTTACGTACATACTTTGCTTTACCTGACATCAGGGCAAATTAAAGCTCGTAAGTAATTAACCAAGTTGCAACGGAAGCTGTTGACTATGAATTAACATTAATGACATTTTTTTTGCCAACTTGGTCATTGGTTGAGTTTACAGAGAATAACTGAAACGAAATCGTGCTAAGTTCGAATTGCTGGAGCATTAAGTAATATGTTCCAGGAGTTTATGAGAGCGCGTATTTAATGTACACAATTCTTGTTGGTTTATTTGTGGTAGATTGAGCTGGTCGTAAGCGAAATGACTTTTAATGGTTTCCTTCTGGACGGCTTTGTATTAAAATGCAGGTAGAAATATTTATTAATAATTCTTAAGTAACGTTAGTGAAGGATTTTACCCAAGAGTTGGAAACTCACCCAAGAAAATATATTTGGACTTAATCTGATTACTTTATTGACTTAAGGAGCTCAAGTTACTCGTAATATGTTGATTAAATTTATCCCTTCGTTAAATAATAATTATCTTGGAGTACTTTTTGTATTAAGAGGCCATTCCAATACAAGATGCTTAAGTAGTTTTCTGAGCAGGAATCATGGTTTGACTTATATTATTGTCATCAGTTTAGAAACGTGACATAAACCTACGATTATAGAGAAGTCGACAAAGATTACAGCTCAACGGGTTTGTGTAGAAAAAGAACAACTTGAATAATAATCTGAAAATTGGAATAATTCTCTGTAGGATATGGTTCACCAGATGAACAGTTACATTTAGGAAACGCAAATGGGCAATCTTGACTCAAAGACTCATTGAATGCACTGATCCCCGAATTCCGGGTGTAGTTAAAATTTTATATTTTTTTTTTGTGAAGGTATATACCATAGCGTATCTTGGTTTTGGTAGTAAATAGTATCAGTTCAATTCTGCTTTGATTAACTTCTAGTTCATAACTGGCAATTAAGATAAGATAAGCTATTAGCTTAAGCATCAACTCCTTCCAGGTATTGGTAATCTTTAGGGTTCGGATTTCCATGCAAATGCATATTTTTTTAGGAACACCTTGGAAGCAAGGCAACTAATTATGTATACGAATCAAGAAATTTCCTTTAAAATGGCATTTAACCGTTAGTGCATATTTTTGCATATTTTACTATAAATGCATATTTTGCATTTTTTTGTGCATATTTTACTATAAATGCATATTTTTTATAATAAATTTATATTTTTAGAGTACCTACCTATATTGTTCAAAAACTAAACTAGACATACAAAAAAAAAATTATGTCAGTGCAAACGAACCTTAAGACCTTATTCAAACACCACAATAAAAGCATTATATAAACAAAGGTGCATTATATGAACTTGACTAGATTGTGCCGGCAAAACATTGAAATGAAAAAAAAATTAAGTCTGTGTGTTTGAAACTGTATAATTGAGATCGAAATTTAAACGATCATCTATCAAAAATGAAAGTGTGTGGGTATACGTATAATGCTTAAAGCGCGAAACAGATTGAACCAGCACCAGCAACGTCAGCAAAATTTTAATTGAATTAGTACGATGCTAAAACTGTTTTAGTATGATACTAGGTTAAAACAACGAATTTGCAAATTTTAATCGAATATAGCATCATACTTTCTCTACCCTTTTATTAAAGTTAAAATCATCGAATACATACTTTAATTTTTAGTATCGTGCTAGCTTCATATGCCTCTTTGACATTTGCAAAAATCAAAAAAGTTTCATTTACTTACCTTTTTACACGAAATGTCATTGTTTTAGGTGTTCAGAAGCAATTTATTAAGAAAATTCTTTCAGTACGATACTAGTTAGAAAATGTTTAAAATTAAGAATGAGTTAGTAAACTACTTTAAGGTTAGCAAATTGTTAAGTAGTATCATACTAACACCTTAATAATGGGCTCTTTAAAATTTTGCGCCAATGTATTTTAATCGTTCAACACAAAATAGACCAGCACCAGCATAACGTCAACAGCGTCGTTTGGTCAAAATCAAAAATTTGCTGTTGCTGGTTACAATAACACAAAATGCAACAACAATAAGATGTATAAATGTCAAAAAATTACAACACGATGCTTAACACGTGTCATGTACAACAGCCAACTGTTTTCGGTTGCGACTACACATAAACCACTACATATAAACTGAAAAATGTTAAATGATGCACTCATGCTTAGGTTTTGAGTCTTATTTTTAGCTTATTTTAAAAGATGAAGAAAATATGTTTTTATACATATTTTATAGAAATTAAGTTGAATTGGTTTTAAGTGCATATTTTAAATGCATATTTTGCATTTTTAAGTGCATATTTTAAGCGCATATTTTCAGATTTTAAGTGCATGAGAATCCGAAGCCTAGTAATCTTAGTAAAAACACTGAAAAAAATGAAAATTCTGTTGTGCTATGGCTAGGCTAGTGTTGATACTCGAGGCAAGAGTTAGTATGGCTTGGCTAAAGTAACACCACAAGTGTTTCTCTGCTGATAACGATAATACTTCCTTCTTTCTTTAATTTCCTTCCGGTTTTAGGTTCAAAAAATTTGCTGAATTTTCAGTGATATAAGTCCTCTGGCTGGAAATGTCGTACCTATAGAGCTGATTTACCTGAGTAGAAAGAAAAGTATAATGAACTATTCCAAGGCGTCGAAAAAGACGGTTTATGAAAATTTGCCCATACCATAACTAAAAATTGAGGACTCCGTTTCTATGGTCAGACTGAATTTGCAGAGGGTGGAACTTTTTCGAAAGAAAGGTACACTTCAGCTTTTCCACTTGACATTAGCACCATATTGAAAATGCACAGGATTAAAACTGTGGTGATCATTAACACCTAGCATCTACTAAGGAGATTTGATTCGATAAAAAGTTTAAAATATAAATGATGTAATGGTGTGCAAATTGTATGTACAAGAAGAATAGCTTAAAATCAGTGTCTGAAGCAGGAAATTGTTTCTTCACGTTTTACATTATGAACTGATCATAAAAGATAAAATTTCGACCATATCAGTTCCCAGATATAGGTTAAGACAGTCTTAAGGTCATCAGAACCTGGGTGTTTGAGTACTTATTTATATGTACATATATATATTTATTTAAATATACATATATATGTATTCATATTTAAAACGTTAGTCATTTAATTTTTGTATGCCACCAACTCAAATTTTGTATAAATGCTATATTTCAATATTTCGTCCTCCCGCATAATTTCGTTTTCTTGCCCTTTTTCTTTTCGTGGGCTATGCTCTATCATGTAATTTTATGACATTTCGCAAAAGTTGTCACTCGACGCACGGTCTTCGGCTGTAATTTTTTTTTTCGAAATAATTATTCTTCTACGTTTCCACCAAACACTAAACTGAGATTAAATAAGATTAATCTCAATCTTGGAAAAATCTCGATGATTTATCAAATTATTCTTCATTAATCTTGATATGCATATTCAAATCGGAAATGTCAGACAAAATATCTTCAGCTGATTTTAATTTATTTCGAAAGCATCACACCAGCTGATTTTTGGACATTTGATTAGGGGCCGAATTTTTTTTAAAAGTGTATTTGCTTAACTTTACAAGCAAAAGTGTGTGTTTTAACGTATGTATGTTTTTCTATCTGCAAAACTGATATTTTCAAGTTTGGTGTGGTAAGACTATTAGCAGCTACAACTTACGAACTAGAACAATCAATTTTACTGGTCGAACTGAATACTGCAGGTCGAGATTTTCCGTTCCATTTGTCCAGCCAGTCCCTAAAAAAGGCGAATCTTCTTCCCCTTCTTACTATCGTCCAATTGCATTTAACTCCTTTCTTTCAATGGTTATGTAAACGCTGATAAATTATTAGCTCTATTAGGCTTTCGTAGCAAAAGGTCGAATATTGTTCCGATTGTATATCTCACTAAAAAGTGGCAAAAATCTTTATAATGTGTTGGAGAAAGTAAGATTATTACACTTGATATTTCAAAAACATTTGATAGAATTTGGCATCAAGTTCTCTTATCAAAAATGCGTGTGTTTGGTATTGATGAATCTCTTCTTCGTTGAATAAGAAACTACCTTTCGAACCGCTTAATACAAGTTTTATTGGACGGTTTTAGTCTGTTATTCACAAAATAAATGCTGTTGTACCAAAGGGCTTCGTTTCGTCTACGACTCTCTTTCTCATATCCATCAATGAAATATTGTCTGAAACTTCGAATCCATTAAATTTTTACTGACGACAATACTCTCATTATGACATTCAGACGTTCAAAACCAATGTGCATCGGTATATCCTCTTCAACTCCAAGAATATTAACTGATTTATAACAACAAAAGAATGTTCAAATTTGTCATCCATAAATCTCTGAAACTCTAAAATCTCTCAGTATTCTTTAAGATTTACGTTAATACATTAAATAGATACAGCTCTACCCATTCGAAACGAGAATCAGATAAGGAAATGAATCTAGCGCATATAACTCTCCAACAACGGGTTTAAAAGTTACTTCTTAGATTAAGACATTAAAGGATGTGTCGCATCGTTATCGTAGTGGATTTATAATTTCTTGTGAATTATTATAACAAAACCATTATTCTATCTCCTTGAAGAGTGCTCCCTGGATTTCTTCTATTTAAACTTAAATTACTACGCCCTTTTACAGCAAGTTGTGTATTTTAAGCACGTAACTATTTTAATTCTTTCAATGAAATCACCTAATGAATACACTGAACCAAATCGCGTAGGTGATATTGAAGAAAATATTTTGTTAATTTTTGAAGAATCAATTATTCAAATCAACAATTTTTCATAGTATTTTTCTTCATATTGAAGACTAAATATTTAAAATGAATAAGGTTTCTTCAAATGATGAATGATTTAGTATTTTATTCAAACTAATGAAATTTTGTCATATCTACGAAAACAATTTGTTAATTTTTGATTCATACGAAAACACGAGAGAGATATTTGAGTAGCACTTTGAGACAAGATATTTTATGTATCACAGTGGCACAATAGGTAGAGCACAAGCACGGCAAGCGAGAGGACTCGGGTTCGAATCTCATTCTTTCATTCCAGCAAAAAATCACATAAAGATTCGAATATAGGGAGACAAGGAAAAAATGGAGAGAACTCGAAAATAATCAACAATAATAAAAAAAACCAAACAGTTAATAAAAAACTTTATTTTTATTTATATAATTTCAAGAAAGAAGGATGAAATTTAATCAATTTCACAAAATTTTGTGGATTTAACACCATAACGAAAAATTTTATGCATTTCTTCAAAATGACAATATTTCTTCAATATAACAAAATTTTCTTCAAAACAACGGATAGGTTTCATTGACCGTATATTGATCACCCTTTCTTCAATTCTACCTACTTTTTCTTCAATATGACTACCAAATTTGGTTCAGTGTATATACAGATACACAAGCCCCCTTATTCTTCGTGCAATTCGCTAGCACATACCCTGGAAGCAAAGGAAAGACTACAATATTAGCTAATTTTGCAGTGCTCCTGATCTGAAAATCAACCCCAAACTATGCTACATAAAAACCACTTCTTGCAAATTGTGTCTGCGATTACCCTTTGAGTTTGCTGCTACAATAGCCTCAAAGAGAGCGGATTGAAGCTAAATATCCTATTCTTTACGCCTTTAATGGTTAAACATGATTTTATATAAAAATATATAGTCAAAGTCAATGCGGCACGTGCAGACAGACTCTTACTTTCAAATACCGAATTATATAGAAGACTACTACCACGCCAGTCCTGGTTATTTTCTTACTGAAGAACTTTCGTACTTCTAAGATAATTGGAATTGTTTTGTGAACAATTCCTTCGGCGTGATCAGATGGTAAATTATTTTCTATTTTGTAGGCAGTTGAAGTATGATAATCATGATATACTCGTACGGGTATACATTTATACACATCTTATATAAGAATTTTTTTTCTTAATTTGTCCAACGTTGTTTGCAGAAGTTTTTTTCATAACGTGGTCGGACAGAAGCTTTAAGTATCGATATACCGATTGTTAATATTTAAGCACGCACCATTCTCCTCGTCACCAGGGTTAGCAAATGTTGAAAGTGTTTTCAAAAAATTCACAAAATTGAGATAATAAAGCAGCGATTAAATTAAAACCGATAAAAAGAATAATTTTTGGCCAATATCGAAAAAGTATATGCAGATATTTTTCGTGATTAGTATTTTGTCAAAGTCAGAACTTTAGCTAACAACTTAAAATCATTCCAGTATACGTGTTTTTTTTTTATATTTATACAATAGTTTATTTTTAATTACACTCGAAATATGTTCATATGATATTTACAATAATTAATTTCTTAAGTCTATTATATAAATCTGCGAGCACAAAAGGGGCTCTGCTTCGTTAGGTTGGTTATGTTTTCTTTTTACATTTGAATAACATTTGTGTCTTAGGTCTAAATTTTTTTCTTATTATTATTTATGATATTTACGTCAGCTTGAGCAGTGCTAACAGTACGTGTTACAGGTTGTGTGCATTTTAAATAGGACTAAACGTCACTAAAAGGATTCTGATGATCGGGTTGACTACAGCCCGAAAGGTATCTGAATTATTAAATTTCAGTTAATTTTGTGGATACTTTCTGTAATATTGTCTACATACAGGGTGGGCCATCTAGTGTTTTTTTTTTTTTAATCATAGGTTATTTTGACACTGACAGTTGTTTCCCGCTCGAAATCTTGACATAAAGTCAGTATCATACTTCCGCGGAACGAAGTGTTATTCAGTTCTTGACACACTAAAACACTGTAATGTCCTCTGCAAGAAAGTTTTTTTTCAGGGGTTAACTGCCTCTTGCGAGGAATTGACAAATCCTCCAAGAGTATCTCTTGTCAAGGAAAGTGCTGCTTAATAGCCGTTCGGAATCGGCAGAAAATTGTAGGTCCCCTCCATTCCTGGTAACACGCACACAGGAATGGTTGAGAGTTGTAAGTCACTAGGTCCTGGTTCACTACGAGCTGTTGCACCGCCAAATTTATTTATTTTTAAAAACACTCTAATGTTGAGGAAAAATATAAACAAATTATTTTCTGTAAAATATATATTCTTTGGCTTACGATAAAATGGTGGTTAGTTAAGAATTTGAAGTCTTGGTTGAATGCTTAAGTCTTTATTTATTGTATATTTTAACTAACATATAACTGTGTTTCTTATAAATAATGTTCGATAGCATTCATACATTTTTTAATACCTTCTATTTCAGACGGCTAAGAACTAAAGTAATATGAGGATTTTATTTTAAGTCAACCCCAATAGCCCACCATGATACGCCATTGCACTACCCTAGATGTAATTTCTTGTTCATAAAAAATCATATGCAAATTTATAGAATTTTAAAACAAATAAATAGGTTTCTTGGATATATCAAAATAATTTCTGAATATAAACCTATACTTACATATGTAAGTACGTGACTTTTTCGATATGCAGATTTTATATTCATGATTAGTACATTATGTACTCGTATGTTTGTATATACATATATATTTTATGTAAAATCGAAGGTTCATTTTACCTATCCAAGACATAATTTCAAGTATAAAATAAGGATTCACTCTATCTGTTTTGTTTCAATATAAATGATTATGTTAGATGTAGCTTGACAGGAATTAGATCAAAGTATCCTTTGCCTGTAGCAATGGTCAAATTATTCATCAAAACATATATAATGAACAACTATATGCATGAAACTAAATAATTTTAAAAGATCTAAAGCCCTTTTAAAGTTTTCTTTTTATTTCATATTAATGAAAGAAAAATATTTTCAAGAAATTGTGAACTTTCATTTTGTTCCCATAAACAAAATGAACCAGAAGTAATCAAAAAGGATATCTTCTTACATTCATCCAACCCTTTGGGACTAGAAAAGGGGCGATCAAAACTTCTACGGTATAATATTTGAAAAGGAGATAAATTCGTTATAAATGTGGTACCGAGGTTGATAGTAAATCAGTGGTTTATTTCACCAAACTACAATAATTACAATCACAAATTTGTAATTGTAAACTACAATTACGAATTTGTAAACTGATTTTCTGTTTCACAAACTACAAACATAATTCCAACAAATTTGTAAGAAAAGAGACAAAAAACTAGGGAAAAATTGTAATTTACAATTACAAAAAAAAACGTTTCGCCGTTCAATTTCCAGACTTTACAATTTTTTCACAAATTTGTAAGTCGGCCGATGTAAGTCGGCTGATAGAATATAGAGAACATCAATAGCAATGAATAAGCAAAATAAAATTTAGATTTATAAATACCGTGCATGTCTGCGATCCCATGATACTGTCCTCCATTTCCAATCCAGTTTAAAGCTGTAAGGCTAGGCGCGCACGTTCAATTTTTAGTTTCGCAACTGTTTAGTTGCTAAAATGAAACATATGGGCTTATATGGGACACTGCGCATTAAGAGCAACTCGATTCGAGCAACTAAAAAGTTTGTGTTTTGACACAAACTAAACGATTGCCTAAAATTAATTCGCAAAATTTGAGCTGTTTTCTATAAGCGCAAGAGTGAAAAGAGTATGAGTGTGAGTAAAGAGTTGCCAGTGCGCGGTACTCTATCAACTGGTGATTAAACTATTTGATTTCGATCACAGTTGCCAGCTAGCTAGTTGCGGCTAGCCTAATGTCGTTTTTAGTTGGCAATCCAGAGGCCTTCCGGACTCTTCTGAAAGTGTTCACTTGGGAATAAATGACAGTTCTGATTCTGAAAAGAAGAGAAATTTGCTTCTGGGTTTGAAATCAGAATCAAAACCAGAAGCACTCACACATTCATATACTTAAACGTCAAACTCAACAGCTGTGATTTTTTGTATCCTAATTGTGCGAAGTGATTTTCATTCAACAAACATTATTCTTGATTTTCAAATGGATAACATTTTATTGTTCACATATACAATCAAAACAAACTTCAGAATCGTCAGAATCAAAGAAAGTGTTCAGTTGGGATCCCGGATGGGAGAGAGATTCCGGATTGCCAAATAAAAACGACATAAGACATTGCTGCATCGGTGTCAATGAAAAGTTTTTTTCAGTCTCATTTGCAATCCAGTGGTCCAATTTGTCATATTATTTCCTCTGCCTTAACACGTTTCAAGCGAAACTTTTCGTTGAATGTAAAAGTATCAGAAATTTCGTAATTTATACGCGGTCGATAAATTTTTCTTCGTCTATTTAGCACGAAATGGTCACTTATATCACTATCGGTGCTACTATGCCTACGATGTAAAGAAGTTCTTAAACTGGAAACGAGGTTCTTATTGAAAATTACAAATTGTAATCAAATCTACACATCATCTTTCTAATGTAAGAAATTTTCATAAACTGAACAAAATTGTAAAGTTATTTGATTTCGTGAAACACAAACTTACAAAAAAAAATTATATTTTACAAATTTGTATTTGTAAGCTACACAAAAAAAATAGTTTTGGTGAAACGAAAATAATGAAATTTCTACAAATTTCGCTCTGTAATCTACAACTACAATTTTGTAAAACAATAAATTATCTCGTGAAACAGAATTAATCAATTTTTCTACAATTTTTTTAAACAAAGCACTTGCAATTTACAATTTGTAAGTTGGTTAAATAGACCACAGGGGCCTATTGCACCAGTTTACAATTTATAACCACAAATTTGTTATTATAATCTACAAATACAAATCCTGTATACGATTTTTTGTTGCACCATGTTCAAATAAGTGTGTTAACAAATTTGTAGAAATATTTAGGTACACACGGTCTTTCACCTGTAAATTTTTTCACAAAGTGAAACAAATTTGTGATCGCTTTATTATGGTGCAACAGAAACCCACAAAAAAAGAACGATTTTCACAAATTTTCACAAATTTTAGCTTGTAATTAACAATTACAACTTTTTTTTTGTGCAACGAAAAATTCTATTTGTCAACAAATTTGTGACTTGTAATTCACAAGTACAAATTTCGGTTTTTTACAAATTTGTTAAAAAAAATGCTTGTAATCACAATTTTGTAAGATGGTGCAATAGGCCCAAGGTCGTAATACATACCACGCAGTTAAAACTCGATTAACTAATCGTCATCAACTAATCATGAATAATCGAAAATCCCGGATAAAAGAACTTTTTTTCTCAAAAAAGAAAAAAAGAAAATGATATTTAATTCTTTATTTTTATACAAAAAAAAAAGAACATAAAATTATTCCATAAAACTTAACAATTCAGTACATAGATTTGTTTCTTTTACGGATAATAGAGTTTTGTACGGATATTCGAGTTTTTTATGTCAAATATTTTCATCACGGATAATAGAGCGTCCCGGTTAATCGAATCAATTAAACATGGCACGTATTCATATGAGTCTACCAACAATCAAATTAAGATATGACTTAAATATTTATTCATATTTTATAATTATATTTTATATATTTATTATATTTATTTATTTATATTAACCATACCAATAATAAATTTAATACCTTAACGCTAAACGAGTGTCGTCTTAAATTTTAAAATGAAGAAACTCATCTTTAACTGCGCGGTTAGGTATAAACACTACCAGCCTTATTTATTATTTTTCACTAACATTGGGTCCAACCTCGGAATAGTTAAACCGAGCCGAAGCACTTCGAGTTTACGCCACGTCAAACAAATCCTTATTTAATATATATTTTCTTAGCCGTATTAGCTACGCCATCCTTATGTCAAATGTACTGGGAAAAAAAGTCACCAATCTAAAACTCTGGTTATTATACACAAACAAAAACCCCAGCAAGCCCCAGCTGATTTCCACTATTATTCATTTTATTATCATTAGCCGTGTTTTTTAGAAAAGTTATCCGTAGTACAGTAGGATTTTATAGAAAAACAAAAACAACATCCGCAGTAGGATCACAGCCGATACTCGAATAAACGTCAAATCTCTATCCGCAGCAGGATTTCACTTCTCTTTTTATCGGCAGTGATCCTACTGCCGGTGTTATCGGCAGTGATCCTACTGCGGATGTTGTTATTTATATAAAATCCTACTGTACTACGGATAACTTTTCCGAAAAAACACGGCTATTGTATTGTATTGGAAATTGGATACATTTAAAATTGGATTGTATAAAGTTCAAATCCAATAAATGAATGTACCAACCAAACCACATTGCGTTCCTAATACCGTACAACTGTTAGAGCGTTTGGAAAATATAAATAATTTATGCAAAATATCTATCCTTTTTGTCTTAGTAAGAAACGAAAAAAAATTGCTTAGACGGCTTTTAAACGAAGCAATATTACCTTGCAATTTTTAAGCCCGTAGGAGAGAGACGTGTGTGGTGGCGGGGTTACATAAGGCGGAAGATGACTCCAAAAGAGAAACTAAGATTAAAAATCGCTTCCGTGTAAAAGCAGTATTACACTCCTTTTTGTAAATTTCACAAGATGTCATCTCAAAATGACATTTAGATACTAAAACGGGCTTAAACCTCCTCACCCATATTAATAAAGATGGTTTAGTGGAGGTTTATCGTTAAGTCCTGGACTAAGTGCGAAATTTCATTTATAAAACAAATTTTCTGTTAAGTGACGTTTACTAATTATGATTAAGTTAAACCATCGAAGTAGGTGGTTTAAAGAAGGAATAAGAAATAGAAATGTCCACAGTCAGACACAAGCAATTGACAATCAATTTAGGTAGCCACAGAATATAAAAAAGAGATTACTTACTTTTGTAGAAGATTTTCTTCTACTTCTATTCCGGGAAAATTTTGTTTTTATTAATGTAAATATTTAATCCATTTATTAATACGGCTGCCTATGAACCAGTTTTAGCTTATTCCACCGCTATTCTTCGTGCATTTTCATTATAAATAAGGTTTTCAGGATTAGAGCCGTTGTAAAGTCGAAGTAACATTACTCCGTCGCTAAAACGAGTTAGTAAATAAGGCTTTGTTCTGTTATTCTGATAGCTCAAACCAAAAGAAAGGGCAAAAACTATTCTACTTTTCAGTTTGTCTCTCTCTCTGTTAAAAATTTGTTTAGAATTTCGTGCGGGCTCAATCAAAAAGTAAGCAAATAAGATAAGCAATTTAGTATTATAATTATTTAGAATTATACTGGGTATATTAAAATATTTATATCGCCGTCGGCTAAAATCAAATATCTACCCTGAGACCACACAGACCAGTACTGGCAAGCAAGTTTGGAAACACAAACTAACCCAAATAAACCTAAGCAACTTGCACTTGAACTGGCATGAAAGTTCTGATGCCAGTATAGCCAGCAAGCTAGGAAGCAAGTAGCCTGACAGATGAACTGGTAAAATTGACATTTATCACATTCATAAAAACAAATATATTTTTTAGTGACGTGTACATTCAATTTCAGCGAAATCGGTAAATACATATAATTAAAATAAAAAAATCGAAACTTCCCGTCAACTGAAATAGGACTTATGCAAGCAGTGTGTTTACAGGGTGTCAATCTAGTGGTTTCTTTTTAAATCATAGGTTATTTTAACACTGATAGCTCTAAATCTTGACAGAAAGTCAGTATCATACTCCGCGGAACTAAATGAGTCGCTTTTAGCTTGAACAACGTTGGGTTGGGAAATATTAAAAACTTATTTCCAAAGTGAGTGCTGTCTAGCCCACAGTGTATTTTTTGAAAGAAGTCTTGGACGTAATGAGGCACTAACTATGCCTGCTGCACGCAAGTTTGTGCAAAAAGTTCGTGAGACTGATATGCCTAGTGGACAACACTCATGGTCCCAGTCGTCGTACGGTGCGCACAGACGAGAATGTGGCTGTTGTAGCCGAGAGTGTGAGCCTCAATTGATGAACATCAACTCGAGGGAATTCTGCACAAAGATCGCGGATTATTCCGATTATTACAAGGTCCAATTGACTCAGCAATTGAAGACGCACGACCATCCGCTTGAACGACGTTGTGTTCCATAATTAATGGAAAGGGTGTGATCCTTTCCCTAACCACTGATTAAGTCGAAAGGGGTTGACCCTATTCTCAAGGGGATTTTAACAATCAAAGGGAGAGGTAGGCCCATTTTAGCAATCTAAGGAAGAGGTGCGGGCCTCTATCAACTCACTGACGCTCGTGTTCATCGTATGAGTGGCAATCGCTGGTGTATAGGCTAGAGGTGCACATTCTCGGTTGGTGCTACTTTTATAACAAACACGTACATCGTGGCTTTGAAAAAGACAGGCCAATGTTGACGATGAAATTGCAAAAGCTTGTGTATTTGAAGAAAAAATTGACAAGTAATTCGTGTGGCCTCAGGGTTTTGAATTTTAGTTACATTTCCTTGAATAAAATAAATTAAATGAATTTCCTGCCACTTTTTCGAATTGTTTGTCTGCAACGAACTGAACTGCACTAATCACTGTGATGGACCCTTTAACTTTAAATGTCAAAATGATCTGTGTAAAACGTAAACAAAACCTACGACAAGAAGCACAAATCGAAAATCGCCACAAATTAAAACAAATATATAACACGTAATGGCTAAAAACATTGACAAAGTGCGTATCCTCCTTGTCGGAGACTCAGGTAATTAATTAAAAACTTACTTTATTTAGTAAACAAAAAAATTATTTGTAGGCGTTGGAAAAACCTGCCTCACTCATTTAATTGCCCACAACGAATCTCTCACACAGCCGGGCTGGACTGTTGGGTGTTCAATAGAGGTAAAACTACACGAATACAAAGAAGGAACTCCTCAGCAAAATACATTCTTTATTGAACTCTTCGACATTGGAGGCTCATTAAATCACAAAAACTCGAGAGGCGTATTTTACAATCCCACACATGGGATAATCTTGGTCCATGATTTGACAAATCGCAAAAGCCATGAAAACCTAAAAGAGTGGCTCTACGAAATACTAAATAAAGATGGCAAGGATACGGCGAAAGGGAATAACATCCCTTCCATGGCCTCAGATTCAACATTATTCGATCCAGAACAATTTTTTGGATCGACCCAAATTCCGATATTAGTTGTGGGAACTAAACTTGATTTAGTAGACGAAAAGAGGCACCCTAAAATGTTACCGAAATCTGGTGGAATTGGTTGGTTCTTAAAATGATACAAATGTTGTTGCTCGTTAAAATAAATTCAATCTTTACAGCTGAGCAATGTGGAGCCGAAGAAATTTGGTTAAACTGTAGAAATACTCGTAGTTTGGCAGCTGGAACAACGGATTCGGTTAAATTGGCAAGATTTTTCGACAAAGTTATTGAAAAGAAAATAAGTTCTCGTGAGTCCGGTATGTTTGGGGTGACAGAGAGGAGAAAGCTTATTGCTTCTTCATCCTACACACCAGCGGAAAGTGCTCCAATATACATTCCACCTTCAAAGATAATCGATGCGAATTAATAATCCAAAATAGGCGACAATGTATCTGCTTTTGGTATACCTACATTCTGTCATAAAATACAAATAAACTTAAAAAAATGTAAGAAGGTAAAATGTAATAAAACGAAGTTTATTATTTCATTTTAATGTATTTCGTTTTCATTCGAAAGCATCGAATCCCAGGTTTTAAAAAGACTAACCTTTTTCCCCTCTTCCTAGGGTAAAAGTTTACATATTTATAAGAAAATAGAAAAAAATCCACTAAAAAATAATGCAATTAAATTGAGTTCTCATTTCTTCACCTTGTAGTCTTAGCAAATTTTTACCAAAACAACGTTTTTTTAAGAAATGAAAAAAGACGTAACAGATTTATAAACGATGAAAAAGTAACAAACATCCGTCAAAATCAGAGGAAACTCTATAGTCTACATTCAAAATTATTGCTGTTTTCGTTGCGTACTCAGCGCATGACAGCTGCATTATATTATAGCCCCAAAAAAGGAACTCAAATCTATGAAAACGTGTGTTCAGCTTTCCTGTTTAGAAGCAGAAACGTGCAGTCGATTCCTTCATGCTGGCTCTTTAGTTTAATGTTGCTGTTCATGATGTCGTTGCTCCGGAACTTTCAGATGGTGCTTACAGTCCAGGGTGGACTACGGCCTCAACCTTAATGCCCCTTCAGCCAGCTCGGTCCTTAAATAGCTACCTCCAGTTATGCACTCCAAGTTGGTTGAGGTCGTTCTGCACTTGCGTGCGCCATCTAAGGTGGCGTTGCTCCGGAACTGAAGTGAAGTGCTCAGATGCAGTTGACAAGGGTTTGGAAGCAGAGTGATACATCAATTGGATTTCCATTTTGGTTGTACCACTTTTTATAATTTATAAAATTTGCTACAGCCTCTTCCAGTGGACATAAAACTTGCCACTGGCTTGGGCCTCCTCCATTTGCTTTTATTTCCTTTGAATTATGGATTATATTCTTCTTCACTTTAAATTTTAAGTCGACTCAACCCCAAGAACATTAAGAATTGTTGTATGTTAATGGAACATTCAAACCTTTTTGGAGGACCATTGTTGTTGAGCTTCTAAGCTATAGTATTCCATTAAAGTTTTTAATTCGTTTTTTGTATCTCATTTAAAAACCCCCTAGCCAACTCGTTCCTCTGCATCAGCTCTAAGAGCGTCTGGAACTGGTTTTTATTTGTTAATCTCAACTACAAATGTAGGCAAATATGTTGCTTTATTTATCGTAAATGAATTCTATAAAATAAATTATTTAACAACAATACTTCCATTTCTCTGTCGTGTGCTAATTTTTGAACGAGAGATACCGTCGTTTTTTCTCGTAGTCATCGTTTCTTTCGTCTTATAGAATGCAGAACGAAAGCGTTTAACGAGTGATAAATGTTGAAAACGACTTATGGAATGCACATTGTGTCAAATCGTATATTTGGCTGTCGTTTACGTCATCGGTAATGGGGGTGATTAAACATAAGTTTTAGTCCCAAGTCTAGACCTTCGAATTCCATGGTCTACATGGATCTCAAACTGAGATCTAAATCTCGTTGATGAATTGAGTAACAACCTAATCAAGTTCTCCTTTTCCATTCAACCGAGTTTCGGGGATTTGACTTCATGAGGAAATTTAAAAAGATAGTTTTTTGTTTTTAAATGATAGTTTAGTATTTATTAGTTTATTTAAATACAATCAATACAAAAAATCCTTTGAGCTAAATTTATTTTTAAATTTTAACAATAAAACTAAGGAAAATCCAATACTTTGATAATGCAGTTAATTGTACTTGTCTCCATGTTGATCTTGTTAAGTTCATATAACAAACGCATGTAATTAACAGTCCCAGTTAAATCGACTAAACTGAGGACGTTAGGTAGCAGACCATAAAAAACAACCACTGCTAGAACTTTTGATATTTCATCGGAACTTAGTCCACATAAGCTATCAAAGCAATGCGAGGTAATAAAACGTTTTAAGTGATTTCTGCATGAGATCTGACAGCTTTCTATGAAAGATTTTAAATTTTCCAAAACAGAATTTACAATTTCCTGCGAAATAAGGATATTTTCTTTTTGCATTCGTATATAGATTTCAATGATCTTAAGTTGCCACACGTCATAGGTCTTTGCGTTCTCCTTAATTGCTTGCAAAGTCTAAAGAAATTAAAAAAATAAAATTATGATATAATAAATAAATACAAGTCTACTTACATTGACAATTGATAAATATATTGGCAAACCGTGCATCTTGTCTTTTATTACTGAATTGTAGAAAATCACCGTCAGTTGCTGATAGCGTTCCATTTCTACTTTCGTAAGTTTATTTTCCCTAGCATCAATACTCAGAAATCTATCAGTGAAACCAATAACAATTGGATCAGATGAGAAGGTTTCTAGTGATTTAGTGTCTATTTTCCAGCATGCATACTGTTCTGTAGTAAGTGTTTGCGCAAACAGGCTTTTAAGGCGATCCGGGTCGTCTAGGTGTGAGTGGCACCCTGAACGTTTCTTAATGTCAATGCAACCGGACACTTCTAACGCTTTTCTATATTAAATAAATAGTAATAATTTTAATGCACATTTTTTAAATAACTTACACCAACTGATCCCAGTTGCGTCCTTTTTCAAAGCAGACTGGCCAATAATTCTGATCGTCTACAATCACCGATTTAAGAGTACTGAGTTCTGGAAGCATACAAGGTGCCATGGGAAGTTTTTTGAGCTCAGATTTACCAATTTCAATGTACGAAATTTGACAGAGGCATAGTTTTTTTGTGTCGAGATCTCGTGGAAGAAATAGCCGTGGTTCAACAGCTAGTACATAAAGATGACGAAAAGCTTGAAGATGATATCTAAATAATTATAAATTAATAGTGGAAGGAACCTTTCTTTGAAAGTAATGCCACAAAACAAAAAGAAAATCTTGCTTACCTATTGTCGTTGCTATGATTGGGAAATTTCGGAAACAATGCACATACAAGAGCAGCTACAGCTTCGGGTCTTTTCGAAAGTGTATAGCGACCGGCACCGAGGAATAAAAAGCCCAACGACATATGGATTGCCATTTGAGAGCCATAGGTTACTTGGGAATGAGCAGTCCCTATTCTAGAGCGTAGGTAACGAATCATTCGCATTATTTCTAAATCTCCTGTTCCAGCATACACAAGAGATATAGAGATTAGAATCAGCATGAGACTACTCTCAACAGTAGCTCGTCCAGCATATTCTCCAACGTATTTTCCCGAGAATCCAAGGAACAGTTTTATAGTTTTTTTCAGAGACTTAAAAGCTTCTTTGTTCTCGGTTCCTGCATATTTGAGACCTATGCAAACTGCTGCTCCGGCAATTATGTTGCAGTATGCTTGTCTGAAACAGGTTAGTTAGTGATATTTTTGACAAAATATGAAATACTTACGTAATCGCTTCATGATCTGTTACATCTTTCTTTGGCACAGGCCCCCGGTTAATATCAAATCTAAGGTTTGCTGGAAACTGATTGAAAAGCCATTCTGAGGTCGGTTCAACATCCTTCCAAAGAATTAAACCTCTGGCAATTGTGCGGAGAAGAAGCAGATCTGGGCGAACAAGATCAAGTAAATAACTTGTATCAGGTGGGTCCATCCATTGAGCAACTGATTTGTTGTCAGTGTTGAAAAACATCAAGCCAAGAGCTAGAGTAGCTCCCGGAGCTGTGACATCAATGTTTACAGTATCACCTTCTCGCACTTGGAATGAAGGTAGTTTATACTTCTCCTTTTGCGAGCCGAGTAACGGTCGTTTGTTGCCGCCAACCATGTAATAGTGCAGTGTGTCAGGTAATTGCAAGTCTCTCAGACCAGCTGGAGTTTCCCCGTGTCCCAAAGTAACCAAACCTAAGGCCAAACCAGCGGTCAAAGCGTAAGATTCACGTTCTACACTATTTTCCATTTCCGGGCCAGGGGGTCGACCTTAAATAAATAAAATTGCCTTGATTTTCTTAGAATTTAAATAACAATTAATTTGAGTGTACCTATTTCTTGAAGTAAAACTTCAGCTATATGTCGCTTGGCAGTACCTTGATAAATAAGACCTATCCCCATCAGAGAGGCCACTTGAATATTCTGTGGAATATCTAATTCTAAAGCAGTCGCCGGTAATAATGCCTCAATGTGGACACTTAGGAGCTTTGTCGTCGTTGTGTCCATTGTACCTACAAAAATAACTCCAAAATTTGATAAAACACTCAAAAACAAGTTAAATTAATCTAATTTAACCTCTGTGTGTAGCCGAGATTCCTAATAAAAGCCCAACGCTTGTCATTTCATCACATTTAACTAAATACTCATATATGCTCATAAACGAAAGAGTTTTAAGATGTCCATTAAGACCTAGAGCCATTAAAAAGCCAGCATGTTCTGTCGTTACTTCAGTAGGCCCTTTTGGTTTGTTGTACACAATCCAAGTTGAATCAACGTCCCTTGCATTTGGAGAAATTCTCAACCCAGCTGCAACTCCATTATGAAAACTTGGCCACAAGTTCATGTTTGCAGGAAACTCAATTTGTTGCATCTCAATTGTTGCTCCCTTAACCGGTTCCTTTCCGGTAAGACATAGCTTTGGAATTGGCATTGATTCCGTTGGAGTAGGTATTGATGTTCGCAAGGTAAACATACCTCTTCCCATTGGTAATGTCATGGTTCTTGTGCACAGCGCATACAATTGTTTTTCTTGTTCCTCAATGAACTCATGATCAGATATACCAGGCGATTGAGTAATATCTATCAGAACTGGCTCTGAACTAATGAGCAAACGTCGGACTTCTGCTATTCGTAAGTCATCGGGAAAACGTAGGCTTAATAGTTTAGTGTCGATATTTTCCATGCCATCATCATCGGCGGATTCTGCTCTGGAAAATCCGTTTGGATTGGGAGGACAGCGTGGTGATAGGGAATCTTCAGCGTCAATATTTGCCTTGCTGAACTTCACAGAATAAAGCTCAGTGGAATATTGATAACGAGTGTGTTCCAGCAACTCAGAACGCAATATCAGTTCGTATGTTGGTGGTGCACAGCCCATCGGAGGTGAGAGACGTCCATGTTCTAGGCACTGGGCTATTATCAAATGCAAGGATACTGGTAAACGTTCTACATCGGTTCTCGTCATGTCTAAAATTATATGAAATATGAGCGCACAAATTTAAAATCATTATTTAACCAAGGTGGTTTCTGTGGAAAATATTCTCACACAACAATCGAATTGAAAGTAAATACAGGGTGTCCGGTAGTTCGTGTGCCATACTTTGGGATGTGATTCTTGGTCATATTCTAAGAAAAAAATTGTTCTACAGTAAAGTCAGATTTTCAACTTTGACATCACTTTTTGACGATTTAAAAAAAAAAGCTAACTTTGGTGTACTCTGACCCATTTTAAGGTCAATTTCTCTTACACTATTAACGGTGCGGACCTTATTTTAGACTTTTTTCTTAGTAGAAATAGTAGCCTTTAAAACTACGCTTAAATTGAGCTGATATGTTCTTAGGGTTGCAAGCTATTCAATTTTAAATGGTATTCAGTTTTTCTTGCCCGAGCAAAATTTTGACTTTGATGTCAATTTTTTTCAAAAAATGCGTAATAAACATAAAGTTTTTTTATTTTTACCTGATGAACAAAACAATAATAAACAAAAACTGATTAATAAGTGCATTAAAAAGCCCATACATTTAATGATACTTGGGAAAATCTAAAACAGGTAAAATTAAAAAACAATTATTTTTTGCCCTGAGGTGTAAAGAATTTAAATAAAACAATAATTTGTGTAGTTTTAATTAATTTTTATTTTATGAACATACAAATACGTTCAAAAAAAGTGCTCAAAGTGCCCTCCTGCATTTTGAATGCATGCTAGAGCCCGTTTTTGGATTTTATTTTGAATGTTTATTCTCGATAACTCTTGCCTTGCTTTTAGTGATCCTTCAGAAATACGTTGTTTTAATTCAGTTAAAGTTGTTATTTCAGATGAGTAAACAGATTCTTTCACTCGTCCTCATACAAAAAAATCCAGTACAGTGAGATCGGGAGATCTTGCAGGCCAGTGAATTGGTCCGTTTTTGCCTATCCATCGATCACCGTATTCTTCATCCAGCCAATTCTTAACTTCACGACCATAGTGGGCCGGAGCACCATCTTGTTGGAAATATGATGAAGCTAGTTGAAGCAGTAAAATATTCTCGAATGGGTCTGGTAGATTATTTTATAAAAACTCCAGATAGTTAGTAGAATTAAGTTGGGGTGGTAATTTAAATGGCCCAATTAATTTATTTCCAATTACACCTGCCCACATATTGACACTGAAACTAATCCATTTCCTCGAAGCCTTCGTAAGGTATTTCCAAAAACATTTCGAGAAGGAAGTCGTCTGTTAGGATAAAGTTCCTGTTATATTCGTTGTGCTCTTTTTGAATTTCCATTGCACACCCATAAACGTCTGCGTATTCTTCTCTCTTAAATGAAGGCATTCCAAAAAGCGCTCTTATACAACTGTATTCGTGAATTAACTTGATGAATGAATTTGTTTTTCTATTCTTATATACCACTTATTTAGTTAATTTACCCATTAAACATTCATGCCCCAAATTTAACTCTCCCTGACAAGAGGTAAGGTAATTAGGGTTTTGACAGCAAGTCAAGTAGGCATAAAGTAAACTTTTATCCCTTTTGATGAGTACACAATCTTACAAATTACCTAAAAACTATCAATTTTTAGAAAACCACTCCAATTGCCAAGTGCTGCAATAAAAGTAAGTAAATAACCAAAATTTCGATTTTTTGCCTTTTTTAGATATTCCCAAGTATGATAAAATGTATGGGTTTTGAGTGCACTGATTAATGAGTTTTTTTTTATTATTGTTTTGTTTATCAGGTTAAAATAAGAAAACTTTATGTTTATTACGCATTTTTTGGAAAAAATTGACATCAAAGTCAAAATTTTGCTCGGCCAAGAAAAATTGAACACCATTTAAAATTGACTATCTGGCAACCCTAGAATTATATCACCTTAATTTAACCGTAGTTTTAAAGGCTACTAAAAAAAAAGTCTAAAATAAGGTCCGTACCGTTAGTTGTGTAAGAGAAATTGACCTTAACATGGGTCAGGGTACACCAAAGTTATCCTTTTTTTAAATCGTCAAAAAGTGATGTCAAAGTTGAAAATCTGACTTTTCTGTAGAACAATTTTTTCTTAGAATATGACCAAGAATCACATCCCAAAGTATGGCACATGAATTACCGGACACCCTGTATATTAACAGTCCTAAGTAGTTATTGATTCTGACAGTCAGATGGTTTGAAATACCCATAGCGAGAGTTGAAAGCTTTTCAGTTTCCACTATGCAAGTATCGCTCGTCCACTTCAACACGACAGGAGACAGCATTTTTGAAGCATTACATTCTACACGATTCTTGTTTCTCTATTGGACAAGCTGTGCTGTCAACATCAGAATTGAATGAACTTATCAACCCGTGACCACGACAAGTGGAACCTTGTCGAAACGTCGGGATTTCAATTCAATTTTTTGAATAAAATACCATCGCGGTAAGTCCGTTAAGAAAATATATATATAAAAGTAAAATGAATAGTTACAATCGCGATTATAAAAGTTTAAAATCTAAAACTTATCATACGTTGCCGTTGAAGCTCAGCATCTGAAGAACAAGGAGATACATAAATCTAAAAACAAATATGAAAAGCTGAGAGTACATTTGGTACATTTGTTTTACAAATGATCAAACATTTTTACTACCTATGGGACATTGTAGCAGTTTTTGCCTTAATTTTTGGTCAGACAAAAATTTGGTTTGTCGACTATGATAATTACAGGACTTCCTTGCTTGTTTGAACTTATTCCAGTTTTCTTCACCACGGTTGGCTTTATAACATCGGAAACTTACTTTTCTGACCCTAATAACTTCTTTACAGATCGAATCAAAGCCTGAATTCTCTTTCGGTTTGATATATTTTTCCCCATTTACGATAAAATTTCTCATTCCGAAATTAATTAAATTTGTAACCATGTCTTCACTGGAGTCTACGTCATTATCGAAAAAGAGTGCCCAGTTAAAGTTCTTGAAGAATTCGGTAAGACCGTCCCAGTTGGCTTCCTGGTATTGGTAAACGGTTCTTTTAGGTGCTTTTATTTTATCTGAGGTTTTTTTACACCAGACACAATGGTCTGATGAAACACTAATAGTGTATTTATCAGGGTCAGAATTAGTTCGCGGTTTTACCTGCAACGTCAGGTATTCGAATTGGGTAGTCGACAAGCTGAGTGATGTGGTTTAACTCAGCGAAGATCTTCTTCGGATCTTGTATGACCAGAAAAGCGCATGCAAGAAGTATTGTGTACATTGAAATCGCCCGCAATGACGTTTTCAGTGTGAGGATAGTGAAGAGCAATTCCTTGGACGGAGTCGGACAGAGCATCAAATTCGTAAAATGTTGAATTTCTGTCTAGTTCTCGGCTCCTATAAATGAAACAAGTTTGAATAATGCGTTGATTGACCGTAAATTTAAACCATATAAAATTGAAGTTTGTGTTTGAACACAAACTATTCCCTACTGATTTGTTACTTGCAGGTTTTTGTTTTTGCCTTGGCCCAGTTTTTAACATTAATGTTTTACACATTTGTGTACATAATATATGTATGTTCCTACAACAATAAATATTTAACTCACCCATATTAATTAACATTTGTATAAGCTGTTCACATAAAGGCACATTAGTTGCAATGAAACGTTTCTTTCTTTTCGGAATGTCCGAATACATTGTGTCGGGAAATTCCAGAGGCTTAATCCAATTCTTAATTTTTAAGCATCCATGAATTATTAGTGAAATTAACTAAATAAAGAAAACAACAAGTCAATATGTTGCTTCAAAGAAAAAAAAACCTGATTTGTGAAATATTTTACCTGCAAAGAATTTCTGCTCGCTGTGTTTATGCCTTCTATATAGGAATATTGATAGATTTCGCGATTTTTGAGTATATTTTCGATTTGCTGAAAAATATTTGGAACAGGTTCTGTAAGCAAGTTCTTATGAAACATTTGGTTTGCGTGATCTTCGGTGAAAATGTTCTGCGACTTATTATTTGCCAAGTGCGGAAAATCCAGAAAATAGTGAAGACAATATGCACTTAATTGCATATCTGTTGCCAGTTGATATAGAAACTGAAGAAAGGATTAAACATAGCTCAGCTGAAACTCACATTCCCATATAATGCACTCACCTCTCCCAAAGAACACATACTCTCATGCATTGTATTATCGAGTTTAAAGTCCTCATACAACAAGTGGAAAGCAAAAAATATCTTTGGAATTTCTTTGAATAGTATAGCATTGCAATCAATGAATTTAATTGTGTTGGTTTTGAAGGGACCTTGTTTGTTGCGCCTGTTCAAAATCGATTCCAAATACTCCCAATCCTCATCGGTGCCATCTAAGACTTCATCATTTTTCCGCCTCTTTTTTGGTTCTTCTGGCTGGTACGGAATATTTATACTTGAATCATCAGAACTCGCTACTCGTCCCATCATTTCTGATAAGACTGTTTTGAAAGTTTGCCATTCTTTTTCTCCACTGAAGTCTTTGGAACCAGGCGGATTTCTAGCACCATACCAGTGAGTTATTAGTTGAATAAATGTTGCCTTTTTTAAAATTCGTCTTAAGCCTTCTATACAACGAGTAACAAAGTATGTTTCATTAATGAGCGGCAGTGATAGACGATACATTTTTCCCGTCGGATAAACGAGAGTTAAACGATTGCCAGCGGGATCGCGCAGGCTCAAGCAAACACCACTGGTACTTCTGTTCAAGTGAAAAGAGAATATTATTTCAATTTCTTGCCATTGCTAGTTTTGCACTTACCGAATAGGAAACGAAGGCTGAAGTGGATGTACTGGAGATAACATGTGTAACTCCTCTTCGAAATTCGAATCACTTTTTTGAGGAGCTGTAGGTAGAAGACTGCTTCTTCTACAAAATATTCTATAAGTTAGGTCTTTTATGATAGGTATAGTTAAATTTACCTTGGAAATGGAGAGCATGATGGTTTACTTTGCGGCAATGAAGACGGAATAACAGCAACAACGTGAACCTTTGACACAAAAACCTTTCCTGTGTATAAAGTTAATGTTCCACTTGGATCAAGAACTGCGATCATTTTCATTTTCTAAAATGTATTGTCAAAATATTGATTTTGTATTTATGCCTAAGAAACTGCAATAAACAAACAAAAATTAACAAATACCTCCAGCACAACAGCATCTTTTGCAGCTATTGAAAATATTTCACCATCGATTTGTGTGTTTTCTTCGTCGAATTTCATTATTCGGACTAATTGAAGTTTTCCAGATCTTGGAAGCAGAAAACAAAGGTACGTCTGCCCGATCAAATCAATATGTACAAATGCTTTTGTTGCAACTTCACAAAATTCTCTGTAAGGAATTAAAATAAGAATAGAAGATTATTTTTTTAGCCTAAAATAAACTCACTTGGACAATATATGTTCGGTCCATATATGTTCCAAACAATAATCCGGAACAATTGCTTTGGATGGTTGTGCCTGTCCGGGTTTTCTTATATCTTGTATTGACAATGAATGCACTCCCATTGAAGATTGCAATCGAGTTAAAGGTGATTGGCTATTTGTTCGGCTAAGATGGAATAATTTATAATACATCTTATTATTATCGTTGGGACTACTTACTTAAAATTTCCGGTACCACTGTTTATCGATTGAGAACTGAGAAACTTGCTGATATGAGGATTACAACCAGGGTTTCCTAAACTGGATCGCGGCATGTATGCTGTACTGTTTTTGGCTCCAGCTAAAAATTAAGTTTGTAAGCATATATGTTATTCTGATTTTTTTGTTATTCCCAAGTACCTGAGAATTTCATGGAGTTTTGAGAAAAACTGGACATTCCGGGCCGTTGGGTTTGATTAGCAGTCGCACTGGAAAATCCTGTATCATTATTGCATCCAACATAGGATATTTCTTCTTCTGTGGCTTTTCTTAGTTTAGAAACAAAATGTTTTCCCATTTTATTGTCATAGAGGAGAACTAAGTCACTGGATTCGGTGGTGAAAATTACACTGTAGTCAGCTTCGGTTAGATAACTAACAACACCACTTGATGATTTAATGAGTACCGGACAGATCTCATCAAGTGGATGTGAAAGGGAAAATATTCGGGGCATTGATATAGCAAGGTTTTGAACAATTGTATTGACGGCTTCTTTTTCAAGAAGAATTCCAAATTTAGTCACCCACACATTTGAAACGGGAAATTCTAAATTTGATGTGAAATCCTCGCCATTACTGCAATAAACCCGTAGGCACGTTGCATCTGAAAAATGACAAATTTAAGAAAAAAAATAATAACATCATGAACTTGTTAATAGAGATTTTTTTGAGAATAGAATTTATAATATTGCTAGTGTACCCTCGTCTTCTCCGGGGTCGTTAAATAAAAACATCAATATTCTCTTCAAAATTGTATTTATTTATCGTAATATTTTTTGGTATACAACATTGTTTGGCTTTCCAATTGTGTTGTAGTACCCAGTCCGCTTCGCTACACGTTTCCTTTATTTGTTTGCCAAATTATAAAATATTTCTTTTGTTCTTTCTAATGAATTTATGGTTAGGCTCTGTGATAAACATTATTTCCGGTATTTCCTTCATGTGTGAACACATACAAATCAGCGGGTTTCCCTACTCAAGAACAGGCTACATACAATTGTTCATGTCAGAAAGAATTATTTTCCAAATTCAAATCACACAAATCACACGCTTGCAAAAATTGTCTCTGCTGTTTATTGGTAGTCATTGCAAACGCCAGTCGGACTGGAAACTGCAAACGTTTGAATTCGCATGGAATGCCTTTTGGTATCGTCGGATATGTGGCATCAAAACCTCTTCAACTTTAAATTTCCAATTAAAATAGTGGCTTCTTAACCGTAAGTCTTGTGCCATTGCACAATTTGGTTGCTTGATAGTACGAAACATGATGATTGGTGCTGCTTCTTTTTCAACAATTGCAATATGTGCGGTGGCAGGTCTGGTAAATCCAATGATTTTAAAAATTCTGTGAGATAAATGACCACCTTATCTTAATTCATTATTGTTTCGACTGACTTGAATGTTGGATCTATTTTTAATTGGAAACGCGAGATTCGAAAATGGGCGCAATGCACTTTTTTTTTTTTGCATCTTTTTTATTAAAGAAGTAATTTTTTTTTTAAAAAAAAAGGGCCTATGTCCTTATCATTGTTTTTGAAGCTTGATGCTATACAGAGAACAAACAATAGGTGAAGCAACATCACCACATGTTTGACCAACAAAACAGACTGAATCTACAGCACTCTAAGTGTATGCTATCTTTGAGCAGATCGCATATCTGCTCCATAACAGGTGTCATAACAGAACACTGCCTTATAGGCAAGCATATAGCGCGGCTTGGTGTTTATTTAAACGATTTCTACAGAAGCTGCATGAACAAAGGAGAAAAGGCAGGAATCGGTTCCTTACATTCTCCGTATGTCCTCCTCTATCCCAAAGACTTAGACCCCATTTGGGAGATTTCTATTAGAATAATCCCAGCGTTCTGGAAAATATAGATATGGATAGCCTCGCAAGCTTCATAAGGAGCTTCAAGTGGATAAAGGGTTATACAGAAAGTCCCCTAGATTCAATGTGGTATCACAATGAACCAACTTAGGGTCTCAGTGTGTAACATTTTCTGCCGACAACCACATCAATCATAACAAATCTGACCATACATACTTTAAATAGAAATTATATAAAGGTAAAAACGAAAGGAGATAGGGCTACAAAAATGGGATACTTTCGGCAGTCAGTGTTCATAAGAATTAAAAAAACGTTTGAAGAAAAATATCTTTCTTTTTATGTTAACCATTCGTAACGTAATAGTATATATGTAGATAAAAACTAAAAACGGTGTTTTGAATTTTCGGTGGGGAATGATTATTCGAAAACCAAACATTTCAATTGAACTATACTTTCAAAGAGAAACATTCCCTGTTGGTAGTTTAGTTTGGCATTTTCATAAACGAGCGAATCGATCACCTCCATATGTAAACTGTGACTTTTAGACCCGCCACTAAGCTGTTGTGTTTGTGAAATAGAAATGACGATTATTGACAAAATAGTGGGTGCAAATGTAAATATATTTTTTTATAAAAACGTTTTTTAAAATAATTAATCTTGACCCATTTTCGCGGATGATAATGATTATAAGTTCCATCCACACACATATCTAATGGCTCATTGTATCCCACATTTCTTAAAAAAGTATTGTTTTGCTTCATGTTTCTTCTGGCTGCCCAGAACCTGCTCGTGGTTTTTGCAGGAGATGGATTGTACTATGCAAACTCTGAAGATCCGTGTAGATTAATTGCCTTCTACAATCATGGAATCATTCCCATCTCTTGAACACCGTCAGAATGTTTCATATATTTCCTTGTTTTATTGCTTCACTCATTTAGACCATAAGTTGTCATACCACATGGAATCTTGGTGACTTTCTCCCTAATCGTTAAACCATTTGGACCTCCTTATGAATCGAGCGAGATTGTCTACATCTATATTTGCCACATCATATTAGACAACTCCGAGATGCATTCTAAAGCAGGACATTTACAGAGAAGGTGAGGGATCGATTCCTCCTTTTCTTCGTCCATGCAGCGTGCTTGCCTATCAAACAGTGTCCTATTATAACACCTCTTACGTATATCCTACGTGCAATCTGCTGAAAGATATTCAATCTTTGCAGCGTCCTCAAGCAGGTGGTGATATTGTTCCACCTAAGGTTTCTTCTCTGTATAGCATCTTGCTTTAGAATAAGTTTACTTGTAGCGATGGGAATACCTCAGTTTGGCGATAAAGGTATCATTGTTTCACTTTTGGCGAGTTCGTCAGCTTTACAATTTTCTGAAAAAGGGGAGATAGGACACCGCCATCCGTCGTTCCTCTACTGACAGATCTCCTTGCAGAAAACCTGTCCAGCTCAGAATTAATAATCCTGCTAGTTAGCATTTGATTAATTATTTCTCCAATCGAACCTTCTACATTCAGAGATCACAGTGCGGACGCAATGGCAGATATATATTGACATTCTTAAAAGCTATCTCGGATTGCGATCTATGAGTTCAGAATAAAATAACCGACCGAACAAACAAATAAAATAACCGACCGAACAAACAAATAAAAATCCTTCCCGTGAATTTGACCTTGACGCGGTGGGAAGGCTTACGTCCTGTTTCCCCAGCAATCCAGCTGCGGTAGCAGAGACAACGAACAAAATTCAAAAACCCATGAACCATGATGAATAAAGCTAACGAAAAAGAGAAAATTCGAACGGGGATATACGTTCAAATGTCGGCAGGAGTCGCGACTGCCGGCACGGGCTTGGCCTCTAACGAGGATAAGTCGCCAGCGACTATAATAGCTTTACAAGGCGAAGCGGCTATCAAGCCTGACACAGTTTGCGGAACAACTGTTAAGACAGGGTCCGCGGGCTGTAGCAGGACTGATAAGCTACGCTCCATTGGTAGTACTACCAACAAACCTAAACCCCACTTCAGTGGTAAGGCGCCCTTGAGAAAAGGGTCTGCTGCAACCACTACGGCCAGTGACAGTACGTCCAGCAAGCCCCACTTCAGTGGTAAGGCGCCCTTGAGAAAAGGGTCTGCTGCAACCACTACGGTCAGTGGCAGTACTACCAGTAAACCCCATTTCAGTGGTAAGGCGCCCTTGAAAAAAGGGTCTGCTGTAACCACTACGAGACATCCCCTATCGCAAAGCGTTCGCGAATTGCGGAATGCTAAGAGGATCATCAAAAGACTAGGTGACAAACTAGAAACTAATGGTGACTCTAAGCAGGAAGCATCGCTAGCATGGGCCAAAAGCGTCATTGCTAAACAGCAAGATGCTGAGACCAGCGGTGACTCCACGTCAAAGCGACAAAGGTCCATTGAGGGAACCACTTCGGAACCCAAGCGCCCCAAAGTGCAGAAGACCAGCACGGTATCAACTGCGTTAAGGAAGGATGATCTTTCTTTTAGCGATGCGCTAAAATCAAATTTAATAGTTGCAGTCATCGACAGAAGCGATATCGATGGCAAGATCTCAGTAGATCGCTGGGCAGTGGTAACAAGAGAGCTCTCGGTACGCTACCTGGACATCATGAAAGCCAATCCAGGACCACCCCCAGTTATTAGAGATAACGGCTGGCACCGAGGCCAAGTAAAGCTTATCTCTTGTGGAGATCAGAGATCTTGCGATCTATATAAGCTTGCTGTCAGCAAGTTAGGAGAAATCTGGACAGGCGCGAAGCTTGAGGTTGTTGCTAGAGAGCAAATCCCTACAAGGCCAAGGGCTCGCACCTGGATTCCAGAGGAACCTTCTCGACCGGATACAATCCTTAAAATTATACAAAGCAGTAATCCAGACCTGCCCACTCATAACTGGAAAGTTGCGAAAGTGGAGGAACCAAAAGGCGCTTCAAGATCTGCAATTATTGTAGTGAATAAAGAGTCCTTGGCTCCTCTACTGGCAACCAAAGGTGTGATTGGGTACGGATTTTCTTCGATTACTCTGAAGGTATATAAAAAAGATGAGGGTAACACCGTTCCTCCACAACAAACAGGTACTTCCACAGTCGAAGAATCTGCGGTAGACATCGACCCAGCAATGGAAATTGATGCTCCCAGCAGCTCTGAGACTGAAGTGAAGACCACAAATATCGCCGAAAAGGCTCCTGAAAATGTCGACAGTCTCTCCGAGAAGGAAGCTGAAGACTCCGTGAGGAAGGTTCTTCTGAGTGAAGACGAACCCATTGGCTCGGACTCTGAAGCCGAGCTACTGGATTCGTCCTCTGAATCGGAAGACCTGAATCTAACCATGTTGGGGGTTGGTCTGGATGAGTGTAGCCAAAATGCTGCAACTACTTCAGATTAACCTTCAACATTCCATCAAGGCTTCGGCCTCACTTCTTCTCCGTCTGCACAAGAACCGAGAGGATATAGTCCTGATCCAGGAACCATGGATTGCCAAATCTGGAATTCAGGGACTCAGGACTCCTGGTTACTACTTGATGTATGCATCGGACAAAGGTGAACCCAGATCCTGCATATTAGTTAAAAGTAGTTCTAATGTATATTTACTCCCTGATTTCAGCGATCGAGATATAACCGCCGCCAGAATGCACACCAAAAATGGAACGTACTGGATAGTGTCGGCATATCTTGGCCACGACAACCCTGGCCCTCCTGGCGATACGCTCAAGAGGATCATCGCTGAGGCAAAAAGGCAAAACATCAGCCTCCTTATTGGGTGTGATGCTAATGCCCATCACACTGTTTGGGGAAGTACGGACATAAACGATAGAGGTGAGTCTCTTTTTGATTATATCCTTAGTACTAACCTCGTAGTCAGTAACATCGGTAATGAACCTACCTTTGTTACCAGAAACCGACAAGAAGTGCTAGACATCACTCTTGTCTCTGACACTATATATCAAATGATAACGAATTGGAAAGTATCAGAGGAACACTCATTCTCAGACCATAGATACATCCAATTCAGTTTAAATGATGTACCCACCACACGGCCAGTCTTTCGTAATTATAGGAAAACAAACTGGCAAACGTATAGAGATATTCTGAAAAGATCGCTTACAGCCGAATCTTTAGATATCCCCTACAACACCTCAGATCTAGATAACAAAGTCAAGGATCTGACACTAACCCTGAACAATGCAATGAATATTTCTTGTCCTCTTCTGCAAGTTAGAGGAAAAAAGAAACCTTATTGGTGGAATTCGGGATTAGAACCGCTCAGGAAAAGTTGCAGAAAACTCTTCAATCGAGCTAAATACACAAAAGAATCCTCAGATTGGGACTTATATAAAGAATCCTTAAAGATTTATAAGAAACAATTGAGGACAAGCAAAAGATCTTCATGGAGGAACTTCTGCAATAAAATAGAAGATACTTCTGAAGCATCCAGATTGAGGAAAATCCTCTCAACAAATCCAGTCATGCCAAGCTCTTTGAAAATGTCAAATGGCTCCTGGACAAATTCATGTGAAGAATCACTCAATTTGCTACTTGACACTCATTTCCCAGGTAGCTCGCAAAACATTTGCAACATTGACTCACTAGAGTCGGATAACAAAGGTATAAAGATCCAAGGGTTAATAACAAGGGACAAACTAAAATGGGCAATTAACAGCTTCGATCCATATAAATCGGCAGGACCAGACGGCATAATACCAGCCGAACTGCAAGTTGCTTTGGACATAATCTTACCTACTTTAGAGATAATAATGAACAGTTGTCTAAACCTGGTCCATATTCCCCTTATATGGAGAGAAGTCAAAGTAGTCTTTATACCCAAAGCTGGTAAATGCTCCCACGTTACGCCCAAGGACCTAAGACCTATCAGTCTATCGTCATTTCTTCTCAAGGCACTGGAACGATTGATTGACATTCATCTGCGTAGTGCTATAAAACCAAACCTTTTTTCTACAGCACAACACGCTTACTGCAAGGGAAAATCAGTAGAAACTGCGCTACATACCTTGGTACGCGCAATCGAATACTCCCTAGATCACAAAGAATACACTCTAGTTGCATTCCTAGATATAGAAGGCGCCTTCAACAATGTCGACAGCGCCGCAATAGCGAAGACACTGCAGAATCTCAATGTGGATAGCTCACTTGGTAACCTTATAAAATTCATGCTGAAAAGCAGAATTATAAATGCGGAACTAGGTAGCTTTACTACAAGAAGGTCAGTCAGTAGAGGAACCCCACAAGGTGGAGTCCTATCCCCACTTCTATGGAACATGGTAGTTAATGATCTGCTAATAGACCTAGAAGAAGAGGGATTCAAAGTGATTGCATACGCTGACGATATTGCCATTGCCGTATCAGGAAAGCACCCTCAAGTTTTAACAGAACTTATACAAACCGCTCTCAACAAGCTACTAAAATGGACAGATCGATGTGGCTTAGGTGTTAACCCCCACAAGACTGAACTAGTCCTTTTCACAAGGAAATACAAAATTCCTCAACTAGACCCTCCATCGATTAAAGGTGTTCCACTCACTTTCTCAGATCAAGCTAAATACCTGGGTCTTATTTTAGACAAAAAGTTAAGTTGGAAACCTAATATACAGGAAAGAGTAAGGAAAGCCACGGTAGCTCTCTTTTCTTGTAAAAAAGCCGTAGGGAACAAGTGGGGCTTGTCTCCACAAATTACTCACTGGCTATACACTGCGGTCATCAGACCGATACTTACTTACGGGGTGACCGTATGGTGGACGGCCTTAGATAAAGCGATTAATCGCGATAAACTAAGCAGAGTTCAACGTTCAGCGTGCATGTGCATCAGCGGAGCTCTCCGCTCGACACCTTCCGCTGCACTAGACATACTACTCAACCTGACACCCCTAGATATTTACAGCAAACAAATGGCCGCGAGCACAGCCATACGTCTCAAAGCCATCTCTCAATGGACCAATAACTCTATTGGCCATACCACCATTCTGAATTTATTCGGAACTCTACCAAGTCACTCTGACTACATCACTCCCTTTTTGGTTTTCGATAAAAACTTTGAAGTCACCATTCCCTCAAGGTCAGCTTGGGAGGAAGGGGCTTTGACAGATAATAGATCAGTAAACTTTTTTACAGATGGATCGAAGACTGAAAACGGAGTGGGTGGTGGAGTTTACTCAGATGGACTAAACCTTAGTCTCTCCTTCCGCCTACCAAACCATTGTAGCGTATTCCAAGCGGAAATTCTGGCGATAAAGGAAGTATTGTCCTGGCTTAAAGAAAACGTGGTATCTAACACGGATATCCGTATCTTCTCAGACAGTCAGGCTGCTTTGAAATCCCTTGCATCAGTCTCTGTAAACTCCATTACAGCCCAAGACTGTCGTTCGTCTCTAATGGAGATGGCCAAACAGTTTAACATTCACCTATTCTGGGTGCCGGGTCACAGGGACATTCCGGGGAATTGCAAAGCCGACGAACTCGCCAGAATTGGAACGGAAGTGCCTATCTTACCCGAAAAGGCAAATATAGGTATGCCCATAGCTACAAGTAAACTTATGCTGAAACGAATCGCTCTGGAACAATCAAACACAAGATGGCTTAATACTACCACTTGTATGGCGACCAAACAAATCTGGCCTAAACTGGATCCGAAACGGTCAAAATGTCTTTTGTCCCTCAGTAGATCTCAGATCAGCTCCGTCATAGGTGTCATAACTGGACACTGTCTCATAGGTAGACACGCCGCACGACTCGGTGTGCTATCAAACGATTTTTGCAGGAGTTGCTTGGACGAGGAGGAAGAGGAGACAATCCCACACCTTCTTTGTACATGCCCTGCTCTCTCTTACAGACGCAAACTTCATCTAGGAGAATATTTCTATAATGAACCAAGCGATCTCATAAATAAAGACATTAAAAGTCTCCTTCGCTTCATCAGAAGCTCCAAATGGTTTTAACTAGTAGGAAACTTTTTTGTTCCCTATTAGATCGTGGTATCACAATGGACCTCTAATGGTCTAAGTGTGTCAGACGCTTTAATGACAGCCACTTTAACCTAACCTAACCTAACAAATAAAAATGAAGATCGACGCCTTCGACAGTTCAGTCGAAGGCATGTTTCATAAATAAATTGGAGAGCTTTAATCAATTTGCTTAGAACGTACTCAACATTCTCAAGCTCAGAGTTAAAAATAAAATGCCTATAGTATACTCTTTATGATGAAGGAAGTATTCAACACATTATAAGGGTCTCTCAATAAACCCTTAGGTAGGCTGTCGGTCATATCGAGATTGATAATGCTCGAAAAACAGCATGGATAGGATTCCAAAAACGGACAACACATATTTTATAGTCTGTTCATCCGGCACTTCCATGACATCCTCATCAATATTACTGAAACTAGTTGTCCAGATTATATACTTGATTTCATTATCATAATTCATAAAATTGCGCGCACGGTTTGCAGTTGAAGCTATAGATACATGTATGAATATAGAAGAGCTTTGCTTGAATTAACATTTTATTTAGGTAGATTTCTACATAGGAGAGCTCAAATATTCAGATTTCATGGTTTATCCTGGCGCCATTCTAGAACCGTGAATGAATATTGAGAGGGGTGACTGCGATCTAAACATCTATTGTACAGTGAGGAATCAGTATGTTTTCTAGCCGTGTGTAGGAATTATTATTACATTACATTACAAATGCACGAAATTTTCTATTTCATTTGAGACTATTGGAACAGATCTTTCTATTTTCACTCATGCACACACAATTGCTTCAATATGCAGGAGTTAAATACCCGTGATCATGATTATCTTCAGTAAATTGTTATACAAAATTTATAAGACAGACTTTACTTCTGGCTCATTAATGTTAAATGTAAGAAAATTAATAATAAATCAAATGAATTTACCAATTAAACATATAGAAGTGAGATTCGTCTTATCCGACTCCTTTTTTAGGATGCCATGTAAAAAGCTTTGGTTGCAGAAGAATGCAAATTTTATGGGCGTTTCACAAGTGAAGCACATTCGTGGAAGAACGGCTCTTTCTGCATACAGACCTACAAAAAAAAAAACAAAAAAAAATATTACAAGTGACCTTTTATCTGATTATATATAAATAAAGTACCTCTGTTCCAAACAGCAGTATTCTTCTTCACATACAATTCTTCCTCGGAGTTCACATAGAAATCGGTCATGTAGTCGGGGTTGTTTGTTGGTTTATTCTTTTCTGTTTGCCGATTATCTAGTCGACATTCTGAATATATTTCGCGTATATACCAAAATTCATTTAGCTCATCATTGGAGGAAATATTGACATTCTGCATGCGGTGGAGAAGAACATTCTCGGAAGGGATGATAGAGTTTGGCATAGGCACCACTGGACCCGGGTGCTCCTCAACCGCCTGACGCCCCCGAGGAATGAATTCCTTTTTCAAAAGTAATTTATTCATTTAATTCAAAGTTTGAAGTCATTCTTAATAATATAGAAGTAACTATATACATCTTCCTTACCAAAGGTTCTGAGGCGGCGATCATAACTTCGCCAGTTTCATCCAGATTTGCAAAATAGTGTTAAATCGTGAATAAAATATCCACTGAAAACTTTTTCTTATTTTATCAACGTTTCTTCCTTTTAGTTAGGGTTTTATTTTTGTATTTATGTTAAGCATGAGAATAAACTTCTATTTATAAAAATTATTGGTAACGTAAACGCCTACAAAATTTAGACAAAATTCTGCAAACTGCCGGGAAGGAATAAACTATAAAATAGAACGTCAAAATAATTGTTGCATTTTTGCGGTTTTTGTTTTAATACTTGAGTTTCTTCTTTTTGTTTTGTTTGAATATTTCGGTTAAAGAGGTGTGTTTGTTTTTAAAATTGCAATGTTTTATATAAGGTGTGTTTAGTAACCAAATAGGGATATATGACTGCTTTTAAACGAAGCAATATTACCTTGCGATTTTTAAGCCCGTAGGCAAGCGACGTATGTGGTGGCGGGGGTACACAAAATTGCTGGGGTTGGAAAAATTGCAAAGTTATCGTTTTTTCTTCTTTGTGGTTCTATTGAAAAGGACTCATCCCTCCGCACTCTTTACTCTAGTTAGTTAATCGAAGTTCGCTGAGCGAACGCCAATTAGAAATAAAACATACCTGAGAAATAAAGAAAACAACAAAGAAGAAAGAACGATAACTCTGCAATTTTTCCAACCCCAGCAATTTTGTGTACCCCTGCCACCACACACATCTCTCTCCAACGGGCTTAAAAATCGCATGGTAATATTTATTGCTTCGTTAAAAAGTAGTCAAAGAAGAAAAGAAAACGGTATTCATGCAACGCTGGAAAACCATTGTAAAATTGGAAACTGTCAAAATTTATATGGAAAAACCTTTTCTACATCGTAATCGTAAGCATTCCAACAGGAATTCGTGTGGTAAATGGAGACTATAAACATCGTAAAATCATAAACTGTACGACGTCTGTAATGTTTCACAATTTTCCATTTAATCAACATCAAAAGCAGAATTTTCTTTAGTTTTAAATAGCAACATATTGAAATGACGGTGCTGCTGCAAACAATCATTGAGGATGAAAAAGAACACCCGGAATTCAATGAAGTCTGTTGAAATAAGACTTTCAATCGGAATCCTTTATATTTAAATTCTTTTCTTTCTTTTGGAAACCTGAAATTTCTAAAATTTAGGCAATATAAAGAGATATTTGCCTACTCTTAAAGTTAGATCTCACTGCTAAAAGAACTCCTCCTCCTCTTGTTAGTTGACAGCATGCAAGATCACGATCTCTTCTATAGACTAGATAATCACCATTACATAATTCTTCATTACAAATGTCATCGCTCAACCATGTCTCTGTGAGTGCAATTATGGAATAGGAGCATTCAATATTGTTCTCATCCCGCCTACGTTATGATAATATAGGGAGATAGAATCAGCTGGTCTATTAGCATCTAGTTCGATAAAATCAGCAACAACATCAGCAACAACAACTTCAGCAACATCAGCATCAGCAACATAAGAGAATTTGTAGTCTTGAGCGAAAACCGGTTTTGTTATTGAGATGGTCTCGCAGTTAGCTTTCAATCGCGACGGACGTTTCTGATGAAGAAATACAATTTATTCTTAATTTTACTCAGAGCTAATAAAAGTTTTATTCAGTTAGATTCAAGTATTTAAAAAGAAGGCGTTCATTTTACACAGAGTAAAGATTACATAAAAGAGACAGATATACATATTTGCAGTTTAGGTTGCGTGGTCATCTACAGATTTACACGATAAAGATAGAAATTTCGTTTGTTGATTTATACGTTTCAACACTTCCTCCATAAACAGCAAACGTGATGATCATTTTATTGTTGACAAAGTCCCATTTTGTCTCGTAATTTTTCAAACCGAATTCGTTCTAGAGGTTTAGTCAGCAAATCTGCTACTTGATCCTCTCCAGGAATATGTTCCAGAAAACACTCTCGAACATAGAAATGTCGGACATCAATGTGCTTTGTCCTTTTGTGATATTCGGGATTTTTCCCTAGTTTAACAGCACTTGCAGAATCGACGAACAGTTCAGGTTTGAAATCTTTTTGTAAAGTCAGCTCTCCCATTAGACGTTTAAGCCACATAGCTTCTTTTGCGCCTTCACTAGCAGCCATAATTTCTGCTTCTGTAGTAGATAAAGCTACTGTTCGTTGTAGTTGACTTGTCCAACAGATTGCTCCACTAGAGAAGATAGCAACAACTCCAGTAGTCGATCTTCTTGTTTTGATATCACCTGCAAAATCTGCATCACTGTAAACTCTCAACTGAGTGCAGTCCTTTTTGTATTTAATACATGAGCTACTCGTTCCACGAAGGTATCTGAAAATTCGTTTGACATCATTCCAGTCTTTCTTTGTTGGATTTTCTACTGCTCGAGCTACTGAACCCACAGCATAAGCAATATCAGGTCGTGTTGCTGTTGCTAAGTACAGCAAGCTTCCAACAGCTTCTCGATAAGGAACCTCATCCTTCACATTGTCAATCTCTTTGTTTTCGCCATATACCATAGGTGTTGTCACAGCATTGCATTCGCTCATATGAAAACGATCCAAGATTTTCTTCGTATATTTTTCTTGACTTAAAGCAATACAATCACCTTGCAGACTAATTTTCATTCCAAGAAAATTATCTAAGGAACCTATTGTTATTTTAAATTCAGTTTTCAATTCTGATAGAAAATTCTGAATTAATTTTTCATCGTTGCCAATCACCAGTCCATCGTCCACGTATATAACCACGTACAGTATATTTCCATTGTGGTTACAATAGAAAAGACAAGGATCGGCAGTGCTGTTGCTCAATCCAGATTTCTTCATGAACTGCAAGAAACGTTTGTGCCAGCAACGTGGGGCTTGCTTGAGGCCATACAGGCTTCCTTTCAAAAGACACACACGGTCAGTACCATCATGAAATTCATCGGGTTGTTCGAGGTAAACTTCCTCCCCAAGATTGCCATAGAGAAAAGCGGTCTTCACGTCAAACTGCTGAATTTTGTAATTCTTCGATGCAGCTATGGCTAACAGTAAGCGTACCGTATCATAGCGTGCTACAGGACTGAAAGTTTCGTTGAAGTCGATGCCCTTTTGCTGCGCATAACCTTTTGCAACAAGACGAGCCTTATAATGTGGATTACATCCATCTATAGCATCTTTGGATCGAAATACCCAGCGGTTCTGAACAACTTTTGTATTAGCTGGTCGAGAAACGAGCTCCCAGGTTTGGTTTTCTTTCAGAGAATTCAATTCTTCTTGCATGGCTGCAAGCCACTGTTTACTTTCTGCTGATTTAACCGCTTCATGATAAGATGTTGGATTTTCAAATGACTGCCCCAATTCCACAAGCATCACATACTCGTTCATGCAGGCTGGTTTCTTCTTTTCTCTTGAACTGGTTCGAACTTTTTGCATCATGGATTCATCATTATCGGCGGTCAGCCATCAGACGAATAGGGGGAACAACATGTAGCATACGAAAACATGCACGTGCCGTAACTATTCGGGACTGGTGGAAGTGTGATCATAGCCTCTCCGCGGCGGCCGCTAGAAACAAGCCTTTTAAAAAAGGTTTGGCTAATATGATCAGGCTGGTTCCTCAGGTTGGCGACAGGTTAATTCCCTGTCCCGTAAAACTAAAAGAATTACGAGACCGACAACAAGCCTCGGAAACGGACTGATCTCACGACGACAACCCACGCAAAGAAAAAGGAAAAACGATTTACGAATTTTCTTATGGAACGTACGATCGCTCTATAGAGCTCGAGCTGCTCAGCAGCTAGCCGATGCCCTGTCAAAGTATAAAGCTGACATAACAGCTCTTCAAGAAATCAGATGGACAGGGAATGGTGTTTTACAGAAGAAAGAATATGACATATACTACAGCTGTCATACAAAACACCATGTGCTCGGGGTAGGCTTCCTAGTCAGCGAAAAAATGAAGTCTACTATCATCGGCTTTAACGCTATAAGCGAAAGGCTATGCACCCTTCGCGTGCGAGGCAAATTTACGAACATCAGCCTCATTAACGTTCACGGACCTACGGAGGAGTCCTCAGACGAAGAAAAAGAGACTTACTACGAACAAGTCGAGAGGGCCCTCAATGCCTGTCCAAGGTATGATGTTAAAATCATCCTTGGGGATTTGAACGCAAAAATAGGTCGGGAGCCGGTATTCAGGCATTACGCAGGCACCCATAGTTTGCATGAGAACACTAATGACAATGGACTTCGAGTCTTAGAATTGGCAGCATCGAAAAACATGGTCGTTGCGAGTACCAGGTTCCCGCGTAAAGATATCTACAAAGCCACCTGGGTATCACCTGATGGAGTCACTCGTAACCAAATAGACCACGTGTTGATAGACCGTCGCCACTACTCGAACTTGATGACGGTACGAACGTACCGAGGTGCCAATATCGACTCGGATCACTATCTTGTTGGTATGGTTTTCCGAGGGCGGATTGCCTTGCGAAGACGCATTGCATCCGCCGATCAGGTTCGAATCAACACGGCTGCCCTGCGCAATGAAAACACCAGTTACACCTTTGGTAATGCGTTAGGACTCGCCCTAGAAACACCTGACTTAGGGAGAGTAAGTCTTGGAGCCAGTATGCTGGACGTAAATGAAAAGTGGACACGTCTTAAAAATACTGTCATTAGTACTGCCAACTCCATCTTAGGCAGCAGTCGTAAAAATCGGAACGACTGGTTTGATGATGAATGCAAGCTAGCGACTGAACGTAAGAATGTTGCGTACCGAGCAATGCAACAATCTCATAGAACGCGGGCACGCGAAGAGGAATATAAAGAGCTCAGAAGAACAGAAAAACGGCTTCACAGACAAAAGAAATCAGCCTGGGAGAAGAACCTAATCTGTGAAATAGAAAACAGCCGAGAGCGAGGTCCGCACCAGGCGCGGAAGTTCTACCAATCCGTCCGAAACATGACGCAGTACACACCACGCTGCACATACTGCAAGGACGGAGAGGGAAATCTGATCACCGATCCTGAAAGCATACTGGAGCGATGGGAAGTGTACTTCAATGAATTGCTAAATGGTCAGCTCACTGCAGAAGTGGAGGCTCCACTACTTCAAGAAGAATACCCTATGTTGCCGCCACCAAGCATAGAAGAGGTTGAGAAGGCTATAGGCCGGCTTAAACAGAACAAATCCCCGGGAGCCGATGGCATACCAGCCGAATTATTTCATCACGGCGGGCCAGCCTTACGTCAAGCAATTCATGATATTATAGTGCACGTATGGGAGCAAGAAGAAATGCCAGAAGGCTGGCGAAAAGGCATAATATGCCCCATACATAAGAAGGGAGATGTCACAACGTGCAGCAATTATAGAGGTATCACGTTGTTGAGTACCGCCTATAAGATACTCTCCTCTATCCTACAAGACCGGATAACCCCATACGCTAAAACCGTCATCGGACAATATCAGTGTGGTTTCATTCCAGGCAAATCAACAACTGATCAGATCTTTACCCTTAGGCAGGCGATGGAAAAATGTCTAGAATTTAACATCCCAACATACCATCTGTTTATAGACTTTAAGGCCGCCTATGATAGCATAGCCAGGGTAGAACTTTACAAAGCCATGAGAGAATTCGGCATCCCAAATAAATTGACACGACTATGTAGGTTGACCATGACCAACGTAACAAGCCAAGTAAAAATAGCCGGATTGCTATCCAGACCAATCAAAATCTTTAATGGACTCCGACAAGGGGACGGTTTGGCCTGCCTCCTCTTCAATCTGGCGTTGGAGAAAGCAATCCGTGACTCTGGCACGGCAACAAGAGGGACCATCGTCAACAGGTCCAGCCAGTTACTAGCTTACGCAGACGACATTGACATCATCGGAAGATCCGAACAAGCTGTACACGATTCCTTCATCCAGATCGAGCAGGCGGCACAAAATCTGGGGCTGCACATTAGTGAAGGTAAAACAAAGTACATGGTGGCGTCGAATGCGAGAGGAACAGTTGGTCAAACAATCAAGGTAGCGGAGCACGAATTTGAAGTGGTGCAATCCTTTAAATACCTTGGGTCAATAGTAGCAGCCGATAACAATATAGAAGAAGAAATACGCGGGCGGCTTCTCAAATCCAACAGAGCCTACTATAGTCTGTCAAAGCTTTTCAAATCCAGAAATCTCACCATAACTTCAAAACTGCTGCTGTACAGGACCATGGTCCTGCCAGTACTCACATATGGATCCGAGACTTGGGTGCTTAGCAAAAGGCACTCCGACCTCTTAGCTGCGTTCGAGAGAAAAGTCTTAAGGAGAATTGTTGGCCCCATATGTGAGGAAGGACGATTCCGGAGACGGTACAATCATGAATTGTACGCAATCTACCTAGAAGCAGATATCGTGACAAAAATTAAGCTCGGTAGACTCCGGTGGGCAGGGCACCTAGCTCGCATGAGCGAAGAGGAAAGTTCTTTGTGGTACATTTTATGGTAGACGGCAGCGTGGTAGACCATGCTTGCGCTGGAGAGATGGCGTAGACCAGGACGCCCGAAGCCTTGGGGTGCGCAACTGGATGGCGTCGGCTAGAGACCGGGATAGGTGGAGAGACTTGTTGAAAGAGGCCAGGACCGGAACCCGGTTGTCGAGCCGATGATGATGATGATGATTCATCATTATCATTCATTGAGTCGTCTTCTTCCTCGTTCATACTCTCGTATTCACCACTTGTATTGTTGTCTTCAATTATATTTTCTGTAGACGTACTTTCATCTTTCATTTCAGGCTTTTCTTCATTAATCTCTCGTTCTGATGATTTTTCGTTTTCACCGACAGACGTTTCACATAAGCCTAAGCTTGTGGTGCATACCACTTCTGGCTTGAAGATAACATCGTGACTGCAAATTACTTTTCTGAGTTTCGGTATCCAAACCCGATATCCATCTTTTTCATTGACATATCCAACTAGATTTCCAAACAACGCTTTTTGGTCAAATTTCTTACGACGTTCTTTCGGAATGTGTACATAACATCCGGTGCCAAATATTCTCAGATGATCTAGCTTCCCACACTCTCTATTGTACCATAATTCGTAAGGAACTTTATTCTCGACGTTAGTTGGACCCGTGCGGTTTAGAATATAGGGCGCTGTATTACAAGCCTCAGCCCACAATGCCTTGGATAATTTGCTTGAAAGTCGCATGGATCTTGCTGCTTCGACAATCGTGCGATTTTCTCGTTCAGCTGCCCCGTTTTGTTGTGGAGTATAGGGTGGTCCGATGCTATACTCAATTCCTCTCTTCGCAAGTACTTCGGCTACATCTTTGTTATCAAACTCTTTACCGCCATCACAACGCAACTTTTTGACAGTATGTCCATTTGTCTTAGCTTCATTGAGGAATTGCTCTAAAGATTTGCGAACTTCGCTTTTATGCTTCAAAAAGAACAACCTCCGGAATTTACTAAAATCATCTTTGAAGCAAACGTAATAACGAGCTCCTCCAATAGATGTTGTTTCAACTGGACCGAGAACATCCGCATGAATTATTTCTCCTACGTTAGTTGGTCGATTACTTCGCTTTCTGAATGATAGCCGATGCATTTTACCGATAGCACAACCATCGCAAAACCTTTCATCAGCATCAGCAACTTTGATGTTCATTTTATTCAAGATACTCTTCACATGCCTTTTATTTTGGTGCGCAAAACGTTCATGATACACTTGCAAAGTATCTGCAACATTTGTTAAATATACTTCTGCTGGTTGTGTTGGCTTTACAACACGGATATTTAACGCATACAATTCATTTTAAAGGAATCCAGTCATGACTAACTGCCCACTCTCGATTTCGTGAATTTTAACACTGCGACTATCGATGGTTGTAGCAAAACCTTTTTGTGCTGCTGCTTTCACTGAAAATAGATGCGCATTTGCATCTGGTACATACCAAACACCTATCAGTGTTGCATCTAACCATGTTCCTTCGGTATAACTTTGAACTCTGATGTTTCCTTGGCCATATGCTTTCATCGTGACGCCTTGTTTTCCAAGATTAATTATCTCAGGCACAGAAAATTTTGTGAAGCTTTCAAAATACGATTTGGTTGGCGCTATGTGCCTTGAAGCACCACTGTCACAATACCATTTATTTGGTTCAAAACATTCTTTGGTTGTTGCATTCAAAGAGTATGCTATTAAGCCAACATTTTTCTTTGAACTGCAACCTTCTTTGGCTCCTCGACGATCTGATGACTTGTTTTGTGGACACTCTGCTGCCCAGTGACCCAGTTCCTTACATTTGTTACACGGGAACTTTTTCTTGGCACGTTCTAACTTTTCAGATTTTTGCCTTTTCTTGTTGAAATGTCCTTTTGCAATGAATGCTGATAGTTCACTTGATTCTCTATCACTTCGACTCTCTCGTAGTTCAATTGAGCATAGTTTTTCAATTAACAAGTTGAGCTTTTGATCCTCTGCTGGGATGGTATCCCATATAGATCACGAAAGTTATCATACTCTTTTCCAAGAGTAGACATAATTCTTCCATTCAATATCCTTTCTGAAAGAGTATTTTCATTGTGCTTGGACAACTCTGTATTAAGATCAACAAATAATTTCTGCAACTTAGCTACGTGAGTACTTATATCTTCTTTTTCATCTCTCCTTGCTTGGAAAAACGAATCGATTAGCATCGTCAATCTTTGAGTACTGCTTCGCTCAAAACGAGCACACAACTTGTCCCAGATGTCCTTTGCGTTATCAGATGTGAGCACGAGTTCAGCTACAGGCTTACTTAGGGCTGATGCGATCAATCCAGCTGCCCTCGCGTCATCCTTCATCCAACTTGTGCGCTTATTTTTGTCTGCTTCTGAAGCACCAGCTGGTAGCTCTGGACAAGTTGATTCGCCATCGACAATTTTCTGCAAATCATAAGCACGCAACAACATCCTCACCTGCCATTTCCATTTGGGCCAATCACTAGGACTTTCCAAAAGATCAACTGCAATTTTGTAGTCCATTGACGACATCTTTTTCTTTTTATATATATATTTTGTCAATATGCAAATTTACATTGACTTTACTATGTACTCGAATACTAAAACACTTTTATGCAGTTTTCAAGACTCTGGGTCCATAACCTGATGAAGAAATACAATTTATTCTTAATTTTACTCAGAGCTAATAAAAGTTTTATTCAGTTAGATTCAAGTATTTAAAAAGAAGGCGTTCATTTTACACAGAGTAAAGATTACATAAAAGAGACAGATATACATATTTGCAGTTTAGGTTGCGATTTACACGATAAAGATAGAAATTTCGTTTGTTGATTTATACGTTTCAACAGTTTCTTATACTTATATCTTAAATTATGAAAAATTGTATCATTTGCAATAAAGAAGAATCCATAGATTCAATATTGTGTGGTATCTGCAATTCGTTGCTGCATATAACCTGTGCGAAAATTAAAAAAACTGACTTAAACATCCTCAAATCTAAAACTAACTTTTGCTTTAAATGTGACAAGTAGTGTTGCACCAATTCATTATTTACACACATTATTAATTTGGAAGCGCTCGTCGTTAATTTAAATCAAAGCTTAAGTGTTCTTAAAAATGAGTTTCCTCATCTCTTTCTTAATAATAATATAAATACAAACAACAATATCAATGTTATCAATAGTGAAATTCATACCAAAGAAGAGAGAATGACGCGAAGCAAAAATAAAGGAAAGGTCACTGAACTTTCCAAATATCCGCTAAAAAAAAAGATAAACTCCCCCGCATTGCAAATCACTAAAAAAAATTCTCCTGCAAATGCGCGAAGCAACGGAGTAAATTTGCTTTCTTTTTCTCCCAGTGGTATGCCCCCTTCACCTTCAGTTAATTCGTTAAAGCCTTCTAAATTCGGTACGTCAAGCAAAAACTCGGTCCATACAACAAAAGTGCCTTCTGCCCCCTTATCTGCCGCTGCTGCTTCTGCCTCCTCTCCTGCCATAACCCATAATGCGATCTTTTCCAACAAAGTACCTTCTGCCCCCATACCTGCTGCTGCTGTTTCTGCCACCACACCTGATGTTCTTAGTTCTCTTGCACTGTCTGTTGACACAGACGATGATAAAGAGAATTTTAACAACAATAATCTGGTTTTGAGCACCAATGCGGATCTCTCTCATGAAATTATCGTAGATGATAATAGAAATGATGATGTATTTGTTGGTGCTTCTACAACTGATTTGGATGCTGCAGCTGCTGTAGTCGCGCTTGCAATGTCGGCAAGCCCAAATGATGACACCACTCTCAACAAAAAACCGGTTTTGAACACCAATGCTGCTTTGCCTCTTCGAACTATCGTGGATGGTAAAGGAATTGATGATGAGCTTTGTGGTGCCTTTCCAAATGTGCTAGAAGCTACTGCTGCAACAGAAACAAGACAATGCACCCACGTTGATGCGATTATTGGTGAAGGAGATGGAAATGGAAACAAAAACAAAATATCTCTTGATGACGTCGTTGAGGTTGGGACAATGACTGCACTTAATGGTGATATCGAGCATAGTGCTTTAATAGAAAATGCTATACGTTCACAAACTATCATAGGAAGCAGTGTTAGCATGAGTGAAGACGATGATATGGATAAGCCCCTTATCACTAATAGGAGTGAAGTAGATGACCTAGTACATCCTCTCATTGTAATCTCTGAATCTAAACCTATTGTGGAGATAAATAACAATGTTAGCAATTTGGAAAAGACTAAGAGAAAACTAAAACGTAAACAAAACCCTAATCAAGAACTTATTGGGACAGGTTGTAGCTCACTCAATACATTGACTTCTTCTAAGTGGCTACATGTTACCAAATTCAATGTGAATACGCTTCCCGATGATCTTATAAAAAAATCATATCTCAGCCCGTTCTAATATTCCTTCTAATGCCTTTAAGTGTTTTAAACTAATAAAAAAGGGCATTTCTCCATCAGATATTAAATACATAAATTTCAAACTAAGTGTTCCTTCAGACTGCTTTGACCAGCTCATGAGCGATGCTTCGTTATGGCCTTGGGGTGTTAAAGTGAAGCCATTTATAAATTATCCAAAAAACGACAGAGCTCCTCTGTCAATCAATATAACCTAACATCGTATGCTGCCGAAAGAGATGAAAATATCGAAAATGTCGCTGCTGTTGCTGATGGATTGCCAAATTCTTCATCAAGTAGATTTGAAAATTTATCATTTTATTATCAAAATGTTGGTGGGTTAAGAACCAAATTAGATCATATTTTTGTTTCATTTTCTTCATTTACGTATGATATTATTATATTGACTGAAACTTGGTTAACTGAAAATCATTTAAGTACTGAATATTTTCCTAACTATTATAATGTATTTAGAAAAGATAGATCCTATATAATTTCAGGGATGGAAAGAGGTGGAGGTGTATTGATTGCGATTCGTGCCTCACTAGCATGCAGTCTTATAAGTTTGGAATCAAACTCTTCCAACTCTGACCTGGATATTGATCAACTTTTAGTCAGTGTTAAAGTAGGTCAATCAGAATTATTTATTTCTGCTAGCTACATTCCACCTAGAAGCAAATTCGACATTTATAATGCCCATTTAAACAATCTTAAGCCAATTTTGGAAAATCTTAGGAGTTTTCAACATATTCTCTTTGCGGGTGACTTTAACCTTTGTAACATTGAATGGACATTGGACTTAGAAGACAAGTATTTAATTCCTTTTAATGTTACAACTGAAATTGAATCCCTTGTTATTGACTTCCTTGGTCAATTTAATTTAATTCAAATCAATAACCAACGTAATGATCTAAACCGTTTACTTGATCTCGTTTTTGTAGATGTCGAGTTTCATATTTGTCTCGATAAGTCCAATTTCCCGGTCATTGAAAATTCTATCCATCATATTGCAATTGATGGAAATTTTTGTTTTTATCACTATATAAAGAATGTATTATTCAATCAAAAAACTATTTACGATTTTCGAAATGCTAACTATGATGCAATGGTTGACTATTTGTTGTCTATTTCATGGCCAAGTGTTCTTTGTTCTTCAAACTTGGAAAACACTTATTCTGCTTTTACTAGTGTTTTCAAAGGTGCAATTGAATTATATGTACCTAAGAAACATTTGATAATTAATTCTAGTCCAGCCTGGTATAATAAGAGGTTGAATAATCTTAAAAATAAAAAAAATAAAGCATACAAATTATATAAAACCGATATAGAGAATATGGAACTGCGCATAAATTACTTTCATCGCCAAAGTGAGTTCGATTTTTTAAACAAATTTTTGTATAAAAACTACCTTTTATCGGTTGAGAGTGATCTAAAATCTAATAGTAAGCACTTTTGGAAGTTTATAAGCTCAAAACGTAATTCAAATGGAATACCAAGTTGCATGAAGTACCTGGGCTCAACGTCTAGTGAGGTGCCTAAAATCTGCAATTTTTTTGCGAACTATTTTCAATCGGTGTATTCATTAGATGCTCCTTCCATCCAGGAGATGCCCAGTGTTGGTAGAGTTGTTGACATTGGTTCGATTGTTCTTAGCTCCATGGAGATAGAAGAGGCTTTATATGGATTGGATGGAAGCAAAAGCGAGGGGCCTGATGGAATTCCTGCTATTCTTTTAAAAAAGTGCGCAATTGCGATAGCTGAACCACTTTCAATCATTTTTAATCTTTCTCTTGCCAATGGCCAATTTTTGGATGGCTGGAAAATTTCTTTTTTGTCTCCCATTTTTAAATCGGGGTCAAGGCAGGAAGTAACAAATCACAGACCAATTTGTAAAATTTCAGCTATACCAAAAATATTTGAGAAACTAGTTTGTAATAGACTATCCGATTTGTTTCGGAACCATATATCAGTATATCAACATGGTTTTGTAGCAGGTAAATCAACAGCTACAAACTTAGCTTTAATGACTAACGTCATCATATCAAATATGGAAAAGAGGTGCCAAACCGATATTATTTTTACAGATTTTGCTAAGGCATTTGATAGAATAAACCATCATGTTTTATTTCATAAATTAAGTTCCTTAGGTATCCATTCTAATCTTCTGAAGTTAGAATCTTATTTGACGGATAGAATTCAAATTGTTAAAATCGATAATTCATTCTCAAACAACATTTCTGTTCCGTCTGGAGTCCCACAAGGAAGTCATTTGGGACCACTATTATTTTTGCTATTTGTCAATGACATTCCAGAAATATTTGTGGATTCAGATTGCCTTCTTTTTGCGGATGACCTTAAACTCTTTCGGAAGATTAGCTGTGAGTCGGATTGCTTCCTCCTCTTATTTGATCTGGGGAGACGGAATTATCTTCTCCTTAACATTTCTAAATGTCAAGTTTTATCGTGTTTCAGGAATTATAATCCAATTTTGTTTGATTACAACATCAAAAACATTTGTCTAGAGCGTGTGAGAACGAAGAAAGATTTAGGAATTATTTTAGATACGAACTTGTCATTCTTACCACACTATGACTATATGATTAACAAAGCTAATCAAATGCTCGGTTTTATCAAAAGAAATACTAGAGAATTCTCAGATCCGTACACCCTAAAATCACTTTATAATTCTCTAGTAAGGTCTGTTTTGGAATACTGCTGCATAATTTGGAATCCCTATTACAATAATTCCTTAGATAGAATAGAAAAAGTACAGAGGAATTTCACAAGATACGCTTTCTTTAAGTTGAATTGGAGGATTCCGAGGTCATCCTATAATAGTAGATGCTTATTATTTGGTATGCAATCTCTTAAAGATCGTAGGATATACTTTTCGGTGATGTTCATCAGAGACGTTATTACTTATCATATTAATTGTCCTCCGTTGTTTGCATTAGTTACAGGAGGAATTACACCATCAAGGAGTACACGTTGTCGATTTTTAATCTATGAACAGTTTCATCGGAGCAATTATGGCCGAAACGAGCCTACGAGCAACGGGATGCATCAGGGAAGCTAATTTTTTCTGTAATAGACTTGATTTTTTTTCGATTTGCTCGAGAGACATCTTTAAATCCCTCGCATTAAATATAATTTCAGCTTCTTTTACTAATAGCACTTAAATTTGTATTCATTTATTCAAATCTTTTAACTATGTACATATGTATGTTATTATATTGTATGATTGTACTTTTATTTGTATATATCCACCAACGTTTAAATATGTCAATTATCTTAGTCTAAGAGAATTTATATTCGAATTGATGAAATAAACTAAAACTAAAAACTATCCGCTGATCGTTTTTTGGAATATGAACAAATTCTCTTACCATAAGTGTTTCGATGAAATTCTCAGGTATAGCGACTTTGAAGCTGATAAAAGAGTAATTAGCAATGTCAGCATCTTTCTTTACCAACATAATGCACTTTATCAGATTAGGAGAAATATGCAAAGAGCTAGCAATAAATGATGAAAGAGAGTCTTTAGTTGTATTTGTTGCGAGGTGCGAGAGATAAAGCCATCTTGATTTCGGTAAAGTTACCCCAACAAGCTGTGAGGCTGTGGATGTGTTGTTTCCAATAATATGCTTTTTAACAAAACTGGTTTCACTAGGGTGGAGTTCAGGTGGGGGGATAGGAGCACTAACATTTTTCTCTTCTTCAGAAGAACTTGAAGAATTTGTTGCAGCATTTTTTACACGCAGAGTACATTGACCCAAAGGGACATTTATTTTAGAGTTTATATCAATAGAGTTAGTTTCAGATCCAGAGACGGTTTTTGAGTTTTTATCCGTATGTACATTATTTGAAATAAATAAATTGTGTATGCAATTCACTTGCTCTTTAAGCTCAACAATATCATTAGTGAGTTTATTTAGTTTGTGAAGAACATCTTCAAATTTTTGTTTTGACACTGTACATGAATTACACCGCCACATTATGTTTGCGTCTGCGATCAAAACTTTATAGCTCGCTTCAGATATAAAAGCACACTTTTTATGGAATTTATTTTTACAAAAGCATTCACACTTAATAAAGTTGTTATCCGAAATTTCAGATTTGCATGAACCACAAATATTAGATGACATTTTTCGAGTAAATAATGCAAAATCAAAAAAAAACGAGAGAGCTTTGATTAAACACGTCCGATTTCTATGACTGATTCTCGTATAAAATCAATGCCAGGCCACGGGCAAAAACTTCCAACGATAATGATTACAATTTTAATCTTGGTTGGATATAGTTCACATTAGATTTTTGTCAAAAAATCTATGTAAGATGAACTGAATTTAACAAAAATTGCGTATTGACAAGGTCCTCACAGTCAACTGATGAGTCCATGTGAGATCACCCGGACGAAACGCCAATTTTTGTGGACTAAAGGCCAAATCATAATCATTCAACAAGTCCATTAATAGTGCTAAGTCTTCTACTTGGCTGATTAATTTCAGTAGTACCTATATAGAATTTGTATTATAAAAACCTTCATATACACTAGTTCTATGTAGTTGCCCGTTTAGGAGGTTAATGAAAGATGTGTCAGAAACCTTACAATTTTACGACATCTGTCAATTTACAATGTCCTAAAACTATTTTAAATGTTGTAAACGTCATAAATCTAAGGACGTTGTTAGCTGTTAGGCTGGGGGCGCACATTCAATTTTTAGTTTCGCAACTGCTTGGTTCAAGCAACTAAAAAGTTTGTGTTTTGACACAAACTAAACGATTGCCTAAAATGAGTTCGCTATTTTGTGTAACATATAATTACATGCGCGCGGACATTCAACTAAATAGTTCATCTGTTTTCTATGAAAAATCAAACAGTTATGCAACTAAAAATTGAATGTGGGCGCCTAGCCTATGTAAGAACACCAAAGCAATGAACACAATCGATCATTTGTTTATAAGTCCTCGCATTTATTTTACAGAAGGCAGACTGCAATGATTTTTATTATCATTTTTTGGAAAACTGCAAGAGAAATAAATTAAATAACCTATATATATATAATGTCTGTGAATTTCATTATTTCATTTCACAAACTCACCTGTACACTGTGATGAGTTCGCCACTTCGTCTACCACAAATTTAGCACACTCGACATATTCACAAATTGTATTTGTTTATATATTATTATTATTTCATCTGTACATTTAAGTCTATTCACATTTACTTTAATTTGCATTTACGTCTTCACTCCTAAATACTTTTTTTTGGTTTCCGCTGTCAAAAATTACTTTGTTTAGATTAGATAGTCGCGCATTTGGAATAGAAACGAGCCCACCATATTATATATACTCAAAGGTTTTTTTAGTCCTGGAGTCGCCCAGAACTCGCCCTAAATTAGATTTAGGTATTTGATTAAGGTATTTTGCTGTGGCGAGTTTAGGTAACGACCAAACTGTCAAAAGTCACATGAGACTTCATTTCTTTTTCTTTTGTGGTCGTTTGCCGATTCGCACGTTGCATGTTATTGCTTGTGTTTGCAAATAAATGTTTGTTGTACTCATCAGATGAAATATTCAGCAAATTTAAAGTTTTACCAGAGCACAGAATTATTTTTTTCTTGCTATCAATTGTCAACAAGACAATAATTGACAGCCCTTTGGTGTTTTTTTTTGAAAATCAAAAACCCCAGTTTTTTTTTTGACAACTCTGAGGGTTGTTGTATCACGGTTCTGCTTTTTAGTTTGAACACATCCAGAAAAGAAAAACTTAACGAAGGACTCCATTTTGTCCAAAGTACTGAAACAAATGTCTTCTATTTGCTTCCACACTCTATTCTTGGTTACAAGTAGCCCAACAACAATGCCGTGTATTTTGCTTTATTTTGGTCATCGTTTGTTGTCCTCCCTTTTCTTGTTATTGTTTTGCTTATCAATCTTATTTGACGTCCTCTTTAAACCTTCGTTATAATTATGGTACGCCCGCTGTCGACTTCGAGTGTCGCTGTCAGTTAAATTTTTCTATTGCAGATATCACATCACAAGCAAAAGTTTTAAAAATCGAAGAACTTTGTTCAAGCTGAAGAAAAAATGAAGTAAACCTCATAACTTGTTGCAGTATTGATTGGTGCTAAGAAAAATCGAAGAACTAATTGTTATCGCGTGATGTATTTGCAATTTGCCCACAGTCACGTAAAGTCTACGATATGAAATAGTGAACTATTTTCTGTCGCACGTAATTAACGAGAACATGATCAAAAGTATCTGCAGATAAAATATAATATTAAATATTGAAGAGAACTTTGCTCGAGACGAAATAATCAAGTTGAAATGAATATACATTATTGCCTGGGAGGATGTTTGGCGGCACTGCTGGCTACAATCTATTGCTACCCATCGTTTTTTTACATATTCTTGTTTCTGCTGTATTCCATTATTCTTATCTTGGGAGGTAATTTCAAAGAATATTCTAATAACTGATAAGACCTCTGTTATAATTAATAAATAATCACTTCCTGCTTATTCTTCTCTCTGTAGCCATTGCTGGAACAATCTATATTCATTTTAATTTGACCTCAAAGACGCAGCCCAAGTTAATCCACCAACCTTATTCAATAGTCTACAATGCTACTAAGTAAGTCTGATTAAGATTAATCCGCAATTGAATATAAGATGTCTATTCCTTAGGTCTAGCATATTTGATTTGCCAAAACCAATACAGAATCCATCGAATTTGCCTTTGATTTTTGGAAAAACTGTTGACTTGCAGCTTCAGCAAATAATAGAGTATGTTTTGCGCGATTTCATGTCACCCTGGTTGGGGTAAGTATGACTGTTCTTGATAACAGTGTCCTTCAATTCCGATGCCTATATTTTGTTGGGTAAAATAATCATGTGAATTTTTTAATTTTAGACATGTGGCGACGAAACCCAAACTCATTAATGATGTATTACGCGAGGATTTGTGGAACGCTGTACAAAAAATTCGTGAGCGCGCCATCAAAGTCGATGCGGCCAAGGTCATTGCTGTTGACATGGTTAATCGTGTGACCGTTCATTTGGAGAAAATACGAATATCCGAAGCCAGAGCGTAAGAATTTTTGTTCTGTTTTATTTATTGAATTTATTTTTGGAAGTTTTTAAGTCCCTAGTAGAAATAGAGTATTTTTGAAAAACAAATATAATATCTTCACCTGATTGTAAGAAATAGGTAAATCGATTTACTATTTTTAAAATATCTGTACAAAAAAGTATTAATTATGAACAGTTGGCTGGACTTTTCGTCTAAAATAATTCTAAAATAAAACAATATAAGATATTTATAAGGAATAAAAAAACCTTTTACGTACGCTGTACCTAGTTTAGAATCAGGTTTTCATTTGTTCTTCCTATCTAATGTTATGAAGTCAATGGTGCCATAGAATCATAACTTGAAATATTTCACCTATGTGAATTTAACTGAAGTTCGTATTCTATGACATCAGAGGGTCCTTAACAAAATTAAAAAATCATAAATTTATAGATTTTCGTTTTTCTACATGAATGAATGAATTTTATATTGATAATTTAGTAGCTAGATCGTATCTCTTCTACTTCAACAAGTTTTCTTAATCTGCTTAATCGTATCTCTTCTACTTCAACAAGTTCCTTGAATTGAGACAAAGTAAAAAGTTTTGTTTGAGTTAAATTAGTTCTTGGGGCGTCGTTTAAGATAAGATAAAACAATACTTCTCTGACGAAATACAATAAAACAACTAGGAGGCATGGAAAAACAATCATTTTAGAGGTAAATCTCACTAAGTACACTTCTAAAGTAAATTATATTTAAGAATAATGGGGCGTGATCATGGTTATTTTTAAACTGTTGCTAAGAAAGCAGTATAATTAAGTCATTTGGAAAGGAACATTTTTTTTCGCATTGCTAAATTTTTTCACAGGAAGATTAAATCCGAGTTTTCGATTATAAACACTTTGTAGAATTTTCGCTATCTTTATAGGAGAAGTAAATCCGAGTTTTTGACTTTTTAACACCTCGCAGGTTTTCCACAATTTTTATTAGAAAAGAGTACTCCGTTTAAATCAAAGATTTTTGATATACAAGAAAATCGTAGGTACTCTCGTGACACCTGTCGTAGCATCACTTCGCATAAGGGTTAGTGGGTAGGACTTTCATACAGAAGGTGTGAATTCGAATCCTAGTCGTTACAGAAATGTTTTAAAACTGTGTACTGCCTCGTGCAAGGAAGTGACAAATCCTCCAAATATCTTTTGCCATGGAAGTGCTTTCCATCTTAATCGTTCAGAGTCGGCAGAAAATTGTAGGTCCCCTCCGTTCCTGCTAACACGCACACAAATGATTGAGAGTTATAAGTCATTAGGCTTAGGCTCTTTACGGCACATTGACATTGTTAGATTATTGCACCTAATATTTCAAAAGCATTTGATATTGTTTGGCATCAAGCTCTCTTATCGAAAATGCGTGAATTTGCTATTGATGAATCTCTTCTTCGTTGGATTTAAAACTATCTTTCAAACAGTTCAATACAAGTTGTCTTGGACAGTTTTAAGTCTGAAATTCATGAAATATATGCTGGTTTGCCAAAGGGCTTCGTTTTGTTTCAGACTCTCTTTCTCGAATTCATCAATGATCTTTTGTCTGAAACTTCTAATCCATTTATTTTTTTTGCTGACGACAGTGCTCACCGCTTTTCACATTCGTTTTCAGTACATGTCCTTGTTCTTGGGATGTGGATTAAGAAGGGCAGCGTAAGATAAGCTTATTAAATTCTTATCTCGATAGCATTGTTCATTGGGGAACTATAAACTGCCTAAAATTTAACTCAATGCTGTTTTCTATCGTTAAAGAGCAACCCAACCCCTATGCTGCTATCCATGAGCGGCACTTGCATTGAGGAAATCGAACAGCTCTCAATTCTCGGTATGTGAATCACAGAGCACCTTATTCAACGTCTCCAAAAGGCTTCTAATTGATTAGGTTTCCTTCGACGTTGCAAGACATGTTTCACCCTTTTTGGTCTAGCTATATCTTGTGAGACTTATATTCGTCCAAAGCTCTAGTAAAATTCCCATATTTGGGCAGGAGCTCCAATATTTCACTTGAGTCTCTTGGATATAGTCCATAAAAGAGCTTTAAAAATGATAGGTAATAGACCTATAAAGGAAACATTTGAATAAAATCTGAACTATGTAACGGAATTAAATGAAATTTTTGCACACTTCTTTGGACGGGGCTTACACACATTTCGACTCAAAGGAAGATGTTTTTTCTTTGGTTCAAGTCCTAATTGGATTATAAATGGATCGGATGATATCAGGATCATATGGAATATATTCTGATTCGTTGATAACCGGGAAAACTTACTTGAGTTGTGGGTTCTGAAGTACTTGTAGTTCTTATTCCTGCCTTCTTGGGCCTCTTCTGAAAGTGATCTTACTGGCAAGGATGCACTTTCTATTACTTCTGCTTGAATTCGTTTTTTTTCCTCTTCCTTGATAGTACAAGAAGTCGCATTAGTACTCCACGCTTTAAAGCTTAAGTTACATCCCAGGTGCAATATGTACACCATAAATCGAATCCGTGCATGCAGTGATGACATTCCTAGAATAAGAGCTTCTTCATTCAGGATCTTAGATTGCAACTTGGATAAGTCATTCATCTCTAAAGGTTTAGCCGCACAAATAATGTAATTGCTCGCAGAACCAGTATTTGTCACAGTTTGAGCTACTTTTCCATCTATCATAGTAAAATAAAGAAGGTGTTTAACTTTGACAACATACGTGCCAACAGTGATTCACCTCTCTTCCAGTTCTTGAATTTCATTTTCCACACGGTTTTTCCCATTTCGTATGGATTTTGCAATATTTCAATATCAGGGATCCGTCAAACGATTAATTTTATTTTATATTTTAATGAAAGATATATGTTTTTGGCAAAAATAAAATCTTGGTTGCATTCTTTCAAACCATTGTTAGTCATGAAATTGCAACTCTTGCAACATGACCAAAGTCAAAACCGTGTTTTTTAAATCGGATTCATTGAAACAAATTTGTACACTGCGTTCAAGATCGGATCAGGACGGATACAATTCTTTCGAAAATAGTTAGTTGAATATTGTAGCTTTCTAGAAATTGTAGGCACTAGACGTAGCTTAATGTAGCTAAAACTGTAGCTCTAGGGAAAGAACATTAAAATATTAATTTAAGTTACTCTGTCCTAACCCAACTAAAAGACGAAACAAAATTTTTCGTATTTGTTTTTTATTTTGAAATCTCAATAGCATATTATTTAGTAAAGACATTTTTTTTCAAACAGTTATTAAATTGCTACTCTTCAGAAAAAAAAAGTTAATACAATAAATTACATAAATTTCAAAACTTTAAGATAAGGTAACTTTAGAGCGCTGTATCTCGCATATTCCCTGAAAAATTTCCCAAATTTTTGGAAAACATAGAACAGTTTATTTCCGCAAAAGTACCACTTTGCCTCTTTTCGCCGCATTGTGGGGCACCTTGTATGGGAGAGCGGAAAAAGAGCAATGAACCGATTTTGCTGAAATTTTCAGGCATGATAATCAATCAATAGAAAGAGAAATATACACCTTTTATTTCCGCACACTGCCACGCCTACTTTAAAAAATACCTTTGTTGTTATTTGAGTAAGCACTAAATACAATCGTCAACAAAATGAAGTTTATTTTTTGTTGCCGCTCAACGCGAATCCGAACTCAGATTTACTCAATTTCAATTATTTTTGAGATATTCCGTTTAAAAATCTGAAAAAAACGAGTGTTTATGCATTTTGAGTTCCCGTAAAATTGCGACGTATTTTTTTTACGAAATTTATGACGGTACAATTCTTTTGCTTCAAAATGCATTTTTAATCTCCGAGAAACCCTCAATTAATTGTTAGACTTCATCTAAAACTACATAAATATAAAAAATCGATTAAAAGCCAAAAGGTTTTTATTGCCGGAAAAGAAATATACTTTCCCAGAGGTTTTTGAAGAGCTGAATTTTTTCTAATCAGCTTGAGAATTTTCTGAGAAGACAGTTAGTTTCAATGGTAAACCATTAAAAAAAACCGTTTCAAAATCCCTTGCAATTAATCTTTTTGCCTCTAAATTAAAAAAATTTGGTGTAAAAGTAACAAATATTAAAATACATTTTTGTTAATATCCTTGTAATTTTATAGTTATTGTTGGCTTCTGTTATTTTTAAGAAGAGTTTTGCCTCCTCAATGATCGAACAGTTTTTCGATTTCGGTTCCGGTCTTAAATGAGATATAAAGGGGTGTGATGATACTCAAAACAGATAGAAAAGATCGTTCGTTCATGAAGATTTTAATTTATATTACGGCTCTCTTGAGCTTCTTCGGATAAAGAGCCAATTGGTAAAGCACCATGCATAATAATTTTGTGTATGCTTGCGGTTAAGTAGTACCAAGTGAACCCATAGGCATGAAATTTTTTCGAATTGATACAAAATTAAAACATATAACCTCTAAAATAGTCGCTAATATTTGTATTAGGGTTACACCCCAATTTTTCTCGAAACTGATCTTGAATATTGGTTTTAGTTTCCTTTTTAGTTGCGATATAGGTACTATAGGGCAAGTTCTGCATTTGGAAAAAAAATCGAACTCGAGATTTTGATCAAAGTTGACATTACGATGATAGCGAAGACGAATAAAGTCGGTCCGGCAATTCCGTCTGTCTGTCTGTCTGTCTTTCTGTCTGTCTGTATGTCTGTACCTCGATCTAGAGCCTAAGCCACTGGACCTATTTTCTTCAAACTCGGTAGTTATGGGTCTTCGGTGATTCCCTAGAGGGGAAATTGAAATTTTTTTTTTAGCTCTAAAACTAACGGTACCCCCCATACACCCATAATGAAAAATCTTATTTATCTCGAAAACGGCTCTAACGATTTTGATAAAAAAAATTAGGTGTGATATTATGGACATGGACTACGTTTTGGTAAAAAAAAAATTGGGGCAAAATGTTATTAACGGTACCTGTCATAGAACCGTTTTTTTGATTTTCGATTTTCTCATTAACGGCTCTAACAATTTTAACCAAAAATTTTCAGCAGGAGCCCCCCTAAGTTTAAAATAATATTTTATATAAAAATATTCGAAAAATTATTTGTTGGGTTTTTTTGAAAAAAATTTTTTTTTGAAAAATCAATATCTTCAAATTCTATGAACGATTATTTTTTGAAATTATTTCCAAAAATCAGTATTATTAAATACCTAAAATTCGCATCCCACATTTTTTTCTTGAAAAATTTTAAAGAATTTTCTTATATAAAAAATTTATTTATTTAATAATAAAACGATTTTTTAAAGTTTGTTTGCATAAATTCATACTTTTCTAGAAATCAGACGGCAATTTCATTTTAAATTCATGTTTTATATTTATAAAATGTATTTTAAATTCCAAAGTACTTTTACATAAGAGCAAGTTCGTGCGATCCAGTCGTGCATTTTATTTATTTCTGCAGTCAATAGGGACGTTCTACACTGAAAAATTATTGCACTTTAAATAAAGATGGCTGCATCATGGTGAAATGACAGTTAAATATGAAATAATATATTTTATATTTACTATAAATACATGTCAGGGTCACAGCCTACGCATAGCGACAGCAAGCCTCTTTAATTAAATAAATTATTAATAAAAACGATACTAAAATAAAACTTCTTGTTTCATTGCGGTACGAAGTCAATTCTCCGTCGTCTGCTCTTTCCTTTGTCTTAAAGGAAGTCCGCCAGAAGCGTAATACTTACACGCTACTACATACTACTACTAAAAATAATCTTCAAAAAAATTCTTATTTAATTTTTCCTGAGCAATTAATGTATTGATATTACTTATATCTTAATCGCAGTAAAAAAGGGATCATTTAAAGAAGTTCAGATTTGAGTGTATACGGATTCTGTAAAAATTCCCATATTTGTATGTATTTGTACTATTTTGCAACTTCGGCCGATAAAATCCAGGTTTACATATTTACTCTGGCGACGCCGCCGCAATGTTTCTTGTATTTCATTATACTATCGTTATTTTTTTAAACAGTGTTCTAGTGAAATAACCAGTTGCATTGCTCCCTTAAACAACTTAAGGGAGCAATTCCGACAGGGTAACTTAAATTCAAAAAAAAAAAAGTAAAAGACAGACCACAACTTGTGTACCAGCAATGTTGTATTTGATGATTGAACGTTAATTCCGAAACCCGAAGCACTTATTCTCTTAAATGTCGTCTTATAAAATAAAAAAATATACTTTATTTTATTACTATCATTGTGATGCTTATTGAATGTTAAACCAAAAACGATTCTCTCCATAAATACACTTTAGTCATATTTTCATATTGTATTTCAGCATTGAAACTTCATCGACTCCAGTTTTTTCAACAAACTCATATCTTCAAGATGTTGATCACGAAATGCAATTTTTACGAAAATTGAGCGAAATCATGGTTATACTGCTCCTCCCACGAGGATATTCGCTCCCTCCGTTAAAAATTCTAATTACAGAAATTTTATCTTTCAAAAGTAAAATTTTAATATAATTTTACACCGAATTTAAGCTAATAATTCTGTTCGTAGTATTTTTTCCAATGATCAACATGCTTACTTCCCCTGATTACATTAATCAGAAAGTTGTTCAGAATATTGAATCAAGATTGGCGGCAGCAGCAATAAATAAACGCAGCTACGAGTATGCAGCAAGTTTCGAAGATTTCGTTAAAATTATAAACAACTCCGGAAATATTGAAGAGCTTTCACTAATACGAACCAGTATTGTAAACGATTTAATGCATGCAACAACAATGCAAAATTTGCAGCGAGCTAAAGGTAAAATTATTTGACATGAAAATTATTGTGACAAAAAACTGATCTAAAATATTTTACAGGGCTAGATCCTGATTCAGACGAAAAATGCTTGTCACGTGCAGAACTGACTACTGCCGTTAGATTAAAACGATATGTTCAACAATTATCTTTTGCGAAAGCACAATGTGAGAAAAATCTTTTGAAATTCGGATGGAAAGGAAATTACAGTAATGATATGGTAATATATTTTCTTAAAATACATTTTGTATAAGTTTTAAACCTTCATGAAATGCAAATATTCATTTTGCAGAATTTATCACTCACCGATATATTGAACACAAGCGTTGGCCGACGTTATTTGACAATATTTTTAGAACCTCTCAAAGCGAGTTCGTTGGTAGGATTTTATTTAGCAGTAGAAGATATGAAACACGCACCCAAATCGCAATGGCACCACATGGGAACTGAAATTTTCTACACACACATTCGGGTGCCGAAACCCGAAATAAAAATAGAAAAATCAGACCGCAAGTTGATTGAGACTTTTTTGCTTGGTGATGCTGGTCCCGATATATTTTATCAAATCCAATCGAATGTAGTTAAGACTTTGGAAGACAAATACTTCCCACCTTTTTTACTTAGCGAACAATATTTGCAACTTAAAGACGCCCTTAATTCTGAAGACTTTAAGGACCCCACCCTAAATTCTCTCTCCGATGGCCAAGAAGAACAAAATACCTCCTCGGAAACAGAAAACCAGATGGATGTAGCAACACATACCACCTATGCTAGAAAAAAACTAGAACAAATACAAGAACGTTTAGATAAAAAGAGCTTGGCATTGGATGCTTTAAAATATTCCGTTAAACCCGAATCGAAGGTGTTTATAATATTGGAGAAAGAAATGGAGTGGTTAAGAAATGAAAAACGTCAAACCGAAGCTCATTTAAGACGAACAGATGCTTGGTCTGATCATATAGGAAAATGGAAGGCAACAATTCAAAGTCTTGAAGTATTCTTTCACCAACTAATAAAAAATTTATTTTTAATTTATTTTTTTTTCTAATTTGTATAGGTGTCTGATGAAAAAGAATCTCTGCAATTTATGGTTTTGGTCCATGTTGATGAGGATATTAATAACCCAATAAATTATTGCAAGGAACAAAAACCCAGTAACATCTCCAGTGGATGGGTGGTGCTACGTTCTATTACACAGTTTCACGTAAATATTAACAAATTCAAACTAAATACTACAGCAAAATAAAATATATGTACATTACAGGAACTTCATAGAAAATTACGACCAATGTGCAATGAACTTAAATCGATGGACCTGCCGACGAATTTTAAGCTTTTCTTTTTAAAAAATGACAAAAACTCTATGGAAAAAATTAGAGCACAAGTTCAGAAATACTTAAATGTAAGTTCAAAGTCGTTGTTATTATTAATTTGTATTTTCTTCGATTTTTACATTATATATACACAATTAATTAAGCATGACATTGCCGTCTGCCACGTTCATTTCATTAAGAAGATGAATTATTTCTTCCTCTGTTTGAAAATCACGACTCAATAGTATCTTCTTGTTACCCTCAGAACCAGGCACCTTCCAACAAAATGAAAAAAAAAAAAACTCCTCTCGCTTTGCGACATTACACATTTGACATATTATTGGAAGTTCTTCACGATGATTCGAAACATGCTTGGGATTTGTGCGATGGTAAAATCATCTCGAAGATAGTTCTTTTGGTTGAGATGATGATTTATCGTACTATAAACCACCCGATGTAAGGAACTTGAGGCCTCTTCCCTGTACATATCTATGTTTTTCATCCACACGACTGGTTAACTCGTACAGCGTTGACTTCCATGCAGTCCGTTCGCCAATTTCTAGTTCAACACCATTTTAATGTGCCAGTTTCACCCAGTCTTTTAACCATCCTGTTTTGTTTTGTATCGCATAAAAAGCTGTTTTTTTCGGAAGCCGATCCTTGGAAATATTGCGTACTTTTAGTATGTAGTCGACTTGTCATTTCACAGTATGGAGGAATAATGGTGATACTCCTGTTTCCTGCATTATCATATTATTCGGGGTACTTGAAGGAAGGTGAAAAATTCGTTTCATGTGAAACCTGAGCAGTTTTTAGTTTTTCCCCGGAATCATATTTTTTTCCTCCCCACACTTGGCTTGCTTAAAAAAGCATGAATTCAGATACTGCTTTAAAAACTTTATATTTTCTGCTACGTGCAATGTCGTATTAATGGCAGTTTTAGCCTTTAACAGCTTTTCGTTGCGATGCTTATACGTGTTTAAACTTTTTGTGAAAGGGAGTACTAGGTGTGTATACTCTTTAACAACCTCTTTTCGTTCGTTGTTATAACACCACTGCTCATTTGCGCTTGATCTCCCTGCACCTTATCTGAATACCAGCACCTTGGCTTTGCTCAAATTTATAACCAGGTTCAAAAAGCCATGCTTTTATAACAATTTCCTCATAATCTGATGAATAGTGCAAATAAACCTGGGCTTAACGCACAACCCTGACAGACTCCTGCCTTCGTCTGGAACCACTCAGATACATTTTTGCCATTCCAAACTGCTGCCCTGGTGTCTAGATTTTTTGGTTTTAGACATTTAGTTTTGGACCTAAATTTAAAAAAAGTGTATTTTGTTTAACCCTGGTACCCAGTAGGGATTTTAAAGTTATATTTCCATCCAGAAAGGACTGGGAGGATACCTTATATCGATGGAAGATAAGAGTCTTCGACCTAACCCATGTTTACAGATGCCTCAAAAATGGAATGTAGTGTCGGTTCAGAAATTTTCTCTGAAACATTGAATGTCTCTAGGTTTTCGGCTACCAAAATACTCAAATTAGATCCAAATCAGAAACGCCATACAGTAATTTAACCAGATTGTCTGGCGGCTGTTAAAGACATTGATTCGGCTTGTTCAACCGGTCCAGCAAAGCCGGGATGAACTTGCCAGTCTAAACATTAACGGTCAATTTTACCTGGGTTCCGAGTCACAGAAGAATTGAAGGAAATAAACGGGCTGACGAGCTGGCCAGGCAAGGATCATGCTTTCATGCTCATTTAGGAATGCCATATAACACTCAGTGTCGTAATTGTGGGGTTCAGCATGAATAGGAAAGATTCATTCATTTTCTGTGCAAATGTCTTACTATGGCCAAAATGGGACCCAATCGTTCGGAAAGTTATTCTTTGACAACCTTAATGAACTAACTGAACTGAAAATTGAAAATTTGATCTCTTTTCTCTACGCGGCGCAGTGGCTCAGGGATGAACTTCGACGATGTTCAACGATCCTAAGCCGCGAGCTAGCAAACTTCAGGTCGAGGGCAGCTCATAAATCCCACATTGTATCCCATTTAATTCACATGTCAAACGAGCTTATGGTATCAAAACGGCGTATTTCATTCATAATTGGGTCACTGAACAAAATTGCTTGTGGCCGCCGTTTCTACCTACCTACATTTATGTTCATCCCTCTGTTACAAGCATATAAATAAAATTTTAATTATTACAACTTAATGATTTCGTCAAATTGGTTTCTATGTTATCAGCATTTTCCCAAATTTATGTAAAGAATTAAGAATTTTAAACAGCTTCTTTGCAGAACTCATTCTGAACATTCTAAATAATTAACATACATTAGGTATATAAGGCTTTCTACAAGTACTTACAAACATACCATCTCGTAATTTATTGTTCCCTTCATATATGTATAGCCGCTTGTGTAAACCATTTATCTACTGCTTCTCTTAATGATCTAATAAAAAAAAATCATTTTAATTTCATTAGTTTATACTAGAAGACGACCATTTATGCGGAAGTGAAGCGATTTACACATTCCTTAGTCCCAGTTCGGACCACTTAAAACAAACAACTCCATCTCCGAGAAAAACTAAATTCTCTCTATCAACGCTATTCAAAAGTGATAGTGCCAAAGCTGAAAATAAACCAACAGATCCATTCTGGGGTCTCACTCATCACCGTGAAGACGATGATATATCTATGTACTTAGAAGGATCTGAATCAGATTCCAAACTTCAGCTGGACTTGGATAGTAAGGATTCGATAGCAGAGCCCTTGTATGCATTGATGGGTGAAATATTCGACATGGGTGGAGTATTCAAATGGTTGCGAAAAAGTATTATATCTTTTGTCCAGATATCTTATGGTAGAACCATCAATAGGTAATAATTGATTTTTATAACTTATCTTATAAACATGAATAAAACTGTTTGTTGTAGACAAATTCGAGAATCTGTAGCATACCTCTTTGAAGAATCAATGCTACATCACTATTTCTCAGCAATATTGAAATCATTTTGGCCAGGAGGTGTTCTTGCCTCCTCGTATCCCCTTCGATCCGAAGACACCATGGAAATGACAAGAAACGCTGCCAAAGCTCTTCTCATGGATAACATTCCCGAAGTATTAAGTAATCTCGTTGGTGCTCAGGCTGCTAAGCATGGGGTCTTAAAGGTATTCGATGCTCTTCAAAATCCAATATACAATAAACAACTGTTTTATGTAAGTAAATTTACAGAAAATAAAACGTTTTAATCTTATTTTTGTTTGTTAATTTTTAGGAATTAGTTGAGATTTTGATGATTGAACTCTTTCCCGAAATAAGACAACTTAAAATAACAGTTTCTGCAAAAGCAGCAAATAATATTAAATGAACTTGTGATTGTGTTATTATATTATATTTTATGTGTATTTTTACAATAACCTAATTAACCCCTCTCTATACATATTCATATGTTCTCAGTACAAATTAAGTTTGATAATTTTACTCGTGGTATTTTAGCGTGGGAAAATAATACTGACAATTAACCAAAGGTCACAACTTAGAATTAAGATTTTAACTTTAAGTTTCAAATGTTATTAGTATATTTAACAAAAAACTGAATCCATTCTCAAATTTGTACTCAATTCTATTGATTACGATTGTGCTCATAATTTATGCTTTATTTTATGTTTGTTAAATGGAAAACAATATTTTTCATAATCGATGTTAATGCTGCAGTATTAACGTGTGTCTTTTGTTTGTATTGTGTAATAACACATGTAGAAAATTTTTGGTTGAGTGTGTATAGTTATCAAAAAATGGTGTATCTATAAACATAGCAAATGATAAGTAAATTAACCACCCCAAAGCAAATATTTATGTAGTCAAATTACGCCTATACATACATTATACAGTAAAATATAAAATGATTTTGTGTAGAAATTATCTTTTCATTTCAATTTCAACGGATTTTTTCTTAGAAAAATTTAGCTATTGAAAACTTGAACTTTATTTTTTTTTAAATTTTGTTCTATGCTTAAATTGTTTGACCAAACTACGAGCATTTAGGAAGTTGGTGACGTTTTATGAGGCGGAGGCATATTGAGCCATGTAAAGCAATCCATTCGTGGAGTGCGGCTAAAGAAAGAATATCTGAACTTAACAGTACGTCCGAAGTTGGGCTTAAAGGTAAACTGATGGGCATTTCCTATAGGGCGCGTATTTCTCGAGTTTAACTGGAGGTGTTTATAAAAACGGCAATATAATGAAAGACATGGAACATTGCGACGGTGCTCGAGAGATGCAAATGTTTCCGTTATATCACTTATCATTTTAAAAGATCTTTTTGAGATTCTATCCAAGAGACTCAAATGGGTTATTGGAGCACCAGCCCAAATATGAGATTTGTACTCCAGCGTTGGACGAATAAAGGCAAAATCAGAAGGGATGATGTCAATTAACAGCGATTTTGTGACGTCGAATATATGCTCATTCAACAGAAGGTGCTATGTGATGCATACACCGAGAACTGGAAAGTTATTTCACTTCTGAATGAATTGTATTAACTTTAGAATAAAATAAAAATAAAAAATGGACTCTATGATGTTGCTTGTAACGGGTGATTTTTTAAGAGCTTGAGAACTTTTTAAAAAAAAAAAACGCATAAAATTTGCAAAATCTCATCGATTCTTTATTTGAAACGTTAGATTGGTCCATGACATTTACTTTTTGAAGATAATTTCATTTAAATGTTGACCGCGGCTGCGTCTTAGGTGGTCCATTCGGAAAGTCCAATTTTGGGTAACTTTTTCGAGCATTTCGGCCGGAATAGCCCGAATTTCTTCGGAAATGTTGTCTTCCAAAGCTGGAATAGTTGCTGGCTTATTTGTGTAGACTTTAGACTTGACGTGGCCAACTTACCGGTCCATTCCTTGAGATGAATTGTTCTCCGAAGTTTTCCCTCAAAATGGCCATAGAATCGCGAGCTGTGTGGCATGTAGCGCCATCTTGTTGAAACCACATGTCAACCAAGTTCAGTTCTTCCATTTTTGGCAACAAAAAGTTTGTTAGCATTGAACGATAGCGATCGCCATTCACCGTAACGTTGCGTCCAACAGCATCTTTGAAAAAATACGGTCCAATGATTCCACCAGCGTACAAACCACACCAAACAGTGCATTTTTCGGGATGCATGGGCAGTTCTTGAACGGCTTCTGGTTGCTCTTCACTCCAAATGCGGCAATTTTGCTTATTTACGTAGCCATTCAACCAGAAATGAGCCACATCGCTGAACAAAATTTGTCGATAAAAAAGCGGATTTTCTGCCAACTTTTCTAGGGCCCATTCACTGAAAATTCGACGTTGTGGCAGATCGTTCGGCTTCAGTTCTTGCACGTAAGTCTATTCATGATGAAATGTCAAAGCATACTGAGCATCTTTCTCTTTGACACCATGTCTGAAATCCCGCGTGATCTGTCAAATACTAATGCATGAAAATCCTAACCTCAAAAAAATCACCCATTATATGCCGAACGTGTGGAAATAGTAGAATCCTCGAATTTCCAGAAAATTATTAAGAAGTGCTTTTTCACCTCTTGATTTTCCTTGGTTTGAGTGATTGTTTTTGTGTTAGGCGTTGATGATTTGTTAAACTTGCTTTATTTTATAAAACAATAGGTTCAGTTAGCTGTTTCGCTTCTCAAAAGAAACTTTCGTATTTTTATTTTTATTTTTGTATTCTAAATAAAAGATACAATTTATTTCAAACCAAACAAAAACCTATAGGAAACTGATGCGGTAAAAATGAAGATTTTATTTCACTTTGGATTTCGAAAATAGGGCAAATTTAAAAGGAAAGAGGCGAAACAATAATACCAAATTTTATAAACATTTTAAATAACAAATAACTTTTAATTATTTGAAAATAAATGCAATACTGTGCCACAGTTAAAAGGGTGCGTGTAGCGTTCAATAATAATAAAATGCGTGTTATTGTTGAAACAAGTTGCTTTCCCATCATTCGTGCTTGCGATATAAATACATAATGTACATAGGACTATCAGGAAAATTATGTATTTCTCAAAAAATCATCAAAGTTGGCATTACGATGATATACAAGATGAAAAAAGTGGGTCTTGCCATGCCTGACTGTGTTACATTCTTCTCGGCCCATTTTTTAATGGCATATAACTTTTAAGGAAAGTCTTATTTTTTTCAACAACTGTAACACAGATTCAAAAAATCGCAAAATTCGACACCACGTTTGCTTACATTGGAGGATGGGTAAATAATGAAATTTATTTACTTAATTATTTATTACAAGCTGATTAACTGCGCGCATCTATTCGTATAGCGCTGCACTCGGAACACATGTGCATACACTCCCATATTTTTTAAAACTTAATACAAAATTTGTATCTTTTTTTTTTTTTTTTATAATCTACCCGCGCTCAAGGGATTATGATTACCCTTTTTTAAATGTTTCAACACAGCGCGGGCGTGAAGTTACGGAAGAGAAAGAAGGATAGGAAAGATGTGTGGCACGATGTTCTGAGACTGAAGGTTGTTGTCTCAGATATTTTATCTCCAGGGATGGCGGCTGAGCTAAAGCGGAGAATGCCGTGTCTTATTTCTATGTCGCTTATAATTCAAATTATTTTATTCGTGTTCATCCTTGTTGGGCATACTAGTTTTAACTCAATTACATGTTGTTAGTGTTATGCCTGAACAACATGTAATGAGTAAACCAGCAACCCATTGATGACAATTTTAGAAGGTTTTTAATAGAATTTAAACGACATAGACGACGGCAGGGATCGAACCTGTGATCATGAGGTTCACAGGCGAGCACTCATCCATCGCGCCACGGCCAACCCCCAAAAAAAATTAAAAATAACACAGTTATACAGTTAACCAATTTAAAGCTTTCTGATATACTATATTTTTTGTCTTTTTGGAGAACGCCTAAAATCGAATGGCCAATCCGTTTGAATCATCGTATACGTAGGATCAAGACATCCTATTCTTTGTATTTTCCCTTGATCATTAGCTTTTTTGCAGCCAGTCTCGTTCCATTGCACAGTTGAGTATGATTAATGTTACGCAGCATGGTAGGTTAGGTTAGGTTGGAGTGGCTGTCTAGCTGTTGTTGACTCACTTAGACCTCAAGGGTCCGTTGTGATACCACTAAAGAGGTTACTCATGGGAGAGTAATGAATTTAAACAAACCATTTCGTGCTTTTAATAAAGTTAGAGAGACATTTTGTGTCGATTGTTGCCAGTTCACTGGTATTATCGAAGAAGGGATTACCGAGATAATTATTCCTTCTATTGGAGAGTGCTGGACATGTACATAGAAGGTGTTGGACTGTTTCCTCTTCCTCCTCGTCCATGCAGCTTCTACAGAAGTCATTTGTGTAGACTCCTAGCCTCAAAGCATGTCTACCTATGAGGCAGTGTCCTGTTATAACTCCTATTGTAGAGCTTATATTTTGTCTGCTCAGGGAGATCAAACCTTTTGACCGTTTTAGGTCTATGCTTGGCCATATTTGTTTAGTTGCCAGGCAGGTGGTACCCTGTGACCATCTAGCATTTGTTGATTCTAGAGCATATTGTTTGAGAAGATGTTTGCATGTAGCAAGTGGTGTTCCTATGTTATGTTTTTGTCTAACAGTAGGCAGAAGTGTTCCGTTTTTGGCGAGCTCATCGGCCTTGCAATTTCCCGGAATGTCTCTGTGGCCCGGCACCCAAATAAGGTGAATATTAAACTGTTCTGTCATCTCATTCAGAGATGATCGACAATCGTGGACCAATTGAGAGTTAGTGGAGACAGACGCGAGAGATTTGAGGGCGGCTTGGCTGTCCGAGAAGATCCGTATATCCTTGCAAGATATAACGTTTTCTTTGAGCCAGGATAGTGCCTCTTTAATCGCCATTACTTCTGCCTGGAATACACTACATTGATTGGGAAGTCTGTATGAAAGACTGAGATTTAGTTGTTTTGAATAGATGCCACTTCCAACGCCGTAATCGGTCTTAGAACCGTCTGTATAGAAGTGTACAGCATTGTCTTCCAGGGGTCTCTCTTCTTCCCAAGACGATCTTGAAGGGATGGAAACCAGGAAGTTGTTATCGAATACCATTTTTGGGGTGGTATAGTCTAAGCGATCTGGGATAGATCTGAAGTTGTCTAAGATGGTTGTATGACCAGTATTGTTACTGATCCATTGAGAGGTGGCTCTAAGTCTCACGCATGAGTTGGCTGCCACCATTTTGGAGAAGATGTCAAGAGGTGTTAGGTTTAAAAGCACTTCCAGGGCTGCAGTTGGTGTCGAGCGAAGTGCTCCTGTGATGCACATACCTGCTGACCGCTGGACTTTGATGAGTTTATTTAGATTTACCATCTTGTCCAGTGCGGTCCACCATACGACAACTCCATAAATGAGTATCGGTCTAATAACCGAGGTGTATAGCCAATGGGTTATTTTTGGGGAGAAGCCCCATTTCGATCCTATTGCCTTTTTACAAGTGAAAAGCGCTACGGTAGCCTTTTTTACTCTTTCATCAATATTTGCCTTCCAATTTAGTTTTTTGTCTAAAATGAGGCCTAAATATTTGGCTTGGTCGGAAAAGCTTAATGGTATTCCTTTAATTTTGGGTGGGTTAATCTGAGGAATTTTGTACCTTCTCGTAAAGAGTACTAATTCTGTTTTATGTGGATTGACGTCCAAGCCACACTGCTTAGCCCACTTTGTTAGCCTGTTTAAGGCATTTTGTAGGAGTTCTGAGAGAACTTGGGGATGTTTCCCAGATACAGATATTGCAACATCGTCAGCATAGGCAATCACCTTGAAACCCTCTGCTTCCATTGATGTTAGCAGTTCGTTTACTACCATGTTCCATAAGAGAGGCGAAAGGACCCCACCTTGGGGGGTACCTCGATTCACCGATCTGGTGGTAGTAAAACTTCTCATGCTGGAAGTTATTGTCCTGCTTTTGAGCATGAGACTTACAAGATCAATGAGTGGTTTCTCTAATTCCAGCTTGTTCATTGCTGTTGTGATCGCCTGGTAGCTGACGTTGTTGAAAGCTCCTTCGATATCTAGGAAAGCTACTAGATTGTATTCTTTGTATTTGAGGGAATATTCAATACCGCGTACCAGCGAATGAAGTGCTGTTTCTACTGATTTTCCCTTAGAGTACGCATGTTGAGCTGTGGAAATGAGACATGGTTTTAAGTTATGTCTGATGTGAATTTCAATCAATCTTTCCAAGGTTTTAAGAAGGATGGATGATAGGCTGATTGGTCGTAGATCTTTAGGGCTAACGTGAGAGGGTTTCCCTGCTTTAGGAATGAAGACTACTTTTGCCATTCTCCAGGCTTTAGGAATGTATCTCAACCTTACGCAGCTCGTCAGAATGATTTCCAATGGTGGAATGATCATGTCAGAGCATTTTTGTAATTCGGCCGGAATGATTCCGTCTGGTCCTGGAGATTTATATGGATCAAAGCTGTCTACAGCCCATTGCAGTTTTTCCCGCGTTATTAGATCAACTGTGTCGCTTGTAGCGGTTTGAGACTCTGATGTTGAGTCGTAAAGTATGTTAGAGCTACCTGGAAAGTGGGTGTCTAATAACAGATTAAGAGATTCTTCATCTGTGGTAGTCCATGTGCCCGCTTCTGTCTTTAAAGCACTGGGTATAGTTGGACTTTTTGAGAGAATTTTCCTGAGTCTTGAGGCTTCTGAAGTATTGTCTATGTTTCCACAGAAGTTTCTCCAAGAAGACCTCTTGCTCTTCCTTAATTCTTTCTTATATTGCCTTAGAGCTTGTTTATATAAGTCCCAATCAGAGGGGGATCTAGTGTATTTAGATCTATTGAAGAGTTTGCGACAGCTCTTCCTGAATGGTTCTAGATCTTTGTGCCACCAATGAGGTTTCTTTTTACCCTTTATAATGGTAATAGGGCATGAAGTCCTCATTGATTCGTTAAGGGCTTCGGTGAGATGATTTACCGAGAGGTCTAGTTCATCTTTGGTGGAGGAGCTTTTAAGAAGGTTGTGGTCAAGCAGTTGTGCGAGTACCTCCCTATATCGTTCCCAGTTAGTGTTACGGTGATTGCGAAATCCCGTAGATATATTTGCCACATCACTGAGATCAAACTGAATGTATCTGTGATCAGAGTAGGAATTCTCTTTTGAGACATACCAGTTTGAAATCAGGTTATGGATCGAGTCAGAGGTAAGTGTAATATCAAGTACCTCTTTCCTGTTCTTGGTTACAAATGTAGGTTCATTACCAATATTATTAATGAGTAGATTAGTGCTTAGTATGTAATCAAATAAGGACTCACCTCTCTCATTTATGTCAGAGCTACCCCATACCGTGTGATGGGCGTTAGCGTCCATACCGATTAGGAGACCCACCTTCTTCGATTGCGCGTCCGCAATTGCCTTCCTTAAGGTGTTTCCTGGAACTGGGCTGTCGTGGCCAAGGTAGGAGGATATGAGCCAGTAGGTGGCTTTATCCGTTGTTAGGACAGCGGTGGTAGTGTCCTTGTCGCTGTAATTGGGGAGTAAAAATACATTTAAGTCTTTTTTTACTAATATGCATGACCTTGGTTCACCTTTCTCCGATGCATATAATAGAGTATAACCAGGAGTCCTGAGGCCCCTGATGATGGAGTTAGAGACCCACGGCTCCTGTATCAAGACGATGTCCTCTTTGTTGCTATGCAGTCGGAGTACCAGGTTATTCGTGGCCATGATGGCGTGATGGAGATTAATCTGAACTAATCGCAGCATTGCTACTTTTAGCCAGATCAACCTCCACCACTGTTTTGTCGGCGTTTTCATCGTCTGAGGAGGAATGAAGTAGGATTTCCTCACTCAGAGTGTTGCCTAAGGTCGAGTCTTCAGTATCCATGTCGGAATTGCTGTCGACTATGGAATTAGCCTCCGCGTCGGATGGCTTGTTCGGGGCTTTGGAGATCGGTGGTTCCTCGTGTGGTGTTGCATCGACCTCCATTATTTGGGGTTGTGAAGCGTTTCCTTCCGCTGAAGGGGCTTCTGTGGGGGGCGCGTTAAGCGAATCTTCATCTTTTTTATAGATGCGAACTGTGACTTCGTCGAAACCATACCTAATCACGCCTTCGGTCGCGGCCAGTGGAGCTAGCGATTCCCTATTGATCACCAAGAGAGCTGATCTATAGCGACCCACTGTCTCCTTCTCAACCTTTGGGACTTTCCAGTCGTGAGTAGGCAGGCTTGGATTGCTGGTTTTGATTAATTTCAAAATCATATCCGGGCAGTTATGTAGAGCCGGGACCATTATACGTGCTCTTGGTCGGCAAGGGATATTCTCCCTTGTAACAACTTCGAGCTTGGCACCCGGCCAGACTTCTGGCAAGCCATTGACAGCAGCCCTGTACAGATCGAAAGATCTCTGATCACCACAGGCGATGAGTTTGATACGATTTTGGTACCATCCTGCATCGACTGTGTCTGGGAGAGGCCCCGGATTCTCCTCGATGACAGATAGAAATCTGAAACCAAGGTGAGCCTTGACGTCTGCCCATTGATCATGAGAGATGTTACCATCCACATGACTCCTGTCAATGACTGCGACTATAATCTTGTCTTTGAGCGCGTCTCTAAAAGAAAGATCTTTATTGAAGGCTATTGTGCTGCTGGAATGCACTTTCTGCCTTTTCGCTTCGGGCTTGTCGCCCTCCAGAGACCTATTGCGCTTTGACGTTGAGTCGCTGCAGGTCGATTTGTTGTTACTGCTAAGGAAGCCACTAGCCCACTCGAGTTTTCGCGTTTGCTCCGGGGTTCTCTCCGCCGCCGGTATGACACCGACTGCGGCCAGAATCCGCGCAGCATTACGCTGATCTCGACTGGCCTGTGCCTTCATGGACCTCTTTCTGGTCGACCCAGAACTATGTCCGTGTGACACAGTTGTGGATCCACCTCCAGAGTTAATCGCTATCGATACCAATCGGGGTGCGCCCTCATTCTTCGAGTCATTTCCACATGTCGCAGATTTTGCCTCTCCGGATGGAGTGTCCCTTCTTGGGGTCGCTTGCGACGTCCTAGCAGGAGCGGGGATGGGGTGTGATGTGGAATCACCGCCCTTGGGACAGCCGAGCGTCACAGCTGTACCACTGACGGGTAGTTCCTTTTTGTAGAGGTTGCGGCTAGTAGAGGGAAAAGGATTCCCGCCACTAGTAGCAACCACAGGGTTGACAACCCGTTCGCACCTCTGAGTTGACTCGACAGCCTTATCAGGAGATGCGACCGCGTTGTCAGCCCTGGCTCGATTGATTTTTCTGATTATTTTCCTGTTTGTTTCCTTTTTTTTCATTTTATTCCCACGAGTAATGCGGAAAGACGGTCAGCCCCGGCAGAGCCGCTTACCGGGGCAAGGCAAAAATATGACGGACCTTGCCACAGCATCCGAAAGAGCTCGTTAATGGCTGGTTTATCCCCCAGCCTTTCATTCTTCGGCACGGTTTTCGTACAAAGTACGCTCACACCACCACTGAAATTAGGAACCTCTAAACTATGATTGAATTGGGTTTCCGGACGTTGCACTATTGAGGAGTTACAACAATTCGGCGACCCAACTCAACCTTAGCTAATCACCATCCTGCCAAAAACGCACAGGACTACTGTGGTGATCATTGCCCACCTGGCACCCACTTGGAGGGTTTGAATGAGGATTTTTGCCGGGCGTTACGCAGCATAATAACAGCTAATCCTACTTTTAATTGTAAATTATGAGGTGGTAGTCCAAGCAAATCCAGGGAATTTAAGATCTCTGAGATAGTTGACTACGTCATCCTGGTTTTCAACTGTGTCAAATTATTGTATGAAAACAACTATACAGGAAGAAAACTCTGAATGGTTGCATTTAAATTATCGACATCTTTATTCTTGGCCGCCAATATTGCTATGTTTAATGCTAAAATTTAATGCATAGCGCCATTTTAATTTCAATAATTTAAAGTTCTATCACCAGCACAACTGCCATTTTTCTTACTGGCTTCTTTTTCGCCAGCAATCAAATCGTTGTTGTTTGTCTAGGGAAATTTTGCTGCGCTAGCTATGCAGCAGTGAATAAAATATAAAACACACCTAATATTGCAGGTATTCCAGATGAAGCCAATGCTAGAGCTACTTCATTTGGCGATCTGATCTTTGCCAACAGCAATGAAATTAGGAACGTTTTTCCAGTCTCCCCGGGATCATCAAGGAAGTAAATTCAACTGTTCACAGATTCTATCAAAGTATCGTACGCTAGGCAATTTTTCGTTGTTCTTTCAATTGCGGAACATTTGAACGAACTGTTTCGGCCAATACTTTAGTATCGTATTGTTGTTCTCTTTGCAACTCGTGATTAAATGCAACGCGCATAGGACGATTGGGTGCTGTCATGCCCAAACACGTATACTTTATTTACCATTATTTACTACGTTTATATGAGGTATTGAAGCGAGCTTGAAGCTCGCTTCGACCCTTTGTAAACGGGTATTGAGTTGAAATGAGCTTCGTTCGACTCGATCTCACTCGCTTAGCGGTGTCGAGTCGAAATATAAGACGAAAAACCTGTGTCGAGGAGTTGGCTTAACAAAATGTTTCAGAATCGCTCAACACCATTTCAACTCAACTCCAAATTGAGCTCTCAACTCAAATGACGAAAAACCTGGGTCGAAAATCCGACCCCAATCCAACTCGATCTTTCGATACTGCATATAAACGTAGTCGAACGAAGCTCATTTCAACTCAATACCCGTTTACAAAGGGTCGAAACGAGCTTCAAGCTCACTTCAATACCTCATATAAACGTAGTAAATGTGACGATGAAGATATGACTGTTCAGTTCAGTTGTTGAAACGATTTTGGACCAGGAACATTCACCAACAACAATCGAAGATAATAACATTCACCGTTATTTGGATGTACTGTATAAATGCGACCTAGAGCATTTGGATGTCCTTCAATTGGAGTTCCTTGTATTCAATACAGTTCTCATTCTCGATATATTTTAATAATCGTCTTAAAATGTATTTATTTTCTTTTTTCGATAACCAACTGACACTTTTATACTTTTTTTATTTCTGAAACAGAACTGTTTTGTATTCCAACAAAACAGACCAAAAAGATCAGACCGCATACAACAACTATGAAATACATAATTTTCTGAACGTACCTATAAATATTTGACAACCAATGACAATTTTCTTTTTTTTTGTTTTTAAAAAAAGACAAAAAAACAAAAGATTAAAAAAAAGACAAAAGGCAAAACACATCAAAAGTCTCACAGCTAGGAATATTTTGTATTGGAAAATTAAATTGTCGTTTTTAGTATTTTCCGTTACTTATTATTTATGTTTCTCACCGTTTAAACCTTGTAGTGTAGCCCATACGGCATGTGCTTGGTTATTAATACCCTGTTGAAAATCCGCACCTTTATTAATTTATTAAAATAGGGCTATGTTAGTATTTTTTCTCATAATAGTTACCATTCTCAAAAAAAGTTACTTTATAAAAAAAATTAAAACAATTACGAGCTCCGCTCATGGCAAACTTTCAAATCAATAGTAGAATAAATTAGAATTGGTGATTTTCGGGTGATGATTCCCTCGGAACGCGACGTATAGAAGAATCAATCTAAATATGCATTTTTGTTATTGATATACCTACCTTAATTCAAAAAATATGTACATACATATATAAATAGGAGCGCTTTTATAATATTCCTAGAAAACAAAAATTAAATAATTAATGAGCTGTATAGATTAAGGCTCGTATTCACCGAGCGCTCCTAAACGGCTCTTAACTTTACGAGGCTCTTAACTTGAAATTTCTGTGGGGTATTCACCAACCACTCGCAAGTCGCAAGTGTTTTTCGAAGTTCGAAAATGAGAGCCACTCTCTCTTGTTCAGGCATACCCAAACTGTGAAATGTTGTGGAATGTTGGCCTTGACAGCAAATGGATACTCTTCTACTTGGCATTGCTCACATGGATTCGAGTCAAATGCGTGCGTGGCACACGCAGAAGCGAACAAACTTTCGAAGAGAGCGCTCGTAAGTTAGGAGTGGTCGGGACCACTCCTAACTTTTAAGAGCGCTCGTAGATCTTCACTAATATTGCTTGGTGAATAGGTTTATGAGCTTCTTAAGTTATGAGCGCTCGGTGAATACCGGCCTAAGGTTCGTATTCACCGAGCGCTCCTAAACGGCTCTTAACTTTACGAGGCTCTTAACTTGAAATTTCTGTGCGGTATTCACCAACCACTCGCAAGTGTTTTTCGAAGTTCGAAAATGAGAGCCACTCTCTCTTGTTCAGGCATACCCAAACTGTGAAATGTTGTGTAATGTTGGTCTTGACAGCAAATGGATACTCTTCTACTTGGCATTGCTCACATGGATTCGAGTCAAATGCGTGCGTGGCACACGCACAAGCGAACAAATTTTCGAAGAGAGCGCTCGTAAGTTAGGAGTGGTCGGGACCACTCCTAACTTTTAAGAGCGCTCGTAGATCTTCACTAATATTGCTTGGTGAATACGTTTATGAGCTTCTTAAGTTATGAGCGCTCGGTGAATACCGGCCTAAGTGTTAAAATTATCTATTTGAATTAATATACATATTTTGAATTAATATTATTTTGTATATAAAACTTATACAGAGGCTGTTTGAAAAGTTCTAGGCCTAACATAGAAGACGTTGTTTTAATAAATAAATTTTAATTCCTCAAATAGCCTTATATATATAATAATTGTATGTGAAAAGTTTCATTAAAATTGGTCGCGTACATATATCAGTACAATTTTTTGTTTGAACGAACCTATTGCTAACAACGAAAATGGAAAAAAATGAAATTAGAGCCGTCATTAAATATTTGGTCAAAAAGAATATGACACCAAATCAAATTAAAGATGACTTCGATGAGACATTGCACTGTGGTTCCACCGTAGGCCAAAATTCTAAAAAAACTACTGCAGCGATTGTTATATAAAACGGTTTAAATGAGCTGAGAACATTCCAAACTAATTAGAAATAGAAAAAGAAAAACCGTTAGATTTTTATCTTCAGAGTAATAACATTGCAAACACATGCCATTTGAGTTTTAGTGCTCTAAGAGTAAGTGCGACTGCATTCGTTTAATTAATTTTTTTTCATCTGTTTGCGTTATTTTTTTTATAATGGATATATAAGTGGAATGTAAGATATTTGTTTTTTATTTTTTATGATTAATTTTTCGATTAAGCATAAGAGTTTATAAATTGAGTCTTAATTAAATAAAAATAAAAATAAATTAGCTTTATGTTGTTTGTTTTAAACTTTTAACTGTTACGCCCCGTTACGCCCCCACAAAGTAATATATTACCAGAAAGGTAATTTCATGTACTTTTTAATGCACGTTGACTTCGCTGCGATTACTTGCGAATTCACTTTTAATTAATCTTTGAGCCACCTAAAGTCTCATTTTTTGTATTTTAGGGCTTTTAACTAAAATCTAATTTATGAGAAGGTTTCTGCTTCAGCATTGGTTAAATACTGATGGAACCGAAAAAAATAAGTCCCATTCAATATTAGACGTCATTTCCAAGTTCTTAGATGCGATTCCAAATGCAGATTATAGAGTATTGGAAACTAGAATCGTATTATGTTTGTAAAAAACTTTACGTATTTTTGGAAAAAACCTTGCCGAAAGAGATGCCTTCTTGTTAAAAATTATTCAGGATGGCTTAATACAAAGGAAGTATATGTATCATTTCTGAAAATAACAATTATTTGCCATATTCAACTTCTGCGGGGCGACCTTCAACTTCTGTGGGGCAACCTTCAACTTCGGGGCGACCTTTCAAAGATTTTGCCGAGAGCAGTGAATAACATTGAAAAATGTTTAGAGAAGCCAAAATTTTTAGAAGATTTTTAAGAAAAAAATTTGGTATGCTAACTTTAAGTTTTTATTACTGTGAGAATGAAAATTAAATTTCCAAAAAAATATTCAGACGTTTTTTTTTTTTAAATTCAAAAAATATTTTTTTTTAAAGTTTTGAAATGCAATGTGTTTTAGACTTTTTAGAAGCTTCTCTATAAAAATTTTCATTAAGATCCGTGATGTGGAAAATGAGAAATTCAAAATTCGAAAAAATGGTTCTATGGTAGGTACAAGCTGTAATATCTTAATTTCAAATTTTTTTTATTAAACTAAAGATCGTAAAAATTAATTGAAAGAAAAAAAATCGGTTGTACCGTTTTTGAGAAAATCAAAAACAAAAAAAAATGGTTCTATGGGGGGTACCCTCAATAACTATTTTTCGAAAAAATTTTTTCAACCATTATCTAGATTTATTAAATGAAATTTTTTTGTATTCTTATTTTTAAAATCTGTCGAACAATTTTTGAGAAAAAAAAATGTTTTTAAAATTTCGAAAAAAAAAATCGTATGGCAGGTACCGTTATTTTTGGTCTTAAAAAAACAAAAGAAAAAAAACGTGTGGGGGGAAAAATTAAAAATGATATCTACCAAGTTTAAAGAAAATCGGCCGAGCCGTTTAGCCTGTAGTCGAACAGACAGACAGACAGAATTGCGAGACCCACTTTTTTAGTCTTCGCTATCATCGTAATGTCAACTTTGATCAAAGTCTCGAGTTCGCTTTTTTTTACGAATGCATAACTTGCCTTATAGTACCTATAAGTCGCAAGTAAAAAATTATATTTAAATAAAACTATATTAAACCGATCTTCAACACTTTTATCGAACGTATCTCAAAGTCGTGACGATATAGTTTAAAACTGATTGCAGATTCGAAATCAGAGAGCTCAAAACATTTAAGCACCAATCGTTTTAAGATTTTATCAAGTGAGTTAGTAATTATGGCCGCCTTTGTTCGGGAGTGGAACCACTGTGCATTGGGGGAATCTGCACCTTCGTATTCCATGGTCAAAAAGTGGGCAGTCTTATTTAAACATGGCAGACAGAGCGTCGAAGATGATCGCAGAAGCGGAAGGCCAACAACATCCACCTCTTCAGAAAACGTCGATAAAGTTCATAAAATGGTTTTAGACGACCCACAGAGGAGTATTCGACCCCAAAATCCGGTCATAAGTAAAAAAAAAAAAAATCGCATTCGACCCGTTAATTTTTGCTTTTCGCAATCCTCAATACCCATGCTAACTAAAACCGGTTTCAAATAATAACTGTTGACCCCCTAATCCTCAAGATCTTAGTCTAAATCTAGTCAATTTTATAAGCTCACGCCACATAAGCTTATTTTGTTTTCTAATCATTAACACTGAAGTCTGTTTTTTTTATTGTGATTTGTGATAATTGTGAAAAATTTCTAATGGATGTCTAAGGTCAAGGTATGTACTTTATTTTAATACAGAAATTTCCATATATTTTATTGATAAAGTATTAAAAATTGAGATGACAAGAATGCATAGAAAAACATGAAAATTTATGTAATTTTCGGTGGAAAAAAAGTGTTTTTGTTATAGTTCCGGGTACGATCGGGCAAAAATTTTTCTTTTATATTTAACTGTACATTTTTGTCATCTCATGTACATAAAAAAAAGTCACCCATCTTGTCACATTTTTTTTAATGGGGTTTCTTAGTCTTGAGGTATTTTTAGTCAATTTGCCCTTTGTTGTTTAAAAAATTATGTTTAATTTAGATATATAACCATTGGAGCAGGTTTCTTCTCAGAAAGCCTCAATCTTGCTTCCTACTTCAAACTCCCCGATCACAGTAGTGTTTTCCAAGCCGAGATCTTGGCAGTAAAGAATGCTGCAACACAGGTGTCAATGATGGCGCTATCACGATCTGATATCACCTTTTTCATTGACAGTCAAGCAGCGATAAAAGCACTCTCTGCCAATCTAACCAAGTCGAAGCTTGTTTCTTGCTGTCGCGAAGAGCTCAAGGTTCTTGGCTCGCAGCATAATGTTAGACTCTGCTGGGTCCCGGGACACAGTGGTATCCCAGGCAACGAAAAAGCTGACGAACTCGCTAGAAGGGGTTCGACACTTGAATTCTCTCTAATAGACCGCACAATCAACATCCCCCCATGTGCTATCAAGTAATACGTTGGCAGCATAACCAAGCGTAATTGCAATGCAAGATGGAGCCTCCTTGGTACATGCGGTATCACCAGGAGGCTGTGGCCTCAGTGGGACGAGAAAAAATATAACTCAATCCTACTATTTAAGAAACCATCCATAAAATCTCTTATTAGTGTCATAACGGGTCACAACCAGTTATGTTATCACAAGACTAAATTAGGATTTAGCACGGATGACATATGTAGAGGCTGCGGCAGCGCCGACGAGGTCGAGGATACCACTCACTTCCTCTGCCACTGCCCAGCACTCAGTCACATAAGGAATAGGACTTTAGGATATTACTTCTTTGATGATCTAGAGGATCTCTCTAACTACCCTCTGAAACTAATCCTGAAATTTATTGAGACCACCAAATGGCTAGAACTCCCTGTTGATTCATAGGTTGTTTTATATATTACAGAACTTGTAATACTTCGGGCAGCACAATGGATCAAATATGATCTAAGTGGGACGAGAGCAAGATCAATCGTCGGCCCATATAACCTAACCTAACCTAACCTAGATATATAACCAAATTACATTCAAATGACGAGAATATCATTATTCATGATCTTTAAGGAAAGCAACAAACGAAAAAATTTCATGTATAAATAATTAAAATGAATTAAATAAAATTGAAAAAAAAAAAATACTTAATTACAAAATTTTATTTTTATTTAACCCGAAAATTTTTTTCAGTGTAACTTTTTAATGCATCATAAGTTATAAAATAATATTTTAGGCCAATTTCAATAAGAAAAACAAAAGAAATATTTTTGACCGGATTTTGAGGTCGAATACTTCTCTGTGCGACCGAAGGTTAAAAGTGCGAGAAATAAGCAACACCATGGGGATCTCTTCTGAGCGGGATGATTACCACATTTTAACCGCAGAATTGGGGTTGAAAAAATTATCCGCAAGGTGGGTGCCGCGTTTGCTGAGCGAAGAACAAAAATTCAATCGAGTTGAAATCTCTAGAGAGAATCTAGCGTTATTTCGGAGGAATACCAGCGATTTCTTGAGAAGATTCATTACCACCGACGAAACATGGATTCATCACTATATTCCTGAGACAAAAGAACAATCAAAACAATGGAAGCAGAAGCATAGCGGTTCTCCTCCACCGAAGAAAGCCAAGTCGTGTGCTTCAGCTGGGAAAGTGATGGCGTCAGTCTTTTGGGATTACAAGGGAATTATTTTTATTGATTACCTTCCCAAGGGCCAAACTATCACTGGTCAATACTTTGCAAACCTGTTGGACAAATTGGCTGGAAAAATTACCGAAAAAAGACCAGGATTAGCCAAAAAGAAGATCCTTTTCTTCAGGATAAAGCTCCAGGACACAAGTCGGTTGTTGTCATGGCTAAACTCCATGAACTTCGATTTGGTGTATTGAACCACCCCCCTTATTCGCCTCATTTGGCACCATCAGACTATTACCTCTTTCCTAACTTAAAAAAAAATTTGGCTGGACGCAAATTCTTCACCAACGAGGAGGTGATTGCTGAGACGGAGCGGTTTTTCGAAGAGTTGGAGGAATCGGCCTATAAAATGGGTATAGAAGCACTGGAACACAGATGAAATAAGTGCATTGATATAAGAGGAGAATATGTAGAAAAAGATTAAAAAAAAAGTTTTAAAATTTATTGCGTTTTATTGGTCAGGCCGAGAACTTTTCAAACTGCCCTCGTAGTAATCTCATGAAGACGAATGATTGAGGCGACATATTAAGCATAGCGATAGTAGGTAGCTACTTGTTAGATTTGTCTCTGCTAAATTTAATAATAGAATATTCTCTTTTTTACTACTAGTTTTGTATCTTATCCTACTATCCACTGAAAAATCGTGCGCTAATACTATCCAATAATAAATTTAAAGAACATTTCATATGTTTTATTCATTAGAAAATAATCATATCATAAAATTTATAAAAAAGTACAAAAAATACTGCTATTTAGTTTTTTATTTATTTTACAAATCCGAATCGACTCCAGAGTTAAGAAAATCAGACACAATTTCATTTACTTTTCTAGGAAGAATGTTGGCGAATTTTTCTAAAAATAAATAATGCTGAGGTATGCTGATTTCCATAATTCCACGTCTTTGTGCACTGACAATAATTCTGGCTACTTCTTGAGATTTTACAAGTGCCATGGACTTGAACCTGAAATGTGGCTTTTTACACAAACCAGTATCTACCATATAAGGGTAGATCGTTGTCAACTTAATCTAAGGTCCAAAAGAAAAGTTAAATAAGTATGAACTTTTTTTTATTTTTGTGAATCCTTACCTGTTCATGAAGGCCTTGTGCACGAAGTTCTTCGTAGAAGGAAGACATTATAGCTTTAACGGCAAATTTAGTTCCACAGTAAGGTACTAAATATTTTAAACCAAAAAGGCCGGCACACGATGACAAAGCAATAATATGACCTCGTTTTCGTTCAATCATTTCTGGAACAAAAGCTTGCATCATCTAATTGCGAGGGGAAGAGAAAATAATTATTATAAGATCTTATATAATTTTGGGTTAGTAATTGAATTTACCCAAAAATGTGCTAGGACATTGATGTCATACATCATTCGAATTTCATTTTCGTTGTGGTCAAAAAGTGGATGACATGGCATTATACCAGCGTTGTTGACTAAAATACTCACAAAGCCTACTTCTTTCTTAACTCTTTCAGCTACTTGTACAATATCCTCCCTTTTTGAAATATTGCATCTACAAACAATAAAATTGGAAATCAGGTATATGTAAATAAGTTTATAAAGATTTAAAATATTCATAGTGGGTGCTCGTACACTTACACGTATGCAAATGCTTTTCCTCCCATTGCCTTGATTTCTTTGACTGTTTCAATATTGCCCCTTTCATTGATATCCCAACAAACTACTGTGGCTCCTTTGCTGGCATACTCCAAAGCAGTATCCTTGCCAATTCCGTGAGCCGAACCAGTTATCTTAAATTTGAAAAAAAAAAAAACTATTTAAAAAGTTTAGTTTGAATAAAACCACAAAAATCTTGAATGCCTAGCCAACCGACAATAATATTGATGAATCTAGGTGGTTTACATGCATTCATATTATGAGCAATATCATGGTAACCGAACGGAACAAATTCTGTCCGGATTGATAAACCGGACAAACCTCAGATTGTTGTGCGTTGAAAATGATAAAATCAAAGTTACGCGTGGAGAATTCTTACAATCAGTCTTATTGTGAGTTTCACCCGAACAACATTCCACCCGGAAAATTTCACATTTCACTTTTTGCCCATTGTGAGTTTCACCCGAAAAATTATTCATGTTCGAAAAATTCCCCTTATGGGGAACAATCATTTCGGGCGGAATGATATGCCATTGACAGCCATAATTTTCACTTATTTTTATTAGGCGAACGAGAGCACAATAACGGAAAATGTAAGTTGTTTGTTTATTTTTTTAAGAGAAGAAAATTTAAAATTCATGTTTTTTGTTTAAATGCAGAACAATAAAAAAAAGACCAAAGCGGTATATATTCCAATCAAATTAGTATTTTATATCTACAAAAAATACTGCGTCGAATTTTTTTTTCTTTCTTAAAGAGTACCTATTGGAGAGTGTAAATCCAAAAAGTTCGAACAAAAAGCGCCCATGCGTTGTCCGCCATTTTGAAAAAGGCTTTGGAAAGCGTGAACTCGATTTTCTCGGCTTCTATCATTATATAGAGCTGTATTTTTTTTAGGTTTGTACGTTAAAATATCTTCTTTAACTTTTGTTGAGAAAAAAATTTGAAACCTCTTTCCAAAAAAAAGTTATCGACGAAAAACTGTCGAGATTTTGAAGTAAAAAATGGTTTTTAACGTTTATCTCGCCTCATGTTCATCTGATCGAAAAAATACCTAATAGAAGGTCTGTTCATTTTCCGAACGCAATAAGTCCGCTGTTTAAAAATAGGTGTGCAAATTATTCGTTTCAGATAATCCAATTAAAAATTGGGAGCCACAATGAGTTGCACTACTAGTGTAGCCACAATTTTATCTCTATTGCAAGTAATTTCGACAGATAATTGATGCCCAAAAATCAATTATATTACTATTTTAGTTAACAGAGAATTTGGAGGTTGCATTTCATTCTCCGTGTGGAGTGAGAATTTATTTCGGACCTCATTTTCCTGAACGTGCCAATTTTTCGAACTGTCACTCTTGATTCGAAGTGAAATTTTTATTCGGGCGAAACTTATAATAGCTTTTAAAATTTCGGTGGAACAAAAATTTTTCGGGGGAAATGTTTTCCGGGCGAAACTCACAATAAGGCTGAATAACTTACCTCCGACAGCACAACAGAAGTGAAATTACTTCCGAGAGCAAAAATGAATGTTTGGTAAGCTTATGAAGTGCACATTTTTTTTGAAGCTGTGAAGAACTGAAGAACGATGGAAAATTATAGGTTTGTTCGTTGAGTACCACATGGTTTTTTGAAAAACCTGGGCCTTCATCGCGTAAGACGACGATAGTTTGACGACGTCGTTTGAACGATTGAATTGCTTCGTGTAAGGCTAGCCGCGCACTAGCAATTTTTAGTTTCGAAACTGTTTGGTTACTTATAGAAAACAGTTGAACTGTTTGGTTGAATGTCCGTGAATTTGCAGATAATTATATGTTCAATAAAATGGCGAACTTATTTTAGGCAATCGTTTAGTTTGTGTCAAAACACAAACTTTTTAGTTGTTCGAACCAAGCAGTTTCGCAACTAAAAATTGCTAGTGCGCGGCTAGCCTAACACATACAAACTTGAATCGTCTGGACGATGTCGTTAAGACGATTCAACTTTACCTTCATGTAACTTGTTTTGTTGAACTGTCAAATATGGTCGACTGAACGATTGCGATTGAACAATTGCTATTTTACAATCGTCTCATACATTTCGTGTTTTTTTTGGATTTTTGAAAGTTTTTTTTTTTTTATTTTAAATTGCTTAAAAAAATGTTACGACATTACAATTTGTTATTTTTCGATGATAATGAAAGTCAATTAACCATCAAATTAATGCGAATGCGAGTGCGAAGGACACTAATGTCGATTTCCTTTATTTACACACTAGGGATTTCGATCCCGGATAATTTTTTTCTCTTTTCGTGTGCGTATTTCGTATACATGTAAATTCCTCTTCAAATAAGGATTCGAAGATTTTGATCTCTGTCGAAAAAAATCGATTTTTTTGTTGTGTATGAACGTAAAATCTGTCGAGAGGTCGAAATCTTCACACAGAAATTGATTTCTCATGTGTAAAGGAAATCGACATGGAATACATCGGATCCTCTCACTTCCAACGAAAACTTTAGTTTGATTGCAACCAAACAGCCCAAATGACATTTGTTGCTTCTTGATGTTCTCAAACTGTGGACGATGGACGACACGACCGAATGATGCGATTGGAACTTTACCCGAAGCAAACTTTTGACGACGTCGTGTTCGACAATCGTTTGGACGACGATCGTCTTAAAAATTACGCGATGAGAGCCCTGAGCTACTCTTAGCGCTGGTGAGTAAATTCTGTGTTTTGTTTTAAACCAACACATTTTTCTTCTTTCCAAAAGAACTTTAAGGAAAGGTCTGAGTTGAATCTGTTATCATAATAGTTGTATTTAGCTGTTTTTATTAACCTTGTTACCAGATTACGGGATGTTTTAAAAAATCAAAACATTTCTACACAATCAAATCGTTTCCAGCTGCGATATGAGACATCTCTTGCTTTAATTGCATTAAGAATTTAATTAATACATGATTTAATAAATCGAGTCCTTAAGGGAACATGTTTATTAAAAAGATAATCAAAAGCTACATTAAGGTGTTCAATTTGACTATTAACGTTAGACATTGTGAAAATTGGGTGTAGATCAATGGACGAACAATCACTAAATAAATCTTCAACATTGACATTACGAAAGTCACGAAACTGAAATGATTGTGTCGATTTCCTGTCAAAATTTAAATCATAGGTTGCAAAAATAAGATCATGGTATGAAAACACAGGAACAGATAACTAGCTACAACATTTAACTTTCATCACTTACAAGAAAAACATCAAGCAGTGATATGGGATTCAACCAGGTCTAAAGTTAGTTGGCTCAACATAATTGACAAATGAGAGTCCCAGAGAATTTATTGACGTTTTAAAAAGGTTAGATGAAGGTTGCCGAAGATTGTGATGCTGATACGAATGCATCAGCAAAAACGCATCAAGAATTCTCTTGATTCTGATTTGTATGAATTGAATTTTACGAAAATTAATGCGTTTTTGATGCATTTATGAATGTTTGACTAACTTTTTTTTTGTGAATAATTTCTCCAACGCTCCGTTTCTGAATTAATACGCATGATTTCTTTTAGTAAAAAAAAAAAAGTTGAACTCGTTTGTAGTAGATCACTTTTCACTTGAGTTGAAATAAAACATAACTTATACTATAGGTGTGTGCTCAACAAATTGTTGTTATTTGAATTTGAAACCAATTTTTGTACATACCAAAACAATTTCTCCCCTAACATCTTGTTCTTCCTTTTGAAAAAACATTTGGCAAATATGTTCAATAATATAATACCAAACTTTCATATATAAAATAATAATGTCCAATATCAACTGAAGTGTTCCGTACCCGCGGACGCTTATCGGATGAGTTTGTCTGCAAGATAATAAAAAATAAAAAACGGTATTATATATTCGGTTTTAAGTTTTTTTTTTTTATAAAAATCTGTTATATTAAGACCGAGGCTCATGTTTATGAACCTGGGTAAGTTTCTATAAAAGTCTATATTTATGATTGTTAGATTTCGACCAATATTTTATTATTCGCGTTATATCACTTTCCGTCTCTACCCATTAACTTAGTTAAGGTTGGTTGAAATGATGGTCTAGTAATACATAGACCGATTTGGAAAACGTCAAAACCACGTCAATTTGATCATCATATGATTGTAGTCATACCAACTCCGAGATGGAAACCGTCTTAAATGTAAAAGAAAGTAGGGCAAAATTTTAAACAGCTTAGATATAAAGTTATTAGTAGATATGATTATACTCTGTTCAATTTATATTTGCAATACAGGCCTTATGGGAGAGCTTTTTCCGAAACACTGGTGCCTGCTGCTGTTTGCACGGCAGCTTAACTTAAGAAATTGCCACTGAAATAAGAAAGAGAATAAAATTGTTTGTGTAATCTTCTTTGAGTTCACGTACAACCCACCATGACCTACGAGTATCTGCTCAATGGGTAAAAGAAAGGAGACTGATTGCCAATTTGCTACCAACCATTATTGTGTTTAATAAAAACAGAACATTTAATCAGAGTTACCATTGCCAAGTTGATCGAAATTCATGTGGCATTTTCTTTGGTTTGTGCTATATAACTTTCAGGATTTAAGCTTTTTCGAGTTTTTAGTAGCAAATATTTTTGTGAGGTTTGCGGCAATTTTAATGCTCACTACGGCAATCCTGTAAGAGCTTTAAATTAAAGATAGCTTATTGAAATCTATAATGGTAAAACGGAAAGCAAATATCCTATCTTCTCTGTACTGCAAATATAAATTGAACAGAGTATAACAGTTTACTAAGTTTTAAGTTAACTACTAACTCTTTCTTAATTTTAAACATTTTTAATAAATTGCTTTTGAACACACCTAAATTAATGGCAGTTCATACAAAAAACTAAGTAAACAGACCTGTTTTGATGTTTGTAAATGTCAAAGAGTTTCATATAAAGTTAGCATGATACTAAAAAAATAATATAGGCATTCAATAATTTCAACTTTAATAAAAGGTTAGAGAAAGTATGATGCTATATTCGATTAAAATTTGCAAAATCTTTGTGTTAATCTAGTTTCATACTAAAACAGCCCTAATATCGTACTAATTCAATTAAAATTTTGCGCCAAAATGTTTTGAGTTTTCGAATAGTTGACTTTCGCAATTTTGAGGCAAATTATGTTTTCAAAAACGGACGTAGTCTCAGAAAAGGAAGCAGTGTTAATTTTCAAATCTTAAATTTAATAGAACAGAATGCACTCGGAACGCAATTCCAAATGCTAGGTATCCGATAATTTTCAAAGTGCATGGTTCAAATATAGGTTTCAGTTCATTGAAATTATGTTTTATCTTACTTAATTAATTACGTAAAGGAAAATCTTATTTTCCATTAATATGGAAAGCACACTTCATTTAGTTTTTGTATGAACAAAATTACAAAAAATCGCGTAAAAATTGTCAGTTTTCGTCAAGTTAACTAAAAGAAAGTAATAGCAAAATGCATTTATTAGTGATCTGGGCATACAGGTTTCTTACAACAGTTTTGTTGCGGGAATGTTGCCCGGAAATCGCTTCCTTTTAGTAATGGATTAATTCTCTTGTGAACAGCTGTGGTTTCAAAATGAGTTAATTCTAGCTTTTCACAGATAAGACTGCGAAAACTGTTAATATTTTGCTTTTGTTTTAAAAAGAAGGGTGCGTCTGACAGAGATATTTTGAGAGGGTGTTTGTTGCTGAATATTCAACTTGTGAAAGCAATTTCATTCTTATTTAGTGTAAAAGTCTCCATGTTGTGTTTTTAGTATTTAATAATATATATCCATCATTGGGCTTAGCCAAACTTAACTTTGTGTGGGGTTGTGTATTATTTTTTGTTGATCGTGGTTATGTTGATAGCGCATTTAATTTGGTTGCCTGTTTTAGTATTTGATTGCAGTGTTGTAGAGTATATTTGGTTTGATTGTTAATTTGTCGTTGAGTATATTGTTTTGTTGAGTCTTGTACGATTTATACTTCATTCCTTTTATTACATTTTCTCAAAAATCAATGAATATCGTAATTTACACAGTTAAATACTTTATAGAATATCTTGAAGATTTAGACAAAGACGTAGACATTTCCAGTAGACCTAACGGAATTACTGCTTTTGTTTTAAACTATTATTGCTTTAATCCTCTGGCGGGTTCAAAAGCATTTTTATTGCAGACATCACTTCAAGAAATCACTTTCCATAATATTTTAAAATATTCGTTCACGATTCCCATACACATTAAGTATTACAGTCGTGATGATGTCTTTAACAAAAGGCTATATTTAGCCATGCCAAGCTTATCGTTATACACATATGTTTATATTCATTAATTAAATCTAACCTAATATAATCTAATCAAATCTACTGAATTTAGTGCAGTTTAAAAATTAAAAATGAATTATGGAAAACACCTTTAAATAATAATTTAAGTATGTTTATTTATTATTTTGTTTTTGAGTTATTTAACTACAAAGTGTTCTTATTTCATAAAATGGGTGTTTTTTTTTAGGCTCACAACATTAAATTGGCAACACTGTTTTCTGTGACAGCCGATTTTAAAGTTCTCGGTTTGGCAATTAAATTCGCAATAAATAGACTTGCGCCAGAGCAATGTTTGCAAATTGTTCAAATTTATTTCGTATAACATGGTTCAATTAAAGAAACACTTGGGGCGAAACGTGCGTCCATAAGAGCGATTAATTTGAGAAACTATGGATTGCTTTCGCAATAGGCTTACTCTAAACGATAAACCGCATCCCGGTAAGACGATCAGTGCCCACACAGAAAAAGCGATTCCTGATGTTCAGCGTATATAGTGTTATAAACCAGAAATATTTAAAGCCAACATTCGACGCGACATTGCCGGAATACAGCGATTTACTGCGAAGAGGGTGTGAAAATTCGACCTCCATATATTACACCATATAAGCCCGAAATCATATTTAAACATAAATCACAAAAAATAAAGCCAATAAATAAAAACATCTTTCTGCGTTTTATTTCGAATTAAAGTCTTACCCTAAAACAAAACACCCTTTGTTTATCTTAAATCAATATTTTTTAATCGATTAAATTAGCAGATGCCGGTTTAGTGTAAAGCAAACAAAGGCATATCTACATGAAAAAAAATACATATGCAAAGGCTATACATCTTTAATTTAATTGGAGGCTAGCAACTAATCAATTGAAGATCATTCATGGATACATAATAATACTTAAACACCGTGACGTTGGCGTGTAATTAAAATACGTTTTTAGTCAGAAAACACAACTGATGCATAACAAAGGTGGAACTTCATTCATTGTTTCATATTATCTCTATAGTTTTACAGTATGAAGATATCATTATTGTTTTAGATTAGGCTCTACTTAACGCTTCGTGATTTTATTTTTATTTGTAATTTCTATAGGTAGGTAGATATCAAAGTGATCAATCAAAGTCACGATATATCTCGATATTTAACCTTTAAAATGTTTCGTAACTTGTTACATGCTCCCCCCACGCATTATGTTATATGGTGCACATGGTTTTAAATTGCATAACGGAATTCGAATGCGGTATTAGGTTTACAATGCAATGGACCAGTTTATTTTCAAGTTCGATGTCATGGTCTCATGGCTGGGACTATCATATTAAACGTTATAAATAAATGCACACATGATTTAGCATCAGTAATTTAACAGTCAGTGTTGCCCCCCTGATTGGTTGAAAATGTAGTCCAATTTATTTTATTATTGGTTTCTTTTTAAATCATAAGTTATTTTGATATTGAAAGCTGTTTCCCGAAATCGAAATCTTGACAGAAAGTCAGTATCGTACCTCCGCGGAACGAAATGCATTACGTTTGAACAACTTGTAAATATAAGAACTAAATTATGAAATAGTTGTTAACTTTCCATAGGGAGTTATTGCAATCGGTCCGATTTGTCAAATTGGAATTTTTGACATTTCTCGACGTTTCAAGGTCCCTAGAGGCTATATCAATCATTTTTAGAGAGATGTGTGTGTGTGTGTGTGTGTGTGTGTACGTACGTTCGTACGTTCGTACGTCCGTACGTTCTGGTACCATTTTTCGTCGTCGATATCTCAAGAACGAGTAAAGATATCGACTTCAAATAAATTTTGTTTAATAGATAATAACTTCGAAAGAGGCTGAAAGGGCGTTTATTAAAATTCAGTGAGTAGTTTTTTCACTATAACGGTTTAAAAAAAAAGTAAAAATTTTGGTTAGTTTCAAATATCTCACGAAAAAATAATGCTATTGATTTCAAATAAAATTTAATGTACTCATTATGAGGTCATACAGATTTGGTATGAATTTGGAAAAAAATTAACATACCGTTATTTTCTAAAATAAAAAAACTGAAAAAAAAATTTCATAACCCAGATATTCTAAGAACGGAAAACAATTTGAAACTCAAAATAATTTTATTTTACGAAAAATAATGTGTTTGACAACTGGTGAAAATTAAAAAAAAAATCAGTTCACAGTTTTTTTTACAAAAAATAAAAAACTATATAAAATTGTATTGAAAATTAGTAAAAAATTTTTTTCGACTCAAATTTCTCGAGAACTAGAAGTGATATTGACTTCTAATTTAGTTTATTTTATACATAGCAAAATTTTGCACAATTGGTAAAATTTTGACAAATATTGAATTAATAGTTTTTTTTTTAAATAAAAAAACTATTAAAAATTCTAGTGAAAACTAGTTAAAATTGTATTTCAAGTCGAATTTCTTGGGAATGAACACCGATAGTAGATATACATCGATATACCTATCCGTAAGAATGTATACTAAGCGACATTTCTAAAATTGTTCAGGAAACGAAAAAAATGAAGAAAGTTCTAGTTGAATCATAGTGTGCTAAGAGACAATTTTGGTTAAACTAAGTGACATCTAACAAAATTTTTTGTTGCTCACGACAATGAGATCCTTATTAATGTCGCTTAGCATAATTTTTTTTGGCGGATAATACAAATTTCAGGGGGCAACATTATTTTAATGAGAAAACATGGCAGTTGATACATTTTTTTATTTGTACTCTAGTTTCCTTTTCATGCATAATAGGTTGGCGAAACGTAGGCCAAAACGTGGCCCTTATTTCCTCATCAAAAACTCATTTTTGAAAAAAGTGTCGCTTAGTATATTCTTACGGGAAGGTATCGACATAATACAATTATTACCATATGGTTAAATTTTGACAATTATCGAATTGACAGTTTTAACAAAAATATAAAAAAAATCTACTAAAAAGTGGTAATATTTGTTTTTCGACTAGAATATCTTGAGAACGAGTGCCATTATTTAATTTTATACATAATACAATTTCTAACAAATGGTTTATATTTGACATATGTATATCTAGTTTTAGAGCGGATATATTTTGTAAGTACCCTTCCATCAATAACCAAACCATATCTTTTATATTTGAATATTTCGTTTTTAATTTTTTTTCAATTAAAATGTTTGGAACCGAAATAATAAAGTAATTTCTATAATATAATACATAATTTTATAATTTTATTATCAACTTAGTTTTTAGAAAAATGTATGTACTGTACATATGTACGTATATGAATAAGGTTGTTCAGTTGTACCCAAGTCCCACATATTCAAATTCCATTAATAGCTATGCTAAAATTGAAGAAAACGTCACAATATGTTTTTATCTTTTTGTCCATGAAAAAGATGTAAAATTCTACTCAAGGTTTTCTTACCACAATGGGAAGTTATCAGTGTGGGTCGCACCCAGCCTCTTTTTTTTTTTTTGTGCCACCCCGATTGTCCACACTTAAAACTTATACTTACACCTATTAGTACATAAGTCGGCCGAGACACAAACGAAAGTCAACTTTAGTTATATAGTTGTGTTGTGGGAATTAAAAATGGTTCTTCTGATGCTTCGTCCTATCTCTTCGGTCCCCATCGGACACAATCCTACTGAGCCCCGAAGCCCGAACTAACTCAGCGCTGACTTCTGCGAGCACGTTTCGATCAGAACAAAGCCGCTTATGCTTACCCACAGCTTTACGGCACGGCCGATATGGTAGATTAGCGAAACTGCCTCTCTATTCTTTATCAGCCCTCGACTGTGCCACTTAAATGCACACTGTCAAAAATATTCATTGTTGCCCAAAAGATAAAGCTGTTAACTTAGGGAATCGCTCTTGCAATATGACCCCGAATCAGCTTTAATAATAAATTATCTATTCTGTTTATGTTGGCTCCGTTGTATAGAAACCTGTTGGAATAATAGTGCGACGGACGTAAGCACTGCCTATCAAACACCCGAATCTTTTTAATTTTAAATTTGAGATCGAGCAACGTTTAACCACACCGGGCAATCATCGGCCTGATGAGGTCCATGTATAAAACAACCGTTTTGTTAAGGGAAAAGCTCCCCTAGCACTTTTTAGAACAGCGTGTATATGTCCGTCGGGATATAAATAGCGATCCATTCAGATGCCAAGGTAATTTACTAAATTTTATTACCAGCTTGCGTCAGTTCTTTCTCGTATACCTTGGGGCGTCAGCGAATGGAATCCTAAACAGAATGGTTTCTGATATCGCTGAATCTTGTCGATTGTCGAAGTCACGCTGCAAGAGATTTCTAATGACCTCAACTTTTGGAGCTGTTCTCTACGCAATAAGATCGTCGGCATACGCGATTGCATGAGTTAGGGTACAAACAGAGTTGAGCGGAGAGCAAGGCTGTAAAATGCTTCAGAGAAAAGAGCAAAGAGCACGAGAAGAGAGCAAGAATGAAGCCTAGATAGAGTGACGAGCAAGGAGCAAGAGCAAAGTAGAAGTAAACAAGCAAGCGATCATTCTTTTCCATTCAAATATTTGTATTTTTAATATAAAAATGGATTCTACTAATTTGAATTTGTACTTTATTGAAAACCCATTCTTCACCATATGATATTTTCTGAAACCCGGAAACAGGAGTGAAAGAATTCATGTTATTAACCAATTGCAGGGTTTCTTCAGTGAATTTCACCATTTATTCTAAGAGCATACGAGAAAATCATGTTAAATTTGAAGAATATTTCCGAATGACCAAGAAAACATTCGGTTATTTTCCTTACAAAATTCAATACAAGCTGACGAAAAAGTGGACAGATTTCATAGCCATGTGGCAGAAGTAACATTGCTACTCGTATTCTTGACAACAAACTGTCTACCATTGCGCATGTCATATAGCACATAAAAAAGTGGTTTACTTGTGCTAAGCTTCGTCAGCCTTAGATATAGACAAAGGCTTTCTCCAAATCAACCAGACAGACATCCATACACTAACTTTTGGATTTGTTCCATTGGATATCAGAACAGAGTTTCGCATTAAAACCGAACTGATTATCCGTTATGATATTATTCTCCTGCGCCCATTTGAACAGAGCTCTACTTAAAACATTTTCGAATACCTTTCTGACACTCGTTAGAAGACTTAGGCCAGGCGCGCACATTCAATTTTTAGTTTCGCAATTGTTTAGTTGCTAAAATGAAACATATGGGCTTTTATGGGACACCGCGCACTTAGAGCAACTCGATTCGAGCAACTAAAAAGTTTGTGTTTTGACATAAACTAAACGATTGCCTTCGCAACAGTTGAGCTGTTTTCTATAAGCGCAAGAGAGAAAAGAGTGTGAGCGTGAGTAAAGTGTTGCCAGTGCGCGGTTCTCTTTCAACTGGTGATTAAACTATTTGATTTCGATCACAGTTGCCAGTGCGCGACTAGCCTCATCGACCGGATATTCGCGGGATTTGAGTTGTCCTTTCCCTTTTCCAGGATAGGATGAACCACGACTGTCTTCCATTGCACTCGAGAATATGATTATTCAGTGCGTTGTGACATATATGTATGTCAAGTGCTTTCTGAGGTAGATGTCTCACACCAGTGAGGGAGGTCCTCAACCAACTTGACGTGCGAAACTGGAGAGCACAAGTTAGCTGGAGAAGCTTGTTGGTTTAGGACCTGGTCCAGCCCGTAGTATAGCGCCACCTTAAGTAAGTACGTAATACTATATTTATACAAATATTTACTTCACAAAAATATCATTTAAATCATTTTTAAGTAACATTTGATTTCTAAAATTAATTTTTGAAATGTAACTACATATATGTAGTATTTTTACTAGCGACTTATAGGTACTATAAGGCAAGTTATGCATTCGTAAGAAAATCGAACTCGAGATTTAGATCAAAAAAAGAGAAAACGAAAAAAATGGGTCTCGCAATTATGTCTGTCTGTCTGTCTGTTGGACTACAGCCGATTTTCTTTAAATTTGGTACATGTAATATTTAATTTTTCCCCCACACATTTTTTTTTTCTTTTTTTTTTAAGACCCAAAATAACGGTACCTGCCATACGATTTTTTTCGAAATAACTGTCCCACTGATTTAAAAAAGAAAATACATATCAGAAAATTTCATGGTTGAAAAATTCCGAAAAATGGTTAGTTTTGGTACCCCCCATTTTTTGTATTTGATTTTCTCAAAAACGGTACCACCGATCTTATGCTAAAGCTCCCCAAAAGTTTGAAAATTATTGTATATTATAATTTTGCAAGAATTTTTTTTTTTTGATTTCGAAAAAATTCTCAAAATATTTTTTCAAAACTCAATATTTGGAAAACACCTTGCTCGATTTTTTTAAAACTTGACAAACAAAAGTTTTTTAATATAATCTACAAGATGTGCCGAAAAAACGGTACCCACAATACAAATGTTAAAAAATGGTTTTCTAAAATCATATTTTTCTCGAAAACGGCTCCGAGAATTTTTATGAAAATTTGTTTCTCTCCATTAATTTTTACGATCTATAATTTAATAATACAAATTTTGAAAGTAAAATATTACTGAACTGTACCTACCATAGAACCATTTTTTCAAATTTCGAATTTCTCATTATTAGCATAACAGATTTTAAAATTGCATTCCAAGACAGACTTTAAAAAAGTTTTTGAATTCTTGACAAAAAAAAAAAAAACATTTTTTTTTTGGAAAATTCGATATTTCAAAAATGGCTAAATATTTTGAAATTTAATTTTTATTCGTACAATAATAAAAGCTATAAGTTGGCGTACCAATTTTGTTTCTTAAAAATGTTTTTTATAAAAGCATATTTTTTTAAGAAACCACTACAACTACTTTAATTTTTTTTTAATTCTTAGTCTTTTTACATAAGAGCAAGTTCGTGTGACCCAGTCATGCATTTTATTTTTCCATGGTTCAGTAAAATTGTAGAACAGAGTTAGTATAAGGTTTTTTTTTATTAATATGTATACATATTAGTGTTTAAAATAAAAAAAATGTTCGATTAATCAGGCGAATTTTAACTTCCTTTCAGAAGAATATGTAAATTAATTCACTCCAAAACAACAATGATGATTTAACAATAATCATGAGTTATTTTAAAATGGAAATTTTACAACAAAGTTCAAGAGTTGATATGTAAAATCACAAAGAAACTGAATGTTTTTTGCTTATCTTAAGTTTTGATTTTGTTTCAAAATGATTTCCATATTGAAACCAATTTTGTGCTATTTTTCATCTTTCAATTCTTTTAAAAGAAGACTATTTCAAACAATACTTATTTTATTTTGGATTTCTTCAAAAGGGGGGTTCAAAAGTTTAAGTGAAGTGAAAAAAGATTTCTATGCACATTTGAGCTCTTAATGATATTGTTAAAACAAGACTTGTTTCATCGCAGGTTTCGGGTTTTCATAAGATTTGTATGTGCAAAAAATTTTCCTATTTCAAATTTAATATCTTAAAAATATCAAGTCTTCAAACTAATCGCACAACATTTTTTGTAGAGAATCTGAAGCTCTAAGGTTCCACTGTCTAACTGGCATTTGCTTCCAAAACAGTCAAAATTAGAAGCATTTAGTAAATAATTAGGATCTTACTAACCACTGATATAGTTCTGCAAGCAAACTGATCATTATTAAACTGGATGGAATGGCAATGAATTTATGTTTTGGTTGAAGTCAGTAAAGGTAAAAGTTCACCATCGTTCATCGGCGGATTTGTTATCAATTTTTTTCGGCTTGCACAGCTTTTGTTTGTGAGGATATTATACTGCGTATGAATGAGTTTACAATTTTTACTCAGCAGTGTGTACAAAATCGTATACAGACTGTAAAGATTTCCATATCGTCGCTGATACAAAGTATTTATTTTTAGTAAATAATCGCGCTTCTAATCTTTTGAAATTGCAATTTCTGAAGTATTACACTTTCTTATTGAATTATAGAATTATCTTCTTGTGTTTCAAATCTTATCACTGTTTATGAAATGACAAATTTTGTGTATTTAGCTCTAATTTATTTTTAATGCGATAACCTTAACCTTCGATTTCGGGTTCTTACTAAACGTTTTCTTCACATAAAAAAGCATGTATTAGTTGTTCAAGTTCAATTCAGGAATAAATAAAATGCACGACTGGGTCGCACGAACTTGCTCTTATATTACATAAGAACTTGCTTTTATATTAAGTACATAAGAATGAACTAGGAATTTTAAACATGAGTTATTAGAAAAAACTGTTCATAAAATTCATTTTTAAAACTCTCTTAGTAGTAAAGCCCAGTACGCGCTAAATTTTATCTCCCATACAAAATTCTCTCCAAAATTTAGCCAAGCTAAAATTATGTCAAGCATTTTAGCCGAGAGGTTCGCTGCTCCAGCTTAAAAATCAAAATTTCTCTTCCAACTGTACATAACTTATCCGTCAAAATTTAAGCCTAGTATGCAGATCGAGACAAGACAAATTTTATCTCTACAATTTTAATCTCTACAAAACTTTTCCAAATCTCGAGCAAAAGTTTGAAGTTGGAGAGATGAAATCTAATTTAATGTGTTTTTTAGTGTATCTCTGGAACGGGTTGTCTTACAAAAGTCGTTCATAACTTTTTGGAATCTTCTTCTTCTGCTCTTAAGACAAGCATCAGTACCTTTTACATTAAACCAGTATTGACAAAAACATTTTCGGAAATACGGTGGCTGTCAAAATTTGTCCCGCAAAATAATGCTTGTATCATTCTTTTTCCTGGCAAAATTTAGTGGAGACATTTTGTACAGCAATGCACAAAAATATGAATTTTGCGCGCGAACTGCGTACTGATCGGAAAAATGTCCAAGACAAAATTTGTCCCAGGACAAAAAATGTATGGGAAACAAAATTTTTCCGGATCTGCGTACTAGGCTTAAATTTTGACATAAGCCATGTTGAAGCAACTGTTGCTTCGTTTGTAGCTATATTGCCAATTGATTTTGTGTTACTGCAACCGTTGCCAGAAATTTAAAAAAGTTTTGATATTTTCGGTCGGTTGCTCCAACAGTACTGTGGTTGCGGCAACAGTTGCCACTGTAGTGAACAAACGAAACAAGTTGCTGCAACGGTTGCCTCGTGTGTAGCTAGCATTACGATCTATAATTTAATAAAAAAAAATTGAAAAAGTCGTGTGTAGCTAGCATAAGAATTAATCGGAAGGAAATTTAAAAAAAGAATTCAAGGTGTTGTTTTGGAGAAAAATACAAAAACCATTTTTTAACATTTGTATGGTATAGGTGCTGTTATTTTTAGAAAAAATAAAATTTTGTTTCCCACACCTTTTCGATTGTATTAAAAAACTTTTATCTGTTATGTCAAAATCTCGAGTTCGATGTTTTTTACGAATGCATAACTTGCATTATAGTACCAATATGTCACTAGGAAACGTCTACTACAATAAGTGAGCAATATTTTCTTTATATCCTATAAATTATATTTTATTAAATTAAATCAACTGCATTTGTCTGATAATGACTGCATTTGTTTTAATAATGAAATTTAACACTTAATCCACGGCTAACAGATAACCCGCTAATAAACAGCCGTCATTAATTAGTTGTTAGGCACTATGGAAGACTAAGTTGTCACTTATTACATAAAGGGTTTGCATAAATTCGTATTATCGAATATATAAATATTTCACTAATCTACCCTCTTTTAAGTGTTTTATTCTGAGTATATTTATTGATACGTACATACATATATGTATATATATATTTATTATACCGTATTTTTTATTGTTCTGAGAATTTTCCTTATAAAACCTTGTTTATCAGGTTTGACTTCTAAATTTATAAGACGGGTGATTTTTTTGTTCCATTGCATTGGATTTTTTTGTTAACAAGTTAACTTTCAAAAGTGTCTGAAAGTTTTGTTCTTTTTAAGATAGAAAGTTAGTAAACCTAGTTTAACGGAGCCAAATTTTTGTGGAATTTGTGTGGAATAGTGCCAACTTCACATGACTTTGAAATTTACAAACGTCAAGAAAGGTCTGTTTACTTAGTTTTTTGCACCAACTGCCATTGTTTTAGGTGTGTTCTGAAGCAATTTATGAAGAAAATTGCTTTAGAACCATACTAGTTAGAAAATGTTTAAAATTATGAAAGAGTTAGTAAACTACTTTAAAGTTAGCAAATTTTTAATTAATATCATACCTTAATAATAGGCTGTTTTAAATGTTGCGTCATTGTTACCGACAATTATCGATTTTTTCTATTAAGATCAACGATCAATTGTTAAAATGCATTAAAAATATCGCCAAAAATTTAATTCAAGATCAGCTTCCACGACCTTCATGAATAGAGGTGGGTCTTCATGAGCATCAGGGTGCAGTTACCGACTCTCTTGGAAGAAGTGCTCACCGAAATATTCCTACTGAAGAAAACGTGGAAGCTGTTCGACAGATTGATGCAAATGATCAATCTGTCTCAATTCATTGTTTAACCGGCCAATTAGGAATTTTCGGAACAACATGGGGGAGAATTTTTAAGTTGGGCCTTGTGATGTATCAATACTAAATTTTATAAATTTAAAAACTGCTACCGCAAGATCATCGGCAACGACTACGGTACATTATTCCTTTAACACAATTGACTACACAAGTTGACTTTTTAAATAATATTTTGAAGTTGGATGAAGCGCATTACTATTTAAGTGGCTATGTATGTCAACAATAAAAGCTGTACATATTGGGGCTCTGAAAATTCAAGGGCAAACCATAAGCATCAGTTACAGCCATCCAAATGCAATGTTCGGTGCGCTGTTTAGGCCGTTGAAGTTATCGTACCAAATTTCTTTGATAGTAAGAAAGAAACGGAGTTTCTTACAGAACAATAATCCAAAACTTTTGCAGTCAATGGCAGAGCAGTGTCCTTATATCTGGTTCCAACAAGATGGAGCGACTTCACATACTGCCGGACAATGAATTGATAAAATGTAATGTGAAATCTTTGGCGAAAACCTTTGATTTAAAAAAAAATCCTTTCGACTTTTGACATTGTCGTCAGTTTTTTTATTTTTTACTTGAATTGAAATAACTTAAAGTTAATTTAAAATTGTAATCTTTTTGATATTAACATTTTAATAATTTACTATTAAAAATTCAGATTTCCCTGGACACATCATTTTCCAAATATAACTGCGTCCAAATTTTATATGAGGGAATTTTAAAGACAAAATGGGTGTTAATAAAAATTATTACATACATAGCTGGGGTCAATTCTCTATCTGTGAAACTGTGAAGTGATAAGTTTTTTCCCAACTTCACAGACTAAGCGATTCGCAATTTATGAAAACAATTAATAAAATGTCAATTTATTTTTAAATATCAAACGATTTTGTGAAAAGCCCTGATAAAATATTGAAGTTACAAACAAAATTAAACTAAATAAAATGCACGACTGGATCGCACGAACTTGCTCTTATGTGAAAGTACTTTGGAATTTAAGATACATTTTATAAATATAAAACATGAATTTAAAATGAAATTCCCATCTGATTTCTAGAAAAGTATGAATTTATGCAAACAAACTTTAAAAAATCGTTTTATTATTAAATAAATAAATTTTTTATATAAGAAATTTCTTTAAAATTTTTCAAGAAAAAAATGTGGGATGCAAATTTTAAGTATTTAATAATATTGATTTTAGGAAATAATTTCAAAAAATAATCGTTTATAGGTTTTGAAGATATTGATTTTTCAAAAAAATTTTTTTTTCAAAAAAACCCAAAAAATAATTTTTCGAATATTTTTATATACAATATTATTTTAAACTTAGGGGGACTCCTGCTGAAAATTTTTGGTTAAAATCGTTAGAGCCGTTAATGAGAAAGTCGAAAATAAAAAAAAAAACGGTTCTATGACAGGTACCGTTAATAACATTTTGCCCCAAATTTCTTTTTTACCAAAAAGTAGTCCACGTCCATAATATCACACCTAATTTTTTTATCAAAATCGTTAGAGCCGTTTTCGAGATAAATAAGATTTTGCATTACGGGTGTATGGGGGGTACCGTTAGTTTTAGAGCTAAAAAAAAATTTCAATTTCCCCTCTAGGGAATCACCGAAGACTCATAACTACCGAGTTTGAAGAAAATAGGTCCAGTGGCTTAGGCTCTAGATCGAGGTACAGACATACAGACATACAAACATACAGACAGACAGACATACAGACAGACAGACGGAATTGCCGGACCCACTTTATTCGTCTTCGCTATCATCGTAATATCAACTTTGATCAAAATCTCGAGTTCGATTTTTTTTCCAAATGCAGAACTTGCCCTATATACCTATATCGCAAGTAAAAATGACATCAAAATGAAAGCATTTATCATTTAGTACTGTTTAGTACATGTTTTGACAAACATTTATCAGAATAAGTTCCAGAATCGCATTATGTGAGTTCATGAAATGGAAAAATGAAAAATGGCTGTGAAAACTGAAATGATAACTTTTTTATCACTTCATAGATAGATAATTGACCCCCTGAAGCAGAATATGAAACTAAGAAGTACGGAGCACTACGTGGTGCAATGTTAAATACCCTAAAAACGAGGCAATGTCTGTATCGGTCAAAATGGTGGAAATTTGTCTGATATTATATTTCATACAAAGAGCATTAATTAATACCAAATGTATTTATCTAATATTTAAATAAAATTAGTTAAAACAAAAATGATTGTATTACAAGAGTTATAAAGGGTTTTTCAATTGGCGTGCATAGATTTTGGTGGCCATGGTGACATCTGTCAAATCTGTTTATTATTCAATTATATGATGTCAAATCACCATGGAAAGTTACACGATTCAATAGCACGTCGAAATGATAAAACTTTATTATCAAAATTGATGTGGGTAAATGTAGAATATTTAACGCGTGGTGGCTAAATTTTAGACGATCGGTTCAGAATCAATCAATCAGCAGAACCCGGAGCAGTCGATTTCTTGTTGTGTCCAAGATCTCGGCCTTTGCAGACTTTTACTTGGCGAATTTTCACGTCGGGACTTGGGCCTACTACACTCGTACAAGATCCAACTGCCTCACGTGCAAAAAGTTCATGGCACTAGACAACGCCGTTAGTTCGTTAATTGGGCTTCCGAGCGTTCGGAGAAGGACACCAATTTTGGTCGAAAAAATCATCTTTAGCAATAGGGCGCATTTTTGGATGAATGGCAGTGTGAACAAGCAAAACTACAGGGACGATGCCAACACAAACCACACGAGCTTCACCAAGTGACAATGCATTAGGGTTGCCAGATTTTTCTTGCACCTCGGTGGGACAAGTGGCTTAAATAATGAAAAATCCCGGGATTTAATCATATTGCCCGGGACAAAATAAATAAAATGAACGACTGGGTCGCACGAACTTGCTGTTACGTAAAAGACTAAGAATTTTAAAAATTAATGTCGCAAAATTTTAAACAGCCTATTATTAAGGTATTAGTATGGTACTACTTAACAATTTGCTAACTCTATAGTAGTTTACTAACTCATTCTTAATTTTAAACATTTTCTAACTAGTATCGTACTAAAAGAATTTTCTTAATAAATTGTTTCTGAACACACCTAAAATAATGACATTTCGTGTAAAAAGTAAGTACACGAACCTTTTTTGATGTTTGCAAATGTCAGTCATATGAAACTAGCACGATACTAAAAAAATAAAGTAGGTATTCGATGATTTTAACTTTAATAAAAGGGTAAAGAAACTATGATTTATATTCGATTAAAATTTGCAAATTCGTTGTTTTAACCTAGTATCATACTAAAACAGCTTTAGCATCCTACCAATTCAATTAAAATTTTGCGCCAATGTTATTAGAGAAAAATTAATTTTTCAAATGACTAAGACAACTCCTAAAACAAGCTCCAACTAGCTAAACACAGGATGCCATGTGATTCAAACAAATATTGATCAATGCAAGAACAAAATTATACTTCGTTGTAGTGGTTTCTTAAAAATATAAGCTTTTATATACAACATTTTTAAATCATTTTTACTATAAAATATTGGTACGTCAATTTGAAGTTTTTAATTTTGTTCGAATAAAAATTAAATTTACAAGAAACAATATTGAGCCGTGTTTGAGGTATCGAATTTTCAAAAAAAAATTTGATTTTTTCAAAATTTAAAAATATACATTGGAGAAACTATTCAAAAACTGGGATCAAGAATGAATCAACACAATACCGAATGTCAAAAAATTAACGAAGGATCAGTAAACAAAAATATAGCTGCTTTAGCTGATCACGTTAAGAAAAATGGACATTCTTTTGATTTTAATGGTGCTAAAATTTTAAAATTAGAAAGAAACAAATTTAAGTTACAAATTCATGAAGTTAACCAAATTATAAAGAATGAGGGCATTGCGTGTAACTACAAAACAGATAAAAGAGACTACACTAATACATACTACAATCTAATAGTTAATACAAATTTACAGAACAATCAAGTTCAAAATTAAATAAATTTATACACTTTAAATACTTTATAAGAAAATTTGTTCAATGATTTTTAATTTCAAAAACAAATGTCTAATATTAAAAAACAGATTGTTATCAAATAATTTTCTATAAAATAATTTTGGTAATTTTTTATATATAATTAAATTTCATATATATTTATGTTAATAAAAAAACGCATGTATTTATTTTTAGCTACTGATGATGAGGCAAGTAAGACCTCGAAATATATATACAGATAAAAAATAAAAAGAAAAGAATGCGTTTTTATTGAATTAAATGAAGAAAAACAAAAGGTAAAATAAAATATAATAATATAATTCAGCAAAACAAAAAATCATAATATATAAATTTTTCGTTAAGTTAGGTTTGTTTGATTGCAATTTTAAAAGTAATTTATTAAGGTTAAATCACAATATAGTGATTGTTCCTTATCACTGAAAGATATTAAGGTACATAAGGCATTATTTCTCGAGTTTGAGTCCCAACCCGGGAAAAAAGCTGTCCCGGTGGGACAGATGAATTTATGTCTGAAATCCGGGATGTCCCGGGTAAACCGGGACGTCTGGCAACGCTACAATGCATCCTCACAAAAGTTATCGTTCGGTGTGGATTTTCATTGGTTCGTACTTTTAAAAAAAACGATGTCGGCGAGGCGGTCAGCGTTAATGGCGAGCCCTATAGAACGATGATAGCCGTGGCCCAAATTGAATCATATGGACCTAGACGACATGTGACTCCTGAAGGATGGCCCTACTCTGCATAAACAAATTGAGGGTCTCGCAGAGGTGGGTGACGTGAGTTGGCCACCAATGTTATGAAGCCGCAGTTCTATGCGCATAAACAATCGACCGATGCCATTAAGCCTTAAGGTGAGCATACCACAGGTCATCGCTCAAATTATGCCGAATCGGAAGAGTAATTAAAAATTGGATGTCATATTCCATACATAATGGCATAAACAGGTTGGGCCATCTAGTGGTTTCTTTTTAAATCATAGGTTATTTTGGCACTGACATCTGGCTCCCGCTCGAAGTCTTGACAGAAAGTCAGTATCATACCTCCGCGGAACGAAATGAGTTGCTTTACGCTTGAACAACGTTGGGAAATATTAAAAACTTATTTCCAAAGTGAGTGCTGTGTAGTCCAAACAGTGCGCCTTTTGCAAAAAAAAAAGTTTCGGCCGAAATGAAGCACCCACGGCGCCTGCTGTACGCAAGTTTGTGCAAAAAGTTCGTGAGACTGGCATGCTAGTGGACACTATTAACAAAGTACCTGCCTAAAAACTGTGATATAAATGTCATTTCTTGTCTAATTTGATAGTTTTCTTTTTGTTTTATTTCGTTTTCATGTTTGTTATTTATTTTCAATTTGTGTCAGTGCCGTTCGGGAGGATACAGTAATGAAAAACATGATATGATTTAGTACAATAATTAAATAAATACAAAACCCCTGAAGAAGTAAGGAATTCTTACGGAACGTTGGGTGAAGAATGGAATAGAGTCTTTTATTCGCATTCAAAAATCAAATTGACCAAAAGAGCCTAAAGGAATAAAATCATCAACATTCAAACAAGAATTTTGGTGCTGTAGTCGAGAGTGTGAGACTTAATTCACGAACATCAACTCGCCATCGATCTTAACAGCTCAACATTTCACGCCCTAGCCTGAGGGAAATTTTGCTCAAAGATCTCGGATTATTCGCCAACAATGTCCAATTGACTAAGCAGTTGAAGGCGCGTGACCATCCACTTGAACGACGTTGTGTTCCATAATTAATGGGAATGTTTGCTCTTACTAATAAAGCCATAATAAATAGAAAAAAAATAATTTTGTTCATTTTAATGCATTTTTAAAAAGAAACTTGTATTTGGCTCACCCTTTATGAGTCTTTTAAATAAAAAAAGAATTTTATTAATACCTCATACACAGCTTGTTTTATTGCATTTAAACATCTACCCACCCTTTTTGAAAAATCCATTATAAGCAGTTAACCATCATGTATTTCGTGCTTTTGAACATTTTCTCTAATAAAATCTTTATAGGTAGGTATCTATTTATTTACACTATTTTTTAATTGCATTTTATTTCTTCTTTATTTCAAATTAAAATGCTACCGAACACAACTTTAGTCAGCGAATAACTTTTTTCACACAGTGATTTGAAATGTGCTGCCATAGTAACTAACGCAGGACATAAGAGAATACCTTTCAAACGACACGTATGCCTCGTCTTTATTGGTTCTTACACCAGTGTCCATGAATTTCTGCCTTTTATCCTTTTTAAAAGAAAAGTATGTGTTTGCCTGTAAAACACGGGTTAATGACCTCCAAAAAAATATTTTTTTATTCGAAAACCATTTTTTAGGGACTAAACTTTAGGGGTGTCTAATTAAAAATAAAATAGGAAGTAGTATCGGATACCGTAAAATATAAGTATGTAAGTAGAGATGTACATACCTACGTACAGTACATACATTATGTATGTTCATAATATTGTGAATGAAATAATATTTCGTTTCGAAGAATTCGAAATAAGGGTTGCTTAGGTAGCCAACTTTTACCAGAATTGAGATGACAAGGGTATGAGATGCGAACTTTCGATTCTTCGTTTAGCAGAATAGGTATGTCCTATGATCCTAATTGTTATTCTAAAATACATATTGCTTTTTCCTCATTGTTCCTACAAATTTTCACAATTCCAGGTTGACATAGAAACCAGTAAGCCTAACCAAACCAACATTTGCACATTCATTGTTCATCCGATTCTTACACAAAGGTGACGTATCTTTTTAAATGCAAATCCGTACTTATTTATGTACCAGTGTATATTCATGGCCAATTCAACAAAAGTGACAATTTTTGAACTTTTCTTAACCGCTGAAACAATTTAGGGTTAATTTTTTTAGTTTTCAGAATTTATTGTAATTTTTTTATTTTTATTATTAATCAGTTATTTTAAACTGGCATAGATAACTATTATAATCCTTTACATCAAAAGAGTATTTGAAATTATTCTATGGAGATAACATTAACAGGTCAAATCTTATCAACTTTACAAATTTATTTTTCATATGCACTGACTGATAATAAATTATGAACCAATAATGAAGATCACAAACTAATTTCTTATACCTAATGCTATAGATCTTGACGATCTTGTATTAAAAGATACGAAAAGCAATTTAGGTATTTTATATTTTTGAACCAAACTTTCACCATAACTGATGTTTTTACTTAAGTAATTTTATACTTATTGCAAATTTACAATGGTTAATGTATAATTCACGTACTTTTGAGTATTAACATTGTCCATTTCATGGTTTGTCATACTTGATAACAAATATAATTTTGTATTTGTTTTTAATTTAATTGAACGAAACGATATGAACGATTCAAAACACCCGTTCCTTAAGCGGTTTGCGGTACTACTAATAGAACTGAAAATCAATTTTGAAATTTAAAATTATTACAACTGCCCGTGTCCAGCTGCGGTGCGGTGCTTCGTTCGACTCTCGTATCTGGAATATAAACATCGATAGCAGGGTTGTTTAGAAGTAACATATACAGCATGGTGTTCTATTCTCTAAACATAATTTGTAGGTATTTTATTTATACCCACCTCTCCGATATCTAACAATTTTGCTTTGTGCCTTCATAGAAAAATTGAAATACATTTACAAAACCGTATCTTACGGTGACAAATACTTTGTATAGGTACTTTAATAGGCAAGACAGCTACAAGGGGTGGTTTTGTTGGACGGAATTCTTATCAGACGCAATCAGGCAAAACTCACTTATTTGAATTATTGGTCACACTCGGCCATATCTCAGGAAATTTGTATATTTATGTATATTTTGTACTTATTTTCGCTTTATCTTTTATTTTGGACTCAAATTTTCATTGAACAGCGTTACGTTGACTTATTATTTATAGAATTTAAGATGAGTACCTCATACAAAACAATAATTTTGTAAGTTTAATGTTCGAGTGGGGTTTAGTAATTTTTTTTATGGCAACATGCAGTACCGTAGCACCAATATTCTTTTCGAGGGGGCTTTTTTTGCTGTTCCTTGTTGGACTTATTTTGGTGAAAAGTCTTTGACACAGAGTTAGGATTATGTATACATTTTGCATATGGTAGAAAGTTTGTTGTGAAAAGTGGCAATGTAACTTCTACCGCAATCTTTGATATTAAAAATGGTCTTCAGCAGAGATAGTTTTTGCAGAATGACTTCGATTGAAAATCAACTGTCAAAAATCTGAAACTATTCTGTTAAGGACTCTTTTGCATGGAGCCTCAAGGGATACGAGAAAGAACTGGCGCAAGTTAGTGATCGTGGCCCTACGATGGACAGCCAGTGACGAGTAAGTACCTTGGCATTTGGTTGGCTCAGTATTTGTATTTCGACAGACATATAAATGCTACTCTGAACAGGGCTGGGGGAGTCTTTGCCCTAACGAAACGATTGTCTTACAGCAGGGAGGCTTGATAATAGAGTAAAGGTGATTTGCTACATGGCCCCTACCTGTCCGATTATTGCCGGTGTGGTTCTACTTTGCTCCATCTCAAATGGAAAAGGTTCGGCTGTTTGTGAGGCATGGCCGTAGCTAGGGAGGGACATTAGGGGGCAATGCCCTACCTTAAAACCTCCAATGCCCTACCTTAAAAATCAACTATCGTATCGTAATGCCACTTATTAAAAAACTAATTTTCCAAAACACGAAAAAACTATTTCCCATTACCAAGCTAAGAGTATGGCGATGTGGCAGGATAAATTAAATAGAGTCTCTAAAACTAGCAGTGTTGAAACGTTGATACATCAAAAAGCTTTAGAGAGACGTAGATAGGTCTATTATTGAGGTTATACAATTTGTCAACGAACTATAGCTTTGTGTGGAAATTATATTTTGGAGAACGAAAAAGAACAAGGATTATTTCAGAATTTGTTTTAATACACGTGCATGAAAGATCCAAATTTAAAAGAGTCTCTTACTCATATACACAAATTGCAACATATCGTTCACCTGAAATTCAAAATCAAATAATTCAAGCAATGATTATAGCAGTACGAAGTTCCATTGTTAAAGATATTAATGAATCAAATCGAAGCTGGTTTACTATAATTGAAGATGGTACGAGAGATAAAAATAACCACCAAAAAAATATTGCAATAGCAATAAGCTATGTTAAAGATGGAATTGTCAATGAGTCGTTACTACTACTGAAAATCTTGGTGCAGCCAATTTTACTGAACTAACGTTAAATAACGTAACCACAGAATAGAAAATAAATTGGGCCGAAAAATCCCTTATGTCAACTGCTTTAACTATCGCTTGCAATTGGTAGTCATTAGGGTTATCTCGGAAATAACTTTCATTCGTTTATTTTTTGATCAATGCATCATGTTACATGAATTTTTTTAGCATGGAAAAATAGCTGAATCATATGGTGAAAAATGGATTTCCCGGCTCTTAGAACAGAGTTGGTCAAGACAAAAGTTGTACACGATAATTATTCATTGATTTTGACGAATTTTGATGAAGTTAGAAATGACAGATTTAAGGGTGATGACGTCATGACGTCGCCAAGAGTGTGGACATTAAAAAAGTGATGCTCAATTTGGAATTCCGAATGGCCTTGATTGTGGCCAAAAAAATATTATCCATGCCCCAGCCTTCAGACCCAGCTTTACAATCCCGAAGCGCAGGATTGAAAGACGCCATAACAATCATTAAACTCACCCAAAATAAAATAAGGAAACATAGATCAGAAATATATCATCAAATTTTGGAAGAAGCAAAGTCTATGATAAGCGACGATTCTGAAAATACGACTCATACCAAAAAGAGGTAAATCAAAAAATCAAATCGGATGGATGACTACTTGGTATATATGGCCCTTCCTGTTCCTCTGCGAGACAAAATATAGAACATCAGAACGCTCAGCCATTTAAGTCTGAGTATTTCGAAACGTTGGACATTACGTACTAATAGCTAAATTACAAAGGAGATTTTCGGACAACGACGATCTACTAAATTCAGTAGCGAATATAGATGAGTTGAATCTAGACAAAATGGTACCGTTGAAAAACTTAAGTAAGTGTGAGAAAGCAAAACTATTTGTAAAATGTTCAGTTTCACCAAGCCACTTTTGATTTTAAAAGGACAATAAACGAACCAAAACAGATAAATTTATCAGGTCAACAAACTTTAAGACTTTTAACGAAAGCCCATTTAATTGAAATTTGGTGCAACTGGCCATAAGTTACTGCAAGAAAACCAAATATTTAGCTCTAATTCATTCAAAGCTGCAGTGCCAAGTCTTTTTGATTGCTCCTCTTTATATGACAATAAATAAATACATAAAATATGTCATAACAAAATTACTAATTACATCTGTGGCGACCATAGGATGTAGCACTGCTGTGTGCGAATCTACGTTTTCAACTTTGACTGCAATCAATAGGCCTCAAAGGCTATCAATTAGTCACAAAAGAAAGGCAAGCCTCGTATTTCTGGCCTTTGAAAAGAAAAGAACCAAGTCAGTTGATCTGGATGAAGTCCTTGGTATTTTTAATATATGGCGAATCCGAAAATTCAGTTATTTTAATGAAGAAACTTTGTATTGTTGTCTATGTAAATATACTGAATATAATATGTTAAGAGAAATAATATTATAAACCATTATATAAATGAATGCTTAGCACTTATCTATCACCCCTCCCGACAATTGAGTACCACCTTTACCAGATCAGATCATATTTCATATCAAGTACTTCCGCCCTACATGTTATCACCGATGCCCTACCTTGAATTCAACTCTAGCTACGGCCCTGTTGTGAGGCAGTATCTTTGACGTTGCCTTGGATTACACAGAACACCAGAGATTACACAGAACACCAGAGAGATAAACATTACTATTCCAATCAGGTTCTATAGAACGGAACCAACATAAACAGAATTGAATAGTTTTTGTTGAAGCTGATTCGGGGTCACATTTCAAGAGCGTTGTCTTCCACGAACAGCCTAAAGCGCGGAACAGATTGAACCAGCAACAGCACCGTCAACAGCAACAGCGGCCGCCATTAATTTAGAGCCAATGTATTTCAATTGTTCAACACACATAAAAGAACAGCAACAGCAAGTCAGCAACGCCAACAGCGTCGTTAGGCCAAAGTCCTAAACTTGCTGTTGCTGGTGCTGTGTTGTCAACTTTTCCACTGCAATATTCAGTGGCACCACAATGAAAAACTTTTTTTTGATATGAAATGTCAAACAAATGAAATGACGTTGCTGGTGGCAATGTGTTTGAGAAATGTTTGCTGGTCAGCGTGCTGTTTGCTGTTGACGATGCTGGTGCTGTTGCTGGTTTAATCTGTTTCGCGCATAATTCTTAGGGCTTACTACAAGAGTGTGCGTCTAAGCGGATATATCCCGCCCGAGGTATTCCTCTATTGAGACAGTCGAGGGTTGGACCAGAATAGAATGGCTATTCCGCTAATTTTTTATGTCGGGCGTAAAACTGTATACAGGCGGCTCCTTTCGAGCCGTCCTTATAAAAGCGCCTTCGGCTCAGTAGGACTGTGTCCGATCGGGACCGTAGAGACAGGCTAAAACTGGAGAACCAGTTAATTATCTAATTATTGATTGACAACTTTGTCTAGGATATGTATGTGACTTGACCGAATTTAGGTAGGGACAGTCAGGGTGGCACCAAAAAACAAAATGAAAAGTTGCTGCTGTAGCAGTTTTATTTTTAAGCAGTTTTAATTTATTCAAAGTACATAGTTTTAATTAGGTTTAGTGTAGTTTTTAAAGTTTTATAGATATAAAATATATATCTGTATATAAAAACAAAAAAATGATGTGATACCGATAGTATACGATATATATCCTTAATATTTTCCTTTTAAATACTTTCATATTTCGCATGGCTGTCTTAGATAGATAACCATACGGAAAAGCTGTTGAAGATTCCTGATCTGCTGGCTAAGTCTGGCACTTTTTACTTGCGACTTATAGGTACTATAAGGCAAGTTATGCATTCGTAAAAAAAATCGAACTCGAGATTTTGATCAAAGTTGACATTACGATGATAGCGAAGACTAAAAAAGTGGGTCTCGCAATTCTGTCTGTCTGTCTGTCTGTTCGACTACAGGCTAAACGACTCGGCCGATTTTCTTTAAACTTGGTACATATCATTTTTAATTTTTTCACCCCACACGTTTTTTTCTTTTTTTTTTTAAGACCAAAAATAACGGTACCCCCCATACGAATTTTTTTCGAAATTTTATAAACATTTTTTTTTCTCAAAAACTGTTCAACAGATTTAAAAAATAAAAATACAGAAAAATTCCATTTAATTAAATCTAGGTATTGGTTGAAAAAAATTTTCCGAAAAATGGTTATTGAGGGTACCCCCCATGGAACCATTTTTTTTGTTTTTGATTTTCTCAAAAACGGTTCAACCGATGTTGATCATTTTTTTTTTTTGCTAAAGTTCCCCAAAAACATAAATAGAATTGTGTACTCAAATTTTCAAAAAATTTTTTTTTGGATTTTTAAAAAAAACTTCAATTTTTTTTTTCAAAACTCAATATTTCGAAAACCCCATGCTAGATTTTTTTTAAACTTGATAAATAAAAGTTTCTCAATATGATCTACAAGATGTGGAACAAAATTTTTTATTTTACCTAAAAATTAAGGTACCTACCAACAAATGCTAAAAAATTAAAAAAAACGGTTTTCAAAAATCGTATTTTTCTCGAAAACGGCACCTAGAATTTTGATAAAAATTTTTTTCTTTCAATTAATTTTTACGATATTTAATTTAATAAAAAAAAATTTGAAATTAAGATATTACAGCTTGTACCTACCATAGAACCATTTTTTCGAATTTTGAATTTCTCATTATCCACATTACGGATCTTAATGAAAATTTTTATAGAGAAGCTTCTAAAAAGTCTAAAACACATTGCATTTCAAAACTTTAAAATAAATATTTTTTTGAATTTTTGGGACAATTGGATATTGTACAAGTGTAGGACCACGTCTCGAGTGAGAATTCGCCAAGTAGAAATCTGCAAAGGCCGAGTTCATGTGCATGCCGAGGAATCGACTGCTCCTGGTTCTGCCGTATACTTTTACGGACCGCGGCCGATCTCGCCTTCCTTTAACGTTCGAATGTTGGCTTATTGATTACCGAACCGGTCGTCTTAATTCTGGCCATCAAACGTTGAAGAGTCGACTGTGAAGGGCCACCACGACTACCGTAAAATGGGTGCAACGTTTGCACTAACGAACACTCAATTTGATCGTGCAACTTGCCGTGGTTATGATTTGGCATTATATAATTGAATAACAAACAACAGATTTGTTAAATGTCACCAAATCAATATGGCCGCCACAGACCGCCAAAATCTACCTGGGCCAATAGAAGAGGCTTGAAATGGACCATATTTTTACTTTAACGGTATTTTGCAACTACACACATAGATTCGAGACATCTATAAATTCAGAATGCTAATTCCATTGACAAAAAAATGGTTCATTCTAGAATTGGTGTCCTTTCAAGCCTTCCCTTGGCAGTAGCTACGTGCCTGTCAATATAAGATTTACATAATGTACAATGTACATGCAGGTTTGTATGCCAGTTCATATGTCATTGGATATTCAGTATCTGTTGTTCCAATCGCAACAGAGAAGAATACTTGTGGCAAAGTTGATTCTACTAGAAAACAATCTTTAGTTTGTGATATGTACATAGATATTTTTCTATTATGGAACAGTCCACGTGATTATAGTTCCATTTAATAGTTAGTTATAGGTACATGTGAACTAATGCTATTGAGTTACTTGTGGAAACTGTTTTTTATTCGGTCAACTGTAAATTAATAAATTATCTAAAGCGGAATACCTTGACCATGAATGCTTTATACGGTGCCAGTTTCAGTTCATAAAAATAAGAATGATTAAATGCAATAAAATATTTTCCGCGGCTGCAAAACACTTGCTTGCGAGTGGTTATAACTATCCCTGCAATCACCAGTGCTGCCACTCAGAAATTTAAAAAAACATAGTAAAAAAACATGATTTTAGTTCAAAAAACATGATTTGCAGTTCTGAGTTGGAAAACAGTAAAAGAGATATTAAAAACCACATCGTAAGAAGTAAAACAAATATTTTCAAAAATTAACTGAGAGCATTTATTAAAAAAATACAAAAATGGGCGGAATAAATAAAAATAAAATAAATTATTAAAATTTATACATATTCATGTGTGCTATATTATTTTTTTTCACAATTTCAGGTACATAGGTATTATATAGCACATTGAAAATCAAAAATATAAATAGTATAAATATTTAGTATGCATATTTTGCACATTAATATTGTGTTTCTAAACAATAAAAACCTTACAAAAGAACATTTCAACATTCAACATTCATTTTTAATTAAATAAAAACAAACCTTTAATAAATTGTCAGGACAAGCCATTATCGCCATCGAAAAAATTATAAATAGTGAAATGCCAAAAGCCAAAGAGTAAATTAGAAACTTGAATTTGGAGCATGGAGAAATGAAAAGAAGAATAATCTCTGGATTATTTTCGCTGAGAAAGTGTGTGTGTGTGTGGTGAGTAGCTAAAATGATGAGCTGTATAATAGTATGTATTCCTTTCTTTATGAATTTCTATATGGTGAATTCACATATATTCACAGACAAGAAATTATATTACAGACACAAAAATCTAGTTATGCATTTGAGTCAAAGGGTCATTTTAGCTATGTTTGTTTTTGTAATGTTTTCGATTTTCGTCGTTTCAGGTTACCATATAGTGTAGCTTAGACATGTTTTTTTTTAAGCGATTATAAAAAATAACATTTTTTTTTTTAAATTAGAAAAATCATGATTTTGGACTCGAAATCATTTAATCATTTTTTGGGTCCAAAAAACATGAAAATCATGATAAATCATGATTTCTGGCAGCCCTGGCAATCACTTCTAACCCCATAGTGTTATTGTTCAGTACTTACTTATGACTCATGTTTGTCTGATGGTTTTTGAATTGTGTGTTTATTTTTTGAGTCTGATAGATCAAGGAGCTATAAATCGCTACTAAAATAAAAATCGGGGAACCACTGAGTTATATTAAAAATGTTCTCCATCCCATAAAACAGCAACCTGATCGCAAGTTTTCCATCAACCCTTCCATATTTTTTTTATTAAAAAATAAATAAAACACATTGAATCAGAGTTACCAGTCCATCGTTGAGGGTTTTCTTTGTCTTTTTATTATTTAAAATACCTTTCAGGATTTATGCTATTTTAGAGCTTTTGAGAACAAATACTTCAAATTTAGAAAAAAAAAAGGTGTAGCGCTTGGTATTTTCATCTTTTCGTTTTTTACTTGCAATAAACGTACAAAAACATTTTTTTTTTTAATTTTCGAATTTTGGCCGAATTATAGAGGGCGCAAACGTCGACTCATCAAAAAATACATGGTCCCATAGCGGATAGTTAATCTCCGGAACTACTAAACCGATTTTCAAAAAACTTGTTGCAACTTGATTGTTTTTATGTTTTCTAAGACAATTTACCACAATTTGACCAAAAAATTATGAACAAAAAAAATGGCGACCCAAAAATAGCCAAGGAAATTTCCAAAAAAAAACATTTTTTCTTCAAAGCTCGATATTTTTTTGTTTTGACTTTTTAAGCAAATTGTGGTAAATTGTCTCGTAAGAAACATTAATAATCCATTTTGTTTTTTTTTTGTTTCAGTCCAGCCAATTCTGAGATTAACTGTCCGCCATGGGACCATGTACTTTTTTATGAGTCGACATTTGCGCCCTCTATAATTCGGCCAAAATTCGAAAATTAAAAAAAAAAAAGTTTTTGTACTCTTGACGCATGTATTCATTATTTAAAAAAAAATATGTTATTACCTAATAAGGTTTCCGAGAAAAAAATTCCCAAAAATCGTGCGTTTTTTTGGCATTGACATTCTTAGGTGGTGGAAGGTCAAAAATTAGAAGAAGCACTTTGGATTGCAATATTTCGAGAACCAGACCATGCAGAAGCTTTTGGTTTGCATAGATATACAGGAATTCAATAGACCTTTCGTTTGATGTATGTCTCGATGGGTTTGGGAAACATTGCGAAAAATGATGATTTTTATAGACAAGGGGCTCATGATTTTTTTCAAAAATTTAAAAAAAATTTGTTTGCATCGTTATTCAGTTTTGAATTCCCTTTGGATAGAAATATTTCGAAAACCAGATAACCGTTGTAATCTAGATACAAAGTTAACATAAAATGCATGTTTATAATGAAGAAAATATTTAAATGTATACAAAAAATACTACATACATAACTGTGAGAAAGTTTTAATAGAACTGCATTCTTGAGTCTAAGACCATTTCAAATGCTAAAAACTCGATTCTAAAATATTTTTTTTGCCTCAGGTATAGATTAAGTTGTTTATAAATGAGTCGAGAGGCTGATTCTCCAGTCCAAGACAGGGTTGATATATAGTTGATACATTTTATCATTTATAATAGAGAAGCATTCCTACAAAGAACTTTTCAGATTTTCAACATTTTCATTCAATATTGGACTATATCTAGATATTTACTTTTAAATTTCTTAAAAATGTTGGAGGTAAGTCTGGCTTAACGTGAATAGAAGCATATAAATCAACTAAAGGCAGTCTACATACTATGATAGTAAACTCTTGATAAATATTAGATACAGAAAACTTTTTGCAGCGATTCTCTAAATTCTGTATGCCAATTAACTGACGCCTTGTAGTACGAGTATAACAATGCATATAGCATCGATATTTCAATTAAGTTTATATATGTATAAGGTCCACTTAATATCGTTTTTAAATATTGTTCAAAACAAAGTAAGAAAATTGGGTGAGGTTTGAAGGTTTGTAAATGTTGATCTTCCGCGCACAAAGCCGTTTTGAAATGGGGATATAGTTTGTTTGAGTTCAAAGGAAAGCCTATTACAAACAATTTTTTCAAACAGCTTGGGTATCACAGATAATTTGCTAATCGATCGATAGTTCGATACGTCTTATTTTAAATCAGTCTTATAAATAGGGGTTATAAAAGATGTTTTCCACTTCGAAAGGAATTCAACTTTTCAAGTGATCTACTTAAAATATAACATACAATAGCTAGCGAAGAACCGCAATTTTTTAAAACAAGAGGAGATATTTCATCACGGCCAGCATTCTTGTCATCCGAGGACCGATAAGTCTTTATCAACTTCCTGTATCGAAATAAAATTTCAAGTATGCACCTAGATACTTAAATTCCTTAACAACTTCTATTATCTCACCATTTAGGGTCGAGCTACGACCATAGTTTATCTTATTATGGGTTTTAAAAACTATTATTTTTTACCTTGAAGTATTCAAGTATTTAAATTTCCATAAATCCCAATTTTGTCAGCTCATTAATTTAAAGTTAAAGTAAGTAAGGACTTCAATTATTTCACCTCGAAAACCAATCCGACATGGAATATGATTTTCGTTAATAAATTATGTAAAGATCAACGGTTTCAAAACGCAACCTTGTGGGTCACCGGTTTCGCATTTAAAAACTTGGATACCTGCTTACCGTTTTGTACAGCGACGACGTCATACTTCCTAGGAATTTTTCCTAGACTTTGATAAAATTTTGTCGGAAGTCCAATTCGTAAAAGCTTTTAAAATAGAGACCTTCGGTAAATCGTGTCAAAAGCTCTCTTCAGATCAACAAAACAAAGTATAAACATTTCTTTTTATTTATTAAACGTCTAGTTACAGTATTAAGAACAAACACTCGATCAACTGTTGAAAGATTGTCTCTAAAGCAAGCCCGAAAGCAACTTTAATTGTATTGTTTTACTCAACCCAGGTCAAGAGTCTGTTATAAAGAAGGTGCGTAAATTCTTTTCTAAGAGAGTTGAGTACAGCAATAGCATAAAATTGCATACATTCTTGATATGTCTTTATTAAATAAATCTAAAACGACCTCCAGAAGTTTAGTTGGTGAATTTTGGTAGAATTCTACAGGGATACTATTGAAACCTGAGGCTTTGGTATTTTTCATTTTATTTAAAGAAGACATTAGTTCCACCAATGAGAATGAGCAGTCGTATTCTCGTATACACAAAATTTCAAGAGCGAAACTAGTTGTAGATTGATTGGGATCAGGCAACAGGAGGTTTTCGAAATAACTTACTAACAAGTCAATGTTGAGCGAAACTGTCCTGTTTTGACCACTTAAAGTACTGAAATTATATCACAAAGATTTCAAATCCTTACATTCAACAAGCTTACTAGCTATGAAAGTATATGGTAATTGGTAACCCTTCTGATATTTGAAACAGATTTGCAGCTATTTATAATTCTCACTACGGCAGGTCTGTCAGAACTTTAAAATAACGAAAAGTTATTGAAATCCATAATAATCATAATGAAGGGAAAATACCCTTTCTTCCTTGAAAAAAATAAAAAAAAATTAGACGGATTATAGAAACGGATTTACTTATCTCATTTCAGCAAAATTTTTGGTCACAGTAAAATTCATTGCCATCGAATACAAAAACGGCAGTGTTAGTCCCCGAAGAAGTCCTTATTTCATCTAGTATTAACTTGAAATATATTGCTCATTGAGATGACATTTAAGACGCTCTTGTAGGTGTATCGACGTACAAAAATGTTCTCATTTACCTCATTCCAACCAAGGCACTTTGTATATAAACTCTAAGAATTTATATACAAGGCAAGGCAAATTAAATGTATAACTAAAATAAAATAAAAATGAGTTGAATCCTAATTTTCGGAAGGTCCATTGGACAAGTATTCAATTTTTCATTTGTAAAACAAAAACGAAATTAGGATTTTAATACTCGTATAACTAGATATTACGATGATGAAAAAATAATTCCGTCCGTGACCTGCAGTCTAAACCTTTGAATTTTCTTTAAATTTTGTACTCAAGCGTCTTTAGTCAATCTCGAGAACGGAAAAAACTTTACATGTTTTTAGTTAAAAACAATTACTAAAGAAATTTCGATTATTTTAGACATGAAATAATATGGCATTTTATTTGTTTTCACTTAAATAATGTCAAATGTTCTTTTATACTCTCTAATTTTTCTGCTAACATATAAACATAATTATAAATTTCGTAATCTGATTTTAAGAACGCATAACAACTACAAATCTACTAGATAAATTTATGTATTAGATTAAGAAAAAAGTATTATATTTGAAGAGTTGAAAAGAACGAAACAATGGCACTTTCGGTGGGCAGGCACTGCCCAAACGCTTCTATCAATAAAGGTTGAGCATCAATTGTACTGAAAAAGTCATCGAAAGAAACCTATTTGATATTTACAAAATACGAACATGTATAAAATTAGTATTGTTTAATGTATTGCGTAATAAATATCTAGTTACTTTTCCATCTTTGTCAACATCAAACTTCCTTAGAATTATTTCCACCAAATCTTTGACACCTTCATCTGGATCCTCATCCTGGGGTTGCTTAATTAAACAGTTTTTCAATAGAGTGAACATTTCATCTTTTGTAATAAACCCATCAGCGTTCAAATCGTAGACCCTAAAACAAAAGGCGGCTTTCTCGGCTTTGGTACCTCGAAGAAAAACTGACAGTCCTGTTAACCATCCTTCAAGTCGAAGCGGAAGTCCTTCGTGTGTTTTATCCCAACTGCAAAATATCCTTTCCATCAAAATTTCTTCTGTCACAATATCAAACGTGCTGTGTAAAAGCTCACGAAATATTATCCGGTCGATGCCCTGTAAAATATATTTTTAAATGTAGGTATAGGGTAATTTGTGGTAAGATTGCTTAGCGGGAATTAACAGAAATCTTTCATAATACAAAAGAAACAAAAAAGAAAAACGTTTTTGTTTTTAAGTAAAAAGTATATAAATTTGTGCATTTTCTTTAATTTTGACATTCGATAGTTCCAGGCTTATTTATATTAGATTTCACTAATACTCGATCCAACCTCAGAATAGTTAAACCGAGACGAAGCACTTAATTCAGGTTTACGCCACGCCAAACTTATTTATTTATTTATAAAATATTTTCTTGGCCGTTTTAGCTATGCCTCTATTTGTATTTGTTTTTTATAAATAAGCTTTTCAGGATTAGAGTACTTGTAAAGTCGAAGTAACTTTACTCCGTCGCTTAAACGAGTTAGTAAATAAGGCTGGTAATGTTTAGTCAATTTTAGAACGGTTAAGGAGCTTATCTCATTTCTTATTGTGACTTTGGCTAACAAATTTCGATCAAAAAATATTCTTCCCAGTCTTCAAAATTCTTCTTTTTGTTATTTGATGTCAGAGTGGTGGACGAAATTCCACATGAATAAACTAAAAACCTGGACATCCAATTTACTCCCTGAACGCGAGCACAATCGGGAATTGATTAATGGCCGATTTCATAAACAAACACTAAGGTTCGTATTCACCGAGCGCTCCTAAACGGCTCTTAACTTTACGAGGCTCTTAACTTGAAATTTCTGTGCGGTATTCACCAACCACTCGCAAGTGTTTTTCGATGTTCGAAAATGAGAGCCACTCTCTCTTGTTCAGGCATACCCAAACTGTGTAATGTTGGTCTTGACAGCAAATGGATACTCTTCTACTTGGCATTGCTCACATGGATTCGAGTCAAATGCGTGCGTGGCACACGCACAAGCGAACAAATTTTCGAAGAGAGCGCTCGTAAGTTAGGAGTGGTCGGGACCACTCCTAACTTTTAAGAGCGCTCGTAGATCTTCACTAATATTGCTTGGTGAATACGTTTATGAGCTTCTTAAGTTATGAGCGCTCGGTGAATACCGGCCTAAAAGCACTTTTATCAAAAATCCTCTTAAATTTTATCAGGCTCTTAAAAATGTTTAGTTTCACCAATCTATAAAAGGGACATTTTGGGGAAATTTTTGTTAAAATTGAGTTCTCTTCACATCCCCGGGAAAAATAAATTGCTTTTTTCTTTCTAACAAGAGAAATGTATGAGAAGAAATGAGAAAGCGTTATGTGTTCAAACAAATGCCAAGAAATGAAAAAAAAAAAAAGAAATGCACACAAAATATTTGGAAAGATTCTGATACTGACATCTGTGGCATAAAATCGTTAAGTGATAACCACTTAATTTATTTTTTATTGCATTGTTGGGTTTGTTTTGGTTCCAAAACATATTCAACAAACTCATCCACAGATGCGTTGGAAAGTCGGAACCACATTTTGAAGTCATATAATGTATTTCTGTGAACCAGGAATATTCTTGCTCAGCGAATAACTTTGTGTTGCACTTTATTATTGTATGAAGACGATCAATATTTTTTTAGAAATAAAGAAACAAATCATTTAAATATTTAGTACCTATTAATTTATTTATTTTGTATCTTCAAAAATTGAACACTAAATCCTTACAGAACGATAATTTCAGCTGCTATACCTATAACCAATTGTTGTTATCTACATCTGATGACATTTCAATGACACTTTTAAAATTTAATGAGCCAAAAATGGGCATTTAGTTTATAAGGGTGTTTAAAAGCTTGTTTAATTTAAAAGCGCTTGGTGAAACCAAAACATCTCATTTTAAGGTTTAGAAGCCTGTTAAATGTTTAAAAGTCCTTCGGAACCAAAAAAAACCAACAATGCAATACAACATAAATTAAGTGGTTATTACTTAATGATTTTATGCCACAGAATGTCAGGATCAGAATCTTTCCAAATATTTTGTGTGCATTTCTTTTTTTTTTCATTTCTTGGCATTTGTTTGAACACATATCACTTTCTCATTTCTTTTCATACATTTCGCTTGTTAGAAAGAAAAAAACAATTTATTTTTCCCAGGGATGTGAAGAGAACTCAATTTTAACAAAAATTTCCCCAAAATGTCCCTTTTATAGATTGGTGAAACTAAAAATTTTTAAGAGCCTGATAAAATTTAAGAGGATTTTTGATAAAAGTGCTTTTAGTGTTTGTTTATGAAACCGGCCATAAGTCAGCTACATTATTTTTAAAAGTATTCAATTTGGACTTTGAACCATTCCATTCCTAACGTATATAAAGGGTGGGGCAAATACGGTCTTGAAGCAAATGAGCGATATGTATGTAGGTGCATGTAGGGTGACGCAGAAGTAATGTCATAATGCGAATTTGCTACCATTAATCTAGAAATTTAAAAAAAATGTATCTTTTTTTCAAGAAAAGATCTGAGGTCGAAAGGATTTGTTCAAATCTTCAAAAGCGGATATCACTCAGCCCGGAAATTGGTGTTTCAACATCTCCATCGTTGCCCAAGCTGGTTCCATTGGCGTCCTCAAAAAAATAAAGGTCATTCAATTTTTCACTCCAAATGCAACATCAACCAGTCATATTGAGAACATACAACTTTTATTACACTTGCAGATACATATGTGGATATGTGACCCACAGACGCAAATTTTGTTTCTTAATCACTTAAGTGAAAATAGTCTTCGTCGCTCATATTGATTTTGGATACAAAATCATCCCTTTCGTGCACCAAGTTTAACATATTATGGGATTAAGTTAACCCCGTTATACGGTCATCAGGCATCAATTTTTTAACGTTTTGCACTTTCTATGGGCACATCTTCAAATCTTACACTAAAATTCTTTACAACAAACATCTGCTGAAGCCTAATTGTGGACGACGACGACGACGAGTTAAGGGACGACAAAATTCACCCAGCGATAATTGTCAAAGCACAATTATCTACATTATTATTAGTATTAGACACATTTAAATCACCAACATTACTTTTGCGCCATCTTGTACATATTTCATGGTATTAAGATTAAGGCTATTCATCAACATCTTAAACTTTCCAACGTCGTAAAGTTGTAAGGTTTTCCACACACGTTTCATGAACGTCCTAAAATTGCTTGCGTAAAAATGATGTCGTAACTCAATCAGCTATTCATTAATTATGGTTTTGACAAATTCTGAAACATTATAGACTTCATAGTACCAGAACAATAAGTTAGTCGTAAACGATGTTTACCAGTTTCGTTTACCACACAAGTCAGAAAGCTTACGATTTCCCATACATAAATGTTCATAATTCGCTTACGAGGCACGTTTACAATGTTTTTCCGGTGCTATATTAATACTTTAAGTAGAAATAAAACAGTATAAATTTGACAAAAATGTTTAATTTGTTATGTTACGAAGAATTAAGAAGCAATACTCGGGTTATATTTTTAGGTTTTTCTTTCGTTTATTTAAACTGAAAATGTTATTTTGGTGCAAGTTTGGAATACGTAGGATACAGTCGAATATGATCTTGTACTTGTGGACGTACACAGCTGTGGTACGAGCAATTTTCACATACGGTCCGCTTGTGTGGAGCCCTGCACTTAACAAAACATATTGGCGCAAAATTTTAAGCAGCCTATTATTATGGTTTGAGTATGATATTACTTAACAATTTGCTTAATTTTAAACATTTTCCAACTAGTATCGTTCTAAAGCAATTTTCTTAATAAATTGCTTCTGAACGCACCTAAAGTAATGGCAGTTCATGCATGTTAGCACGACACTAAAGAAATAAAATAGGTATTCGATGATTTTAACTTTAATAAAAGGGTAGAGAAAATATGATTGAAATTTTAAAAATCGTTGGTTTTATCTAGTTTTATAATAAAACAGCTTTGACATCGTACTAATTTGACTAAAATGTTGCGCCATTAAATCTAAAATCTTGCCTAACTGATGACTCAGGCGTTTTTCTGCACCTTTTACCTCTTGATCTCTCGGTTTGCCTAACCCTATTGTCAAAACAATATCACACAGTTAATTTCAATTCAAAGTTAATATTCGATGCAGAAAGAACTGGAATGATGATGTTCGTTACGAAACAAAAAAAAAGATGGAGTGTAGGGGTTGGGTTAGGAATCATAACAGCTATTTAAGCCATTGAGAGCATCAACATTGACGTTAGTCCCACTCTTATCGGGGTTCAGAGTCATAGTTGCATTGATGGGAATGAACGTGTTACGATAGACCAGGCAAGGATTTTATCCGCTGATGACTCACTTGTGGAAAGAGTCCGCTCGGAGTTAGGCAGGGCAATTTTCTCTCAATTTTTCTTAACGATGTTTTGACATAAAAAGATGAACATATACATACATAATATACATTATTTGGTTTAAAATAATTAATCTCCAGCATTTCACACACCTGATACACTTATCTCTTAAGGTCCACTTAAGATCATGGATACCCCTATAGTTTTGTATTAAAAATGTATAGTATTCAACGAAACTCACCTCAACAGTAGAGTGCGGTTTAGCGATAACGGAACTTGAAGAGTTAGCAGCTAAGGCTTTTGCTGCATACTGACAATTTGACACCAATTTTCTGTAGATTCTATAAAGAGCATCAATTTCGTCTCTGAAAATAATAAAAAAAAGGTTTCTATTAAAACAACGAAATTATATTTTTATAAATTATAGCTGTACGCAAATGAAAGTATTGTTAACATACTTTGAAAACCGTGTTTTTCTTCGCAAACTTTCTAGCAATTTTGGATTTGATTTTCCATTGGATTCCATTTTACCTGGCCGCTTCTTTGCAGAGCCTGAAGTGTTTCTCGACTGATGACTGTTTCTCTTGCCACTAGCCAAAAAAATTGAAATACTCCTTAGAATTGTCTTGTTTGCGTGATATGAATGCGATGAATGCTGTTGTTGTTGTGTTGCCTTGCCACGAATAATAATTGGAGTTGAAACACTTTTAGCGCGAGCGCCAACCGCCGCCGCCGTCACCTTTAATTTCATGCTCCTTTGTGCAACTAAAACAACAACAAATCAGAACGTTAAATCCAAAAAAACCATCACTTTATTGTATTTTATAGACTGTGGGAAATATAAGGTTCTTATGAGGTCGATGCAATGAAATAGTTCGGGCTGGTTCCTTCAAATAGACAATTTAATCAGCTCGTAGCTTGTTGTGGAAAAGAAATGGCATATTTAACGCAATAAGTCACGCAAATATAAAAGTAAAATCCATATAAATGTAGGTATTTCGGGGATGGAAATGATTGTATTGAAATTCTAAGGAGAGCAGATGTTCTTGCTTCAATCGTAAGTTCGTATACATCAGATAATAATTTGTAATTATTTATGATGTGCATGCAGTGGATAGGGATTGACGTACCTGGCGCTTTGTGTTGTACAGATAATCTGTAGTTTTACAAAAGTTGGTATTTTTGAAAGGGAAAGGGAAAGAAATGTGCAGAATCAACTAAATAAAAGTATGTATATACATACATAAGTTTAAAAACCAAGCTGCAACTATTTGGCTAAAATGTCGATCCCATGCTTCTATATTTATGTAGATGCAATAGTCACATCCGCATGCACAAGAAAGCTTCAAACGTTCGTAAATAGCTGCTTGTGAAACATCTTGAAGATTTACTGGCAAAACAGATGAATAAACATCATAAGCTTTTTACGTAGGATTTAAGTTCAAGGTAAGAATTAAAAAATTTCAAATTTTAACTAGTTAAGGTATTAGTATGAATCTTCTTAACCGTTTTCTGACTTCTAAACAGTTTACAAACGTTCTCTTAATTTGTAATAATTTTCTAAATATATCTATCGTGCTAAGGCTTTTTTTTCAAATTGCTTCTGAAGTCACATAAAGTAATGACAATGAAAAAACTAAAAAGAAAAACCTTTTATGACATCTCGAAGTGTTGAAAGCTCATATGAAGTTAGCATAGTACTAAAAAGAGAGAATAGTTATTCCATGATTTTAACTTTAATAAAATGTTTGAGATAAGATGATGTTAAATTCGTTTAAAAGGTGCAAAATCGTGTTTTTAATTTAGTATCATAATAAAATAATAACATGGTTCTAATTCGACCAAAATTCTACGCCATTGATATTACAGCCTAAATACGAGTATAGCGACTTTTCAACATTTCATTACGCCGCACCTCCATTAGCAATATTTATTTCTGACATTGTATCAGACACTATATCTGACGTTTATATTTCTTTATCTCTGTGGGCAAATTATGTCATGATTATTCATTCCTCGCCATAATCTTACGTTAGTCACGTCGTTTGATTTTAGCGATTTACGTAGTGGAAAAACTGGAAGAGGCAAAACGGGAAGAATACAAAAGAAAGCACAGAGGTTTTGGGTCAATCCATTTTTGAGCAAAAGAGATTTGCACGACCTTGAAGAACATTTGCTCCAAAACATAATTGAGTAGTCCCAGAAGCATGAAAAGTCTCTGACTGCCCTAACTAATTTAGAAAAAAAATAATCAAAATACTTACTATCTTCAATGTTTAATTATTCTTTTAATGTTAATTTTGGCCTGCAAACAACCAAACAACATTATGTATGTACTTCAACAGACAGTAAATGGTAGAAAAATTACATCTTGGCTTAACAGGACATAATTTCTATACAAAGTGAAAACATAACATGAGTTTGTCAATGAAATGAAGGAATGTTACATGAAAATGTGGGAATTGGTGTCAAGACTCGACGTCTTGTGAGAAATTTGTGTCTAGTGAAGTCACAAGTCACGAAACGTCAAAATTTATATCTGCATTTATTTCTTCTACGAAGAAAAGAAATAAATAGAAAAAATTATGTCTAAAAATAACAAAAATCGAGACATAAGGGGGCTCCACAAGAAATATTGGCTACATGACACATTTCTTGCAATCATTTATTTCAAGTGGAGGCTCAGTGTTAGGCACATAATATCTTTTTATATTAACACAAAAATGCACTTTTTTATGATCTGTCAGTTTCGAAACGTCATTCAATCTTTAGATTTTTATCATTTTTTTTATAATTTTGCCTACACTAAAGGGATTATAACTACGCTTGAAATGTTTTGAGCACAGGAATTCTGGAGATACAGATGCACTTTGGTTTTGAATGTCTGATTTTCATAATAGGAGGGAATTATTAAGCTAGGTAAATCATTCTACATTCATGTAGTGCGGCTAAAGAATGAATTTCTGAATTTAACAGTACGTCTGACGTTGGGCCCAACAAAATAAAATAATGAAAGACACGAAACATTGCGACGGTGGTCAAGACTCAAGAGATGTTAAAAAAATTGAGAGCCTTGGGATTCAATACAAATATCTTAAACTGAATTCAACAGAATCCGGCAAGAGTACGATATCTTAGGCGGCAAGAAATTATAACGGTTTTTTGTAGAACAGTTCAATACAAGCATTTTTTACTATGGGAGGGGGGAGTCTATCTCCCCCCGTTTGGGCGGGAGGGGCAATTTTATAAAAAAGGTACTAAAATGGAAAAAAATATTAAAAATATTAAAAAATAACGGTAATACTTACAATTAAGTATTATACGTTTTTTTAAAGCCAATACTCTGTTCTATTAGAAAGTTTTTAAATCAAGTGAAATCTATGCACAGTTTAAAAAAAACGAGTTTTAAACTCAAATTTTGGGAAAAAAAAAAACATTAAAAAAAAGTTTAAAGTTGAATTTTTAAAAACTGCAAAGTTATGTATAATTATTTTTTCCTAAAATTCCTTGCTCTAATTTATTTTTATTCAAAAACTGAAAACTAGATGATTTTATGTTGTCTAGTTTTTGAGAAAAGTGAAAATAACTAAAACTACTTTTTTATGGGATATTTGTTTTTTTTGCTTTCTTACGCTTTACGGCGTATAAACAGTGAGGTATGTATGCAACCCCCCTGCTTGGGCACACTATAGGATTTTGGGTAGGTGCCAGGTTGGGTGTATGCAAGGTTTATTTTGCATTTACAGAATATGGATTTAAAGAAAGCCAATTAAGCACCTCATTTCACAATTTTGAAAAAAAAAATTGGTCTAAACTTTTTTTTTTTTATTTTTTTAACAAAATTTTGAGTTTGCATGCGAATTTTTCAAAAACTAGTGACATAAATAATTTAATTCAAATTTTGGATTATAGAACAGACTTCTGGCTTTTAAAACCTGTATAGTACTTTATTGTAAGTGTTGCCGTTGTTTTTTAATATTTTTTTTTCAATTTAAGTCATTTTTTTCTAAAATCACCCCTACCTCCTAAACGGGGAGAAATAGAACCGCCCCCTCCTCCCATATTAAAAAACGCTTGTATTTGACCCTTCTACAAAAATCCGTTATCAATTTTTGGCGCCTAAGTTATCGTACTCTCCCCCAGAATCCTACTAATCAAATACAGTTTGTGGAGATTGGTGAAAATTTATCAAAAATGATAAGACATTTTTTCGGAGATCCTCAAGGAAGTCACCTTGGTCCCCTGTTTTTTTTAATCTTTTTATATACGAACTTCCTACTTGAGTGAACCACTCTATAAATTTACTTTTTGTAGACGACTTTAGGATTTATAAACTTATAAAATCAACTGATGACTGTGATCTTTTACAACCTGATATCAACAGAGTGTCTAAGTGGTGTGAAGAAAATGGCTTACATTTAAATATTTCTAAGTGTAAGCAGATTTCTTTTACCCGATCTTCTCTATCCATATGTTTTTCGTACAAAAAGAATGTAAGCGAATTGAAGAGAGTTGAAGAAAGTTTGACAAGAAATTGAGTTTTGGCAATCATTATGATTACATTATTACATAGTCTCTAATAGAAAAAATTTCTCGGATTTCTAAAAAGAAGAAAGACTTAAAAGATCCATATACTTAAAATCCTTATACAGGGTGTTCTGAAAGTCAACGTCAAAACGAAAACGGGAGATAGGGTAGGTGGTGACAGTTATCAGAAAAAAAAATTGGTTAGTTATAGGCATTCGAAAAAAAAATTGAAAAATGGTCACCCTGTGACGGTCTTTCGAGTGCCGTGATTACAAATCTTAATTTTTTCAATTTTTGTTGTTGTTATGGAACCTTAAATAACCCTGCTAACAATTGCATTCAAAAATTTAAACACACCTGCTTTTTTTTTTAAATGCAATAAAATGAACAAAATTATTTTTTTTCTTGTATTTTGGCCTTATTAGTAAGAGCGAACATTCCCATTAATCTGGATTAATACTCTCGAACTTCGCACGAAATTCTTTTCAAATATGTTTGTTCGTGACATTCTCACATCTCGAATCGAATGTTCATTTCTGTTAGAAAAAATTGGTTTTCATATTCTCCCAAGAGATACTCGTTCCACTAATTTATTGTATGTACAATTTCATTTGACAAATTATGGTTAATGAACCAATATCTCGTTGCATCAAGGAGGCAAACTCAATTTGTCAAAATGTAGATTTTTTCGAAAATTGAGAGAGACTTTTAAACATAAAATTGTATCTATATTATTGAATAACATATAAAATGTATCTAAAAATTTCTATATCTTAATAACTATTCTTTATTGCTATTAAAAATTTACATTCTATATGCATTTATTTACTTTTTATTTTCTGCATTTATTTAAAAAATTGTTGTTTCTAGTCTGTAAGAGTTCTCTGATTGAGTAATAAACTAAACTAAACTTAACTAAACTAAACCTAACTAAACTAAACAAAGATGTTTTTTTTAAGGATGCAAACTCTTGAATCAAAGCGTAAACAATATCTTGTCATGTTGGCAAGGGATGTCTTAAGTTCCCGTATTGATTGTTCTGCCCTACCTGCTCTGGCTCTCTATTCAATCTTTGCTCCTTCAAGAGAAAGAAAAATGTTTTTTATATGCCAAGTTTTTATACAAATTATGGCAAACGCAATCCAGTATCCAGGTCCTGTAGAACATTCAATTCAGCTTGTCACATAATCGACATACATTTAATTATGTATGTAAGTAGACCGCTATTCAATTATTGTCATCAGAAAAATATTATGAAGTGAAAAACTTGTTATTTACTAAGGATATTTAGGCCCATTTGCTCATACGAAACTTAAGTGTTTATGTTGCACATAAACACTTAAGTAACACATATTGGTTTGCACCAAACTCAAACCTAAACATAAAAGTCGTTAAGTCGAACATAACTTATGTATAGGAAAAAGTGTCACATACATAAAATATTTTAGTCAAGAAATAATTGAAGCACTCGTAATAGTATTTTTTGAATATTAATTATTTCTAAATATTATAAAGCAATTTCAACAAAATCAATATAAAACCTAAATTAAAATGGATTTTGAAATTCTGGATGTGTTTGATGATGACGTTGAAATCCTTGAAATCGTTGAATTTGGGGTTCCCCGTCAAATATACGATAGAAGTGAATATTTTTCTTCATTTGATGAAGTCTCTTTTTACAAAAGATTTCGCTTAACAAGGGAAATAACAATTGCTGTTTTAGAGAAAATAGAAAGCTTATTAGAATGCCCTTCAAACATGTACAATACTTAATGCTAATTATAAACTAAACTATAGAATATAATTGGCGGTCAGCCATCAGACGAATAGGGGGAACAACATGTAGCATACGAAAACATGCACGTGCCGTAACTATTCGGGACTGGTGGAAGTGTGATCATAGCCTCTTCGCGGCGGCCGCTAGAAACAAGCCTTTTAAAAAAGGTTTGGCTAATATGATCAGGCTGGTTCCTCAGGTTGGCGACAGGTTAATTCCCTGTCCCGTAAAACTTAATGAATTTCGAGAACGACAACAAGCCTCGGAAACGGACTGATTTCACGACGACAACCTACGCAAAGAAAAAGGAAAAACGATTTACGAATCTACGCTCTATAGAGCTCGAGCTGCTCAGCAGCTAGCCGATGCCCTGTCAAAATATAAAGCTGACATAACAGCTCTTCAAGAAATCAGATGGACAGGGAATGGTGTTTTACAGAAGAAAGAATATGACATATACTACAGCTGTCATACAAAACACCATGTGCTCGGGGTAGGCTTCCTAGTCAGCGAAAAAATGAAGTCTACTATCATCGGCTTTAACGCTATAAGCGAAAGGCTATGCACCCTTCGCGTGCGAGGCAAATTTACAAACATCAGCCTCATTAACGTTCACGGACCTACGGAGGAGTCCTCAGACGAAGAAAAAGAGACTTACTACGAACAAGTCGAGAGGGCCCTCAATGCCAGTCCAAGGTATGATGTTAAAATCATCCTTGGGGATTTGAACGCAAAAATAGGTCGGGAGCCGGTATTCAGGCATTACGCAAGCACCCATAGTTTGCATGAGTACACTAATGACAATGGACTTCGAGTCTTAGAATTGGCAGCATCGAAAAACATGGTCGTTGCGAGTATCAGGTTCCCGCGTAAAGATATCTACAAAGCCACCTGGGTATCACCTGATGGAGTCACTCGTAACCAAATAGACCACGTGTTGATAGACCGTCGCCACTACTCGAACTTGATGACGGTACGAACGTACCGAGGTGCCAATATCGACTCGGATCACTATCTTGTTGGTATGGTTTTCCGAGGGCGGATTGCCTTGCGAAGACGCATTGCATCCGCCGATCAGGTTCGAATCAACACGGCTGCCCTGCGCAATGAAAACACCAGTAACACCTTTGGTAATGCGTTAGGACTCACCCTAGAATCACCTAATTTAGGGAGAGTAAGTCCTGGAGCCAGTATGCTGGGCGTAAATGAGAAGTGGACACGTCTTAAAAATACTGTCATTAGTACTGCCAACTCCATCTTAGGCAGCAGTCGTAAAAATCGGAACGACTGGTTTGATGATGAATGCAAGCTAGCGACTGAACGTAAGAATGTTGCGTACCGAGCAATGCAACAATCTCATAGAACGCGGGCACGCGAAGAGGAATATAAAGAGCTCAGAAGAACAGAAAAACGGCTTCACAGACAAAAGAAATCAGCCTGGGAGAAGAACCTAATCTGTGAAATAGAAAACAGCCGAGAGCGAGGTCCGCACCAGGCGCGGAAGTTCTACCAATCCGTCCGAAACATGACGCAGTACACACCACGCTGCACATACTGCAAGGACGGAGAGGGAAATCTGATCACCGATCCTGAAAGCATACTGGAGCGATGGGAAGTGTACTTTAATGAATTGCTAAATGGTCAGCTCACTGCAGAAGTGGAGGCTCCACTACTTCAAGAAGAATACCCTATGTTGCCGCCACCAAGCATAGAAGAGGTTGAGAAGGCTATAGGCCGGCTTAAACAGAACAAAGCCCCGGGAGTCGATGGCATACCAGCCGAATTATTCCATCACGGCGGGCCAGCCTTACGTCAAGCAATTCATGATATTATAGTACAGGTATGGGAGCAGGAAGAAATGCCAGAAGACTGGCGAAAAGGATTAATATGCCCCATACATAAGAAGGGAGATGTCACAACGTGCAGCAATTATAGAGGTATCACGTTGTTGAGTACCGCCTATAAGATACTCTCCTCTATCCTACAAGACCGGATAACCCCATACGCTAAAACCGTCATCGGGCAATATCAGTGTGGTTTCATTCCAGGCAAATCAACAACTGATCAGATCTTTACCCTTAGGCAGGCGATGGAAAAATGTCTAGAATTTAACATCCCAACATACCATCTGTTTATAGACTTTAAGGCCGCCTATGATAGCATAGCCAGGGTAGAACTTTACAAAGCCATGAGAGAATTCGGCATCCCAAATAAATTGACACGACTATGTAGGTTGACCATGACCAACGTAACAAGCCAAGTAAAAATAGCCGGATTGCTATCCAAACCAATCAACATCTTTAATGGACTCCGACAAGGGGACGGTTTGGCCTGCCTCCTCTTCAACCTGGCGTTGGAGAAAGCAATCCGTGACTCTGGCACGGCAACAAGAGGGACCATCGTCAACAGGTCCAGCCAGTTACTGGCTTACGCAGACAACATTGACATCATCGGAAGAACCGAACAAGCTGTACACGATTCCTTCATCCAGATCGAGCAGGCGGCACAAAATCTGGGGCTGCACATTAGTGAAGGTAAAACAAAGTACATGGTGGCGTCGAATGCGAGAGGAACAGTTGGTCAAACAATCAAGGTAGCGGAGCACGAATTTGAAGTGGTGCAATCCTTTAAATACCTTGGGTCAATAGTAGCAGCCGATAACAACATAGAAGAAGAAATACGTGGGCGGCTTCTCAAATCCAACAGAGCCTACTATAGTCTGTCAAAGCTCTTCAAATCCAGAAATCTCACCATAACTTCAAAACTGCTGCTGTACAGGACCATGGTCCTGCCAGTACTCACATATGGATCCGAGACTTGGGTGCTTAGCAAAAGGCACTCCGACCTCTTAGCTGCGTTCGAGAGAAAAGTCTTAAGGAGAATTGTTGGCCCCATATGTGAGGAAGGACGATTCCGGAGACGGTACAATCATGAATTGTACGCAATCTACCTAGAAGCAGATATCGTGACAAAAATTAAGCTCGGTAGACTCCGGTGGGCAGGGCACCTAGCTCGCATGAGCGAAGAGGAACCTGCTCGGAAAGTTCTTTGTGGTACATTCTATGGTAGACGACAGCGTGGTAGACCATGCTTGCGCTGGAGAGATGGCGTAGACCAGGACGCCCGAAGCCTTGGGGTGCGCAACTGGATGGCGTCGGCTAGAGACCGGGATAGGTGGAGAGACTTGTTGAAAGAGGCCAGGACCGGAACCCGGTTGTCGAGCCGATGATGATGATGATAGAATATAATTGCGCTTTTAGAAACAACTCCATCGCTCCTATTAATCAACTTTTGGTCACCTTGCGTTTTTTTGCAACTGGAAACCATCTTCTAAGCATAGCTGATTTTGGAGGGATGCATGTCTCGACAGTTTCAAGGATAGTTTTGAAAGTTTCCAAAGCAATAGCTAGACTTGGGAATGACTATATCAAATTTCCTGAAAGTACAACTGACATTTTAAAAACTAAAACGGATTTTTTTGAAATAGCATCGTTTACAAATGTGATTGGTGCTATTGATGGCACTCATGTGAAAATTCAGTCTCCTGGCATATTATGTTTTTTTTTTTTATTCTATTTATAAATTGATTTCGGATATACATGTACATATGTTAAGGTGGGATTGATGGAGAAGTTTTTCGAAACAGAAAAAGTTATTTTTCTATAAACGTCCAGGCAATTTGCAATGCTAAAATGATTTTCACTAATGTGGTGGCAAGGTGGCCTGGTTCTAGTCATGATGCGACGATTTTCAATAGTTGCAGGATAAAAAATGTTTTGGAAAGGCAGTCTAGTTCATACACAGATTGTTTCATTTTGGGTAAGTCTTGTAAAATTTTCCGTATGTGTAACAATATTATTTTTGTTAAATATTAGGTGATTCGGCTTATCCTCAAAAATCTTATTTGATGACCCCCCTTCTCAATCCACGTGGAGCAGCAGAGCAGTTGTATAACGAGTCTCAAATTCGTTCCAGAGGTGTAATCGAAAAAGCTTTTGGTATTTTAAAACGAAGATTTCCCGTTTTAGCGTACGGTGCACGTTTAAAGTTGAATACTGTTTTAACCATTATTATTGCAACTTGTGTTTTGCACAACATATTGAGGTATAATAATATACTCGATAATCCGCCTGAAAGCTTAGACTTTAGTAATGAAGATTTAGAACGTTTTATCACCGCTGGACAGATAGATATTGAACATTCTTCCCAACAAAACAATTCAGGATCAAATTCCTCCAATTTAAACATGCAAAAACGTTTGAATTTGATAAATAATTATTTTGCACGCTTGTAACTATTTTCATTGATAATAAATAAAACTTATTATTTTCAATAAAAAGATATTTATTTTATTTGATTAAAAAACGATAACAAGGTTATAAAGAACAAACTAAAAAATAACGACAAAAAATTAAGGTAACAATTAAAAAATTCATTTAAGGATATACATACATATGTATGTAAATATTAATACATAGTAAAAATATGAACGAAGGTACTTAAGTAGGTTCGAATAATCTGAACGAAAATTATTGTCTATTTATCTGATCAAAATACACTTCTATGTCATGCAAAACATTATGAGCCTCTTTGGCAGTAAAGTTTTCCTTTTTCATTTTCTTCAAAACTTCTGTTTTTATTTCAATATCGAGTTCCATGGACTTCTTCTTCAACTCATGCTCGATATTCCTCTGATATTTTTTTTCAATTGCTTCTTCTTTCAAAGTATCATACTGCAATTTGGCAAGTTCTATTTTAATTCTGGAAAGTTCTGAATACTGCTCTGATATTTTGCTACTGGGTATACTTGAGGCGACGGGCCTTCTTCTAGATACCCATGGTGTATTCACCTCTGACTCCGGACTTTCAAATTGTTTTTTGAAACCTTTTGACAAAACAACTTTTGGTGGCTTTTCTTTATCGGTTTCAGGCGAGATATTTTCTTCATTCAAATCACGTAAGTTCGGGTCACTGATTGAATGCATTTTAGTTTTTAATTTGGGATTAACACATTTCTTAAGCATAGAAGGTTTGTAGGTGCTCCAGTCGTTGTTCGAGCTTTCGTCAATCTAAAAGAAATTAGGAAGTCTTTGAGCAAACAGTCAAGTTAAGTGAATTTTTTTTAAAGTTACATTTCGACTTCTTCTTCAACTTGATTATCACCGTCAAACTCGTTCTCCAAGCCATGGACAGTTTTTGGGTTCATAATAGAGATGGCAAGTTCAAAATTTGAATCTGTTGGCTTGAACGGTTTTCCGCCTCCAGTTTGGACACTAGAAAATTTTTCTTGAGCAGCGTCCTTCCGTGTTTCAGCTTTGTAGCTCCCATATAATCTTTTAAGACAATCGCTATTCCTATAACACAAAGCTCCGGATTGGCTATTAAAATTTTGTTCGATACGGCGCCAAGCACTTTCCTTGTCCTTCCATGTAGCAGCATCGGTTTTTTTATTTTCGACTACGCCTCTTTCATCATATAATGCGAGGAGGAGCAATGATTTTTCATTTATTGAAAAGTTTGGATTCCTTTTCTTATTTTTTTCAGACATTTTATTTTAACAAACAAAACCAAAACAAACAATTTATCACAAAAAGAAGTCACTAATAAGAAAATATAAACGTTTCAATTTCCGATTTTGACAGTTCACGTAGATCGAAGTGAACTTAGATGTATTTCAAAACTGCTCCTTTGCTAAGTTCAAGATAAATTTGTATGTGCAACATAAATAAATTTATGTATCACTTAAAAGTTATGTGGAACTTAGCTATTAACAAGATTTATGTTTCGTATCAGCAAACGGCCCTTATTCCCATAACTTTATACATAGTATATTGTACCATTAATTATTTAAGTCTAATAGAGATTGTAGTCTCGATACATAAATAAAGAAATTAAAAAATTTTAAAAAATAAAATACATGACTGGGTCGCACGAGCTTGCTTTTATGTAAAAGACTAAAAATTTGAAAAATGTATGTTATTAGAAAAAAATGTTTGGGAAATTCTAGACGAATTAAGTAATTATGGAGATGAAAGTGTGATTCTTGAGTAGTCGGCCCTTTCAGTTTCAGTAGTCGGCCGCATAGGTATCTAGTAGTCGGCCTCTATTCGACAATTCATATTTTCATACTATTTGCAATAGTAAAAAGTATCTAAGAAGCATTTTAGCATTTAATAACTATCAAAACACAATTTTAATAGAACAGGAACATGTTCGGCAACAATGACCAGCACTCAGGACCGGCCCGAGCTAAATTAGAGCCCTGCGCAAGCTTTATCAGTGGCGCCTCTCATTTGGATTGGATTGGCGGAAAAAGTCATTTCGTCATTACCCAAAGGCTACCCTCTGCAATGCGTTTTTTTAACGAGGAATCCCCAAGAGGCCTATTCCTAGATAATACTTGTATTTAATTAAAATAAATATGATTTTTATTAAAAACTAAGAAATCAAAAATATATCACAAAAATAATAGTAAAAAAATATATCACAAAAATTTAGGAACTGAAAAAAGTATTTTTTGAAGTAAAAAATATTTAAAAACTAATTCAAAAACATAACAAAATATAAATAAATAATGAACTCATTAATTGTTGCTCATGTAGGAAATAATAATAAGATTATTATTTTAATAAAAATAAATAGAACCGGCTGTATTAACTTTTATGGCTTCTGTTTTAGCAAACTCAGCTACCAGATCATCATAATATAATGACTTGACAAGCTCTTTCTCTATAGCCATGATTGACTAGTCAACTTATCTTTCCTGAGTCTTTGGGGTCCTGAAGTAGTTTTTTATTAATTTTAGTTTCAAAAAACTGTTATTTGAGGAAACTGTGATGGTATTTATAGATTTAGAGCTATGGCTTCAGCTGATTGCACGTTAGTGAATTGTTCTTCTGATCGCATTTCCACTAAAGAGTTTTTAGTAGATAAATTAGAAGACGGAGTTTGTAAATACTTACTAGTTATATTGGCGCAAAATTTTAAACAGCCTATTATTAAGGTATTAGTATGATACTACTTAAAAATTTGCTAACTTTATAGTAGTTTACTAACTCATTCTTAATTTTAAACATTTTCTCACTAGTATCGTACTAAAAGAATTTCCTTAATAAATTGTTTCTGAACACACCTAAAACAACGTCATTTCGTTTAAAAAAATAAGTACACTAACCTTTTTTGATGTCTGCAAATGTCAAAGTGTCATATGAAGCTAGCGCGACACTAAAAAAAAATAAAGTAGGTATTCGATGATTTTAACTTTAATAAAAGGGTAGAGAAGTATGATGCTATATTCGATTAAAATTATTGTTTTAACCTAGTATCATACTAAAACAGCTTTAGCATCGTACTAATTCAATTAAAATTTTGCGCCATTATTTTTTTCTTAAATATCAAACTAGATTAATATGCAACATATAAACTTTAAACTAAAATTTTACTTCCTAAGTACAGCATGTTTCTATTCTCAACGTTTCCAGCCTCAGATATTTCAATAAGAGCTTCATATTGTAGCTTCTAAGATTTTGAATGGTTTTAAAGCATTTAGTCTACTCCCATCTGGTTTCAGAAAGGGGTTTTAAGGTCAAACCAGCGAAATTTTTTGTATACATATATGTATGTCCCAACGCATTGTTGAACCTGATACAAAGTTTTATATGCATTGAGCAATGTCAAAAAACTTAACAGCTTCCAATGAACAGCAAGCTGAATCATTAAAAACCGACAACAACCAAAGGGAATGCAAGCAGCCTGAACAAAATAAGCTCTTGGTTCAAGACACTTAATTTTGTTTTGAACACCAGCCTCTCTTCCTTTCATGTTTGAACCATTATCATAACCTTATACATATTCGTATACACTACTGGAATTAGTTAATACATAGACAAATAAAGTAATTAGATCAGTCAAAAAATCCCTTTTTAAATGTAAACAATAACTGGCAAGAACAAAAAAATAGAGAAAAGGAGAAATTGAATAAAACAGATTCACTCATTAACGGCAAACCTCAACATTAATCATCGCATCATCATCACTCAAGTATTTCCATATTTCAACCCTTTGTCTCATTCTCGACACACGACAGTGATAAAATTTCACTCATAAACAGAGGCGAGTGCCAAACTAAAACATAGTACAAGAAACACTCAACCGGAAGAGTTTAAATTCCTAGACGCAACTTTTAATTCTGCGCACTGAGTATGAATTTTGTACCTCAGAATTTCTGTTTGAGTAACATTGCTGACTTCGATTTCATATAGAAGAATTGGCATCGTGCTCATGTTATCAACTTGCAAACTGTTAACTGTCTGTATTTGCTGTTGAAATTCTGTTTTATGTTACACTGCATAGGGGAGGGATAACAAAATAAAATAAATGGCTTCACTCATACACGCGATGGTGAATGTGAAGAATAACGTAACAGTGGATTGATAAAGAGAAAAATAGCAAATATGTAGGTATCTGTTGGAAAGCGAACAAAATTGTACACTTTGTAAAGATTTTGTGATGTAGTTTTTTTTACTGTGGGAATGGGGGTGTGTATAGGAAATTAAACATCGACTTATTTTTGGAAAACTTGATATGTATCTATATATGTATATCTATATGTATATCTATATATATGTATATGTATATATGTATATCTGTCTTTAAATTCAGAATCAGCTGTTAATTATATAATAAATACCAATATTAGAGTGAGCTATAAAAAGAAATGAAACTTAAAAAAGATGGTAGGTAGTGGTTATGAAGTAGTCGCTTTTTTAACGCTTGCCCAAGTTCAGCGCCCTGCGCATTTGCACAGCTTGCACGTATAGCTTGTCCGGCCCTGCCAGCACTCTTTAGTGATTGTTTCACAACACAAACCCACCTTTCCCAGATTACCCTCTACGCTGGAATTCTTCCTGGCTTCCTCGAACCTAGTACACACTGTTCATGAATTATATGTGTACATTATTGCACAGTGACACGGATCATGCATGAAGCTGTTCAACTGTCGATCATTCTCAACCAACCCGTAAACTTTACAACAGAAGTTCCTGAGAATTTCAGACGGATGGATATTGATAGACTTCACAGGGATATCGAAGACATCTTAACTCTTATACCTTCAGACAGGAATCTTCTGGGTACCCAAATCGATGCATCGATTGTCAATTTTAACATGCCTTATCTAATGCCTTGGACAAGCAAAAACAGTTTAGAACGTCAAAGGATAGGTACCAGCACCTTCCCGAGTACTTTCAGAGTCTCTATGCTCACTGCCAGCTTCTAAGAAAACGAATCAATTAAAAAATCAAGTGACCACAACTCCAAGGCGAAACGCACTTTAAATTCAATTACTCCACTTAAACCGAAATAATTTTCATATCTTCATTGGTATAAGAAAACATCTCTAGCGGATCCATCAAAGTGAACTGAATACAACCAACAGAAACTTACAGATAGTTTGTAATGAGCTACAGCAAGCCAACATCATGTTCCGGAACTCTATTCAATACCACAATAATATCCAATACCAGAAAAGATTGCAAATCAGGACGTGATGCTTTTAAAACATCAATAGGATCCATAGGAAAACAGCCATAAATACAGGAAACCATCATCAGCAGTGATACTAAAGCTACCTCTCCCTCAAACAAGGTGGAAGCGTTAGCCGACTACTTTGAAGGAAACTTCACTCCGTATCCATCTACTGACTCAACTTTATTACAAGAAGTTGAGGCAACAGTTCAACAAACACTTCGAACGATCAATTTTAATATCATCAATCCAGCAAATGATTCCACCGATGCGATGTTTCAAATTTATCCAATCTAGAGAAGATGTCGAAATCATCGGCAATTCTAGGCCAAAAAAGTCTAATGAACCAGATGGTGTCTTCTACTACATTCTGAAAAGGTTGCTCATGCAGTAATCGTAATGACTTTCCTCACAAACAGTTTAAACAGCTGCTTGAATTACTGTTACTTCTCCCAGAAGAGAAAACAGCGAAGATTGTTCAAATTCCGAAGGAAGGTGCTTCCAACCTAGTTTCCAAGTACAGGCTGATATCAATTCTCGAAAACATCAGCAATTTACTGGAAGAAGTAGTCTTCCGAAGACTGAAGAAATTCTGCTGTGAAAATTCCATCATCCCTGGCAAATCGGCTTTCGAGAAAAACACTCAACCTCGCAACAATTTGCAGAAATCTGGTCCTGAGACTCCCTGAGGGATCTACTACTAGCGGCAAGAAATATACTGTTAATAACTTAAACTATTAATTCAAGTTTTTTGTCAAGAATTTAATAACACTAGTAAGTTATTTAAGTAAATCTTACATGTGTAATCCTATAGCCTTACATACAAATCGTAATAGGCCGACCTAAGAATACTAGTTGTCTATAGTCGGCCACCCCTTCTCCCTTTACGTTAACAGGCGGCCGACTAATGAAACCATGCAATATTTGTTCAAAGTGTTTGTGGGAATTCAAAGAGAATACAATTTCCCTTCACTTTGCATACTTAGTTGAAAAAAAACTAAATATGAGTAGTTTTCAGTAGTCGGCCGGGGGGGGGGGGGGGGGGCGAGCTAAGAAGAATCGAAAAAAAAATGTCTTCTGAAGCCGGCCCCCCCTGTAGTTAATAACAAAAAAATATTTTTTAAGTTTTTTAGCGAAAATACTCAAATATAAACTATAAACAAATAAAAAATGAACACATAGTGCACCTACCTTCAATATCTTGCCAATTAAACCTGTTTTAAAAACTTACTTCCACTAATTTTTTTTGTTCGAAAAAGCATAAAAACACAAAGAACGAAATCTCGACGCAAACTTTTATTTTCTACAACAAAACCAGCAGCTGCAATTGAATGAAATTTTGCACCCAGGAAGAAAAACCGTTAGCCTATTAGAAAATATTTTTTGCCTGGAAGTTGAACGAAGGCCGACGCTGTACTTTACGACGAAGTGGCCGACTACTGGAGGTGGCCGACCTTAGGTGCCATCACCCTACATATAACCATTTTTCTGAATTTTTCATCAAGCATAACTTGCGAGACCCACTTATTGTTTCGTCTCCCCTATTATCGTTATGTCAAGTATATGATCAAAATCTAGAGTTCGATTTTTTTTACGAATGCATAAGTTCCCTTTATAAATTTTTTTCTTTTTTATTATGATCTATTATTATATAAAAAGCATTAATATACTACCCACAGTACCTACCAATGAACAATTTTTTTTTTTCGAAGTTTTGTATATAAAGTTTTTAAACAGAAGCTTCTAAGATGTTTCAAAAACATGTTAAAACCTTAAACAAAAAATATTTTTTGAATTTCTGAAAAACATTTGATTTTGAAAATTTGGTGTTTTAAAAACGGGTCACTTGCAAGGGAAGTTCTTAATAGCACCGTTTGATACTACCTATGTGATCTTAAGTTTTGTTCAATGTTGAATATTAAGGCTTTGACAAGAAATAGAACTTAACTGAAAAAACGATTGCGTTTCTCTATCTATAAATATAAACCGGAAACCAAATAATTTACTATCAATTTATTCTCTTATTTCACGACTTATGTAAAGGATGATGTCTTTTGCCTCAAGGCAAGTCGACAAAGTAAATTTATAAATAAGTATGTACCTACATTTAATATAAATGTACGTAAACGAAATGGGGACCAATATGACGACTCTATATTTATTTCCAATACAATAATACACGATTTATGGTTTTGTTATAGTTTTAGTTCACGAATTTAGCATTTATCAAAATGACAATCGATTCGAGGCACAATTCATCGTATTCGATAAGTTTGTGTATATAGGCTCAGATTGAATGACATGCATGATCTGGGCCGCATTTAACCAACAAGGGCCCAAAGACAGAATACATAAGTCTCAAATGCAAAAAAACATGTCGGCCTAACTAAGAACTGCATTATCTGCGTTCATAAAGTCAGATTTTCGATCGAACTAACCTAGCCCAACTGCAGTACATACCGTTCATAAACGTCAAACTGTCGTCAGCTTCGGGCAGACGGCAGATTGTGCAGCTGAATTTTTTTGGCTGCAGAAGAGCGGAAATTTATAAAATTAATTTTACAGTCACCAAGAAGGACGAAGAGGCACTGTATAATAATATATCGCCAGGATACTTTGAAACCACCTTCATTAAGAATGCATTTTTTGGCAATAAAGTCAGGCCTTTTTGTTTACTGCAGACATTCTGCATTGTGAGTGCGTTCACAAATGCATTAGAAAACAACTGCGATTGTACTAGCGCAGATTTTCTGCTTTTATGAATACAATATAGGTATAATACAGATAAAAAATAAAAAAAGAATGCGTTTTATTCGAATTAAAATGAAGAAAAACAAAAAGGTAAAATAAAATCATAATATACATATATACACCCCATGTTGATTCTCGAAAAATGAAAAACAAATTAGAATAAATATTTGATAAGGAAAATCAGTATAAAAACCGCCAGAGAAAATTAAAAAAAAAATTGTGTTTTATTATCGAATGCAATATTATTTGAGCTACTTGTATTATTCATTTAGTATTTTGTTTATTAAAAATATTTTTCAGATTATTTGATTAAATCTTATAGAAATTCATTCGAAAATTTCAACAAACTCTTGTCCATGCCGCTATCCACAAGCGGCACTTGCATAGTGGAAACTGAAAAGCTATCAGTTCTCGGTATGTGATGTTGCCAAAAACGCTTCTAAATGCCTAGGTTTCCTCCGATGATGCAAGAAATTTGCGTAATTAAAAGACTTTTGTGAGGTGCCAGTTGTGAGAATGAGAGATATACTTGTTTCTGAAAGAATTTAACTTAAACTTAATTAAAATATAAAACGTTTCTTAAAGTTTTTATATTAACTCAAGTTCACATGCGTATGTTCTATTAGAGAGAGCCCTAAGAACCGTGGGCCCCAAGACCCAGTATTAAAGATGGCACTCTGCATAAGTCATGCATGTTGTATTAGTCAAATGAGCATCGAAATTTAATGTTTTACTTTTGTATTGTGTAATAACATGCAGCGAAGCAACTACATTTTAGTTTATCGATCAAACAGAATATGGAATCAAATACGTAAGTGGGAAGTACTTGAATAAGTACTTATACTACTCGTAGGTCATGCAAAATCAGTTGTACTAAACATTTTTCCCTTTAACTATGATCGAAAGAAAAAGAAGGAACGAATAGAATCTAAGCTAACTTTTAATATTTAGTTACATAAATTAAGATGCTTTCTATTGACTTTAAAATTTGTTTATTGTTGTAGCTGTTTGTTTTCTCAATCAATTTAATTAATGCCTAAGGCCAATTTGCTCATACGATTCATAAATATTTTAACGCCGCATCATAAAGCTGGAACTTAGTTAATTTGTGTTATACTCAAGCACTTTTTGCTAAGATATGATAATAACTTTTTGTGGCAAGAGATACTCTTTGGGAAATTGTCATTTTTTTTTAATTATAGGTGGAAGCGGCTGGGAAAGGAACTCAGATCTCTGGCATGGCAATCCCACGAATCACGTGGCTAATTTCAGCGCCACCACCATGATAGCGTTGGTGCCACAAAATCACGCTCCATGATAATACTTTAGATTATTTATACAAAGGTACTACTTAATTTTGAATAAAATGCAAAAAAAATAAATTTTTAGAAAGTTGTATAGATAGAGACTTTCGAAATATACATATCTTGCAGTACTATTTAAGAATTTCATAAATTTTTAATTTTTTTTTCTTCTTGCGAAAAATTTAAATAAATCCAAACATTTTGAAATATGTAAGAAGTAAAAGATGATTTCGATACCTTCCCGTAAGAATGTACTAAGCGACATTTCTAAAATTGTTCAGGAACAATTTTGGTTAAACTAAGTGACATCTAACAAAATTTTTTGTTGCTCACTACAATGAGATCTTTATTAATGTCGCTTAGCATAATTTTTTTTGCGGATAATGCAAATTTCAGGGGGCAACATTATTTTAATGAGAAAATATGGCAGTTGATAAATTTTTTTATTTGTACTCTAGTTTCCTTTTCATGCATAATAGGTTGCCGAAACCCAGGCCAAAACGTGGCCCTTAACATATAGTATATTTCCTCATCAAAAAGTCATTTTCGAAAAAAGTGTCGCTTAGAACATTCTTACGGGAAGGTATCGATTTGATTGTCTACCACATTAGTTTTTAAAATTTTCTCATTTACCATTAGTTTCCAAGACATATTTTCATACCTATGTGCTATTTCTATTCAAAATTTATTTGTAACCTTAGCATTTTTGTTTAATTTTTCTTAAAAATAAAAAGAACAAATCCGATAATTCTTTTTTTTTTATTATTTCGCAAAACAATCTTGTTAGCTGGTTTAGATCTATCTTAAGTTGGTAAACGTTACTTAGTAGAAATTTTGTTTCCACTAAACTGGCATTATTTATTTGGCTAATAAAGATAATCTTCGTCCCGAAAATATGGATTTAAGTTTTTCTAAAAAAAAATCATCCTACAGTAAGGATCTGACTGCAAAGTGGACGTCTTTAATCAATAATTTAAGAAAAGACTTACTTCCATGTACTCTGATCCACATTAACTCAAATATGTAGCTCTGTTAATAATAATGGTAGAAATCTCGTTTATGGTTTTATTTTAAGAAGAAATACTAGCCTCTGCAACTGCTTTGTTTAAATAAAATTGTTTTTTTGTTTCAGTCTTTTTTCTTATTTTTTCTCTTATCTACCAATTTTTGATTTTCTGCTCACTTTTCTTTAAAAATTCGTAATAAATATAACGTTTTATTATATTTTTATTTTCTTATGAACATAACAATAATACAAAAATTTAATCCAAAAGCTTGCCGAAAAACCCATAGCTTATACATATAATAACTAGGAAAACTTGCACTAGGTACAAAAAGACAACAATGGTTTTACTGCTTTAAGTTCCATAAGTAATTAATAATAAAATGCACGACTGTGTTGCACGAACTTACTCTTATGTTTAATAGATTTACAATTAGAGAAAAATATCTAAAGAAATTTTTAAGTAGTTGGAGCTAAAAACAAAATGCCATGAGATTTTTTTAAGCAAATATGAATTTATGCAGGGACTAAAATAATAAATTGTTGTAGCGATTTTTTAAATAAAATGCAGGACTGGATCGAACGTACATATTTGCAAGTACATATATGTAAAGTATCTACTTTAGAATTTAAAAGTAATTTTAAAATGAGATAAGATGAGTTGGATTTAATGAGATAAAAATGTTCAAATGCATAAAATTTCCATCCGATTTTTGGAAAAGTATGAATTTATGTAAACAAAGTCTAAAAAAAAGTTTTATTATTAAATTCATTATGTTGAATGTGAACCACACCTAAGCGTCGAATTTTTTTCTGCATTTCATTTGACATTTCTCAATTTCACACTAACTTACACGCCGTCTCAACTAGCGATAAATCCATCGCAATCGCAATAGCCAACGCAGAAAGCAGAGAGCAGAAGAACTGTCAGATTTTTGTGGCTGGGCATTTCATCGCATACTTTTTTAGTATAGTGAATAATTTTAATGGATATAAATGAGTTCTATGGACAATTTTAAATCAGATTTTTTTAAAATTTTGTTAGAAAAACGTAAACCCCAAGCAAAAGCTTTCTTTGCACGCAAAACTCAAACTCAGTTAAATTAAATTTGGGTACGACAGAACAATATGACAGTTCTCCTTGCGATAAAGCAAGCGATGAATGGTATCGCAAGCGATGAAAATATAGCTGCGATGGCGGTCTCTACTTGCGATAATGAACGCATGCTTTAAAGCATGCTCTGGATTCCTCGCTAGTGGAGACCGCATGTTAGGCTCGTATTCACCGAGCGCTCCTAAACGGCTCTTAACTTTACGAGGCTCTTAACTTGAAATTTCTGTGGGGTATTCACCAACCACTCGCAAGTGTTTTTCGAAGTTCGAAAATGAGAGCCACTCTCTCTTGTTCAGTGGTCGGGACCACTCCTTACTTTTAAGAGGGCTCCTAGATCTTCACTTATATTGCTTGGTGAATCGGTTTATGAGCTTCTTAAGTTATGAGCGCTCGGTGAATACCGGCCTTAATTTGAACCATGGAAAGATACACAATCGAGCAACGCGTTAAAGTTATTCAGGCTTATTATGAAAATGGGCGTTCAAATCGGAAAAATCGTGCAAAAATTTGAGCAAACCGGGTCTGTAGGAGATGTGAAAACGCCAGTGCATGCTCGTACAGATCGTACTGCAGAAAATATTGCTGCTGTTCGCGATAGTGTGGCTGAAGAGCCGTCTACCTCAACTCGTCGTCGTGCCCAACAATTACACCTCTCACTCTCGTCGTTGATGAACATTATGCATAAAGACTTGCATTTACACGCTTACAAGGTGCAATTGACTCAAGAACTAAAGCCTCTTGACCATTTCAAGTGTCGTCAATGGTCAGAATAGTGGCAAGAAATGACAACAGGTAATGATCAATTTTCGCAGAAAATCATCTTCAGTGATGAGGCACATTTTCACCATAGTGGATTCGTCAATAAGCAGAATTGCTGCATTTGGGCGAATGATAATCCAATATAGTGATTGTCGAAAAACAAATGCACCCACAAAGAGTGACTGTTTGGTGCGGTTTATGGGCTGGCGGCATTATCGGGCCGTAATTTTACCAAAATGAGACCGGTCAGGCAGCTACTGTGAATGGTGTTCGCGGGGAGAGTACGATAACTTAGGCGCCAAAAATTGATAACGGATTTTTGTAGAAGAGTCAAATACGAGCGTTTTTTACTATGGGAGGGGGGTCTATCTCACCCCGTTTAGGAGGTAGGGGCGATTTTAGAAAAAAATTACTTAAATTGAACAAAAAATATTAAAAAACAACAGCAACACTTACAATAAAGTACTATACCGGTTTTGAAAGCCAGAAGTCTGTTATATAATCCTAAATTTAAATTAAATTATTTATGTCAATAGTTTTTGAAAAATTCGCATGCAAACTCAAAATTTCGTAAAAAAAAAATGAAAAAAAAAAGTTTAGACCATTTTTTTTTTCAAAATTGTGAAATGAAGTGCTTAATTGGCTTTTTGTGGTCAATGCTACTATTAATTCTGATCGAACACAAAAAACCGAATGGTTTTATGCCTTCTAGTTTTTGAGAAAATTGAAAATTACTAATACTACTTTTTATGAAATTTTTGATTTTTGGTATTTAACTACGGTGATTTCATTTTGAGGATTAATGTTAATGTGGTTCATTTGTAAGTAAAGTACAGGAAATCATTTAGCGTTACCAAGAATGCACCACGAGGAGGTAGAATTTCATGGTATTCCGCGTTTCAGTCAGTCAGTTTGTGAGTAAGTCAGGTGTTGAAGTCAATTTTTTAATGTTCAATGTATTAAAACCGTGTTTACAGGCATTTTGATCACAAAAGAGATACTCGTAATTATAGCAAGCACCTCCCGAATCTCTAGCCAATATTGAGGCCCATGGAAAAATGTGCCGATAGATGGGTTTATTGTATTCTTACAATTTTTGTCACCTTTTCTTAGAGCTTTTTTCGGAGCACCGCCACATCCAACCGAACTTGAAATTTTTATATTTGTCTACCTTTATCGGTAAGTTGCAACACAGTGGGGGAGTTGACGTTTTAGTTGGAATTAGACCAATTTCTTCTAAGAACGCGATGCTTTTGAAATTTTTTTTTTTTTAATGTTGAAAAGTTAATTAATTTAGGATGAAGTAGTGGATGCTTAGTCGCCATTCTTTATTCAAAAAAAAAAACTTTGGGCTACGTACATATATTTAGTTGACATTGGAAATAAGCCATAGGATAAATTCAAAGTTTCTTTAAATCCAGATTCTGTAAATGCAAAAGAAACCTTGCGTACACCCAACCTTGCACCTACCCCAAATCCTATAGTGTGCCCAAGCAGGGGGGTTGCATACATACATACATACCTCACTGTTTATACGCCGTAATGCGTAAGGCTGAAAACACACCAGATAAAGCAAAACGTTTTTTATTCCATAGTCAAAAAAACATTTTTTATTTGAACACACACCAAGCGAAACAGAATAAAACAAAACGTTTTGTTTTTTTGTTTCGTTTGGTGTGCGTTGAAATGAAACAAAATACGAGCTATTGTAAAAGCTTAACTCCGGCTGAAAGATTTTAACTCTACGGCAAGTAAACACAAATAACAATTTTGTGTTTACAAAACAGACAGTATGTGTTTATTTATAAGAAAAGAGAAAAGCTTTTAATCTTGCCAATCTTCAAATGTCATAGTAGGAAGTAGCAATCCACAGCTTATCAATAGTAAGTTTATTGGCATGCTCCTTATCTTTATAATTATAGATAGGGATTTTTGCCTTAATTAAAAGAAAATTAACTTCTCTCCATCTACATATTTCATATTCATTTAAAATTTGCTCACAGAGTAAACGTAGAAGCAAATAAATCTGTAAAGTGCGAAAGAAGAAAATAAAAACAACGGAGTCCAAATTTTGTTTTGCAAAAAACAATAGGTCAGCTATCGGCAACGAAACATGTTTTTCTGTTTTGCTTTTGTTTTTATGTTTTGTTCCATTTGGTGTACGTTGCGCCATAAGAAAGTATGCAATTATCGTCAACGACCCTTGTTCGAAACAGTTTTGTTGCATTCGGTGTGTGTTGCTCGTATACAATAGCATGTATTTTCGACAACCACCATCGTAACACCTCAAAACAAAAACATGTGTTTTGTCCCGTTTTCTTTGGTGTGTTTAGTCTCATAAGAAACAATGTTCTCTTGTTTCACGAAACAAAAAAACATGTTTTGCTTTATCCGGTGTGTTTTCAGCCTAAGCAAGCAAAGAAAACCAAATATCCCATAAAAAAGTATTTTTAGTTATTTTCAATTTTCTCAAAAACTAGACGACATAAAATCATCTAGTTTTCAGTTTTTGAATAAAAATAAATTGGAGTAACGAATTTTAGGAAAAAATAATAAAATATAACTTTGCAGTTTTGAAAAATTAAACGGGGGGAGAAAAACCCACCCTTCCATAGTAAAAAATGCTTGTATTGAACTGTTCTATAAAAAAACCGTTATAATTTCTTGGCGCCTAAGTTATCGTACTCTTGCCGTGTTCGCTATCGTGGGATGATAACGAACTTTTTATGGCCCGAATTGGAAGATATTGATGTGGACGATATGTGGTTTCAAAAGGACGGTGCCACTTGCCACACAGCTAACGAAACAATGGCTCTTTTGCGCAACAAATTCAATACATAATTGAACCATACCAATATTATCATAATAAAAAGAAATGACAATAATTTCCTAAATAATTTGTGTTTTATTAAAAATCAACATCGGCCCTTAAAATTTAACCACCCTTTATAACAAAATTCTTTAAAAAAAAAAAAATGGGATGCCAATTTTAAGTATTTAGGAATATAGATTTTAAGAAATAATTTCAAAAATTAATCCTTCACACGTTTTCAAATATTTCGTGGGTGTACAAGCAGAAGGCACTAAGTCAATTTTTTAGGATTTTTACATTTTAATGCAAAGTGATCAAGAATGATGATATCTTTGTACTCCAATCACCTCCTTAGTGATTTTTCATCGTTAAACATGAATTTTTTGAGGTTTTGTTTTGAACTAAGTCAGTTAAATAATTTTTAATACTGCTAAAAGGCACTAAGTTGACTTAGTGCCTTTTGGCTGTCATAGAAAAAGTTACAATATGCTATAATAATACAGCAAGAAGGCATTAAAGTGACTTAGTGCGTTTTAGCTGTCATCAAAACCAGGAATCCTTCAATAAACGCTGTTCAAAAGTATTTTTCTCTAACACAAAGGCCTAAATTGTATCAAGAACCTCCTAAAATAAGTGCAGACAAAAAAAAGACTTAATAGAAATGTGTCAAAAAGGAGTGGTTTCTGAAGTTTTCCATTCTTGGTTTGAATCTTTGCCCTCACAAAAAAATAAAATAAAACTTTTAAATATTTCATTAAGAAAAAATTATTTTTTAATTTGTATTTTTGGTTATAATTACATAATTGCATTATCTTTTCTGCTAAACATTACCCATGTTCTGTAACTCTCACATCGAGTGAGTTTTCGCATAAACGGTGCGAATCAGAACAAAAACACTGCGGAATGACACAAAATTCTGTTTCTCACACGCAACTGTTTCTGTAACTTTTTTTCACTCGATCAAGAACAAAATGGAAAAAATTATTGGATGTATTGGAAAAATGTGAAAAAAACTGTATCTGTAAGTCTGAAGTCGATACAATCTTTCGATTTTTCTGTCAAAATCATTCGACCACTCTGATACAAGTGAGAAGTGAGAACAAGACAATAATAATAAAAATCAAATATGACGGAAAATAAACAAAAGGTAAATAACTTATTTTGTATGCTGTTTGATCAGGAAAATTATTATTTTTATCCGTAGAAAATTCAAAGGATCTCAAATAATCAAAAAGAAAAATTGGTAGATTACATGGTAACACATTTAGAGTTCGCGAGAGGCCAATTCGGCGGACCAAATTCAAATATTACGTCTGTGAATGCACATCATATTTCTATTGTCACTTTGTTCACTAATTACAAGCACACTTTACATTTTACATTTTACTTGTTTTAAAAATTTGAATTACTGCAAAATAAAAAACTTGAACACTTCAACCTTTTCAATATAAAAGAAAAAATAATTTTTAGTTAAATGTGAAATAAATTGAAGCTGTCAGTTTGAGGGAAATGTAAACATTTCTTCCATTGGAAACTGGAAACTATGGTTTTCTCACAGGGGTGTTTTCGCATCATGTTATAGACACAGCTCATTTTCCAATATAGGAAAACGATGAAATTTTTCGTTCCACCTCTAATCGACTGCGAAAATACTCGACCGAGTTACAGAACATGGGTCCAGCACTAAGTCAGCATATTTTGTAGTTCTAATGCAATATTTTCGAATTGGTTTGGCGAAAACTAAAATTTTTGATTAGAAACTTAAGTCATAATAAATCAATAGAGCCTTTCACACGTAATCAGATGTAAAATTAAAATCGGTATTAAATTTTCACGACTAAACAAACATTAAATATCAATTTACTCAAAACTATGTTTTTTGACTTAGTGCCTTCTGATTGTACATCCACGATTTTTTTCTTTTTTCAAAAATCCAAACAAACGAATATATTGTTATTTAAAATGTTATATATTTATATGATTTTAAATATATGTGTAATTATAAATTTATATTAATGCTAAAAGCAGTTCCTGTACAAAACTGTTGGTCAAATCATTAGAGCCGTTAATGAGAAAGTCGAAAATCAAAAAAAAAACTTCTGTGACAAATAACGTTAGTAAAATTTTTTTCAATTTTTTTGTTCAACAAAATGTAGTTCATGCCCATAATAGCAAACTTAATTGTTTTTATCAAAGTCGTTAGAGTCGTTTTCGAGATAAAAAAGATTTTTCATAACGGCTTTATGACAGGAACCGTTAGTTTTGGATCAACACAAAATTTCAATTTTTCCTTAATGAATCACCGAAGACCCTTCAGTATCTGTAGGTTGAGGTACATAACATACAGACAGATGGTATTGCCAGACCCACTTTTTTCGTGTTCTCTATCATCGTAATGTCAACTTTGATCAAAATTTCGAATCCGAATAAAAATATAGATATTTATATGTATGTATATACAATTTTTAAACCAGTTTTAAGAAAAAGTGTTGCTAAGTTTTTGAGATACTATCGAATTTTCAAAAAAAAAATGTTTTAATTCCGAAAGTATATAAACATAAGCATAGGATATAAAGAAGATCATCCTTACATATTGTAGTACATTTTTGATAAACGTCATTGAAGTATTCCGTGAACATTTCGTTTTTTTTTTAATGTAAAAGTCTAACTCGGGACTTACTTCCTATTCCATGGCTTAGTAATATTATAGAATAGAAGTGTATTGAGCGTTTTTTAGAAACACAATTTTCTATTAGTTTTTTTCTTAAAACAAATTATATTCATTAATTAAAAAACATAAAATAATGACAATAAATGGCCAAGATATGGTAAAAATAATTAATTTTGTCAATTTCCATGTAACAACATCATTGCCGTGTTTCCGTTTAAGCAGTATTTAGGTCAATAACAACGTATATTGCAGTTTCGAATTCCAGAGACCATTTCATATTCATATTGACATGTCATTGCTTCCGCACCTCCAAGGTGCAATTTGAATGCAGTGACAATTTCTTGTTTCAAATATGATACATTGACCGTGATATATTAAATCTGTAAGAATTTTACCTTTCTTTGAGCGACAAATAGTTTCAAATATAGCATCTGAAAAGTTGGATGAAAATTGTTTTTTTTTTATTTTTTCATTCTTGAATTTGCATTTTCTATAAAATGTTTTTGTTTGCAGAATATTGATAAGAGATCATATTTATTTTCACAATATACATAAAACTTCTGTAACTTAAAATTAAATGTCAATCATCGTTTACACTTGAAGATATTTTTGTTATAAATAAAAGCGCTTACAACTTTGTTCATCTTAAAATTAAATACATACGAACTTATTTCTTATTTAACACATTTTATTTTATATATTTTGTTTTCGAAGAATTTAAAGGATTCACTTTAAATACCGTGTTTTTATTTTATTTTGCACGATAACTTGCTTATAAAAAAAAACAATTCTACCTTTTATAAGGAGTTCAAATTTAAAATTTAAGTTTAATTAAGTTGAAACTAAAAAACGTACTAATAAAGCAAACATTTTTGTAAGTTGGAGTTTTATTTACTTGAAAGCAAATATGCATAGTAGGTAGTTTATTATTTTTACGAACAATTTGTATTGAACTTTTATAATTTATTACCTGAGCTCATTTTTATGTTAAAAAAATAGTTCACATACAATAGAAGCTTATTGGAAAATTTGTATAAAACAAAACAATTTAGATTAACTGTTTCTATGGTATTTAATGTTTTATTTTCGTAAGAAATTATTGATTAAACAAACTGGCATAAGGATTTGTGTCATAAATTAATTTTCAGTATACCAGTTGCTTCCTCCTTTGGCTTTACTTATTTCGTTAATATAAAGATTGTTAAAAAATTAGATACAAAATTGAAAAACCACATATCCCTTAGTATTTACTTACTCAGAAATTGTTTAGTTAATAAATGCTTTAATGACATGTGAGTTGTTGTATTTATGTACGTGGTAATTGTTTGACTCCGATGTTTAAATTACTAAATCTAACAATGGAAGAAAACGTAGACAAAATCTAATGAAATAGCTTTGCATACTTTCTTGCCCATTTATGTGAATCCATTAGTAAAGAGCAAAGTTTTTTAACCAAACTATATTGAAGAACTACTATGTATGTTTAATAAACTAAACAAAAACAGCGCTATTTATTAGAATTCCTAAACAGGAGAATAGCTATGCAGTGGATAAGGACTTAATCATCCGCTATAAAAATTTGTATTTATAAAACATTTTTCTACTTATTATAGTTAAAATCACCTTGTGGCAAATAAAGTAACAAAAAGTGAGAATCAATTACATTTAGTTCTCATAACACAGCTCAGTCAAAGACAAAAACAAAACATACTGTCTCCCATTCGAATTTAATAAACAAAAATGGAACTTCAAAAAGCTGGAAGAATTCGAAAAATTAACTTTGATTCGTCGGAGATTCGGAGCACATTTTGTTATACAGTCGTTATAACGCCTCTTAGCGCGAAAATGTTCTTTATAAAACGTATGCTCCTTGAATAGAGGCGTTTAGAGGATAAATAGTGCCTCAAGACATTTTAGTATGGAACTGAAATAATATTGAAAAAATATTGCGATTACTTTTATTTATGGAAACTAAAATTTTATATTATATTAAAAACAAATGAAATTAAAAATTGCTTAGCATTAAATATAAATAAATATAATTGTTGGTGATCTCTCTTCAGGCATCCTTCTTCATCCGGTATGTGTTAGTGTCGCAATTTATATCTGCAGATTATGCTAAATGAAATTCAATTTTATTAACAGTATTGTGCTAAAGAACGAATCACAGTTGATTTCTCGAATTTGTTTAGCTTTTGGTAGTTCCATTTTTGTTTATTTAAGTAGACCGTAGACAGATTTTTTTCTTTGACAAACAACTGAGCTGTGTTATGAAGACTAAGTGTAATAGATTCTTCTAGATTAGGTACTTTATTTGACACAAGCTCATTACAAATATAGTTTTGTATAGCGGATGAGTAAGTCCTTAGGCCAGACGCGCACACTAAATTTTTAGGTTCGGAATTGTTTAGTTGCTCTTGCTATAACGAAATATATTGGACTCCACGCACATACAGCAACTCGATTCGAGCAACTAAAAAGTTTGTGTTTTGACACAAACTAAACGATTGCCTAAAATCGGTTGACTACTATAAATGCGATAGAAAATAATTTTCATAACACCTTTCAAAATATTCACGCAATTCAATTCAAAATCACACGCAATTTAGCTCCCATATAAATTTCTCTCGAAAGTTTACACAGCTCCAGTTGAAAAATCAAAGCTTTAAAGTGGATTTACATGTTTCTGCATCTGCAAAATGCAGAAAAGTAGAGAGAGGCAGATGTATGTCGGAACCCGAAAGTGGGAGAGAATACACAGGTGGTATTTTTTTTACTTCCTATAAACACTACTATTATTTGTTGTTGACCTGCTAATACGAAACTATGCAATGAACATTTACCTTCCCTCCATTTTCTTCCATCCTAATGTTTTTTTTTAATATCTTGCGTTCATCAACAAAAATTATAGAAAAATGTGAAAATATCGCAAATTTACAAAATGCAGACGAAGATGCTATAATAAAGATGAACATGTTCGTCTTTACTATAATCTTGAATTTTGCATTTCTCGAATTTCCTATAAAGCAGAAATGAAGTTCTTCCGCATTTTGCTCTTTTTCTCTCTATCTAACAAATGTGAATTCTGTATTTGGCATCCCTTTTTTTCGCAGAAATCAAATGCAGATACATGTAAATCCACCATTACGTAACTCATTTGTGAATATCTATGCACGAAATAATTGTTTGAAGCATTATTCTCTAAGTCCCCTATTACACGTTGTCTCATGAGACATGTCTCATTTTTGACTTTCCTTTTAAATTTGTATCCCGTGAGGCAAAAGCTATTACACGTTGACTCATGTCTCATGAGACTCATGTCTCAAATTTGCCAGTTGTTCGTATTTTTTAATGCACAACACAACATAAAACGAATATGAGAAAAAGAAACGTCAAAATGAGACTACTAAAAATCAGCCCGGTACTCACCGGGAATATTTTTGTGTATCTCATTTCCTCATATCAGCTTTCTTTTTTGCACTTACGTGAGCCTCGTCTCGTGAGACATCGTGTAATAGAGGACTAACCCAATTTTACCAGATTTTGTTATTCTTCAATTTAACGTGAACTTTGCTTTGCGAATATGAAAATCAAAAACCAGAAAAATTTTGGAACAAACAATTAAATTTATTAAATTAATTTCACTTAAAATTAAAAAAAAAAATCTTTGAAATGTTCTTAAAAAATTTGTTTTCAGAGAACATTTAGAGTTAGAATTTTAGATGATCTAGTAGTTTAAATTTAACTAGAATTAATTAATAAATGAATGTTTGTATATCATCGAACAACTGTAAAATACAAAAATATATACTCATGTTCTGCCTGCCCCGCTATCCAGTGTTCTTTTTCCAAGCCTTAAGCGTCATCGTGTGTACATGACCAGAGAGTTGATGTAAGCATGGCCTTGCAAACTCAACGAATTTACACTGATGGCACTACCAACACAAGTGACAGCTAAAATTCTTCGTTCTTGCGTACCCTGTGCGCTGCATTTCAAAATTGAAATTTCAAAAGTGGAAAAACGATCGAACGAACGAAGGAACGGCATTTGGCTGGCGAAGCCGATTCAACTTTCAAACAAATAAACTTTCAATTAATAAATTTAATCAAATTACTCTGCCAAATACAATTGAATATCAAAAATATCGAATGAATACCGTTTGAATAAAATCGTGATCGTTTTTCCGAGTGTTTACATGTTTATATTTTGTTTTTATTCTAAAATGTCTGATTGATTGTTTTGAGATTAGTTTTCGTGGTAAAGTTCAAAGAACAAGAAATCCAACACAAGTACAAAATATCAGGTAAAATGAAATTAAATAATATAACTAGTTATTTGTATTTGCGCAATTGTGAACCATGTCCTGCTGGTAGAATCTGCGTAAATATAGATTCAAACATCGCATGCTAGAGTCTTATAACAGTTTCTTTTGATAAGCCGTTTAGTCTGCAATAAAGCTAATAAAATGCTTCGCCTACCTCACATAATTATCAATCTAAATCTTCTAACTAGTGCACAGAAAAACATGCAATTCAGCAATAGGTTCGAACAGGGCCATACCAGCTGCTCCTCCAGTTTTTCTTAAATTTGACAATAGGTTAGGTTGTTAGGTAGTCCTTATATATTTGTATGTAAACCATCGATTATATACTCTTCCATAATTCACAACTACAAACAAAACTTAAGGGGAAAGCAAAACTGTTAAATCAAACCCGCACGGAACCTACAAAAACGTCTCACAAATATTACCTGTCTATTTTCTCACTACGATTACCTTTTTCGAAGAAAAGAACGAAAGGGCCCAAGTCGAAGGGACGGAGAAGAAGGATCCCTTAGTTGGGTTTTTATGCTGAGTTTGCTTCAGATAGGAAGAGAAGAGGACGACAAAAATCGAAGATAGTGTTCACTCCCTTATTCTTTATTTGCCGGGATTTGATTTCGAAAAATTAATTTTTTTTTTCAGGAAGATCGAATGAAGGAAGAAGGAACAGATACAGATTTTTGAAATCATCTGTCGATCTGATTTTTGGCGGTGTGGTTGGTTATCTCTCCACCATCACTTGGCAAAAATACCATTTTTGCTTCCGTTTTTATTATATTTATTTTTGTTTTATAGTTAGATTGTTCTATTTTGTTGTTTACATATTTTGTTATTACAAATCGATTCTGTTGTTTTATTATTAATTTTTTGTTTGTTTAAATTATTTTGGTGGGCTGAAAAATATTTCATAAGGACCAATTCGGTAAGTCTATAAGAAGTGAAATGCATCTCGTGCCACAATGCTACCAGGGCCTTTGTCGCCATTATGTTTATTGTTTAACATACAAAATGTGCATGGTTTTTTGACTTATATTCTGGATTTAGAAACAATGAAGTTTAATCAATTGAATACTTTTGAACAAAAAAATTAAATGTTACTATGTATCAAAAACAGAAAAACATAAAACGCTAAATTGGGGTGGGGTATTTTTGATTTTTTTGAGGTGTTCTTGCTTATTTACAAAGGTGTTAAGATCTGGTCAAAAGGATCGCCAACATTTCTCTACACTTCTGATTCTTATCTCGCTGTGATGGTTCAGATTTGGTACAAACTCTGCTCTAAGCTGAGTGGGTACATTCTGATTTTTTGTCTAAAAATTTAACTCACAAAACTTTGTGTGAACATGAATGTCACTCAGGATCGATAATGTGTAAGCATTCTTTATACGACAACGACAAGGTTGATGAAGACTGGGCAGTTGCTTGTTTCGTTGGGTATGCGTATGCCTGTAGTATGGACTGCATCGCGCTAGTTCGCGCCAATATCAAAATTTTACATTAAAGTAGCATCTTTCAAAATATACATTTTACATCACAACTACGAGTTGATAGGCTATTACTCTAATATTTGTGATTTACATAGTATCTACTATTATTTTTGCAAGATTTCCAAATATCTATTAAGGTCCCTGCTAAAACAGACTCAGATAGATCAATAATTTTCTAGTCACGTTTTTATACTACATGAATCTTAGAAATGTTAACCATGCTGAAATATATTTAATCAAGCGCAATTGTGTGACCACGAGACTATCAAAGTATCGTATGTATTACCATTATCTACCAAAATGGATGAAAATAGTAAGTGGGTGTCGATTTGACACTAAAATAAGAAACTTGTTATGATGACTGGATTAGAACTGACCTATAACATAGAAAGCTTCCTTGTGAAGACAGGAGAGAGCCTAGATTGATAATCTGTTCTTTCATCAAAAGTTTTTTGTTTTTTTTTTTCTTGTCCGAAATCTGTTGTAGTCAAAATTTATATGCATACACAAGTTTTTATAATGCTATTTTAAATAATGCCAAACACTTGAAAATTTAAAATATACCCATCTAAGGTTCATTTAGTTCCAAACTCTCCAATTGAACTTGATACAAATATTGTTTTTTGTTAAAAATTGTTAAATTAAGACACAATTCATATGGACAAGGTATTATAATGGTCTTAAGATAATTCCGAAAGACATCAAAAGTCAAACCTATAAAAATGTATGTGGATTCTAAAAAAAACGGCACTAGCCAATAGCTTAATGGTAAATATTTAGGAAAAAGTTGTTTGAAAAACTTTTCCGGTGTCTTTTGTCGCGAAATGACAATTGCCGGTCCCATTATTGATTGTGTAGGTATACCTTTTCATAGGGCGGCATTTGATAAATGAGGCAACAAACGTTTATTGGTCGTGAGTATAGTAACTAGGATTTCTTGAAGTCAACGCGGGACATTTCTTAAGAAGAAGAAAACATACATACTGGAAAGTACAAATTTTTTTTATTTTTTGATTAAACACAATTTTTGAAAAATATCTCGTTGTTTCAGTTGTTTATTTAATCGATTAAGAACATTCTTTGTTCCACTCCTGAATAAGCCGCCGTTTATGTTGGCATTATCTTTACACATGAGATGATGGGGTCCACACCTCTCCCTAAGATAGCCCCTTCGACTTACGTGGCTTACTGACCAAAGAAACGAACATATACACCAAACACTGACATAATCAAACTCACCTACCAGACGTTGCAAGGAGCCACATGCTCCTACGGGCTAGTAGAGGGATGATTTCACAAGTGGGGGTAAAGGAAACGACCATGCCCTTAGAAGGCGTGACGACAGACATTTCTTCAATGACTTCGAAGTACCCTCCGACATTTCAGGCTATAGCTTGCTATAACCCATTAACACCCTTAATGGGCTTGAATGACAGGATTATCATAGGTTTCAATACAAGGGAGTCACAACCCCTATAGTATCACAACGTATCTACATTGATCTAAGTGTGAAGGTAACAAGATCAACTGTCAGCCCACTAACCTACATATATCTACAAAACCCTAACACCCTATGCAATAAATTGGAGCTTTTTAGTTTGCGTCCAAAATGCACTCTTGTTTATTACTAAACTTTATTAACTAGTCTCAAAATATTGATACAAAACTCCATTTTTTAGTTCTTTTTTTTAGATCTAACAAAAACAACACGTTTGATCCGGGCAGAACCAAATTTGGAATTCAAAGAGTTCAGTAGCAGCTCTGGTGTGCAGTTCATTAATCCGAAGCTTAGGTTGTAGCAAATGATAAGAACATCGCAGTTTCAGCTTGTGCCAATTTATTATCACTCGCCTTTTTTCGAAAAAATTTTTTTTTTTTTATTGTTGATGATTTCGATCATTGGAGAATTTAACTTCTGGGTTTTCAGATTATACGTTTCTATGGATGTCATGTCGCATTTTCCTGAAGAAAGCATGGAAAACGAAAGTTTTGCAACTTATACGACTTTCTCTGTTTTACTGCTGTATGAAAGGATATTCTGTTTGGAATTTCTGCAGTAATTTTGCACCCCTTTAATGTTTTTTTTATTGCTGCCTGATTTAAATTTTCTAATACTTGTTTAACAGAGCAATATTTGAGTAACACTTTTGACTACATATAGAGAATGGCTTCTATTGCTTCTGAAACTTTGCAATTTCAAAATTTATAAGATAAATTAAATAAATTAGTAAATAAACTAAAATTGAGATAATCTATAATATAACTTGAGTTATATGATTCATTTCAGATGCGTTGCGAGCCTGACCTTAGGCCGTGTGGATTAAATTTGTGTTCAATTTGATCACAAATTCAATTGACAGACGGCCTTAGAAAACTGGTTCTGGTTGCCATAGTTTTGGTCTTAAAATTAAACATTAAATTTAAATTGGTTTGTCAACATAAAAATGTAACATAAATTTTAGATAGTTTAATTCAAACTCGTACATTAATTCAAAGGCTTGCAACACTTTTTATAAGACTTATGTATATCTAATCTTGTTAGCGCCTTAGAAATAAAATGAGCCGGGTTATGTATACAGTAAAACTCTTATATTGTTTCCTTTTAGAAACTTTTACACATCAAAAGGCTTCCACACCAGTTTATTTAAATCTTAAAAGCCTCAATCTCATGTTATGTACTTCTATTCGCATTACATATTCGAGTCCTAAGTTTACGATCGAGACGTTAGCTTAGTTTACATGTAAACTCTTTAAACCGCTTCAAGAACAAGCACAGTTAATTCTCGATCAATGTTCAAAGGATGTAGATGAGCATTTTAATTAAAACAAACCTCTGTCTATTACCTTCCAGTCTCAACTCTCTGTAGTGGTAATCACAACAAACGGGAGGAGGGGGTAAACTTTCCACTAAGGTACTGCTTTTATCGGACGGAGTGGACGGTGGCGGTGTCTACAGTTCCAATCAGTTTGAACTTCCAATCAGTTTGAAATTTGGAGCTCAAGCCTGGGTGACTTCCCGGCCACGTAAAACTATTTGACAACAAGCAGCGAAGTGGAGTGGAATGCAATATCACTTACAGAGCCACGCGCAGCCAAACAATAAGCGGGTGTCCTAGTATTTTACAAAGCAGATATCACCCACATCCACGAAATACAATGTGATGCATGGGGTCAAGTTAAAAGTTAAAAACCTCAAGATTCACAAAAGGACATCGATATATCCTGATCAATCAATTGTCTACATGATTTCATAACTGAAATGAAGTTTTACGAAAAAGTAAACTGAACTTCTGAGGATACAATAATCGTAGTAGAATCCCCGTCTGTGCTGAGGATACGGAAAAATCATTTTTGTAAAGTGTCTATCGGCGATGATAATTCGAACTCTAGGCCCGTATCGCGTAAGACTAAAGCGATCACTCAATTAATTGATTGTCGTTTTAACAATCGCTCTCTCCAATTTTCTTATTGATATGATAAAGACAGTCTTACGCGATACGAGCCCTGCTTTCAGTTAGATTGTACCTTTGAACCTATAACTATATTTGAATCCAATCACCCTGTTGGAGCTTACAGGCATGTTGCCGACTTGTTCAAAGTGGTAGGCGTTGACTTTGTTTTGAGTATGAACCAGATCACTTACAAAATATGGTCGGAGAGTAGCATGATCGACGAATGGAACTTCTGTATTGTTTTCTCAATCCTCAGGAAACTGGGAAAAATACAGGTACTTCAGTCTTCTAAACAAGTCCTTCAAAATCTTTTCTGCCAAAATATGGTCGGAGAGTAGCATGACCGACGAATGGAACTTCTGTATTGTTTTCTCAATCCTCAGGAAACTGTGAAAAATACAGGTACTTCAGTCTTCTAAACAAGCCCTTCAAAACCTTTTCTGCCATATTTGTGAACGCCATAAGTGTTCCACAACAATGCACTGTTTTTTTTTGTACATGATTGTTAAAACTTCTTTTTCTGAAGTTTAAATCACCATTTTAATGTAATTTCGAGCTTTTTATTATTGATATGATGTAAGATCTGAAAAATAATTATACACTTATAATAATGCTCCAGCAAGGAATGAATTAGAAAGAAGCGAATGATGATCAATAGGGAAAAGACCAATATAATATACCTACTCGTACATATTATGCTATCGTTAAGAAAAAAACCCCTCAACTTCGACATGATGGGTAGAACGTTACCATATAAATAAAATTTTAACTAACTAACTAAATATAACTTGTCTACATGAATCCATTATAAACTCGGACAACGATAAGATCACAGAGACCAAACTAATCATAAGAATTGGGATTCACTGCTTCTTTGGAGTAGAAGGTAATTGAGTAACAAAGCCCTACCTCTGCAGAGGCATAACCCTTGTCAAAGGTCCGGTTAAGTCCGTTTTGGAGATATATTCTCCGGGTGATCTTTCATCCAGTCTGTATACATCGGGAGGGGAGCAAAATTCATATATATTTATATAAAAAAAGCAACTGCGCGCTGAAAAGCGACCTCGAGCCGAAACAAAACAAAAATCCATGACTTCGGTGGTTGGGTCCTTTAGACGAATAGTTCTGGTAGTTAAATTGATGCTCGATCAGGAATCCTTAACCGCTAAAAAGGCAACTTCCAATTCTAATTTTAAGACCTAAGAAATGATCGTACATTATGTGTGTATGTACTATGACACCAACAAAAGTGTAATCCACTATTATATAAAAGCGAAACCATTTTAAAGTTTGTAACGCACGATCTCAGAAAGTAGTCAACCGATTTATTTGAAATAAATTTTATTATTTTCTTTATTGTTATAAGAGTGTTTATGGCTATAATTTTTTTTTCATTGTTTGTCAAACTTAAATATTATTAATTTAACATTTTTTGTCCATTTTTTTTTTCATTAGTTGACTTATACAACCACTCATATCTTAAAACCTATACAATAATTGGCAAAGATTAGCATTGCTTCATAAAGTTAATATTGTTGCGCAAATGTTAAGCCCAAAATCACTTCTTAGTTACACATACAACCTGAGAAATAAATTAAAATAAATTATAAAATTATAAACGTTTTGAATTTATTTTATCCAGGAATTAGATTTCATCACAATCGCGAGGTCGCTGCTTTGTTTCATGTCATTATCATTCCAACATTTTTAATTTTCTTTTCTTCCCGTTCCCATACTCTCTCTCTCTCTCTTAATATCTGTTCCATTCAATAGTTACGTTTTTTCTCTTACCTACCTACCTACCAGTGGCGTGGCGTCCATATAACACGATTCCTATCGTCTTCCCTTTTAGAAAATCCACAAATAACACAATTTACCAAACAAACATCGAATAAGTTTAAGTTATCCATTCTGCCTCTAGTTTGTATCTCATACTTTATCCAAACTCATTCCACAATCCACAACCAACATTAATCAAGAGAGTCACAAAAATACTCTGACGTAAACTTTTCAATCACCGTCTTATTTATTTGTGTTATATCCCTTTCTTCCCCAAGCATTGTTTTTCGGATCCTCTTTGTCCAACATATTCAAAAAATAAGACGCTACATTCCGTCTTATAAAATTTTCGATGTATACCTCTAGGAGTTGGAATTATTTGTATTTTATTCACCCTTTTGCAATTAGCATTGCATTTCAGTAGGAAGATAATACATTGCAGGAGTTCAGGTGCTCGCCTTTTTTCAACCTTGTGTAAGAAATAAGACGGTGTTCTTCGAATTATTTGTCTTTTTTTTTAATAGATATGTCATATAAATATAAATATGGCATGTGGGTATTGTTGATTCTTGATTTTGAATTTGATGTTGATTTGCATGCTAATGTAAAATGCACGATTGATATTTTTGCAAATTTACTGTGATAATTTTGAATTATGAAATAAATCATGGTAGAATATATGGCAATTTGTCAGCAGTGTAAATTTAGCATATCGATACTTTAGACAAATAAAATGCATTTGCTTTTTTTTTTAATAGGAATTTAAATTTAGATTCAATTGGCATTCAATAAAAGACTGTGTTGCACAGGTTCAATAACTTCAAATAAATCTAGTGTTTTGAAGAGCCAATTTAAACTTAATTAAAAATAGTGAAAAGTTAGATGTAAAGGTGAAGATTTAATTCCTTTTATTACCCACTATAGTGATAAAAAAATTAAGCTTCTTAATTTTAGTGCAGTTCTAGATTTTGTTTTGGAAATGTCTTTGATAAATGTAGATTGCTGTTTAACAGATTACCTATCGGAGAAACCAAATAATTTTAGAAAGGATAGTTAATAGTTTATATTTTATCCTTTTTTCCTTTACACACCAGGGATTTCGATCCCAGATCGAAATTTTTGTTTGGTGTGCGTGTTTTATGTATACATGTAAATCCCTCTTTAAATATGTATGTATTTAAAGATTTTGATCCCTCTCAAATAAAAATAAATTTTTGTTGGGTGTGAAGGAACGCAAAATCTGGCGAGGGATCAAAATCTTCACACAGAAATTGATTTCTTATGTGTAAAGGAAATCAACATATAAGTACCTATGACACTTTAATGGAATCCTATTTAGAGTAGTGTTATAGGGCAACGATATTCAAAATGACTTGATACATAGTATCACGGCTGTTATTAAATCTGAAATTAGAACAGAAATCATAGAAGCTCGGTTCGTGTCGATTATGATCGACGAAACATCAGATTTGAGTCATAGGGGACAACTGAGTGCCATATTTCGGTTCTTGTCAGAGAATGGAATACAAGAAAGATATCTTGTATTTTTTGACGTTAGGGCGAGTCTTAATGCAGATGAGTTGTCGCATCATATATTTTATGTTCTTGACACATATGATTGCACGGAAAAGTTAATAGAACATTCCTAGGAAGGTGCCGCAGTTATGTCCGACGAAGGGGGTGGTGCCTAAAAGGAGGTCCTTTTTTATTATGTTTCAAGCTCATTGTTGATTGAAATATTAATGTCTTGAAGTATAAAAAATATAGCTACACAATTTTTTGCTAAGTCAATGTGGAATGCATTTGTAGATACCATATCTTTACTAGAAATTCTTACAGGTGACAAAATTTTATAACGGGTTCCCATTTAAAATTATCGACGCCACGCCACTGCTACCTACATATTCAATTTTTCTGTATTGTATAGTTTATCTAACTAATCGACACACACACATTTTTTTTGTTTCTCTAATTCTATCGTCACATCGCTGCGCAATGTGGGGGTGGGCTCTTTTTACTTACGATATAGATAGGTAATAGGTACTAACTATAGGGCAAGTTCTGCATTTGAAAAAAAAAAATCGAACTCGAGATTTTGATCAAAGTTGACATTACGATGATAGCGAATACGAATAAAGTGGGTCCGACGATTCCGTCTGTTTGTCTGTATGCCTGTATGTCCGAAATTAATGCATAATCTTATTTATCTCGAAAACGGCTCTAACGACACGGAATACATTTTGGTAAAAAAAATGTTTGGGGGGAAATGTTATTAACGGTACCTGTCATAGAACGTTATTTTTAATTTACGAATTTCTCATCAACAGCTCTAACGATTTTAACCAACATTTTTATGCGTGAGCTTCTATACAGTCGAAAAAATATAATCTAAAAAATTTTTCGATAAAATAGTTTTTTGATTTTTAAAAAACTAATATAATTTTTTTTTTGAAAATTCAATATCTAGAAAACGGATACACAAATAAATTTTTAAATTACGTTATACATAAAATGTATTTTATTGAATACTAATAACTTGCATATCAATTTTGTTTATAAAAATTTTAAGAACAATTTAGTGCACAAAAAACATGTTTCAGTGCGTCTGTATGTCTGTACCTCTCTCTAGAAGCCTTACGGCTTATTAAAGGGCATCATCGGACGATGTCGCTTTCAGTGGTGTACGCGCTCTCTTCCCTTTCTTTACGTTTGGTTCGATTGGCCGAGTTCGGTTGATAACGCCCGAGTATACTTCGGCCGATGACGGACTAGGTGTACGCGAGCCGTTACCCACTAGCCCTATGTTCTTCAATCTCGGTAGTCTTCGGTGATTCCCTAGAGGAGAAATTGAAATTTTTTGTTAGCTCCAAAACTAACGGTACCCCCCATACACCCGTAATGCATAATCTTATTTATCTCGAAACGGTGTGATATTATGGACATTGGACATCGACTACATTTTTGTCAAAAAAAATGTTGGGGCAAAATGTTATTAACGCTACCTGTCATAGAACCGTTTTTTGATTTTTTGACTTTCTCATCAACAGCTCTAACGATTTTAACCAAAAATTTTCAACAGTAGCCCCCCTAAGTTTAAACTAATATTGTATATAAAAATATTCGAAAAAAAAAAACTATTTCTAAAATCTATACTACCTAATACTTAAAATTTGGCATCCCAAATTTTGTTCTCGAAAAATTTTAAGGAAATTTGTGATATAAAAAATTACTTAAATATTAAAAAGATTAATCAGACGGCAATTCCATACATTTGAACATTTTTATCTCATTAAATCCATGTTTTATATTTATCAAATGTATTTTAAATTCCAAAGTACTTTTACATAAGAGCAAGTTTGTGCGATCCAGTCGTGCATTTTATTTTTTAAGTTACTTGAATACACTCAATAGCATTTTGGGTGACAAAAATGGATATTCAATCGACTACAGTGCCGTGCACATGAACTATTCTTTAAAAGCGAAACCATTTTAAAGTTTTGGGTTGAGTGATCTCAGAAAGTAGTCAACCCGTTTATTTGAAATAAATTTTATTATTTTCTATATTGTTATATTTATAACATGCACAAACATGAACAAGCTCTTTTTTTCAAGTTTGAAAGAGAATTAATATTATTGTAGCAAATATGCTCAGTCCCATTGAGAAATGTTTTCATATGCTTAATATTAAGAAAATATTCGTAGTTACAATTTGCGAAGCAACGCGAGCACGGGTCGGCTAGTCATTAATTCACTCGAAACAAAAATTGATTGATGTGTATTTAAAGTGAGTTTTATTTTATTTTCAGATTTGTTTTAACATAAAACTGCATTTTTGTCAGGGGCTAACGTTATAACATATATTTTTTTATATCTCAGATTTTACGGAAAAAATAATATGGCTACAAAATCAACAAAAAATCTAACGAATAAATCAAGTCTCTTGCCACTGGCCAGAAAAGGAATAACAAAAAGGTACATTTTTGTACAGCTTATTTAAATGGACACAATTAAGGATAATTCGTATTTCTTTTTTATTTAAGGGCGCAAAACATTCAAGACCAAAATGTAGAGCCTATTATTACGAGAGGCAAACGAAAAGCCGAACACAGTCCATTGAAGAACGACAAGATCAAAAGGTCAGCATTAGGAAATTTAACAAATAATGTCAACACCGTACACTTGGATAATGATGTAAAAAAAGTTATAGCCAAAGTCCAAAATGAAGCCCAAAAAAAAGCCACAGCAGCCATTAAGGTTATTTAAATTAATTGATAACAATTGTAATCGAATATCTTATTAATGTTTTTTATAATATTACGTTCATCAGAAGGAAAATGGTGCTGCGGCGATAGTACTGCGGCCAACAAAAGTAAGCACTCGTGCAAACACTCGTAATGCCATTGCACAAATAATTGAGGAACAAAAAGTTTTGGCAACTGCACAAGCTCAAGTTCAAGCTGCCACAATAGTTAAGAAAAAAGACGATCTTGAAGTGATTAAACCACCCACAAGGCGTATCTCTAATGAGTTCAATAAGACTGAAGAAAGCCTGTATATGTCTGCGTTGGAAGACATTTCAGGGTCAGACTCAGCTCGCTCCTCTGGAAACTTTGAAACTAAACGACGTTCGTTGACGCAATGCCTACATAAGAAGGAGATCACAGAAGAATTGTCGATGGAAGTAGATAACGAAAATAGAATATCCACTCCTTCGCCGTTTAAGAATCCTCCAGCTGAAATACCTAATGACGTTGTAGATTTCGACAAAGCCAATTGGAACGATCCTTTTCAAGTGTCTCACTACGTCATGGACATTTTTAACTATCTGAAATCGAGAGAGGTATGTATAAATCAATGCTCTAATTTAACAATAATCTGAATGCACTCAATTTCAGGCTGAATTTCCTATTGTGGATTATATGCCTAAACAGACACATTTATCCAAATGGATGCGATCCTTGCTTGTCGATTGGATGGTAGAGGTACAAGAGACTTTTGAGCTAAACCATGAAACATTATACTTGGCGGTAAAATTGGTTGATATTTTTTTGGGGAAAGTCATTATACACAAAGACAAATTGCAACTGCTTGGAGCTGCAGCCTTATTTATTGCATCTAAATATGATGTAAGTTACAAAAAAGAGAAAGTACATTTTTTGAAGATGTTAAAAATTCTTATACACAGGAAAGAACGCCGCCATTAATAGAAGATTTTTTGTACATATGTGACGGAGCATACAATCACGACGAATTGATTAAAATGGAAATGACTACACTAAAGACAATTAAATACGATTTGGGAATACCATTATCGTATAGATTTCTTAGAAGATATGCTAGAGTAAGTTGGTGTGTCCATATTGTTTTTTGAACCGAGAAACTGATGTTTTATTTTTTTCAATTTCGTTTTAAGTGCGCCAAAGTGCCAATGCCAACTCTGACCTTGGCTAGATATATTTTAGAGTTCTCACTTATGGATTATGCAACCATTAGCTTTAGCGATTCCAAAATAGCGTGCGCTGCGTTAATGATTGCATTACGGATGAATGGAGAAGTAAATGCATGGACAAAAACCTTGGTTTATTATACCGGTAAGTTAAATTTTGTATTCATATAAAATAGCGTGTTGTTTGATCCAGTAGGTGGAGTTTAACCAATGTAACGAAAGTTACGTATAATACGCCTAAGAAAAAGGAGTTACCATAAGTGTGCGAATGAATTCACATATTTTTTTTGTAAATTGAGCGTGCATCAATTGGCTAGATATTTCGTTCTATAAATAGAAGTGCTATTTTATTAACTTGCAAGCATTTTACACGGTTGGCTAAGTGGGTTACATTTCTTAATAACACGATAATATATTTAAGAAATATATTACTAAAGCAAAAATAATAAATTTAATGTTCACAACCCAAAATAAGAAACTACTTTTTCGAAGCAAACAAAAATAATCTTGACCAAAATAAACAATATCTAAGTAAAAAAGGGGAGATAGTAAGCATCATTATCCCTAGACTCAGCTCTAAAACTTCTGGACATCTCTCTTTGGAATGGCTCGGCAATTGAACATTCACCTTTGTTGGATGAACAGGACCCATGTTCTGTAACTCTCACATCGAGTGAGTTTTCGCATAAACGGTGCGAATCAGAACAAAAACACTGCGGAATGACACAAAATTCTGTTTCTCACACGCAACTGTTTCTGTAACTTTTTTTCACTCGATCAAGAACAAAAGGGAAAAAAATTATTGGATGTATTGGAAAAATGTGAAAAAAACTGTATCTGTAAGTCTGAAGTCGATACAATCTTTCGATTTTTCTGTCAAAATCATTCGACCACTGTGATACAAGTGAGAAGTGAGAACAAGACAATAATAATAAAAATCAAATATGACGTAAATTAAACAAAAGGTAAATAACTTATTTTGTATGTTGTTTGATCAGGAAAATTATTATTTTTATCCGTAGAAAATTCAAAGGATCTCAAAAGATCAAAAAGAAAAATTGTTAGATTACATGGCAACACAATTAGGCTAGTCGCGCACTGGCAACTGTGATCGAAATCAAATAGTTTAATCACCAGTTGAAAGAGAACCGCGCACTGGCAACTCTTTACTCTCGCTCGCACTCTTTTCTCTCTTACACTTATAAAAAACAGCTCAACTGTTACGAGACAATCGTTTAGTTTGTGTCAAAACACAAACTGTTTAGTTTCGAGAATCGAGTTGCTCTAAGTGCGCGATGTCCCATATAAGCCCATATGTTTCATTTTAGCAACTAAACAGTTGTGAAACTAAAAATTGAATGTGCGCGCCTGGCCTTAGAGTTCGCGAGAGGCCAATTCGGCGGACCAAATTCAAATATTACATCTAGGAATGCACATCATATTTCTATTGTCACTTTGTTCACTAATTACAAGCACACTATACATTTTACTTGTTTTAAAAATTTGAATTACTGCAAAATAAAAACTTGAACACTTCAACCTTTTCAATATAAAAGAAAAAATAATTTTTAGTTAAATGTGAAATAAATTGAAGCTGTCAGTTTGAGGGAAATGTAAACATTTCTTCCATTGGAAACTGGAAACTATGGTTTTCGCACAGGGCTGTTTTCGCATCATGTTATAGACACAGTTCATTTTCCAATATAGAGAAACGATGAAATTTTTTGTTCCACCTCTAATCGACTGCGAAAATACTCGACCGAGTTACAGAACATGGGTCCAGTTGCCTTAAGTGAAACAAACCTTAGGTGGAACAATATCACTAATGCCTTGGCGAGAAAAAAAGAAAAAATATCTTTCTGATAGATAGGCATGCCACACGGAGCAATAAAAACGATACAATTCCCAAACACGTAGACACCATTTGCGAGAAGATCCCAATAAGTAGTCTTACGCGCATAGTTATTTGAAACAAGCCAACTTTTTGGCTGAATAAAATACCATATCAAACATGGCTCCCGATCTATGAAGAGTCTCTGTCTGAGACGCAGAAGCTTTGCAAACTCTGCGAACCCGAGCACGCAGCTTCCAGTCATCTTGGTTATGTGCTCTGGCATTCGCGGTACCTTGGACTTTATGGTGGAGTTTCCGTCGTCAATAATCAATGTATTCGACGGGTTTTAGCTTTCGGATTACATCCACATCATTGTACAGCTAATAGAGTTCGCGATTATATCTTCTCTTCCATTCGGTCTCCTCGCACATAGTACAAAACCGTGGAAGAGTTTGGCACCAGGGCCGGTATCGCGTAAGACTAAAGCGATCGTTGAATAATTGATTGTCGTTTTGACAATCCCTCTCTCTATATTTTTTTATTGATATGATAAAGACAGCTATAGTCAAAACGATTATCAATTATTGATCGATCGCTTTAGTCTTATGCGATAAGGGCCCAGATTCTCATATCGAAAATGCGTGCGTTTGGTATCAATGAAAACTTTATTCTTTGGATTTGAAATTATACTTCTTATATTGAACGATCATACAAGTTTTCATGTCTGATCTTCACAAAATAAATGCTCATGTTCCCCAGGGCTCCGTTTTATCTCCGACACTCTTATCTGTTGTCTTATACTTCTAATCCAATTTATTGATTTGCCGTCGACTCTACCCTCAGCTTCTCAAACTCGTTCTCAAAATCAGTTCCATCTCCTTCGAAAGTGGTATTGCAACGGTACACAAAATTGTGTGCAGTTTAATGCTTCGAAAACTCAATACTATCTGTTGTCGTTTATGCCAAATGTTCCCCTATGCCATAGTCCTTGAATGGCACTTGCATCGATTGCATCGAAGAAGCCCCAAAGCTGTCAGTACTCGGTATATGTCAGCGAGGATCTTCGTTGGAATGATCACATTATCGACACCTCCAAAAACCCTATTAGATGCTTAGGAATCCTATATCGATGTTAGAAAATTTTCACTCCCTCTGATCTGTCTACAATTTATAAGGCGTTTATACGTCCAAAACTCGGGTGTAACACATCTTTGGGCAGGTCAAACCCAAACTTGTCTACATTTATTGGATAGAATCCAGAACAGAGTGTTAAAACTGATAGGAAACAGATCTATAATGGAATCATTCCCATGTTTTGTTATATCGCTTCTTTCACAAGCAGTACTCACTCGAAATAGCCAATTGCATTGCTCCCCATTCCAGACCAATGTTCATCGAAACCTCCTTTCTCTCACACCCTTTGCCTAATTTCCCAATCGCATGTTGGTAGCATGTATTGAGTCTTGTCCTCTTTTATTTTAGGACAACAAATCTCGTCTTATTTTCAAGTATTCTTTTACAGAACGTTGGGACCGGGCTATAATGACCATATCTTCACATACCCCCAATAGTTGAACAGATTTGTTGAATATACTCCCTCTGTATTAAAGTGTGCCCTGCGTAACATCTGCTATAGAACGAGATTTAAGAAGTCATATGATATGATATGATATTAGCAGAATCAATTTCCCCGAGACCCTCAGTTCGGTCATCGCCATATAAAGCTCCTGCAGATGAATGCTATCATATGCAGCGTTGATGCTTTGAAGCCGACGAGCACACAAATCAATCTTGATGTGTTGCAAACGCTCGTTCTTTAACAAAGTTTTTTCGAGAGCACTATCTTCTCTTTTCCATATAGAGAAGCAAACATCAGATACACTGTCTGGTATAACGCAATATCAACACGAAGTATTTCGAAACAGAACACCACAAGAAACCAAACCTCCCAAATGCGAATCTACCCATATGAAATGCAAAAGAGTGATAGCGACACACAACTTCACAGTCGCCTTCTACTTAACTGCTCACTAATAAGTAAAATTAAATCAAATTGATAAAAAAAACAACAAACTTTATAAAAAAAAAACAGATACCGAATCGTATGGAAATGTGAATGTGTAAACACTGTTTAACTTGTGTGCCCTAGACCCGAAAACGTGCTTTTTTAAAACGGAATGAAATCGATTCGTGTCAAAATTTTTATTCTTGTCGTTTTCATCTGTTCGCACTAATGAGGCATATCCGAATACAGAAGGACCGAATGAAACCGTATAAATGTGAAGCCAGCATAAAGTTAACAGTTAAAACGAATGAATACTAAAAGTGTACTAGACTGACTTTAGAAAGCAGATATTAAGATAAACAAATTATTGTTATGCAGGGTTATTAATAACAACCATTTTTGCACTTCAGTTTATTTACACAAAAATCTAAAATATTTTTTGTTTTAGGTTACACACTAGAAGACTTTGAACATATAATACCAGTTTTAAATGCTGGACTACACAGGAAACCTAAAGGAACAATTAAAACAATAAGAAGTAAATACTCGCATAAGATATTCCACGAAGTTGCCAAAACTCCACTTTTGAGTACGGAAAAAATCTTGGAAGATTCTGACACAAGCATGAAGCTAGAAGACAAAGAAAATTAATTGTTTACCAATGTGAAGCAAAAAGACGTTGCAAAAATATTTGCCATTCCAAAAAAAAAAAAGCCTAACTATTTCTTATTGCGATTGATATATTTTCTGAACTGTTTATTTTTGTTTATTTTTTTTGTTTTTATATCCTGTTGTCTATTTTTTATTTATAATTCATCGCAAAAATACATAACAAGAAAAATATTCCTGATTAAACGACACACTTCATTGTACAATGTACTTGAAGAAAAATTTAAATATTAAAAAGTTTTAATACCCCTTTGGGGTTTAAAACAAACTGCACTTTTAACACAACCATGGTCATTAAACTTAAAACGTTGTCAAAGAATTATTATAGTTTTTAGGATAATTATTAATATATATAAATTATAACATCCAAACAATTTAAATTAAATTTAAACAAAACGAAGTTAAGTTTCGCTTTGTGCAAACAAAATACTTCAAACAAGACTTATACTCATTTCGTTTTTTATTAACATAACAATAAAGAAATAAATAAACACACACTACACTACAAATATACATAGCTTCAAAACAGTTGGCTTTCCTAGATCTCAATAGACTTAATTAATTTTTTGATTTATGAACATTTTTTTGTGCATATTCTTGGTTTTTTCTTGCAGATTTTTTTAATATCACACCAGTCGAAATTAGTTGTGTTTGGAATTTATGTTTACAATACAAAAATATTTTAAATGCCATAAAGTTAATTTTCTTCTTAAATAAATTGATTTATTATATAAATTTAAAATTATTGTACAAATAGGTTAAAAGAAATTAAGAATGTGCTATAAATAAGAAATTTAAGTTAGCGAATTCACACATATTATAAGCAATAGCATACAAAACGGTTAGGATGATAATAAGTCTGTTATGCAGATAATAAAATTAAATTTACAATTAACTACGAAAGTATTCCCGCCAAATTATAAAAATAAACAGATTTTTATGTAGCGAATTTAAATCTTCATTTATGTATATTTAACAATAATTATGACGACAGTTTAAAAACCAATTTTGAAGCGCGCTAAGAGCCACTTGGATTTCATTGTGCATCAATTAATAAAAAAAACTACATTTTGAAATAAACGATTTGTTGATTTTTTTTTTCGAAAAAACAGCTATGAAGTTCGCTTTAAATAAATGAGTTGATTGGTATCGGGAATAAATCTCAAATATTTTCTGTTGGGAGGAAATTTCTTCCACGGGAGCTTCGCAATATCAAACTAATTCTCGAAGATTTCCGATGGGGGCAATGGAAGCTCGTCAAGTTCTAGAAAATACAGGGGTGGAATCGGCTAAGGTGATATTTGATTGTCAATTTTTTTATTGTTGTTTTGATTATAGCTGTCTTATCAGATCAATAAAGAAATATAGAGAGAGCGATTGTTAAAATGACGAATCAATCAATATAGTGATCACTTTACTCTTAAGCCTAGTATACAGTTCTTCTAAAAAAAAAAAAACAATGCATTTCTTATGGGAGAGTTTTTTCCCGAAAAAAAAACTTTTTTCATTTCACCAAAGTGTAAACCAAAATCGAAAAAAAAATTTATACTCACCACGATTTTTTTTCACGCAAAACAATGTGCATCCCATTGTTTTGACGGAAAAAACTTACAGAAATTTTTTCATGAGAAAATTTTTTTTTTTACCACTAATTTTTTTTTCTTCAAAAAGAACTGTATACTAGGCTTTACGCGATACGGGTCTAGATTTCAAAGTCAACTGTGCTTGTGTTAAGGGCGACGACGCACTATGGGGCAGCTCTATAGAAAACCGTGATATAAAGTCCATCTCAAAATTTTTAAGCAACGGGGAAAAAAATGTTTTTCTCAATTAATACATTATTTTTGATAAGACATGGAAGAACTTTTTTTGGTAAGTCACCTATGCTAACTTAACCGCGCTGTCAAAGTTGATCAAGTTGGTGCGAGAAAGCAAATAAAAATAAACAGATTTTTGAGAGATTTTTTTTTCTTATAAAGAGTAGTGTCAAAAATGTCAAGTGAAATTTCTGATATTGATGAAGGTATGTAGTATTTATTTTAAGAAGAAGGAAGGTTACAAAAATTAGTTTTTTTCCTAAAGTCTTGCATGAAAGAAAGAGCAATCTAAGGGCGATAGTCGTTTTACTAAAACTACAAGGGTCTAGGAACGAAAATTGGAATTTTATTGAAACGACTATCGTTATAATGCTTAGAAAAGTGAAGAACATAGAGAACGCTGCCCTTTTCGTATTATTTAAACACTAAAATGTGGTCTCTGGAGCCTTCTCGTTTTAAAGGCGTTTTATTAAAACGACTATCGGAATAAGGGTGAATATCTTCTGTTTCAGCATTTTTCAACCAGGGGTGCCAGCACGTAACTTAATACAATCGACCATTGTCGATCGTAGGTCAACTCGAAACAAATTATTTTTGGCAGCACGTAATTTAAGACGAGTTTCTTTGTGACTTCCATTTAAAAATATCATTGTGAACTATAAAGTGAAATGTCAAATTGGTATTCTTCTATATTTTTTGATTCGGAAAGTGAAGATGAGGAAGTACTTAATTCTAAAAACATGCATGTACATCGGCCCGTGCCTTTTAAGTGAAGTTTTTTACTTTTTAGTATATTTTATATTAGGTATGTAACTTGTAAGAAAATTTCTGTTTTTCCTGCCTTGGGTACTTTTAAGCATTCCTATGGCTAAATCATGGTGAAAACTCATAAAAGTGTTCGAAACATCCGTCAGTTTCTTATTTATTGACATTTTTTTGTTTTTCCATGCTATTTCTTAAAAAAATCACTGCCAACGATAACTTTTTTCTGTCGAGTGAAAAATTTTGTTTCAAACCTCATTTTCAAGTTTGTGTACTGCCAAATCTGACGATACAATCGAGGACACTCGATTGAACCAAAATAGGTGCTGCCGAGGCTCGATTGTATCGATTAAACTCGATTGTACCAAGTTACGTGCTGGCACCCCAGGTCTGTGAGTGTTGTCAGATGAACAGATATTTGGTGAATATAAATTAAAAAAGAAAAGTGCTTGAAAAATGCCGAAAATATTTTTTTATGCATTTTTTAATTTTTTAAGTTAAAAATGATTTAAGCTACTATTCTTGTTATGGTTATTTAAATACATATCAATAACCTTTTTTTAATTTGTGGCTGCAAAATAAAAAAACAAGTTTTCTCTTTATTTGTTCATTGTTTAGTTTAGTTTATTTATTTGAAATTGTTACTAACACATTAAGATAAATCTTATAAGATAGTGAAAGCTTATGAATAAATAATATATGATAACATTTGTATATAATATTAATTGTATTTATTTAAACTAGCCGACCCAGCTCTCGAAATTCGAGTGCCAATTTATTTATTATTTATATTATTGGCAGTGTTTTCAAGCAAATTTATTAAATTAAATTTTATTTTATGTAATATGCAAAGTGTTCGATAGTGCAAAAACAAAAATGCCCCACAGTGTGTAAATGCGTGTCTCAAGTATATTCTGCACATCTCCGTAACTGTGGCTTTCCAACGATATAAAATTTATCGAAATCGGTTAAATACTTTTGGAGAAAAGTGTACCACAAAAAACATGCTTGCCGTTTTATTATATGATATGGCAATTTATAGGTGGTCAAAACCGAGTATTCCAATGTCCCAGACGAAAACTGGTTGATTTATATTTTAATAGTAAGAACGAAAAAATTCGAAGACAAATTTATCGCCATTGAGACCTTTCTCAAAAATAAAACTTCATGTTCTGAAAATTCCAGCCACTTAAAATTGAAGCTAAAAGACTTCGTGTACCAGTTTAAAAGTAAGATATCGACAAAATGATGCAGCAACCAATAAACGGGGCCTATTTATCATCTGGTTTGTCTACCTTGCATGGGTGGATTCGCTTATTTGAATGTCTCCTACACGTTGCATATAAGCTTCCGGTTAAAAAAGTAAAGTTTCATATCATCTTACAATGTTTGACAAGTGGTTTTAAGCTCAACCCACAAAAGTTTCAATCTTTTTGTGAGGAAGCCGCTGGGTATTTTGTACTTTTATACCCCTGGTATTATATGAGCACTACCGTGCATAAAATTTGAATACACGACCATCATATTGCCACAAATTGTTTGCTTCCAATTGGCCAAACAGAGATTTCAAAGTTTTTAGAGAACAATATAGCAAAAATCTTCCAGAAAAGATACGTTGACTGACATTTTTCATCGAATGATGATTTCTTCGGATCCTTCGGTTTCAAGTTTAAGTCGAAAATTAAATATAAACAAAAAAAAAAATCATCTTGAAGTTATTCAAATGTTTGAAGTAGAAAATGTCGTATTTTATGATTCTGATTAACAATACATAAATAAATTAAAATAAAAGTTTGTTATATTATTTTCCTTTAATTTTTCATCAATACTGTGTTTTATTTATTACTCAATTAGGTGAAGTAATGTTGTTTAAACCGAGTAAGATTAATATACGTATGTACGTTATTTTTATTTTATCAAAAACATTAAAACTTGAGGTTTTTTTTGGTAAAAAGTTTTTCTCGAATAACTCTTAAACTAATAAAGATTTTTGCACTTGGTTCTCAAATCTTGCTAAAAAAATTTAAGAACATTGAATATATAGTAAAAATATACCATTTACAAAAGCAAATAATTGAAAAAATCAGCTTTAATATAAAAAAAACTACAATTTTTTTTCAAAATTTTATTTTTCAAAATAGCTTTCCAAAAAGCTATAGCGGACCACTGTATTCAAGTTAACACTTCTCTTTCATCATAAAATCACAAAAAGTTGCAAAAGAACACTCAATTCCTTGTGAAAATAATTAATATCACAAAACGACCTATCTTGCCCCACTGTGCGACGAAAGCCGAAATTCACAGCAGAATATGCCAAAATTATTACAACGAACAAATCTGTACTCCTAGTTACAATCTACCTATCAACACAGCTGATAGGTAAAATTAAGATGAATTTAAATTAAACTTCGATCTTCGAACTAATAATGGATTGCTTAACATCGATGGATCTTTAGATGTAATGCCAACAAGCTATTTAATTTTTGATAATATATATGTATATTATGGTGATTAAAAACAAAAACGCTTTTTTCGAATTTTAGGGAGTGCACCCCAAAATATCCAAGCTTACCTAGAACAAAAATTTCCTCAATTTCCTGCTTTCTACATGGAGATTGGGCGAAAACTTTACAAAATTAGAAAAACTGTATTAGGAAGCGTAATATTTTAACGGAAGAGTAATGCAATTCTAATTATAGCGTTTATAATCATTTTGTTGAATTATTTTAAAAATATTGTGTTTTTTTGTTTTTAAGTATTATAATTAATAAATAAGAAAAATTGATTTTTTTAATAGATTAATTATAAAAGTCAGCCCTATCGAGGTATCCGTTCGGAAAAAGTTCCGAAACGATAGTCCGTTCCGACCGGAACTTAGATTTCGTTCGAGGTATCCACTTGAGAACAAACAAAAATGCATACAAGCATACAATAGCATTCATTCTATTCCATTAATTAATTAATTAACGCACAGCTGTCAAAAATTCTTTGCTATATGTACTTAATCGCAATGGGTTGATGAGCGTCACATTTTATCGGAAGATTTTCCGATATGTCAATCAGACAGGGTACCTCGGTAGAAAATTCTCCGATTTCGAACAAATCGGAAAATAATTTTCTCTGAACGGATACCTCGATAGGGCTGAGTATAAATTGTTGAAATAAAGACTCATACTGGTTATTTGTACACAACGAAAACCGTTTTTTGGGTTTGTTTGTTTTTTTTTTGGGGGAACAAATTAGCTCGCGTTTAAGAATTTGACTAAAGAAATATGTTTTTGGAGTAATTAGTGATAATCTTAACGCAAACTTATGTTCAAGATTTTTGGCGCCTATTTTTTCTACGACCTCATTTCTTTGATGTTACCATAAGGAATTGTACAAAATGTATTCCAAAAATACATTTTCTGACTTAATACTCATTAACTAGGTAATTGGACATCATTGAAAATTTCGCGTTTATCTTCAAAAGATTTGGGAATAAATCCTATTTTTAAGCAAACAAAATGAAAACCAGCTGATAGCAATATCTAAAACATGTCCAATTTTGATAAAATCTTGAGGAAATTTTTTTGTTCGAGTTAAGCTTTGATATTTTGGGATGCACTCCCTAGAATTCTGGGGCCAGATTCTGTAAAAAAAGAAACGAAAGCGATCGTTCGTTTTTCAAAAACGAAAGCAAATACGAAGCAAACCGTTCGCACGTACGAAAACGTTCGTTCGCTTTTGCCATACAGAATGTCACCCCTGAATTATTTGAAAAAAAAAAAAAAAACATTTTGTTCCTCAAAAATTTCCTTGCTAGGATCTCTACTGGTGGCCTGATTAGGGAACACGAAGCGAATCGTTTTTGGTGCCGGAAATAAGGTTTGGTATTATTTATAGGTTTTGTTTGGCGAACTGGTGTTTCAACGGGCGAAAGTAATATTTTGTTTATTGATTTCTTTTAAATAAATTTTATCTTTTATTTCGTTCATGAAAATACAAATACAAATGCGTCTTTTGAGATATACAAGCAACAAAAAGATGAAATAGTTAAAAAGTATAACTTCAAGAAAAACTTTCAAACGGTGTTAAATAGCAAGGAATTGTGGGTGAGCAGCAAATGCTTCAAAGTTGGCATGTTTTCAATAAAACAAAACATTCCTTAACGATGCATTTCGAGGTGGGAGTAAACGCCATATGGAAATGAAATCTCGAAAGGAACCAAAACACTGCGCTTAGAAATGTGATTCAAAATAAACTCAAAGCAAAATAGGAGGCTATAAAATCAAAGCCTTATCTTACTCTACATCCCGATTTGTTTTTAACTATCCTCTCACTGAAATCGCCCTCGCAGGTGATTTTAATGTCCATAATACCTTATGGCTTTGAATTTCGGGGCAGACAACACCCAAGGGAAAAATATTCTCTGAACTACCTTACCTAGCTAGTTGATGAGCCTACTAGGATTCCAGATATTACATGTCAATCTGCTAATACCCTCTCATCCTGTAATGTACTCTATAAATGTCTCATCTCCATTGGGAAAATCAAATCACTGCGTCACTTCATTAAATTTCTTATTTACAAATCGTCAGGCAAATGAAAAAATTCCCAAAAGAACCGTTTGGTTATATGAAAAGGCAAATTGGGATGGTCTTAACAAGTAAACAACTTTTTTGAAAATGACATAAACGCCGCTTCTGATATGATCATAAATATTGTTCTCATTGGTATGAGGGCTTTTATCTCGAATAGGACGAAGAGTATAAAACTGGAAGAAAAATCAAGTTACAATTCGGACTGTAAGCAGCGCTACTTGACTGAGAGCGCTTTCTACGCTTTAAAGCAGACCGGACTGAATTTCTTTGAATATTCACACTCAAGCAACTCTTGTACTGTTGTGATTTGGCGAGCAAAATGCCTGCACGATAAGAAAATCTGACAAAAAATTAATGTCCTAAGGTAAGCAAATATGCAAATAAGCAAATATTTTCTTGCAGCACAATTTGTGGCAAACTCCACCCTGCCCAAAAGCAATGTGACACCTTCTGTGCTTAAAAGCGCCCCAAGAAATACAAGAATATAATTCTTCTTTAGCACTCTCACAGTTGGAAGAGTGCTCAAAGATCTCAACATAAAACAAATCCGCTTGCCCACATTCCATTTCTTCTTAAGTTTTAAAAAGGTGTTCTTTCACACGGATCGTAGAGGATTAAAACTCATCAAATAAGTAGTTGCCGACCAATAATTTATTTCTTTTTTTTTTTAAGTTTCGCCAAACATATATAGATAATAGCTAGTTACTTTAGGCAACAAGTTAGGATGTAGTTCAGAGGAACTTAAATTCACATCTCTCAAAGAATATTTATTTAAAAGGTTCACTAGTCTTAAACCACACCTGACTTTTGGCGTGAAAGAAAATGTGTGATCCCCATATGTTTGTAAAAAAACGAATGTTGTTCTGCCAGCGCCTAGTGGCCCTGCTACCGCAAAAATAACTGCAGTAAATAACAAATATCTCTTGGTTTCTATGTACGCCAAAAATCCGCTGCAAGCTCTAACATTACCTAAAACCACGTCACCAATGTAAAAAAATTTAAATCAAATTTACAAACAACAGGTGTGCATTATATATTTCAGTTTAACATACATAAAGGTTTCAAGAATCTCAAGAATATAAATAAAAAAAAAGACATTTTTCTTTCAATTTGTTAGATTTAATCATATTAAAATTTAATAAAAGACTCATCTTTTATTGAATGCATCCAAAAATAAATCAGTAAATTTGTTAAGTTTTTGAGCAAATTAAGCCTTTAAGTCTTTTAAGCAATTTACTGCGAAAACAGTGAAGAAGCTCAGTCCAACGGTTACTATTTCCACTTTTGGTACCTCATACCGGCGCGATAATTGCTTGAATACAAAATGATTCAACGCTGTCAATGCAATCAATCCTCCAGTCCATACACCGGTTTCTTTAACCAGTTGCAAGTACACCATTGATCCTAGGTTTCCGAGTATTGTTACATCGATGACAGATTGAATGTGTTGCTTCATCACAAGCTGGGCTGTTAATGGTAGAAGAGCCGTAGCTAAGTGTGCGTATGCACATTCCTTGGCAAATCCGGTCAGAAGGTAAAACTGGGCATTCAGTAAAGCCAAAGGTGCTACCTCGGCTAGCAGAGATGTTTGTTTAAATATTTGCTTTAGGATCTTTCCAGGATCTGGATGAGTCGTGTGCAGGAATCCCACCAAACTGTGGCCCAACAGAAATGAAAAAGCTCCCAGAGCGTACGAGGATGAGGATGACGAGGCTTGCTTCAGTGCCCAGCCTGAAGTCCCGCTAAGTAATAAATACGCTACACACAACGATGGCTGACTTCTACCTGTTGGTAGCTCTTCCATAGTTCGTAATCTTCCCTTTACAATCAAATAAATAAATACGACCTAATTTTATTTCATGCTCTGACAGTGAATTCAAATTTAAAATGAGGAAATTAATTTCCTTGATTAGCAAGTAGATGTGTATACAAAATACTCACATTGCTTGAATCTTGTGCTCGGGTCATTGTTTGTGCGTTTAGTGATTAGGAAGTTAAGTTAATTAATCAAGCTAATTAGATTTTAGATTAATTTCTATGCAGCCAAAAGAAGTAAAAAATAAACAAAAAAAATATCGGTTTGACAGTTTACCATTTGAGGATGCCGTCAAAATCAGTCGGTTGTCCAGAGCATCATAAACTTTGAGGTGAGTATGTTTTTATTTTATAGATAGTTGCACAGCGACATCTGTCATGTCGTCCCTGTACATGAGAAATTAATTTGGTTCTGGTAGTTTGCGTGGTGAATTTAATTGAGTGTTGAAATTGATTCAAAATCTCCTATAAATGGTTGATGTACAGAGTACATCGATTGTGTATTTTAATAAAAATGGATATGAAGAAAACCGGGCGACACATAGTACATATGTTGACTACTAGCTCAAGTCATGGTGTATAAAATAATTGTATACATATAAACTTTATAGCACTCTCATGGAATAGAAAAATTAACTAGGGAAGCGGCTCTATTGGTGGCGCTATAGTCAATTAAAATTGACGTTGGAGAAAAAATCAATTTTGTTTACATATTCGGAAAGATAAAATTGAAATATCGAAGATTGAGAAAATTCTACATATCGTCGCTTTTCCGGCAGACTGGCATAAGTCGAAATTTGTAAATTTTCAGGAGAGCCTTTTAAAGTTTTTTTTTTCATATTGAAAAAAATTCGTTGTTCATAAAAAACGAAACTCGAATGTTGAATACATGAAAAAATTGCATTTTTTGCTTGTTAAGTTTTATAGAAAACGAAATATTTAAAAAAACAAAAATTGATTTATGCCGTTTTTCGAAAATACATAGAAAATGAGAGGGATGTTTTTAAAAATTGACAGCGACGCTTTTTCATAACTCGGAAACTAGAAGAAATAGGTTAATGCCGCTTACATAGAAAAATTGTGTTTTTTTTCCAGCTCAGTACTGTGTTCTTAACTAAAAAACGACAAATTTCGACTTATGCCACTCTGCCGGAAAAGCACCGATATGTACATACATAATTGTATTTCTTTTATTGGGAATGATGTTGTTTTGTGAGGATAGGTAAAATATAAATGTATGAACAAATATAACTCTGTAACCGTGATTGCCGCATACAAAAATAAATTGTTAAATGAAATTAATAAAAATTTTCACATAGATGGAGTTTGTAAAAAAAATATATTTAGCTTGTAAAAAAAGTTTTATTTTTTTATTTTTGAAAATAGTAACTACTTTTATGTAAACAGGTATATAATAATTGCTTGAACTAGATGCCTGCAATTTGAAATTTATTTATTTTTCAAAATATCGCGTCAGCCATGTTTTCTGTTGATTTTTTGCATTGACGTATTATATATGGACTGCTAGTCGTATGAAATTTCTATACAAATATTTCAATGAAATGGTTCAACCTCTCCCTACCGACATTAGAGCTCTTGGTGCAAAAGTGGTAAAAATAAATATTAATTCCAGAGGCCATCTCTTGGTTCCTGGCCTGAACTACTATTTTTGCCATAGAAACTATAGCCATCTATCTCAATTTGAACTTTACATTTTAACGTTATCCAAGACAAAATAATAACAATAATATAAAGGGTGTTCAGCGAAATTGGTGAACACGCGAGAGCAAAGCATTTAGTTTAATGAACACTGCTTTACGGCGGATATTGTCTTCTAGGGCCTGAATTGCTTGTCGATTGTTGCTGTAAGGTTTTGACAGGTAACCTTATAAAAAGGTAGAAACGGTTCTTCGTAAATTTATATTTATATTTTAAACTGGAAATGGCATTTTGTCATTATATTTATCTAACTATAAGTGAATTTGCTATTATTTCAAAAAAATCTCCTATCTACATAAATGTAAGTAGAACAATATGAACTTTTTAATTTATCTTTTCATGTTTAATCGCATCCATTTTTTACTAGATAGTTTTCATCATGATTTGAACACAATGTTCACAATAAATTGAAATGAAAAGTTGAAAGTTTTATTTGTGTTAAACAATAAGGTGTTTACAAATTGATATAAGTCTATGATAAATGCTATTATGACTCTTAAATCGGCAAATAAACCATGAAAATAGCCCTCAAGTTTTTATTTAATAATAAACTTAAACAATTCCCGCTCAACACCCTTTACAAACTCAATTATGTCAAAAATTGATATATCAAATACCAAAACCAAAAGTTACACCATATTTTCCGAGTTTGCACCAAGAGCGCTAGTTCCGTATAGTTTTAAGTTGAACCATCGTGAAGTTGGGCTCTGGCAGTCCATTACCCCTAACACACGCCACATCGATCAACCTAATCGACAAAGTACTTCGCTTTTGTATGGGCATTTACACGCCAATACGCCGATGTAGAAGTATATGCCAAAATCAGCTGTTAAATGGTAGGGTTGTGAAATTTTAAAAGAAAAGTGAAAATTATCGAAAAATATTTGAATTTTAATGCTCCAGAATCACTTTTTTGCTTTATTGAATTGTTGCTTAAGGAGATTAAATTTTATTCTTACTTTATCAGACGATTTGTAAATTTTAACAACTAAAATCGAATAACATCATAAAAAACTGTGTCGACGAACTAGTTCGGTCCTTTTTACACGCCATGTCGGCATACTACTTCGATTCCCAGAGTTCGCACTGCTATGTCGACACATATTCATTTCACACGACCCAAAAACCTTATCGACAATATGCTTCGATGAAGTAGTTCGTGGCGTGTGATAGGGGTACATGTATAATAAGTCAATGATTTTTTGTCTCCGTTTGGAGAATTTCTGGCTGATGGTTGGTTTGGACGCCATGGTTCGCCAGTGCTGTCATTGCAGGTACTGATTTGTTGTACTTAAACCGTTAAACCTGCTTAGATCAAAAATTAACTAGTCTACCCGATGATGTTTCTTTTTGGTACTAGTCGAAGGCGAGCTGGTCTTTTTAATGATGAACTTTGACTATCAAGTTTTGTTTTCCTTTTTCCACTTTAAACTATGATATATGGGTTAAGGATTATTTTGGTTTGTGGGGTCTGCGTCTATTTTGATGTTTAAAATTACTATAAGGCTAGTCGCGCACTGGCAACTGTGATCGAAATCAAATACAGTGATGGAAAAAATAATAGCTTCTTCTGTGCCGTTTTTTTGAAACAAAAAGTTTATTGGAAAGAAATTGAAAATTAAAAATACATACAATAAGTCTCTATAAAGTTTAAAATATAAACAATATTAAATTTAATAATAAAAAGAAAAAGTAGTAATGAGAAAAATTAAAATTAATATTAACAGCCATTTTACCCTGGAAAAAATAATAGAAACAATATTATAATTTTCTTTTTTTTTTGGTAAAGAGTAACTTAACATTTAAATTGGTTCATATTCGTTTAGTACTTGGTCTACCTTTATTTTTAATGACGGCTTCACATCTCCGCCCCATGGAATGAACCAACTTGGCGCATGTCTCGGAAGGTATGGAATACCATACATTTTGTATTATAGACAACAGTTCTTCCTTATTCTTGGCTCTGAAGTCTCCAATTTTCCTCTTAAGTATGCCCCACAGGTGTTCTATGGGATTAAGATTCCTTAGCCAATTTTGAGCAGTGCTTGGAGTCGTTATCCTGCATGAATTCCCATTTAATTGGCATGTTCTCTTCGGCAAATGGCAGCATAACTTCATTTATGATTCGGACGTAGTCAATAGCACACATTTTGTATTTTATCCAAAAAATTGGACCAACCCCAGATGTTGAGAAGCACCCCCAAATCATGATATTTCCTCCACCATGTTTAACAGTCATTTTTGTGTACCTTGGATCGAATTCTGCGTTCTTAGGTCGTCTGACATACATTTTGCCATCGGAACCAGATACATTTATCTTTGTTTCATCTGACCATAAAACGTTGTTCCAATTTGCTCGTTGGGCGTGTTTATTTGCAAAAGTCATTCTCTGCAGAATATTTTTCTTGCTCAAGAATGGTACTTTTCTGGGACTCCTTCCAGGAAGCCTTGCTTTCATTAGTCGGTTTCTTATGGTACGACTTGAAACAGGCGCATTTAGTTCAATTTTCAAGTCGTTTGAAGAAGAAGAAGGCTTTTTTTTTACACAGTCGTACCAATATCTTATCTTATATTTGAAACAGGCGCATTTAGTTAAATTTTCAAGTCGTTTGAAGAAGAAAAAGGCTTTTTTTTACACAGTCGTACCAATATCTTATCAAACCGTCTTTCGTTTTCTGCTTCTTGTTTCTGGCTTTGGACTTGAATGGAGAGCTGTAAATATCTCCTTTTTTGAACAATTTAATGCTTGTGCTATTTCTTCCATAGTTTTCCCATTTTTTCTGAAATGTTTTATTAAATTGCGCTTAGTAATAGTACAATACACTCCACAACCCATTTTTATAAAATTTTAAAATAACTGTCATATTTTTTTTTTATTAAAACGACTGAAACACGTGCAAAACTAATAAAAAAAACTATAAAACATCTATTTCAATAAAAATAAAAAACGAAACTTAAGTCAAATTGAAAGTCAAAGTACCTTGTTTCTATTATTTTTTCCAGATGAAATTATCACTTAGCTCATTTTTTTTTACCGTTAAGTCCAAACAAAGAGCTAATGACAATAAACGGCTACACCATTTCAAAGTCATGTTAGGTGCAATTAATATATAAAAATTATAACCGAGGAAGACGTAATTGTATGTAGTTATTAATGGTTGATCATTATGTAAAGCTTTGTTTCTACTATTTTTTCCATCGCTGTAGTTTAATCACCAGTTGAAAGAGAACCGCGCACTGGCAACTCTTTACTCACGCTCACACTCTTTTCTCTCTTGCTCTTATAGAAAACAGCTCAACTGTTGCGAAGGCAATCGCTTAGTTTGTGTCAAAACACAAACTTTTTAGTTTCTCGAATCGAGTTGCTCTAAGTGCGCGGTGTCCCATATAAGCCCACATGTTTCATTTTAGCAACTAAACAGTTGCGAAACCAAAAATTGAGTGTGCGCGCCTGGCCTAAAGATTGAATAAAATTTTAAGAAATTAGCATCTAAAGTAATGCAAATTAACAGAAGGATACAAACTAACTAGAATATAAATTGTAGGAATAATAAAGAATATTAATTATAATACTAATACAAATATTAAACAATATACAAATAAACGGTTAACACAATCATAAAATATTTAAATATAAAACAATCATTTTGCCAAAGTAAAATTCAACAGAAGAATCGTTTAAATTAAAAAGGTGAAAAGGCTCTTGTATGCCGTGTAGTTCCGTAATATGTCAGCAGGACTGATAAAACGCGGGAGAATTAATTTGATCATGAATAAATTAATTAAAAAATATTAAATCATTAACAACACGCCTTTGATACACAGTTTGGGCTTTGGAGATTGTACCTGCAGAAGCTGGATCCTATGTAATAATGCTGAAAGGCTGTACGGGTCAGCCCAAGGAAAACCCTTTAGAGTAAACCAAACGAAATTAATTTTCGTATTGATTTACGCTTTATAAATTCAAACATAGAATTCGTGATAGGTGCCATATAGGCAAGTTATGCATTCGTAAAAGAAATAATTGAACTCGAGATTTTGATCACATTTGACATTACGACGATAAAAAATAAATTAGAGGCCATGACGGTTTATAGAGAGCCTAAACCTAGTGACTGACTTACAACTCTCGACCATTTCTGTGTGCGTTTTGTAGAAATGGAGGGAAACTACAATTTTCTGCAGATTCCGAACGTCTAATGATGGGGTGGAATCGCGTAAGGTGATAGTTGACTATCAATTCGTTGATTGTCGTTTTCGACTATAGCTGTCTCTATCATATCAATTAAGAATTATAGAGAGAGCGATGGTCAAAACGACAATCAACAAATTGATAATCAACTATCACCTTACGCGATTCCACCCCAGGACTTTTCATGACAAGATATACTGTTGGAGGATTTTTCAATTCCTCGCAATACTCGTAGGTAGTCCCTGAAAAACTTTCAATTTTGCTCAATTTTCTTAAAACTTGACACTAACAGTTTTTTAATGATATTTAAATTTTTTATATATTTTTTATTTTATCTAAAATACAAATAGTTTTCGAAAATAGTATTTTACTTAAAAACGGCACACAAATATGTTGAGACATTTTTTAGTTCCGTTTAATTTTTAGGATCTATAATTCAATAAACAACAAATTGAAAATAAGATACATTACGAGCATTACTAACAGTATTTACCATAGAACCATTTTTTTTTCGATTTGTGGCTTTTAGACATTTCATCAGGGATAGGATAGAGTTAAAAAAGAAAATACAGTGAACATTGGAAAACGTGAACCCCCCAAAACGTGAACTATCCCAAAACGTGAACACCGTAATTTTTACATTGACTGCTCTAAAACGTGAACAAATCAAAAAGCTCTAAAAGGTGAACAGACATTTTTCCAACATTTCTACATAAAAATGCACTGAATTAATTTTTTAAAACTTCGGGGGCCCCATAAATTTGACATTGCGTAATATAAAATATTTAAAAAGGCTTTGGAATGGTGTTCAGATGAAGGTTTTGACCAAAGCGACATAAACGCCTAAGAGAAATTGTAGTTATTAAAATGTTGGCAAAAAATAGAACAGACAAAAATTAAAAATTTTGTTTGTTAAATAAAACTTTTATTTGTAAAACGTTCTAATTTAAAAATGAAATCTAATCAATTTTTTTAATAACCCATAGGTACCAGTATGAACCCGTAGGTACCAGTATTTGTAAAAATGTAAAAAAAATTCATAAATCTATACTACTGCAAGCAAAAAGAAGATAAAATGAAAGAAAATATGTTTTATTTTAAGAGTAGTAAGACAATACGGTAGGAATACTATTTTAATCATAAAATGTTACATTCCAAAACATGAACAATCTCAAAAACATGAACACCCTCGGTTTTAATTAGTTCACGTTTTCCAATGTTCACTGTATGTAGTAAGTTTTGATTTGGCGTATTTTTGTGGTATGATGAGTGTTTGCTTTCGCACAATCAATCATCAGGAATCCAATCACTCACTCAACCGGATCACACGCATCCGAAACCATAACTTGTTGACTGGTACTTAAACAGCAACTAATCCGATCGAGTAATCAGCCGGCCATTGTGCTCAATTCGTTGCGGTCGTTCCAACAAAAGTCATGCCAAACGTTCTGATGGCCCAATTGAGGTCACCACACCAGAAATGCTCGATAAAATCCACGGTGGCACGGTTTGATAATGGACAATCGGCCAGTGAAGGTGCGTGGGCTTAAAGAAACCACAGTATTTTAAACTGAATAAATGATTTCAATTTTATTAAAATCACTTGACATTTAAAAGCTTTCTACAAGTTGGGTGCCGCGTTTGCTCGCAATTGACAAGAAAACACAATCGTTTGACAAACTTCAAAGCAATGTTTGGTGGTGTTCAAGAAAAAATCGATAGAGTTTTTGCGCCTTCTCCACACCAGAGACCAAGGAACACTGTCAAAACAATGGAGTTCTCCTGTTAAATCGAAGCCAAGGTGGGTTTGTCAGCAAACAAGGTTAAGGGGACAATATTTTGGGATGAACCCTGTTTTTTCCCTTAAAAAAACTATCAACGGCGCATATTACGCAGAGTTGTAGGATCGATTCCAAGCCGATTTTAAGGAGGAACGACTTTATTTGTCGAAGAAAATGCATTAGCAAGGTGACGAACTCCTCGCCCATCCAGCATATTCCATAAATTTAGCCCCCCGCCGGTAGTTCTTGTTTCCAAGCATGAAAAAATGGCTCGGTGTAAGTGATTTGGGACGAATGAAGAGGTCATCGTTAAAAACAAACGCTTATTTTGAGGGGCTCGAGAAAACTTATTATTTTGAAGGCATCAAAAAACTACAGAAAGGTTTTAAGAAGGTTATCAGCTAAAAGGATGCTAATTTGAGGAAAAAAAGTTTTTATGCCGAAAAGGGTGTTCCTGAAAAATTAAATATTTCAGGGTTCTTGAAGCTGAAGACACGATCAAATGCAATAATCAAAAGCAATCCAATTAGTTTTGTTAACAATTTAATATTGTTTGACACTTATCAGAGTCAAACAGTAAATTTATCAAAATTGGTAAGCAGGAGAATGCGGTAATGCTAAATATTTATGCTCTTAAAAATTTGCATATCATCAGCAAATATAAGAATCTCCCTAGAACGTATACATTATTCAACATCATTTATGGCGATAATAAATAAATAAATAGAACCTAGTTGACTACCCTGAGGCACATCTGAATGATCAGTGAATCGGTTTGAAAGAGCACTTCTGAATTTCGACCTGGTAGGATCTATTTTAAGGGTACAATTTTACTTATGCTCTAAAAATTGTAGTACCTCTTGGCATAATGTTAGTGCGTTGGACTGTCATGCGGAAGATCTCGAGTTCGATTCTCAGCCGCTGCAAAAAAAAGTTTTCAGGGGTGTACTGCATCTTGCGAGGAATTGACAAATCCTCTAAGAGTATCTCTTGTGATGGAAAGTGCTGCTCATTAGACGTTCGGAATCAGCAGAAAATTGTAGGTTCCCTCCGTTCTTGGTAACACGCACACAGAAATGACTGAGAGTTGTAACAGTAACTTGTAAGTCACTAGGTCCTGGTTCACGCCGAGCTGTTGCACCACCAAATTTAATTTATTTTATTTCTAAAAATGGTGAAACCCGAAGGCTTTTAGTTTGAATACAGTAATGTTATGACTAAGTTGTCTTAGTAAAATCAGTGTATAACAGTCTACTTCCCTTCCATTTTATAACGCAATACAACATTATCGAAAAAAGGTAAGGAGGTTAGTTACTGTTGATTTTATTCTAAACTGCGTGCTATTGTTGGCATATTATTACATTTCTAGAATGGCATGATAAAGTAACACATACACAGACACATACAACTAAAATAATAATGTCGGATAAATGCCCATATCTACGGTCAGCGGACTTATGCGGACTTTTTTGAGAAAAAAAAACTAATTTCCGTTTGCATTTTTTTGTCTCTTTTGATATATAATTTAAAAACGAGTAGGTGATATACCTACATAGGTTTAGTTAATGAGCAAGCGGTATTATCAGTTGGGCGTTCTTCCATTCATCGTCCACCATAGCATATACTTTCGTCAATTAACGCAATGATGCACGAAACCACGAAGTCATTCCGGACAATAGTAAACTTATTATGCACCACCTTGAAATTATCTCATAAACACTATAATGAACTCTTTTGAATTGTCTTTAGAATTAAAAAAAAAATAAGAAAAGAAAAGCCATAATAAAGTAATTCTAGAACTTCTCTGTTATCATGTTGAATGGAAATAATTTGCTTCAAACCACAAAATGTACCTTAGCCACGTTTGCTAACCACTTTTAAAACCTGGAGCTCTAAGAATAAGAGGACAAGATAAACTGCCTTATGGATGATGGTGTAGAGTAATGTTAAGTTTGTAACCCAGGTATAGGTATTGTGATAAATTGTCGATCATAAAAATGTGGTCCTGGATGACATTAAATTTCTCCCCACACGTTAGCGATTAAATTTCATGAAGCCAAGAAAAAATATTATTTCACTTGGGTGGTATTTTGGTATCATTGCTTGTGGCACTGGAATTCTCATTTAATTATCTAGTTCATTGAATATTGTTTGTTTCAATTGGCTTGTGACAAAGGTGCAGACGCACAGTCAAAGAGTAGGTTTAAACACGTGTATTAGTTTTGTTGTAATACCTTTAAACTGGATCGGTAAGAATATAATAAGTTTCATTCCCGGTCTTTTTGGACTTGAATTCACAACATATTTTAAGCTTACCACTTTCTTTTTACTTTTGGTGCTTTAAAGCGTGGTTCTCCTGGACCTACAATTTTCTACCGAGTCCAAACGGGTAATATGGACATGAGATATTCTTGGAGGATTTGTCACTTCCTCGCAACACTACATACACCAAAATTTGGCGTAATATGTAACAATAAGCTTTAGCAAGTAGATTGAGTCCAGACAAGAAACAAGTCCTATACAGGACACCACAGAACAGGATATAGGAGTAATTTTCTATACAAAATTCTTAAAATAAAACAAATATTATTAAAAAATCAACGGGAAGTCATACGAAAATCTCCTTTAGTTTCTTAAATTCATGTTATCCATTTTTGTCCATTGTTTTAAGGTGAAAAGTTTTTGAAAAAATAAAAAAAAATGTGTACTCTTTTTTTTTCCCAGACATTTTACGTAGTAGAGATGGGTCAATAAGAAATGCAGAAAAGCAAAGATTTTTTTCTTCACCAAATACGACCGTTTTAGCTTTAAATTGACTTGGAATCGATCCAGCAGCTCCGCGTATTGTGGGCCGGTGATCGTGTAACCCCTTTTAAGGTAATCGATTTGAATAACAGCACGAGCATCCCAAAAAATTCTTGCCATAACCTTGTGTGTTGCCAAGCCCACCTTGGCTTCGATTCACCAGGAGAACTCGATTGTTTCGACTGCGTTTCTTGGTCTCTGGTGTGTTGTGAATCCATGGTTACTAAACGGCGCAAAAACTCACTATTTTAAAGTTTGTCAAACGATTGCTTTTGTCCTTGAATTTGAGCAAATGCAGTATCCATCTTGTAATAAGCTTTTTGATGTCCATTTATGTAAGGCTAGGACCGCACTTGCGATTTCAATCGCACGATTTTTTAGTCGCAAAAAGAGAACACATGAATTTAAATGAGAATGAACGCACTTGCTACCAACAAATCATGACGATTTAAAAGTTGCAATTTGTTTCATTTTTCTTGCGATGCGATTGTCGTGAACTTAAATAAAACACATGAACTCAAATGGATATGCCCACACTTGCGATTTAAATTACTACGACTTAAAAATCGTAGTCGCAAAGAGAAATTGGCATGCACGCACTTGCGATTTTTAATCCACGATTTTTAGTCGCAAAAAGTAAGATACATGGCATTAAATGTGAATGCACGCACATGCGACTTAAAAATCGTAGCGATTATAAAAATGAAACAAGTTCTATTTTTTCAAGCGATTTTTCTGTCGCTACTTATTTGTAGCAAATGCGTGCACTCACATAAAAAGTATTGTGTTTTATTTTTCGCGATTAAATAATCGCGCGGCAAAAAAATCGCAAGTGCGTGCATGACAATAATTTGTAGCGACTACGACTTTTTAATCGCTTTGACAAAAAATCGCAAGTGTGGTCCTAGCCTAACATCGAATCGAAGGCGCATCTTCACTCGCCGATCGTCTATTGTTAAACCGTTTCTGGTGTGGTAACCTCAATTGGGCGACCAGAAAGTTCGGCGTCACTTGTGCTGTAACGACCGCTCTGAAATTGAATGGTTCCAATCGATAGTGGAGAGTCCCCATACAAATTATCAAGCTTCTGTTTGGTTTGCGTCGTGGTTTTTTCTCGTTTAAAATAGTTTAAAATTAGAGCCTACGTTTTTGAACGTGTATTTAAGAAACACGTGTACACGGAATCCGTGTAGGAAATATATACCAACTTCAAATCCGTGCTCTTAAAACACGTGTAATTATTCACTTTATTATCCGTGTAAACGAATCCTTAGTACACGGATGAGTCTGAAATTATAATTGGTCTTTGATTTGCTATTTTATCTCACATTTGATACGTAATTAGTAATAATTGAACAACGAGGTATACCTAAACCGTTATCAAGTGCAAAACACCAGCAACTTGTTTAAATTATTTCCGTTATTTTTGCATTGTGCAAAATTATTGTTTGTCAATAGTCACCCGTTGTACCTAAGCAGAATAGCAGAACTAGCAAAAAAGTGTTTAGCAATACCAGCTAGCTCAGAGCGGTCCTTTTCTACAGCGGGAAACATTGTTACCGCAAAAAGGAATTGCCTTTTACCTGAAACCGTTAATACTTTAGTTTTTTTGTATCAAAATAGAGGACTTATTGAATAATTTTTTTTCTTAATAATTTGTTAATTGCATTTTTATATTCTAGAAATGGTAACGAATATTTTAGTAACACGTATAATTAAATGCACGGATGCACGTGTATTTAATTATACGTGTAATTAAAATAACACGTGTAATTATAATTACACGGATTCAAATCCCGGTCCAATAATTACACGTGTATCCGTGTATTTCATTATCCGTGTAATAGAGAGCTCTATTTAAAATAAGCACTCGAAATTCAATTTCACGACAATGTTCGTAGGCGTCTATACAAAATAGCTGCCACAGTAAAACTATTTCACACATCTGTCTGAAAATTTGGGTGCGTTCTTGTGAAAGATGTTTCTTGACAATAAAAAATGATAGATTTGAAGTGACGCTGCCATTTGTTTTAATTTTAAGCACCCAACTTAAAACTGGGATTTGAATTTTCTTATTTGATGCTCTTATCAGGTTCTAGTTCAGCACTAACAACTAGATGGCTTTAGGTGTTTAATTTGTGAAAATATTGAAAATTACGATTTTTTCAACTTTTTTTCTTAATTTTCTTAACAATTAAAAAATACAATATGTTCATGGTATACTTTCATTATTCGATTATTAAGGATTATTTCTCGTACGATAGCTTTTTACGCGACACATACACTTCTCAAATGATATTTTTTTCACACGAAAAATATTTAAAAACAAAAATTTTTTAGAATACAGAGTTTTTGAATACTATCCAAAATGTTTTTGATTTTTTTTCTTAGGAGGAGTGATAACCGTACTTCTGCAATACAACAGTTTACAACCATTTTTACTTGCGACGTTATATGTACATATGTAGGTAGCATTATGGCAAGTTATGCATTTGTAAAAAAATCGAACTTGAGATTTAGATCAAAGTTGACATTGTGATGATTGAGAACACGAAAAGAGTGGGTCTCGCATTTCTGTCTGTTCGACTACAGCCTCAGCGGCTTAGCAGATTTTGTTTGAACTTGGTAAATATAATTTTTAGCCCCATAAGTTTTCTTCTTTTTTTTTGACCGAAAATAACGGTACCATCCATACGATTCTTTTTTTTTCAAAATTTTATAAAATATTATTTTTCTCAAAAACTGTTCAACAGATTTAAAAAAAATATACAAAAATGCATTTATTCCAAGCTATTTATTTATCTTAAAATAACAATAACGATACTCACCATACAAAAGTATTTATGTTCCAAGTTTGGCTGAGAACTTTAAAGAAGTCATCAACAAAAATCTTAAGGACGTTCGCTTGGCCTTCAAATCAAGTAAAACCCTTAGTCACCTCTTTACAAGACTTAAAACAAAATCAGACAAGGACAAAAGAACAGATGTTACTTACAAAATTAATTGTAAAGGAAAACCAAACGAACCATGCAATTTGTGCTACATCGGAACCACAAAACAATTCCTTCGACAACGCATTTCAAATCATAGATCTCACATCACATCTAATAATCCTGCGAAGACAGCACTGGCGAGACACAGCATCGAAAATGGTCATTTTCCAGACCAAAATCCTGCAGACCGAGTAACATGCATCGAAACGCTTACCTTAGAAACATTAGGCTAGGACCGCACTTGCGATTTTTTGTCAAGGCGATTAAAAAGTCGAAGTCGCTACAAATTATTGTCATGCACGCAATTGCGATTTTTTTTCCGCGCGATTATTTAATCGCGAAAAATAAAACACAGTACTTTTAATGTGAGTGCACGCATTTGCTACCAATAAGTAGCGACAAAAAAATCGCTTAAAAAAATAGAACTTGTTTCATTTTTATAATCGCTACGATTTTAAAGTCGCATGTGCGTGCATTCACATTTAACGCCATGTGTCTTATTCATTGCGGCTAAGAAATCGTGGATTAAAACTCGCAAGTGCGTGCATGCCCATTTCTCTTTTCGACTACGATTTTTAAGTCGTAGTAATTTGAATCGCAAGTGTGTGCATATCAATTTGAGTACATGTGTTTCATTTAAGTTTACGACAATCGCATCGCAAGAAAAATGAAACAAATTGCGACTTTTAAATCGTCATGATTTGTTGGTAGCAAGTGCGTTCATTCTCATTTAAATTCATGTGTTCTATTTTTGCGACTAAAAAATCGTGCGATTGAAATCGCAAGTGCGGTCCTAGGCTTACACATAATGAGTAATAAAAACCATTGTATATAAACTTTATAGTATTCTCATGAGGCCAATCGATTGAAGAGTCACCTGGCACCCTGACAAGCGATAAACAAAAAGTTTATACGGCATAAAAAAAAGTAGGTTAGGTTAAATATAAAAGTTGTTATATTAAAAAATAAAGAAATAAATAAAATTAAAATTCTAAGTCACTGGAAAATTATTTTTCAGGGATGTACTGCCTCTGGCCAATTGTTAATTATGAAAAGTTCTATAAGTCTTAGTCGTTCGGACATGTCAGACAATTTAAGGACCCCTCCACCCCATGGTAACACTCATACAGGATTGGTTCAAAATTGTAAATCACTAGCTAGTTCCTGGTTCTAGTGGAGCTGTTATTCCACAAAATTTTGATTTTTATTTTTTTGGTTGCTTTTTTTTATCCAAGTTGGTTTAACAATCTTTGAGATAATAATAATTCGTGTTTAGTAAACTCGTGTGTATGTACATAATGTGTACTGTACGATGTACATGGAGCCTTTTATTATCATACCTACATATTCATATTTTACAGTTCTAGCCTCATTAACTAATAGCAGCAAGACCTTACGATCTTCCTTTAAGCTATGTGGTAACCTCTCTGATGATAACTTAAACCGGAAATTATTTGGTTTCACTGTCTGACCACAACGAATGAATGGATAATGTATGTATAACATAGCTCTTTGGCAATAAGTTCTTTAGCAATCTCTGTATATGTATTGCACTTTGCGTTCGTATTATATACTCGTACATATTTATGTTAATAAAAAAATCAATCTGTTCTTTGAGTTTGTAATTATTTTAATAGCTTATGAAAATATCAAAAACCACAAACTCAATTCTGGTAGAGTCATGTTATGAAATGTTTCGTGCTTCGAGATTACCCAGCTTTCCGTGTAAGTTTCGGCTCAGAAGCATACTCGTATCGGTTCAGATAGTGTATAATAGTTTGCAACCTAAAAAGGGTTGTTCTTTAATGATTTATACTTTTGTCATAACTGTTTCCTAATCCGATTAACTCTTGACTTGTGCGACGGTCGCTTGATCTGAAATGGTTAAAGATGGTTATCGTTGCAAAATCATTGTGAGAATTGTCAACATTTTTGTTCGGTAGTTTAGGGGAGTAGAATTAAGTGGTGTATTTTCAAGAAAATTAATGTCTGGCAACGTTAAAGTTGGTTTCCTTAAAAAATGATTCGAAGTTTTAATCAAATTTAACATTTGAGATGATAGAGAAGTCTAAAACTTCGTGCAATGCCTTAAGTGCTAGTTTCATGTTTTTACTTGCGACATAAAATAGGTAGCTATAGCTACTATATGTCAAGTAATGCATTCGAAAAAAAACCGAACTCGAGATTTTGATGAAGCTTGACCTTACGATGATAAAGGAGACGAAAACAGTGGGTCTTGCAATTCTGTCTGTCTGTCCGACCACAGCCCAAGCGGGTTGGCCGTTTATGACATTTTAAAAGTTTCCTCTAACTTACGTTTTCTTTTTTTTTTTTAGACCAAAAATATCGGTACCTTTCGAAATTTAATAAAACAATTTTTTGCTCAATAAAATGCTCCTAAGATTAAAAAAAATACAAAATGTCATTTAGTTAAAGCTAGGTAAAGCCCTACTTAAAACTTTTTTTTTTTTATTTTCCAAAAATGGTAGATACAACAGATTTTAATTTTTTTGAAAATTTGTTTGGATTAAATTTTTTTTTCTAAACTCAATATTTTAAAAAACCCACGCTCTATTTTTTTAAAACTTGACACTTAAGAGTTGTTTAATATAATCTACAAGATTTGAGAAAAAGAAATCGTGTTTTATCTGAAAATAACGGTACCCCCACCATACAAATGTTAAAAAAAAGGTTGACCATCAGAGGTAGATTTGAAAATTTGCGGACTGGTGTGCTGGTATCGATACGTTCCACATGTACCAACCATCTCAGCCACGGTATTTTCAGCTTTTTGACCAGATCGAAGTCTCTGTAAAGCTCTTTGTTGACTTTGCTCCTCAATACTTCATTAATACTGGACCGAAAATCACCCGACGAATCTTCCTTTCAAAGTACCCAAGCAGTTTCTCATCCGCTTTTGACAGGGTCCAAGGTCTTATATAGGGTGTCCTTCATTCTTTGAGCAAATACATTTTTAGCCCGAAGGAGCAGCGATTGACGAGAGTAATGCTTCGTTTGATCTCTGCACTGATGTCATTTTGAGAGGTAATAGTGGAGTCAAGGTAGACAAAATTCTTGACGTTTTCGAAGTTGTACCTATTTATCCCGACTTTTTCCCTCATTCGACTATGTTGAGATTCCTTTCTCGATGATAGCATTTATGTATATTTCATCTTATCCCCATTAACAGCCAAACCCATTTTCGCCACCTCCGAATCAATACTTGTAAACGCCCCGGTATCAGCTCGCTTCGTTCTTCCAATTATGTCAATATCATCTGCATAAGCATATAGTTGAACGGACTTTTGGACAAATTGTATCTCTGTTTTGGACTTGCGAGTTCCGTAAAATTGTTTCAAGACTGATGTTAAAGAGTTTGCATGATAACTCGTTGCCTTGCCTCAAACATTTCTTCACATCAAAGGATTCGGTGGTGTTTTTGCCGACTTTGAGGCAGCAGCAACATTTTTCCATCGTCATTCTGCACAACCGGACGAGTTTGGCAGGGATGGCGATATACCATATGGCCGAATTGGACTTTGTCTACACTATCATGTGCGACCTTAAAATCGATAAAGAAGTGATGTGTATCGATTTGAAACTCCTGAGTTTTTTTCCAAAATCTGTCGGGAGTGTGAACATTTGGTCCACGGTTGATTTGCCGGGCCTAAAATCACACTGATAGGAACTGATCAGGGGCCAAATTACCGCATCAGTTTTCGAATAATACGTAACTGAATTATGTGAGTTTGGCATTACCGCTTACGTCATCGAGCAATAGATTATACTGATTTGACATTTTCATTCGATCACTGATGGGACTCACTCACTCGGTCACTGAAGCGGTAATTTAGGCCCAGATTTGGCTGGCAGGCCATCTGCACCAGCAGCGTTGTACTTAGTTGCTTAGTGAATCCCAGCACATCAGTGGCGGCACTTCTGACACTTTGTTGGCAGTGATTCCACTGGTCCTCTACAGTTGGTGCTGGTGACGGGCTTGCTGAAAGATATCAGGATATACGTACTTGAGCGACTACCAAGCAGTGGTGCCACTTTACTTCAATTGAAGTAGATCTACTTCTTTTTTTTCAAAATACATATTTTAAAATCTACTTCCTACTTCGCACCATCAGCAAAATACTGAAATCTACTTCCTTTTAAAAATCCTTGTTTAAATCTACTTCAATTTTACAAAAAAAGGCCTAAATCTACTTCTTTTTCTCTATTTCACTCTACGTGGTTGGGTGCTGTAGGAACTGGGGGCTTCGAGCTGTATCTTTTCCTACACGTCAAGTGCTTACAATACCTCCTCGTTGGTAACCGCCGGATACTGGTCTTGGGTTTATGTCATGACTTGCTAAACTTGTAAGTGCGAGTGTTGACCAAGGAAACAATTGCAACACTAAACCCATGGCCCTACAGATTGGAGGTTAGTGCGTCGGGCTAACGACCCGGCCACTGTAAAAAACATTAATTGTTATGAGAGAGACGCGAGAAGCCTCGGATAACGACCCCCCTCAAATGGCAACCAGACCCGGAACGAAAATGGACTACGATTTACGAGTATGCACCTGGAATGTAAGGACACTCTACACACCAGGTGCTACTCAAAAACTTGAATCTGTCCTCTCGCGGTACAAGGCAGACATTACCGCGATCCAGGAGATACGATGGATAGGATCAGGAATAGCGAAAAGAAAAGATTGCGACATTTATTACAGCTGTCATCAAAGAATGCACATGTTAGGATGCGGATTCGTCGTGGGTAATTGACTCAGATCAAAAGTCATCGATTTTAAGCCGATTAGTGATCGCCTGGCTGTGATCCGCATCAAAGCTACTTTTCAAAACATCAGCCTAATATGTGCACACGCCCCTACCGATGAAGCTGAGGAATCTAACAAGGAGGAGTTTTACGACCTCCTGGACGGAGCCTACGGAGCCTGTCCGGAGTACGATATCAAAGTCGTACTCGGAGATTTCAATGCTAAAGTCGGGAAGGAAAATATCTTTGGCGGATTAGTTGGAAAGCACAGCCTCCACGAAATGACAACAGATAACGGCTTCCGACTAATCGACTTTGCTGCAGCTCGGAATACGGTGATAAGTAGCACTAGGTTCCCTAGGCGAAGGATACACACAGCAACCTGGCGATCTCCAGATGGTCGAACCGCCAACCAAATCGACCACGTGCTAATTGGCGCAAGGCACGCGTCGAACATCTTGGACGTGCGAACTTTCCGAGGTGCAAACGTGGACTCTGACCACTTTCTTGTTGTGACAAAGTTCAGAGCCCGACTGTCCAACGAAAAGAAAATGAGGACCGCCCAAAGGAAGAAATTCAATACTGCATGCCTTAGCACACCTGAGAAAGCCAGAGACTACAGTGAGCAATTGACCGGAAAACTCTCTGCCGTACCCCCAGCCACAAGCGTCAACAACCAGTGGAGCCAGTACCGCGACATCATTAAGGAGGTAGCCGAGTCCACCATAGGCTATCAACCACCTAGTAAAAAGAACCCGTGGTATGATAATGAATGCGCGGTATTGAAGCAGGAGACGGAAAATGCACGAATGCAAATGCTGCAACGGAAAACAAGAGCAGCAAAAGAGGAGTACCGTGAAAAGAGAAGGAAAGAGAAAAAAACCCTGCGCAGAAAGAAAAGAGCAGCCGCAGCTTCTCAGCTCAGGTATCTCGAGGAGTCTAGCACCACCACAAACACCCGCCGGTTCTATAAAACAGCCAAACAACTGGCATCAGGTTATAGGACCGGCACGCAAGCTCTTCGAAACAGCGAAGGGAACCTAGTCACCGAAGCACAGGGAATTGTAGACGTGTTTAAACAGCATTTCCAGCAGCTGCTTAATGGGCATTATTTAGATGAAAACACAGGGGAGCAAAGAAGCATAAGACCAGTCAATGAAGATCCAGTCCCACTACCCAGTACTGAAGAGGTTAAGAAAGCCATACACAAGCTTAAGAATAACAAATCCGCAGGCTCGGATGGCCTACCTGCGGAACTCTTTAAGTATGGAGGAGATGTCCTTATAGGGTGCATGCATCAGCTCATCAACCAAGTGTGGGAGGAGGAAAGCATGCCCGACGACTGGTCAAATAGCTCCATATGCCCAATCTACAAAAAAGGCGATCCTATGTCCTGCAAAAACTACAGGGGCATATCCCTGCTTAATGTTGCCTACAAGATCCTATCCACCGTACTATGTGAGCGTCTAAAACCTTTTTGCAACACTATAATCGGCACGTACCAGTGTGGCTTCAGACCAGGCAGATCAACGATAGACCAAATCTTCACATTGAGGCAAATCCTGGAAAAGACCAACGAATTTCAAGTCGAGACCCACCATCTTTTCATCGACTTTAAAGCCACATATGATAGCATAAGTCGCCAAGAGCTTCTATTGGCAATGTCGGAACTCGGGATCCCGAAAAAACTGATCCAGCTATGCCGCATGACGTTACAAAATACGCGGTGCAACGTGCAATGGGTAACATCTCATCCGAGCTATTCCAAACGTGCACAGGGTTCAGACAAGGAGATGCGCTATCATGTGATTTCTTCAACCTAGTCCTGGAGCAGATAGTGCGCAAGAGTGGTGTTAACCTGGAAGGCACTATTTTCAACAGGTCTTCCCAACTGCTTGGATATGCGGACGACATCGATATCATTGGCCGCTCCAAGCGAGCTGTACTAGAAGCGTTCACAGCTATTGATGAACAGGCGAAACGCGTTGGTCTTGAAGTTAATGAGGACAAAACAAAGTATATGCTATCAACAAACAAAGCCGCATCTGTCCATCGCCTAGGACAAAACGTCACTGTTGGTAGCAGTAATTTCGAGGTAGTCAAGGAGTTCACCTACCTCGGAACGAACATCAATCCCACGAATGACACCTTAGTGGAAATTCGACGAAGAATTACCCTAGCAAACCGCTGCTACTTCGGTTTGGCCAAACAAATGGGTTCAAAACTCCTTTCTCGAAAGACAAAGTGCACGCTATACAAAACGCTTATTTTACCAGTTCTACTCTACGGCGCCGAGTGCTGGACGATAAGTAAAAAAGGGGAATTCATACTGGGCACTTTCGAGAGAAAAATTCTTCGGCGGATATTTGGTCCTATATACGAAGAGGGCGAATGGAGGAGAAGATTCAATCGTGAATTATACGAGCTGTACCAAGATGTGGATGTAGCCCAAAAATCCAAAACACGTCGACTACACTGGCTCGGCCACATCGAGCGAATGGACAACAAAGCTCCAGCCAAGAAAATCTTCGAATCCCAGCTCCTAGGTTTGAGACGACGAGGAAGACCGAACCTCCGCTACAGGGACCAGGCGGTTATAGACGCAAGAGCGCTTGGTCCCGACGACTGGAGGGAGCTCGCGAGGGATCGTAACCGATGGAAGACCGCAATAACTCAGGCAGAGACCCTCCATGGATCGGGAGCCGGTTAAGTAAGTAAGTAAGTAAGTATTTCACTCTACGTAGCATATAACTCCAGAATTTCCATGAACAAAATTCATCAACATAATATAATTATTATGAAAATTTCGCAGACAGACTGAATCACTACTTTTTCGTGTTGTAATGTCAACTGATAAAAATCTTGAGTTCAAATTTTTTCTAAATGCAAGTTAAAAAATCATTTTGAAATCTACTTCAAATTTTCTCAAGTTACTTCACTTTTTTTTTCAAATCTACTTCGACTTTTTGTCCGGAAGTGGTAACGCTGCTACCAAGTAATGGTCCGAGTCAATGTTGGCCTCTGGGAACGTTTGGACATGCACATCCAGGATACTGAAAGCATGTCTGGTATCTATCTGGTTGACGGTTAGTTAATGTGTGGCAATCGAGTGCTTGCCATGATGACATTTCGCCCCGCCTCAAAGTCAATCAGCCTGAATCACTTTTCGTACAGTATTAAAATTTAAAGTTGGCGTTCCAAAATTGTTTCTTAAAAATATTTAAAAATTTTTGTTTAAATAAAAGCTTACTTACTTCTTGCATAAACTTATATTTGCTTGAGAAATCATTTGGCATCCTGTTCTTAGTACCAACTATACTAAAGGAGTTGCTTAAGTCATTTAAAAAATGAATTTTATGGTTATGAACATTTTTTTCTGGTAGCATTCATTTTTGAAATTTTTAAACTAAAACGAAAACTATTTTAGTTCCAATATACCTAAATAAAAATAATATTTTAATCTAAGACTTAATAATAAACAAATACATACTGAAATACCTACAAGTTCTTTAAGCAAAATGATTCATTTTTAATTATGTGCCATTTTTTAATATATACTTCGGGGGCCAAATTACCGCATCAGTGAACGAGTGAGTGAGTCCCATCAGTGATCGAATGAAAACGTCAAATTAGAGTAATCGATTGCTAGATAACGTAAGCGGTAATGCCAAAGTCACATAATTCAGTCACGTATTACTCGATAATTGATGTGGTAATTTGGCCCCAGTTGTAAATATCTTTGACGAATGATTGTTTTACTAGTTTCTTCCGAGCTTTAATTTTATTTATATTGAGAGACGCTGTTCACATTGGACTTACTCAACTGAGTTATTTTGACGTAAGGCCACCCTGTTGTGTTCAGACACAAAAGTAGTGTGAACACTCCAGATTCACTTTGACGTCTTGTAGTTGTCATAATTGTTGGCCATTTGCTATGCCACTACAAATATACAGTGAATTACAAAAGTAAGTAAGCACCTCTTAGTTTAAAGATCATTTCCTTCAAACAATCGATAGTAATGTTAAAAAAAACTTAATATTTTTGTCTATACTTGATATGTATTTCGAACTAAAAAGTAACATTTCAAATAAAACAACTGTGTTCTAAAATTCTGCTTGTTTAGATTCATGGGTTTTTTCAAAGAAGAGCCGCTTTTGGCGATTTATTTTACTTATGTAAGGTTTCTTTCTAATACTTCGACCATGATAACCGGATTGGTAGAGCACTCGTCGAATAGTTTGAGGGTTATATGACTTACCTGTTTTATTTGATTATTTCTGCTGATATCTTTGATGGGCTTACTTTGGGATTCCTCTTCAATTTCCTAACAATAACAGGGCATTCCTGCTTGTCATTGTCATTGATCGAGGGTCATTTTGCAAACTTCCAATGTTATTTTATTTGGTTAGTATTTTGTGTATAGTAGATGGACTTTTGTTAACAATTTTACCATTCTCGCACTTCGATTTATTTTCCAAATAGTGTTTGATTATATTTTTTTTTAATGAGTGCTTACTTACTTTTGTGATACACTGTATCTTCGTGTGTCATATTATGTCACCAGAACAAATGTCAAAAAAAATCCATTATTTTTTATTTGTTTTAAAAATCCTGCCTCACTTTGCCGTCTCTTTCTTACCATGAAGTGCGAACGAGAAAAAACACAGAGAAATCAAAATAAGTCGGCGGAGTGAGTCCAATGTGAACACCGTCAGACACAAAAGAGCAAGTTCGAACTGTGAAAGTAAAATTGATAGTCTGAAAGTGTGACAGTGTCCTAAGTTTCATCGGCCGAGGCTATACATTGGAAAGAAGAATGCCTGGCATAAGAGAGGGATTTTAAAAATGTTGTACGAATGCAAAACTTGCTTCAAATGGTCCCTACTTCAACAACGATAGTGAAAAACATAAACTTAGAACAAAACCTAAGATATGTACAGTTAAATATTTATAAGAATCAAATTTCATGTCAATATAACGGCACAACGTTGACAGTAAAAAAAGCAATTGTTTGCATAAGAGACTTCAAAAACTCAATGCTCATTTTCAAATATGCATAACATTAAGAGGACATTAAGTACTATTAGAAATGTCAGTGTTTAACAAGGGTGACAATTTTATTTCAGTAGTAATTTTAGCCGTTGACAATTCAATACAAAAAAAAAAGAAAGGATTAAAAGAACGAACATAATAGATGCATAAACGGGACCTAGTTCAATATTTGCATGTGTTCCACCGAAACGAATTAAGGAACACCTTTTTTATTTTTTTAAATAAATTTCCAGGCATAGAAAGGGACACAATTTTGAATAGCTAAATATTGAAACGTATAAGAATGACATGCGAACAAGATCATTGTACTCATTTGGATAATCTGACGATAAATGATGATGCGAAGCATGAAGCATATAGAAGGGTTGATATTTTCTCGGGTTTGACATCCTTATTACATCGATACGATGATACAACACTTTTAATTCGATTAAAAGGAATATGAGGCCCTAAATAAATTGGGTGACTCGAATCACTGTAAGTCGGTATAGTGCTGTTTAATGTGAAGACGTAATGAATGAATTGGAAGGTTTGCAAAAGGGTTGCAAAATGTTTCCGCATCTGATCAGCAATTATCTGTGAATTTATTTGTACTGCTATCATCTCGCTATGGTGAATTATGAAAAAAATATTTCTTTCTTGTGAGAACGAGCAGTTTTGTAAATTTTATTGGTTGATACAATTTTTTGGCGTTACTAATTTTATGTTCTCATGGATTTTCGTAACATAAATTATAGACTAAAAGAATTTTACCGATATCCTTTATACGAATACGACTGACTTTTGATTGTTGTGAGTCTTCTTAGGCCAAACTAAATGCACAGCAAAATGGATGGTAACAAATTCTTTGAAAATATTCTGTTCACAAATCTGCTGGCGAAACAACGAACAGAGCTTTAGGGGAGAGTACGATAACTTGGCCGCCAAGATTTGATTACGGGTTTTTGTAGAGGGGTTAAAAACAAGCACTTTTTACTATGGGAGGGGGGGTCTATCTCCCCCCGTTTAGGAGGTAGGGGCACTTTTAGAAAAAATGGTTTAAATTGAAAAAAAAAATATTAAAAAACAACGGCAACACTTACAATAAAGTGCTGTATTGCGTTTGAAAGCCAGAAGATTGTTCTATAATCCTGTATTAAATTAAATTACTCATGTCAATGGTTTTTGAGAAATTCGCATTTAAAGTCCGAATTTTGATAAAATAACGTGAAAAAAAAAAGTTTAGACCGATTGTTTTCAAAATTGTGAAATGAAATTGTAAGTTAACTTGTGTTCCATGTATCTATCAGTTTTTAATCGAACACAAAAAACCGCATGGTTCTATGTCTTCTAGTTTTTGAGAAAATCGAAAATTACCAAAACTGCTTTTTTTGATTTTTGGTGGTGACGGTGATTCCATTTTAAGGATTAATGTTAAATAAACATAATGAATCTTTGTTAGTTCAGTACCGCAATTCATTTAGCGTTACCCAGAATGCACCATGAGGAGGTAGAATTGCATCTGGGTCAGTTATTTTGTCAGTTAGTCAGGAGTTAGTCAGTCATAGTTAGTTAAAAAAAGGTCAAAATGTATTAAAAAGGTGTGTAAGTCTCGTCAATAAAGCCATCGTCCGTACTATAACTGTCGAGTTCGTTGAGTTACTCTTTTATGGTGGGAAGCCGAGGATGTTTTGGCGGTAAAACACTTTCTAAATTTTCGCTCTGAAGGGTGGGAGGATCGATGTCTTTTAACTGTAAACCCTCACATATATCACCATCGGTAAACTTTTTTTACATCTGATAAAAACTCTATTATTTGCGAACCCCAGTCGTCCTTATATTTCCTTTCTAGGCAGTATTTTCGATAGAAAAATAGTGCCATGTATTGGTGAACATGGTCGGAAGTTTGTTTTGGTTTTCAAGATCGTTTATTGTATTTTATATGTATTTAGTGGACATTGGATAAATAGAATAAATTTGATTTTTTTTAAATACAGATTCTGTGAATGCAAAAGAAACTTTGCATGCACCCAACCTCGCACCTACCCCAAATCCTATAGTGTGCCCAAGCAGGGGGTTGCAGGGGGGCAGCATGCCCCCCCATACATACTTTACTGTTTATATATTGTAATGTTGGAAGCTAGCACTGATTTATTTATGTAAGGAAGCAAAAAATATCAAACATTTTGTAGGAAAGTAGTTTTAGTTATTTTCGATTTTCTCAAAAACCAGAAGACATAGAACCATGCGGTTTTTTGTGTTCGATTAAGAACTAATAGATACATGGAACACATATAAGCTAACTTACAATTTCGTTTCACAATTTTGAAAACAATCGGTCTAAACTTTTTTTTTCACGTTATTTTATCAAAGTTTTGACTTTAAATGCGAATTTCTCAAAAACCATTGACATGAGTAACTTAATTTAGGTAAATACAGGATTATAGAACAATCTTCTGGCTTTCAAACGCAGTATAGCACTTTATTATAAGTATTGCCGTTGTTTTTTAATATTTTTTTTTTTCAATTTAAACCATTTTTTCTAAAAGTGCCCCTACCTCCTAAACGGAGGTTTTCTCAAAAACCAGAAGACATTGAACCATGCGGTTTTTTGTGTTCGATTAAGAACTGATAGGTACATGAAACACATATTAGCTAATTTACAATTTCATTTCATAATTTTGAAAACAATCGGTCTAAACTTTTTTTTCACGTTTTTTTTTTTTTTATCAAAATTTGGACTTTAAATGCGAATTTCTCAAAAACTATTGATATGAGTAATTTAATTTAAATGTAGGATTATAGAACAATCTTCTGGCTTTCAAACGCAGTATAGCACTTTATTGTAGGTGTTGCCGTTGTTTTTTAATATTTTTTTTTTTTCAATTTAAACCATTTTTTCTAAAAGTGCCCCTACCTCCTAAACGGGGGGAGATAGATTCCCCCCTCCCATAGTAAAAAGTGCTTATTTTTGACCCCTCTAAAAAAATCCGTCATCAAATCTTGGCGGCCAAGTTATCGTACTCGTGCCGAGCTTTATACTCCTACAGCGCCATCTGTTAAGAATTGCATATCTTCTTTATAAGAGAACAAAAAAGGCTCTTTTCCAATGTCATATAAATTTCCCTTTATTCCAAACAACTAGAACATTCTAAACAAGAACCTCCATATGTGTTTCCCCTTATTCCAAGCAACTAGAACATTCCCAGACAAGAACCTTCGAGAACAACTAATCTGAGTATATAAGGGAGTGTTCACGATGAGCGGACACAGTTTGTTTTCGATTATGGAAGTGTGCAAAGCTGAACTATTGGATTGTGGAAAGTGTAATTAAACAAGTGTGATTTAAGTTTGAATAAAAGTATTGGAGTTAATTATAAATTGAGATTTATTGTTTTGATTTGAAAAAGTGTAAATAAAGAAAAATTTTTGAGTTGGGGGAAAAGGAAAAGAAACCGAATGAATAACAACAAATTTGTGTGATGTATGCACTTTTGTAAATTTGATACACCGGTTCAATGCAATCGATGAACCTGCATTGGAAAAAAAACTGATCACATGACCAGAATTGGCTAGAGACGACGCACGCCTATTAAATACTAAGCTTGGAGAAAGTCCTCCAGCGGCCTAGACTTCATACTTATATTCTTCTTAACACAGCCATTCATTCTAAAATTCGATTTTTCGGCCGAAGTTTGAATTTTCTTCCAAACGCTCCGAAGCCCAGTTAGCGAACAAAAGTCGTAGTCTACGGTCATAAACTTTGAGCTCCTGGATCAGGTAGATCTCATATGGGTTTAACGTTTAAACCTAAGTCCCGACGCAAAATTCGCCAAGTTGAAGTTTGCGCAAGGCTGAGTTCTTGTGCACGGCGAGGAATTGGCTGCGTCGAGTTCTGCTGTATACAGTTTCACGGACCGCGGCGATGTTCTGGGTGGATTTGCATTCCTTTGATGTACGAATGTTGGCTGATTGATTACCGAATCGGTCATCTCAAATTTGGCCACCAAACGTTGAATGGAGTATAGATTTTGACAGAAATCACCAAAACAAATATGGCCACCACATGCCACCAAAATATACCAGCGCGAATTAAAAAATTCCTCAGGTTCTCTATGTGTTTATTCATTTAAAGTGAAGTCAAGCCCTCATTAAAACAAAAAAAAAAATCAAATGCTCTCAACAAACAGATTGAAATTTAAAGTTTAATTATAAAATACTAACTTTAAATACATTATATTTACTTATGTTTATCTATTTATATTTAATTATAACTAAGATTTATATCTTTAGATGAATAAATAAATAAACAAAGTTTTTTTTAACTTAAAAATGTTGTCACAATTATAATTATATTTAACAGAAGGCAAAAAGACACAAGCGAGTTCCTTAAAACATTATTTTCTAAAGCATTCCTTTGAAATAATAAACCTACATTGATAAACGTAAACTAAAGGTTAGCGTTGACGTACGTTCGTCTTGTCGTTCGCCCCCAGCATTATTGTGCTTATTGACTACTACGACAGGCATTCTACCCAACAATGAATTTCACAGCAGGATATAAACACTACAGGAGGCTAAAAAAGAACGTCAAAAAGAGAGAATGACTGAACGAGATGTCAAAAATATCCCCGGGCTGTTTTGTATCGGCAGGTCCTTTTCTGAGTATTTATACTCGTACCTACGAAAAAAAAAAAACATGAAAAAGAAACGTAATTAGACGGAGTCCTTTTCGTAATATTTTTATTTTGTAAAAAAATAAATAAATGAGTACACATAATGAATATAATGTACACATATACATAGTATGTAGGTACATGTAAGGTTCATTCTTTTTCATAAAAACCTCATTGTCTAGTAAACTCCTACCCTACCTACCTGTTTTATGCAGCATAGGATCCTTGTAGTTTGTAGAAAAGTTCTTTTAAGGACTTATCCTTAATGCAATCAGTGTAGAAAAAAACACCCCAGAGAGGATTGACTAAATCTGTTTTTTGTTTTGTTTTGCTTTGTTTTGGTGTATGAACACGAAATAGCTTATATCATACAGTTTCAGTTTCACCACCTGTACTCGTATACCGTAGGATACTAGGATCTAGGAGCATTTTCTTAAATGCTTGGACTCAATTTTCTTTTTATGTCATCTGTCCTATTGAGTTGTGCAAATCAAGTGGATAAAGGAATAAATCTTTGCTTTGAATAAAGCCGACATTTTGTGAGATTCATGAGAAATGCCCTAAGATCTATGCAAGTTGGTATTAGCTAGTGTCTTTTTTAAGTTCACTTGCATCCATGCAACTGCTCATGCAACTGGTCGGGATTAGTCATTGAAATGGAAATTTGCCGGAAGATTTAATTTTGAAATTTGAGTTAGGTGCAATATGCAACAAAAGGCTGTCCAGTATTGTTGTTAAACGTCCCAAACATAATAAATATAGGTTCTTATATGAATTGTAATTGAATGTTTTTTTTTCTATTATTGTATGTGTTATCTAGTTAAGCTGCTTTCTATTATCCGTATATATATGTACATGTGTTGCTTTTATGTTGTTTAAAAAAACAAAATTAAGCAAGATTATTTGATTTAAACAACTAATTCTGCTCACTTCAGTGAGTTTTTTTTAAATATTTACATTACACACGTTATGTATAAAACGGTGTAACGTATAACGCTCGTAAAGGCTTATTAAAGTTAATAGAAACGAACACATCTATGTATAAGAACGCTATTGCTATTGCAACGAGGAAACAAAGAATAATATAGTTTTGCGATTTTCTGATAGGGTATTTCGTCTACCTCTGCAGCAAGTAGGCTATACACAGTTCCAGCGAAAGAGAAGGCATTCACACATCCTTAGTTCTTGATAAGCCTAATGGTAGCTTTACAGAAAACAAGGAACAACAGTCTATACCTTATTGCTAGATACTCATTTTTCATACATATTGACAATTGTTGGAAATAAAATAGAGAGAATAGCCCCCCTTAAACTAAAACAGGAAGTTTGGAAAATAGGAGCGATTTTCTACTCTGGTAAAAGGATCGATTGGGCAATAGACTTTTTAATTTTCCAGTTGTTGATGGTATTTTACCTGCCCTATTACCAAGAGAGAAAAAGCCCTCATATGCATACATCGAAGCACTTTTGGACTTTGGGACATACTAAGTGTATGTAGAAACTTAAAGACATTTTTTGTATTCTACAAATTGGGAAGAAATATATAACAAATCCAAAGACGTTTATGTTTCTTCCACGCAAAAAACCCACTCGATTGGCTAGTGAAGTAGTCTGCACCAAAAGAGAAGTAAAATATTTTCGAATTGTTGTAGACATAGTCAACTTTTCGTTGATTTAAAACTTCTCTGTGTACGAAAGCACGTTTTCAGAGGAATGAATAAAATATGAATAACAATATCCTCAGCGGAGTCATGGCCCTATTACAGTAAAAGAGAAATGTGACACATTACAATTTACTTGCTTTGGGCTGTTCGCTGCTACAGTTTTTAAATGCAAGAAAACTAATTTTCCTGCATAAAATAATTAATACAAAACAACCTACTTATTTATTTGAAAAATTGATGTTTGCACAATCTCTCAGAACTTTTAACCTTATCGTCCCCACTTGTAACTATATTAACTCAGCTCGATTGTTTTTTGTCTGCACCACTAAACTTTGGAATGCTCTGCCAGTTGATGTCAAACGAACTAATGGGTTCAAGGAGTTTAAAACCAAAATTTTACAAAGAGCATCGGAACAGCATTAATTGTTTAACTATTAACATACAACAGTTTTTATGATTTTTCTATTTAAAATCTATTTTTTCACTTTCATGCCTACTTCCTTTAATTGGCATTTATTTTTCTTCTTCGTCTTTTCTTCTTCTTTTCTATCTTCTTTTTATTTCTTCCTTAAATGCATCTTGTATCAAAAATAATACAATAACTTTCACTCGCTCTAAAAGTGTTTTTGCTGTGATCAGCAACCAACGGATTTTTTTATAAGAGAGAACAACTATTTCTTTACCAAAGCAAAATAAAAAAAAATTATGATTGATCCGTTTTATCAGTGGTTTGTGCGATATCGTTGACTTGTAAGCGGCAATTTGGCAAAAGAGTAAAATCAAAGGATTTCTTTTTTTGTTATCAATTTATTATGTGATAAGAATTTATTAAAAAAAATAAAATCAACAAAGGTTAGTATTTTGTTTACGTAAATACTTGATAGTTTTATGTTTATTTCGACTTTTCATATGAAAAACAAGTACTTTTTTGTCTGTATCAAAAATGATACTCCATGCAGTTAGGACTTGTGTTTGTTTGGTCACCGGTGTGAATTTTTTTCTTTTTTTTATAGAATGGCACGAAGAATGTCGCAAATTATTTAAGGCAATTGGAAAATGGGTATTTGTCGGAGGATGGTGACACGCGCTTAAGGGATTATGATTACCCTTTAAATGTTTGAACACAGCGCGGGCGTGATGTTAAGGAAGAGAAAGAAGGATAGGAAAGATGTGTGGCACGAAGTTCTGAGACTGAAGGTTGTTGTCTCAGATATTTTATCTCCAGGGATGCCGGAAACAAGCAATGATTCTTACATGTACACTGCAAATAAAACAAATTGAATTGAATTGACCAAAAGATACAAAGTTTGGAATGAATTCTCGAAGCTGAAGCAGGGCAAACTAATACTTGGGAACTAAAGGGCTTTTCATTTGGCATGCGTAGATTTTGACAGCCTGTGACGATCATGTTGGTTTTAGTGTCATTTGTCAAATCCATTACATTCCCAAATCACCATGGCAAGCAACACGATTGAACAGCACGTCCAAATGATAAACTTTATTATCAAAGTGAGTATTTGTTCGTGCAAACGTTGCACGCATTTCACCATTTCTACGGTAGATGTGGTGGCCCTTCACAGTCGGCTCTTCAACGTTTAATTGCAAAAATTTGAATGAGCCGGTTCGGTAATCAATCAGCCAACATTCGTACATCAAAGGAACGCAAGATCGTCCGAGAACATCGCCGCGGGCCGTGAAAGTGTACAGCAGAACCTGAGGTAGTGGACTCCTCGCCGTGCACAGGCCGGCCTTTCGCAGACTTCAACTTGACGAATTTCGCATCCGGACTTGGACCTATAGCCGGTTATTGGTCCAACGCAGGAGCTAAAAGTTAAGACAATAGACAGCGCCGTTTGGAAAAGAACCCCAATTTTTGGCCGAAAAATTATCCTTAGCGACGGGGCTCACAAGCAGAATTTTAGGCCGACAGCGCTACAGAACGTTCATTATGAATTTCTTATGGTTCTAGATGACTTTTGGTTCCAGCAGGATGGTGCTACTTGACCCCATGATTGGGGTCTTAGGGGGAACATAACACAGGACATCGCTCAAATTCAGCCGGATTTATGCGGAAGTAATTAAAAATTTGGACCACTAGGATCCGTATCACCGTAAGATGACGAGGCGAGCATTTGAATGATTTCATACTCCATATAAAATGGTATATATGGGCTTTATAAATAAAAAAACAATTTCGTTCATAGTTGGAAAAAGACGAAGAGAATGTCTCTGAAGTAGACGTGTTTTTGATTCGCTCCGTATATTTATTAATAAAAATCCGTATATCTTCAATACTCCAGTAAAAATATATTGTTTTTCTTTATTTTCTTGCTCTTGTGTTAATTTGATACAATCTTATTTTAAACTTATCCTCAAAGTGTAACAAGAGGAGAGTACGATAACTTGGCTGCCAAGATTTGATAACGGGGTTTTGTAGGGGGGTCAAAAACAAGCACTTTTCACTATGGGAGGGGGGGGTCTATCTCCCCCCGTTTAGGAGGTAGGGGCACTTTTAGAAAAAATGGTTTAAATTGAAAAAAAAAATATTAAAAAACAACGGCAACACCTACAATAAAGTGCTATACTGCGTTTGAAAGCCAGAAGATTGTACTATAATCCTGCATTTAAATTTTATTACTCATATCAATAGTTTTTGAGAAATTTGCATTTAAAGTCCAAATTTTGATAAAAAAACGTGAAAAAAAATGTTTAGACCGGTTGTTTTCAAAATTGTGAAATGAAATTGTAAATTAGCTGATATGTGTTTCATGTATCTATCAGTTCTTAATTGAACACAAAAAACCGCATGGTTCTATGTCCTCTAGTTTTTGAGAAAATCGAAAATTACCAAAACTACTTTTTTTGATTTTTGGTGGTGACGGTGATTCCATTTTAAGGATTAATGTTAATAAACATAATGAATCTTTGTTAGTTCAGTACCGCAATTCATTTAGCGTTACCCAGAATGCACCATGAGGAGGTAGAATTGCATCTGGGTCAGTTATTTTGTCAGTTAGTCAGGAGTTAGTCAGTCATAGTTAGTTAAAAATGGTCAAAATGTATTAAAAAGGTGTGTAAGTCTCGTCAATAAAGCTATTGTCCGTACTATAACTGTCGAGTTCGTTGAGTTACTCTTTTATGGTGGGAAGCCGAGGATGTTTTGGCGGTAAAACGCTTTCTAAATTTTCGCTCTGAAGGGTGGGAGGATCGATGTCTTTTATTTTTTATTTATTTAAAAAAAAAAACAAAAAGTGTAACCTAGGACCTTTACAGATCATCAAAGAGGCCACTAAGTCAAAATATAATAAGATTAATTTAAATATAAAAAAGTAATAACTTAAATTAAACTATTTTTATTTATTTTTGTTTGTTTGCCCTTCATACATACATATATCAATCCAGCACATCCATCGTACAATAGAAAGAAAAGTAGGTACATGAACATAAATATATATAAAATAGGAAAAATCCGCAGCAAAAAATTTAATAAGTTGTATATTACATAATTAATAAAAAAAATAAGTTCAACCATAATCGCTACTTTGTAAGTATTGAAGAATATCTTTTTTAAAAACGAGAAAAGACTTTGAAATGTTTCTGATATGATCAGGCATAGAATTCCATAATATAGTTGAACGAAACATATATGAACGGGTCATTATATTAGTTCTGTGAGAAACGGCTATTATATTGGTCGGGTGGAGTCGAAGTCTACTAAAAGTAATTTTATTGAACATATAAGATGGTGCTTTGGTTTTAATAACTTTAAAGAGAAAGAAAATGGAACGGAATTCTAGAAAATTTTCAAAAGATAAACCAAGAAACTTGAAAACAAATTCGCTAATATGATCATATCTTCTTCTTTTGAAAACATATCTCACAACAGAGTTAAAACAGACTTTTAATTTATTACGTAAATTGATATTACAGCCATTATAAACTTCACAGCCGTATAATAATATAGGAAGAACTAGGGCCTTGCATAACTTCCAGCGAATTTTAAAAGGTAGATAATAGTTAATAGAATATAGTTTCCTTAGTGTAAATGTAATTCTTCTAATTAGGCTATTTATATGGCTTTCCCATGACAGCTTGTCATCAAGATATAATTGTAAACCCTCACATATATCACCATCGGTATAACAAGGGTAAACTTTTTTTACATCTGATAAAAACTCTATTATTTGCGAACCCCAGTCGTCCTTATATTTCCTTTCTAGGCAGTATTTTCGATAGAAAAATAGTGCCATGTATTGGTGAACATGGTCAGAAGTTTGTTTTGGTTTTCAAGATCGTTTATTGTATTTTAATGTATTTAGTGGACATTGGATAAATAGAATAAATTTGAATTTTTTTAAATACAGATTCTGTGAATGCAAAAGAAACTGCATGCACCCAACCTCGCACCTACCCCAAATCCTATAGTGTGCCCAAGCAGGGGGGTTGCAGGGGGGCAGCATGCCCCCCCATACATACTTTACTGTTTATATATTGTAATGTTGGAAGCTAGCACTGATTTATTTATGTAAGGAAGCAAAAAATATCAAACATTTTGTAGAAAAGTAGTTTTAGTTATTTTCGATTTTTTCAAAAACCAGAAGACATAGAACCATGCGGTTTTTTGTGTTCGATTAAGAACTGATAGATACATGAAACACATGTAAGCTAATTTACAATTTCATTTCACAATTTTGAAAACAGCCGGTCTAAACTTTTTTTTTTCACGTTTTTTTATCAAAATTTGGACTTTAAATGCGAATTTCTCAAAAACCATTGACATGAGTAATTTAATTTAAATGCAGGATTATAGAACAATCTTCTGGTTTTCAAACGCAGTATAGCACTTTATTGTTAGTATTGCCGTTGTTTTTTAATATTTTTTTTTTTTCAATTTAATCCATTTTTTCAAAAAGTGCCCCTACCTCCTAAACGGAGATTTTCTCAAAAACCAGAAGACATAGAACCATTCCGTTTTTTGTGTTCGATTAAGAACTGATAGATACATGAAACACATATAAGCTAATTTACAATTTCATTTCACAATTTTGAAAACAGCCGGTCTAAACTTTTTTTTTCACGTTTTTTTATCAAAATTTGGACTTTAAATGCGAATTTCTCAAAAACTATTGATATGAGTAATAAAATTTAAATGCAGTATTAGAGAACAATCTTTTGGCTTTCAAACGCAGTATAGCACTTTGTTGTAGGTGTTGCCGTTGTTTTTTAATATTTTTTTTTTTCAATTTAAACCATTTTTTCTAAAAGTGCCCCTACCTCCTAAACGGGGGGAGATAGACCCCCCCCGCTCATATCAAAAAGTGCTTATTTTTGACCCCTCTACAAAAATCCGTCATCAAATCTTGGCGGCCAAGTTATCGTACTCGTGCCTGTAACAAAAACCGAGACTTTCAATTTCATCCTTTTCTGCTTTTATAACTTTTCGTGCATCATGACTAACATCTTAACCACCAACACTAATACAGCCACCACTACCACTATTTCATCCGCCACTGCTGCCAATACAACTGTTGTCACTTTGACTGCTGCATCCACTGCCATTACTACTGCCTCCACGTCCACCCCCACCGCCTGCAGCACCACTGCTTCCACTGTTTCTGGCGCTGTCAACTCTTCACCTTCATGTAGCTCTGCCGCGCTGAACACTAGGTCTAAGATTCGAACAAAAAATGAAGCTATCAAAACTCAAACTCCAGACCGACCTTTGAAATTACCATTATCAACATCCAAGAAGATAAAATCAAATGCTCCTGCAATCATCGATAAAAGTGCAACTAACGTTGATAAAAATGTAAATAAACATCTTCGCGAGCTTGAGACTGATCTATTAGCAAATCTGTCCAAATCATTTAAAGAGCTTGAAGCCAAAATAAATAAACACGTCAGTGATGCTATTTCGACTTTGAATGACCGTTTGATTCAGTGCGAGAGAGAAATAACTGAGCTTAAAATTGAAAACAAAAACATAAAAGAAAAATTGGATGACAATCAGCGACTGCATCGTTTAAGTGATGTGATTGTTTGTGGTTTGCCTAAGAACGTGAGCGCAATTGAATTGGCAAAAAAACTTGCAGCCAAACTTAATCATACACTCGGCCCTTATTTTGATGCTTTTCATCTAAACACAAGAAACGCCAATAATGATAACCCGCTTCTTATTCGGCTTTCATCATCAGCAGAAAAAAAATCATTACTTTCTGCATTCAAGTCCATGAAAAGCTTATCAGCCTCTCAACTGTTCAATGATTGTGAGCTCCCTAACACCACACACTCCGCCTCACCTGACCACCGTATATACATAAACGAGAGCTTAACACCACTTAATAGTTCTCTTTTGCGACATGCAATTCAGCTTCGGAAAGAGGGAATTCTGTTTTCAGTGAGAACGAAGAATGGGTTCGTTTATGTTAAGAAGAGCAGTGATGACATCGAAATAAAGATTGACTCTAGTACTTTTTCTACTCCTGCCACTACTTTTACATAAATGATACCGGAGCAGATCGATGATATTTTATTTTATTGTAGGTACTTAATATTTAATTTTTATTTTTTTATTTTATTTTTTTTTTAACTTTAAATTGATCTCAATTATTTTTATTTTATTAATTTATTTCATTGAATTTACATTTTTCTTTTGCAAATTTCTATTGTAATTCTTCTTGCTGTTTCTGCTTTAATTCGCTATAAGTATTTGCTTTTTGTTCTGATTATTGTCTTTGTCATGTCTTTAGGATCTATTCATGCTGATGGCATATCTGCTAAGTCAGTTTTAAAAATACTTTCAAATGTGCGTGGGGGTTTCAAGGTTTGCTGTTTGAATGCGCGTAGCTTAAACTTAAATAAGTTAGATTTTATTAGGTATATCTTTGATTCCTCAGGGGTCGATGTGGTATGCTTAACTGAGACTTGGATTAGACCTGACACTCCGAATAATATCTACGAACTCAACAACTACAAACTTGTTCGCAATGATAGAATCACTGTTACTATTGGAGGAGGAGTCGCAGTTTATGTTAATACTGGTCTTAGTTGCAAAATCATTGCCAAATCGAGAGACGTCGGCATTGAATTTCTGATATTAGAAATAACTGATGGTAATGTTAAAACCCTACTGGGAGTTGCTTACAACCCTAATAGGAGCTTTTCTCCGGAACCATTATTCTCAGCCCTCCGGGAAATATGTGGAAGTTATGAAAATATCATTCTTTGTGGTGATTTTAATTCCGACCTTTTTCTAAATGATACCAGAGCCAAACAACTGATGGATGAAATTGCAGCTACTGGCCTTGCTGTGGCTAACTCTCATGCAACTCGTTTCGGTCCTAACTCCTCTCCAAGTCTACTTGACTTAATGATTGTATCTGACTTATCCAATGTTCTCCTAGTAGACCAAATATCCCTTGAAGGTATATCTGATCATGATTTGATCTTTTGTACGTATAACATTGACTTCTCACGGACCGCTTGTTCATCTACATTTCAATTTAGAGATTTTACATCCATTGACCATAATGCCTTACTATCCGACACCTTTACTTCTCCTTGGAATCTATGTTACAGTATGTATGATGTCAACGATAAAATAAATTTTGTTCAGTACTTACTACTTGAATTGTACGAAAAACATGTTCCATTGAAGTCTGTTTTAGTTCGCAATAAAAACTGTCCATGGTTCACCTCTGAAGTGCTTAATTCAATTAAGAACCGACGTAAATTATATTCTAAATGGAAGCGTAACCCTACCCCCGTAAACTGGGAGGTTTTCTGTCGTGCTAGAAACCTCTCAACTTTCGTTACTCGAAGAGCTAAAAAGAGATATTTTATGTCAAAATTAAGTACAAACCAGAATTCTCGTAAGCTTTGGAGTGGTTTGCGTTCTATTGGAGTTGGTAGAAAGGAGATTGTGGATAATTTTCCTGACCCAAATGATCTGAACAATGCATTTACATCGGATAACTTACAGATTTCAAATTTTGAACCCATTAATAACATTATATATAGAGGAAATGAATTTGATTTTGAAGTCATCTCTGATTATGAAATACTAATGAGTATTAATTCGCTCAAGTCAAATTCGGTTGGTGAAGATGGAGTTCCCATTAAGTTTATAAAAATGATACTACCTCAAATCATCTCAACTCTTACCCATATAATCAATTTTTGTATTACTTCTTCATCGTTTCCCGATTGCTGGAAGCTTGCGAAAGTAATACCCGTGCCTAAAAAACCTCATCCATCATCTTGTGCTGATTTTAGGCCTATAAGCATCCTTCCCTGCCTTTCAAAGGTCTTTGAGAAGATTCTAGCAAATCAAATATCTAACCACATCAATCAACATAGTTTATTTTCTTCTGTTCAGTCAGGGTTTCGCTCAAATCATAGCTGTTCTACAGCAATGGTGAAGGTACTCGACGATATCAGAATTCAGTATGATCGAGATAAATTGTCTATATTGTGTTTGCTGGACTTCTCAAAGGCGTTTGACAGGGTAAATCACGAAATCTTGTGTAAGAAGCTGAGTTTTTACTTTGGTTTTAGTGGAAGATCTGTCCGTTTGATTAAAAACTACCTACAACAACGTAGTCAAAGAGTTAAAGTCGCTGATATATTTTCTGAATCAAAGTATTTGTTGCAGGTGTTCCGCAGGGTTCAATTTTGGGCCCTTTGTTGTTCTGCATGTTCATCAACGACCTCCCCCAAATGTGCCTCAATGTCATGTTGCATCTTTATGCAGACGATGTCCAAATTTATCTCTCTCGACCATTTAATTTGTTGGAGGATCTAGTTTGTAGACTTAATGAAGATCTTTTAAGGATCTACAATTGGTCCTTATGCAATGGTTTAACTCTTAATCCTTCTAAATCGCAGATAATTGCAATATCTAAAAAGAAATTTGATGTTACTACCCTTCCACCTGTCTTTATATCATGTTTCCAACTTGCTTTTTCAGATACTGTCACGAATCTTGGCTTCAAAATTAATCGGACCCTTTCTCCTAATGATCACATTAATCTCTCTGTCTGCCGAATCTATGGCGGTCTCCGAAAATTAAACCTCTTTTCAAACCTAACTCCTATAGATACTAAGTTGAGACTTGTTAAAACTTTACTACTGCCTATCATTGATTATGCTGCAGTAGTATACTGTAAACCTGATTCGCACTCAATGCAAAAACTATTAGTTGCCTTTAATGATATGGTTCGGTATGTTTATGGCTTGCGTTGGTTTAACCATGTTTCTCAATATCATCAACATGTCCTAGGTTGCTCGTTCTCACACTTTCTTGATTCTAGATGTTGCATGTTTATGCATAAAATAATTCAAAGAAAAGCACCGTTATATCTATTTGATAAGCTTCGCTTCGCGCAGTCTACCCGAACCTTGAATCTCACAACACACTCATCAAATTATTTAAATTCTTCGAGACTCTTTTTTGTATATGGCATTAGACTTTGGAACTCCCTACCTGTAACTGTAAGACAAATAATAGGAACAAATCAATTTAAAAAAGCACTGTTTGTATCTCTGAATTTTCAATAGTAGTGAACCAAACAGCAAATTGAAATTCAAAAATTGTAATTCAAAATTAAATTCAAATTCAAAAAATGAAATCAAAAGTAAATTAAAACTCTTATACCTTTCTTCAATATCTCTTAATTATTATCATTTAATTTTTTTGCTTGTATTTTTATATTATTTTTACTATTTGTTATTATTAGCTCTTTATTTTAATTTTTTTTTTTATCACTCATTTGTAACATCAATCTATCCGATCTAAATTGTATTAGCTTAAAGTACTATAAAAGACTATGTCTTATTGTGCACCGTTATAAATAAATTGAAATTGAAATTGAAATTGTTCATAGTTACCTCACACAGCGTGTTTAATTTGATTTCAACATCTCCTCGCTTTTAATGAAAAACCCTTTATATGATAAACTCACACTGTAGTGCTTCATTTAAAATTAAGTCATAATCACTCAACGTGTTGGATTCTTCTGGGTTATTTTGTAAGCTTTCATTTTATTTATTACACCATCTAATTGAATTAATACTGCATTCACTGCCTGGACTTAGCTTTGTGTCTGATGAATGTGGATTTTAACTTCAATGTTATGCCTACAATATTAAAACAATTGTTGTAGCTTTGACCTCGACAGACCTGAAAATTTAAGCCAATCCTTTCCATCTATTTCATGAATACATTTGTTAGATTTTCTCATTAGTCTTAGGGGCCAGTTATAGCTCATCAGAAAAGTCCATCAGAAAAATTGAAACAATCGAAATCTAAAACATTTTTCTGATGGCCGGTTATAGCTACCAATAATTTTACATCAGAAAACAAACAATTTTTTGCTGTCATATCATCAGGAAAAATTTTTCTCATCAGAAAAAAATTTTCTGATGCATTCCGAACAGAAAAAAATCGGAACACAAAAGAAAAACGAAATGGAATATATTTTGAGTTTTGGCAATCAGCTGTTTAGAAAAATTAAATTCCATCAGAAAAAATTTTTAAATCCATTTTCTGAGTAAATTTAGCAACAAAATGTTGTAATTCTTTTTGTAAAAATTAGTCCAAGCAAGTATTCGTCTAATTGCATTCAAATTTAATTACTTTGTTTCTTTTTATAATTTTTTTTTTCACTTTTAAATATTGTAGTTCGTTATCCATATTATAAACTTCACAATTTTATAAGATTTATTCTTAATGTGTAAGAAATTAAATGAATAAATAATAATAATAATAATAATAATAATAATAAAAATAATAATAATTTTACTCAAAATCGAGATGTAATATGGTCAAATTTGGAAGACAAAATTTTTTCTGATGGACTTTTCTGATGAGCTATAACTGGCCCCTTAATAACAGCAAGAAGACGGATAAAGTGTTCCGATATTATGCTGGTTGATGTCGTACAAAATCTTAATTATTAAACACACTTGTTCAACGCGACTAGTATCTCTCAGGTGTCCGACAATCGCCTCAACACACAATTTCTATTATTGTCAAGCATTTAGGACATGTCCGACTCCTTGGAAATTTTCAGATGTCATTGGTTATGGTATCTGACAATTGCTGACAGTTTGTTCATTGGTCGGGTGAAAAAAAAAATAAATTAGCTTAAAAATAATTTCTTATTTTTTGTTAATATATAAATAAATGAAAAACGAGGCACAGATTGGAGTTCAACTCCACCGAGTCAGAGCGATCGAGTGAAACTAAGACACAAGATTAAAAAACTTGAATTGATCTAAGCTGTCATTTAATTGATCGAAGCTATTGATTTTAGCAGCCAGCGTGATGTTGTTGGGACTAAAGTGTTACGCAATGAAAATATATTCAATTTTTTCAGCTTTTGCATTATTTTCTGTGATGTTCGATTTTTAATTTTTTCGTACACTATTACAGTCGAGAACTATACAGGCATCCTCAGAATTCAAAAAACTACATTACGACACAATTAATGTAGCGACTTGCATAATAATTAGTTATCAGCCAATTCAAGTAATACTCTCATTTGTATACTTTAAACATTGGCTTAAAGGTTTCACTTTAACTTCTTTTCTACTTATATCCATAGGCGTCATTTTTAATTTTTCGCCATTTTCAAGCTCCCAAAATCCAACTGTCATTGTGGTGACATTTAATAAGTATAAATTAGAGGGTTGTTAATTATCGACACTAGCAAAATGTGTTGGAATGGTGAAAATTCACTTTCTCTTTTTGTGCTAAACGTTATTCTGATTGAGGAGGCTCATTTATAATTGTGTGAGATTGTGGTATTAACACAAACAAAACTATCGAGTCTGAGGTTCCGAAAACTCAAGAGTAAATGTGGAATAAGCTCTCCACATCAAACCGTTTCAGAGAATGAATTGCATTAACGAACGTTGTTGACTGGATTTCTCTGCTCTTGAATTGGTGGTCGGGTGGAGCCATATGAACAAAGTTATTGAAATGATGTCTATTGATTGACAAACATTTTCTGGAGGTGTCCATAGAGAGTCCAATTGGCCACCTAGATTGTTTAATAAACACTATTAGACATTTTTCTTAAGTTATTTAACTTAAAATTTAAAAAAATAAATAATAGGCCCGTTTTTGAGATAAAGAATTTTCAATAAATTATTTGAAATTTTTGTAAAAAAAAAAAGTTTGTAAGTTTTAATATGCGATGTTTTTTTAAACTTTTTAGAAGCTTGTTTATAAAAAAATTCATTTAAATCTCTTATGAGAAAGTAAAAAAAAAATAGTTTAGATTTTTTTTTGTATTGAAGTATGTACCTTTAGATCGAAAAAATGTTATCAAGGTTCTAGTGACTCTTAGAGAATAATAGGATTTTTAGAAACCGTTTTTAAACATTGGAATTGTGTGTACCGATATTTTGAGATAAAAGATAGTATTAAAAAACTCTTAATTCTCAAGATTCGAAAAGTCAAGCATGTGGATTTGTTTTCTAAAAAAAAATGACATTTCTTTCAATAATCCAAAACATAAAAGTTTACAAGTTTTGTTGACTTGTCACAATCCATGATGTTGCTTAGTATTTTTTGAATATCTCTTTTTTTTCTTTTACTATTTTGCAACTGAGAAATTGATTATATAGGTACCCTATACGACGAGGCCGAATTTTCAGATCTATTTCTTTTGACATTGCAAAATCGACAAAAATAAATAAAAATGTTGAATATTTCGGGATTTGAAATTTGTACTTACGGAACTTTTTATGCAGCCTTGTTATAGGAAAAATGCTAATGAACCAACTAAACTTACAACAAAAATACAGAAAATTAATGAAACCAATATTTGCCTTCGTTAATTTAGGGAATTACCTTGCTTGCCACTACTTGCCTATTATGTCGAAGGTCACGTGTAAAGTTTTTACTTGACAACGTTGATGTTAAATTTAGACAATGATTTCATTTTTCATTTAATATAAGCTATAGTTTTTGGTAAGGTGAACCTGATGTATATTTCCACTTGTTTGCTTACATTACCTTCAAATATCAATTTAATACCCGTGATTATTCTCCTGTTCAGATCGTCGGATTCCATTCTTCGTGTTCCTTTTAGCGAAACGTATATCTACTGGCTTAAGGATAATCTCTGGATATATTCATGGCTTTGGATGAGCAGTGTCTACCTACGAGTACTTAATCTTAAAAGTGCGTCAAATGAAAGTGCTCGCACGTGTTCACCCTCTATTTTAATTATATACATATTTCAATTCCACCCACCTTTAACATCTAGGTTAAGTTATCAGTGTGTCTCTTTGTATCTGGGGGTTGAGATTGAAAGTTATAAAATTTATTTTTTTCTCTTTGCATAAAATACATGCTATAGTGCGAGTATCATTTATCCCAATCAAACGCATCTGATGCCGTCTTGCACCAATTTGCTCGAGAATTTATATGATGGGTTCAAATTAGTGCTTAATGTGTTCACACTAGTGAACGACGAGAACGACGACAATACAATCGTTTCATTCTTCTCCTTCTGGTGTGTCGAAGTGATGTCAAAAGTGGACCCTTTTCTATGAGAATCTCACTATAGATTTTTTTTTAACTCAACTACTGTCTACTGTAACATTAAACGTAATATAAAAAGGGATAACAAAAAAGGATTCATGCGAGTCCAATTGAAAGGTACGAGGGCAATTCAACTTGGGCTTGTTATAAAGCCGTGTTGCAAAAATAATAGTAAAACCTGGAAAAGGGTGGAAGCATATGTTGCCTTCTTTTATTGGAAAAGGCGCTCATCCGATGACAATGTTAATGAATTTTTTATATTTCAGCAACAGTAATACAATTCTTTTATTTCCTTGAGCAGGACGCAGGAGTGATGATTGAAAATGAAAACATCAGGGTTGATAGTGCTCGGTGTGATGAAAGATATCTTGCTGAGATAATATTGTTGGTGTAAATTATTACCTAGAAATGAGTTAATTGAAAAGTTGATCGAGAGAGGGAGATAAAAAGATGATATGATGGTCTTGGAACGTTTTTGTATACATACAAAAAATACAAATAAAGCTTCTTTTGTTAAAATAACCCTGCACTTAGTTGTGTTACGGACTCCCGATTCATGAAGGTGGCTTTCCATTCTCTTTGACCCTCGTTACACTGCCTTCAGTACCTAAACCAAACCAAGCGCTCTATCTCCCAAGATGGTTTGGTTTGCTTGCCCGGTTCTTGGGGGCTGTCTGCTTATTCTTCAACACTCGTTGCTGTAAAACAAAACTGTCAGTATAAGAGATTGTGTAGGGCGTAGAGTTTGTCCAGTTTTGGAAAGTCCAACCATACTTGGTTGATGAATATTCACGCGGAATGAAGTTCAGATTAAGTAGTTCGCCTATAATCTAAAAATTATTGCAATTTGATAAGTCGTGTAGTCATCATGGATGTAGTAACTAGTTGTGGTTCAACATACTTTTCAACATTTTGTAGGTGGATTCCTCTGCTTCAGCTATGAACCCCAATCTAAAGCGCTCATCTTTGATAGAAATCATCATATTAGTTACTTCAGCTAGATCTGTCATCTCTCTAAACCAACCCAATCTGCTGTTAATAACTTGAAGTGCTGCTTTTTTGCACATTTCCAGGACATTACATATGTGGTTAGCTTGAATTTTTAGGGTTTTAATAAATAAAGGAGAGATATCAGTTTTTATCATAAGCATGTATAATTTGGGGCATTTGATGGTAGTTTCCATGTTTTACACCACGCAGGGTATTAATCGTAAGTTGTAGAAATTCTAGTGAGTTTACAAATAGGACTATGGCTGAATTCGTAATTGCAATGTTTGTTGCCCCTGCCCTGCCTAAAACATGCTTCCAATTCATTTATGAACACAATTACAACAGCATGTGTGCAGTCATCATACTTTGTTAAAAATGAGTTCATAATTGCCAAAATAGTTCGGACCAGATTTTGGCCTCGTATTCAATCCTGTGGATGGATAGTTATTAATTTCTTATCAAAGATGTAAAAATCAATATTTGTACGATTATAAATTAATTTCAAAAAAAAAATTACTCACATTTGATCCTCTGCCATTTTCCTGCAAATTCAGCAACATAAAAAAAACACATGCCAAATTGACCGCATGTTAACTGTAAGTTTACTTTTATGAACATAAATGTTGCCATGCTCATGCAGAGATGATGCTGTTTGTTTACAATTATGAACGCAATTTTTGCAGGACTGCGGCAGTTTTGCAATTACGAACTCAGCCTATGTCATCCTCAAAAAGAAGAGCCTTGAAGAGAGTTCCAGCATTTTCAACTACTACCGGCAAACAATCGGTGAAATTCTCGATAAATAGTGGAAATAAACACGGGCTTAGCATGCAACCTTGCCTTACACCTGTCTTCGTTTAGAACCATTGTAACACGTTTTCACCTTCTCAAACAGATGTTTTGGTTTCAGCATACAGGTTCTGCAAAACACGTCCTAACATGATTGACATTCCGATTTCATATACCTCTTGTACATCAAACGCGGCCTTAAAATCGACGAAAAAACATATAACTGATTCCAGCTTGGGATGACGGAGATGATATATATGGTTGAATATCCTTGTTTGAACCCAGCTTGGAATTCCTTGGTAATCTTGTGTGACTCTGTCCACGATCTGAGTCTGCTTTGCAGTATCGATATAACTATTTTGTAGTGTACTAGCCTTTTAATGAATAGGAAAAATGAGCGCTTCCTTGAATTCTTGTAGTAAAATTCAGTGTTCCATGACGATATTAAAATTGATGGTTAACTTGTTGATGAGTTCGTCCGGGCCATAGGTACTTGTAGAATTCTGATGGTATTCTATCCGATCCATCCGCTTTACCATCCTCGAGACCATTTATGAATGTGGATACCTCTTCCTTCCAGATTGTTTGGTCTTGAAGTTTCTTGTAAAAACCATGGTTGTGCAAATTGTACCCTATCATAAAGTGATAAAGAAGTTGACAATAATGCATTCTCAAAGTGTTTCAATTGAGTTTCCGATTTCCCCTAAACGATTTAACAAAGCATAGGATTTTTATTGCCTTCATACATGTTGAATCAAACCAGGGTTTTTTAAACAAACCTATTCTTCTGCATTTTTTTTTATATTGGGGCGCCGCTTCCTTAATACAAGCTTCGATGCTTAAATCCAATTGAGTTATGTAGGTAGCAGCCTCTAAATGGGCATGAGCTAATGGTTCACGTTTTTCTCATTTTCAATTGATCAGGTATTGAAAGATATATAAATACTATTTATAGAAATAAAATCTATTATATATCTATGTAACTATTTATCTATCAATATATCTGATTCTTAGAACATACTAAATGCTAAAAGTATTTGTGTGAAGACAGTGCCCACTTAACTGAATATGTTATACTTGTCCCGCATGCATTTTAAATATGACCTGCACAGTTTTGTTGCAAACTAATGGACATTTGCCCAAAGTGCGCAAAAAGTATATGGACATATGGACAAGTGTGTTTGAATATTTAAAAAAAAAATCCGTTAAATACAAACGAAAAAATATATTTTTTATCAAAAATACTTTTTTATCACTAAATATTACTTTAAATTGCTCTAATATACAAATGCACTAATATTTAGGTTAAAAATTAATAAAATTCCATGGAAAAGTGGAAGCCACTATAAAGCCACAAATAAATTTTAAGTCAACGGTTATCGGTCGGTTCTCTAGATGAAAATATATATGTATATGAAGATACTGAATGAATGTACCAATGAAGTCAGTAAATCCGTTCCTAGCTCTCAATCTAATACCTTCTTAAATGAATGCGTGTAGAGAAAATAAGAAAAATGATGAACGTGCCTTCCAAGTTATTTTATTAAATTGATCTAAAAAATCAACTCGAAATAAGCTTACGTTTGACAACAACTATATTAATAAACAATAATTCGTAAACATACGGCACGTATCTAGTCTTAAAACACTTTTGCCATATCAGACAAACAACATCGTTTCGCATAAATTCTTAGAATCCCAAACACGTGCTCCATATAATTTCAATAATTCAACATCAAAAAAGGGATGCAGAAACTCTAATATACCTATTTGATGAAAGGATAGCTGTTTTTTAATATTGGTAAATTCTTCGTGTTGTTTTACGAAGGGATTCTTTAAAAAGATTACAATACAAATTCTTTGCATACCATATACCTAAGCAATACGAATGTCTGACATCACGAATTGCAAACATCGGGATTGTTGAAAGTTTACTCGTCAAAACTCACTTTGTTTTCTTTCAACCCTTAGAGCATGCCCCTGCAATTAATGAACGTGCCTTTTGTAAATTTACAAGGAATCTCTTCGACGAATTGATTTGAAAGTATCTATGGGGTTGAATGAACATCCCCTTAAAGAAAGCTATGCGTTTATTTTAGATTAAATCATTTTTGGAATTTTTTTTTTTTTGATCAACGTTTTAAAAAATAGGCCTTCATTTACTGATTTTATTTATAACAAAAAATACATATGATGGGCCAAATTCTTTTTAAAATGCAATAAAATGAACAAAATTAAATTTTTCCCATGTATTCGCGCTTTATAAGTAAAAGCAAACATTCCTATTAATTATGGAACACAACGTTTTTCAAGTGGCTGCTGGCTGGCTGGGCCTGGCTTCCAGTAGCGCAATCTGTCACTCCAATTTTTCAAGACCTTGTTAATGGTTTCGGGCTGAGGCTCACGGATTGCTTAGATGATATTTGATTTTGGCCTTAAATGCTCATACCGTTTCCGGATTGTAGGCATAACATCGGTTCACAGTTCCCCACAAAAAAAAAGTCCAAAGGGGTAAAATCGCAGCTCTGCGGCGGCCAATTGACAATGCCAAGACGGCTGATATCACTATTTGAGAATTTTCTGCGCAAAAGATTGATTGTGGCATGGGTTGTGTGAACCAGAAGTCGTCCAAATCCACCATGTCTTCAATTTCAGTAAAAAAAAAATCGGTTAACATGGCTCTGTAACGCCCACCGTTGACCGTTACGTTGTTCCCAATCTCATTTTCGAAGAAAAATAGTCCAATGATGCCACCACTCCAAAATCCTCACCAAACTGTGATTCTCTGTGGATGTATTGACTTCTGGACAATAACGTGCAGGTTTTCCCAGATGTGGAAATTTTGTTTGCTAACGTAGCCGCCGACATGAAAATGCGTCCCATCAGAAAAGATGATTTTTCGCCCAAAATCGTTGTCCAATCCAATCTGCCCAAACTGCGAAGCTATAACGAAGTGGATGGTCGTGCGCCTTCAATTGCTGAGTGAATTGGATATATAAGCGAATATTCCGAGATCTTTGTGCAGAATTCTCCTCATGCTAGTGCGTGAAATTTTAAGCTGTTGAGATCGATAGCGAGCTGATGTTCGTGAATTGAGTCTCACACTCTCGGGTACAGCAGCCGCTTCTCTTCTGTGCGCACAGTTCGACGTTGAGAACCATCAGTTTTTTCCACTAGCATACCAGTCTCACGAACTTTTTGCATACTCGTACATTTGCGTACAGCAGGCGCGGTGGGTGCTTCATTTCGTCCAAAACTTCTTTTCAAAAAATGAGCTGTTTGGGCTACACAGCATTCACTTTGGAAATAAGTTTTCAATATTTCCCAACGTTATTCAAGCGTTAAGCGACTCATTTCGTTCTGCGGAGGTATGATACTGACTCAAGATTATGAGCGTGAAAGAGCTGTCAGTGTTAAAATCACCTATGATTTAAAAAGAAACCACTACATGGCTATTTCTCGATTTCTATAAATTCAAAACTTATAGATCTTTTCCGGAATAAGCTGAGGTTTCTCAGCGCAATTAAAAGAGTTCACCTCAAATCGGTCTCGGGACATAGTGATATTATATACGGGAACGAAATACCAGATCAACTGGTTAAAAAAGGGTCATCTCTTGATCTGAGCCATACCGATACTTTGGTACTTATTATGCCACTGGTCTAAGAGAAAAATAGAATTCCACAGAATTTCCTTAAGGCTGTAGATGGTCAACAATCGACAACTGTAAAATATGACAAAATATTCCTTACGTCCCAACGGGCCACAACACAATGAAAACCCCAGCAGAGTGGGCATTAGCTCCTCGCACTTTTTTTGGTGGTATCCGTATGATAAGACCGAGGAGGACTTATTTCACTTTCTGTGTGAATGACCTATCCTATCCACAACCAGGGAAAAAACACTCGGAAAATATTTTTTCGACGAACGAATTGGGTTATAAAAATATCCTTAAATTCATACGACTTGCCGTATCATCAACCTTTCAAACCCAACCTAACCAACTTTATCTGTTATAGATGTAAAAAGTTTTCCTTTTTTAAATTAATTTGATTTAAGTTTTTGAAATTAAATCTGAATATCTACTCCGAATACAACTATAAAAATTCGACCAAGTTACAAGAAACAGCTTTGCTGAATATGGCATTTCACACAACCCCTGCGAACAATACTTTCAATATTGATAATATCTGTTTTTTGTATGCCTATTCTTACCCTTAATATAAGAGTACACAATAAATTAAAATCCGAACTTATCAAGGAAGTTTTATTGTAATTTTCATCAAAATCATAAACCCTCTCTGTCTCTGGTATTAAATATAAAATAGTTTACTTTATTTTGTTTGGAAAAAAAAGACAGCAAAGTTTAAGTTCATTAAAACTTTTAAGCAAACGTTATAGAAGAAATATGTTAAAAATAAATAGTTATTTATATAAAATTGTATAAAATTAAAATCTGAACATATTTTAGCTAAAACATAATAAAAAATTAATAAATTTAGCCTTATATAAGTTTATATAAACATACCAACAGAAATTAAAAAAAAAAACATAAATTTTCAATTTTTTCTTAAAAAGTTTTCGTACTTTTTTAATGCAAATAAATGAAAATATTCATTAACACTAAAATTAATAAAAGAAAACGCTTATTCCACCTTTATTCTACAAGTTTATTAAACCATGAGATAAGAGTTAAGTTACGGGTTAAAATGTTGCATTAATAAAAAACAAAGTCTTGGTGCAATAGTAAAGTGCCGTTTACCAAAAATCATTTAGGAAATTCTACTACAATACGTAAAATGCCTTTTTGGTAATTTGAAATTTTCATCAAAGTTCACAAACTTGTGTTGTTTCGTATGGGTTTCGACAGAAAATTGTGATATTTTGCCAAAAAAAAAAAAAACATACAGCTTACGTTACTAAACACACCTAAGAATTCTCTTGTAAATATTATATTCTGTCCAAATTACTATCATTTTTCAAAGCTTAGAAAACGTCAATTTGTATAATTTTGTTTTATTAATAAGTAATAACTCTTTTAAATTAGCGTACGGAATAAGGTCTAACTGTTTGCTATTCCACGTTTATGCATTTGGCTGTTGAAGCCTTTCATTACTGATTAGAAGATGCATATTAGAAATTAATTCCTTTTAAAATATCGTGTGTCGTAAATAGTTTTGGAAAATATAAAAGATGAATCAATCAGACTTATGGCCGATTTCATAAACAAACACTAAAAGCACTTTTATCAAAAATCCTCTTAAATTTTATCAGGCTCTTAAAAATTTTTAGTTTCACCAATCTATAAAAAGGACATTTTGGGGAAATTTTTGTTAAAATTGAGTTCTCTTCACATCCCTGGGAAAAAATAAATTGTTTTTTTCTTTCTAACAAGCGAAATGTATGAGAAGAAATGAGAAAGCGTTATGTGTTCAAACAAATGCCAAGAAATGAAAAAAAAAAATCATATAAAATATTTGGAAAGATTCTAATCCTGACGTTCTGGGGCATAAAATCATTAAGTAATAACCACTTAATTTATTTTGTATTGCATTGTTGGGTTTTTTTGGTTCCAAATGAAGACCAAATATATTCAACAAACTCATCCACAGATGCTTTAGAAAGTCGGTACCACATTTTGAAGTCATATAATGTATTTCTGTGAACCGGGAATATTCTTGCTTCTTGCGAATAACTTTGTGTTGCACTTTATTATTGGATGACGACGATCAATATTTTTTTCGAAATAAAGAAACAAATCATTTAAATATTTAGTATTAACCTATTCATTTTGTATCTTCAAAAATTGAACACTAAATCTTAACAAAACAATAATTTCAGCTGCTATACCTATAACCAATTGTTGTTATCTACATCTGATGACATTTCAATGACACTTAAAATTTAATGAGCCAAAAATGGGCATTTAGTTTATAAGGGTGTTTACAAGCTTGTTTAATTTAAAAGCGCTTGGTGAAACCAAAACATCTCATTTTAAGGTTTAGAAGCCTGTTAAATGCTTAAAAGTCCTTCGTGAAATCGGGCATTATTTTGTTATCGATTAGAAACTTTAATTCACGTGAATGTAGTAGAATAAGACTGAAAAATTACCTTTGAAAGGTAAAATGAAATAAAAGCTCAGATAAACTACCAGCGATTAAGGTGACTACATAAAAACCTACAAAGGACTAGCGTAGAATCAGGGTTGCGAATTTTTGAATTAAAAAACCCATAGGTCATAAGTCTGTAGATGATTTGTGATTTAAAAAAAACATCTAATTCATAAGTTAGTTAGTGACTTATGATTTAAAAAAAAAATTAATTTATAAGTCACTTACTTTCTCATGACTTATTTTTTTTTAATTCATAAGTTACTTAGTAGGTTCTGAATTAATTTTTTTTAATTCATAAGTCACCCACTAGCTTGTGAATTAAAGCCAAGCTTAAACTAAAAAGTGACTTAATCTTTTGCAACCCTGCGTAGAATTACACAGAAGAATTAGGACTCTACCCGCAGAAGGAATATAATTATTTCATGTAGTAATACTTGCTAAAACTACCAATTTCTATGAATTTAAGTATAAACAAAGTATAAATTTGTAGAAATCTGCAGTTTCGAACAGTAAACAAATCTATAAACTAGAAAACTTAATTAAATAAGAGGATTACGCCGCTACAAGTCAACTGCGCAAGATATATGTACATAGATATCCAGTGCATTTTTCTGGAATGAACAATTCCTTGAAGTCTGTCTGTCTGTTCGACTACAGCCAAAATGTCTGGGCCGATTTTCTTAAAACTTGGTACATAGCATTTTAAAATTCGCCCTACCCACACGTTTTTTCTTCCTTTTTTTAGGACTAAAAATAACGATACCTGTTATACAAATTTCTTTCGATGTTTCTTATCAAAAAAAGTTCTACAGATTTAAAAAAAAAAAGAGTGTGAGTGCCAGGACTCACGGTTAGGATGTGTAAACATCAACGTTCGTCCGAGTGCCGAATTTTTGTTATCGAACGTACCCATTAAACATACAATGCAATCGTACTAGTTTGTGACTTTAGTGGCCAATTTCACGAAGGACTTTTAAATATTTAACAGGCTTCTAAGCCTTAAAATGAGATGTTTTGGTTTCACCAAGCGCTTTTAAATTAAACAAGCTTTTAAACACCCTTATAAACTAAATGCCCATTTTTGGTTCATTAAATTTTAAAAGTGTCATTGAAATGTCATCAGATGTAGATCACAACAATTGGATATAGGTAGCAGCTGAAATTATTGTTTTGCAACATTTTAGTTTTTAATTTTTGAAAATAAAAAGTGGATAGGTTTTTAAATAATTAAAATATGTTTTTTATTTCGAATAAAATATTGAAAATTCTTCATCCAATGCTAAAGTGCCACACATAAGTTATACCCCGAGCAAGTGTATTCCGGGTTCACAGGAATAGGAAAAGAAATCTATTCTCCGACTGACTTCGAAATAGGTTACGACTTTCCAAAGTATTTGTGAATCTTGAATCTGTTTGTTGAATTTGTTTAGTCGACATTTGGAACCGAAACAAATGCATCAGTGCAAAAAAAATAAATTAAGTGCTTATTACGATTTTATCCCACAGGATCTTTCCAAATATTTTTGTTTACATTTTTTTTTGCATTTCTTGGCATTTGTTTCAACACATAACGCTTTCTCATTTGTTCTCATACATTGCGCTTGTTAGAAAGAAAAAACCAAATTCTTTTCTCCAGGGATGTGAAGAGAACTCAATTTTAACAAAAATTTGTCTAAAATTTCCCTTTTATAGATTGGTGAAACTAAAAATATTTAAGAGTCTGATAAAATTTAAAAGGATTTTTGATAAAAGTGCTTTTAGTGTTTGTTTATGAAATTGGCCACTATATTCAAATGAAAGCCACTATTATTTCCACAATTTATCCCTTATACTTACTTATGTATGTACTTACATATATAGATACTTATACTTAAATCCAAAAATATCTCTACTTAGCTGAACATAACGCTTTCAGCCTAAACACATGTATTTTTGGACCATGTCCTGTAAAAACGATTTGAAATAATCAACTATTTTATTGTAGATACTTACTTATTTCTAGTAAAATTATGATTTCGGAAAGAGTCCAAACACATTTTTCTTGTTCATTTTCCATTATTACTTGTGTTTAGGATACTTTTAATGTAATCTATACTATTATATAAAGTAAGACTTTTGTTTGTTTGTCAGTTTGTTTGTAAATACTCCAATAGCAGACAAACAAACAAAAGTATTACTTTATAAACATTTTATATACTTACCTTTGTATGTCGATAGTAACATAGGGCCATCTGAAAATGAAAAAACTAATAAATAATATATTAAAATTTAAATTACTTTCACTTACCTCCAAAAAATATTTCCAAAATAGAAAATTGAAACCAGCAGACATTGTATATATATTTTAATAGTACTCTTATGGAACACGAAAAAAAGTTTTATTATTGTGCCGCAAAATCGTAAGTGAGGCTATGTTACACCCCGACTCCACAAGATATCTGTCTCACCAACTCAATGTCTGATATCTCTATCTCTACATTTTTTTATTGCTTCGCTGGGCAAATTATGTCATGATTTTTCATTTCTATCCCTACTGCACGGGATGTGTTTTGTGCGGACAACAGAAATTAGCAAAACGTAAAACGAACAAAAATTATATATATTTGCAAAAAAAAGAATGCACATCTACCTAAAGTATAAATAAATAACACAAAACATAACTTAACGCACGAACAAATGAATAACATGACACATTAATGTATTTACTTACAAAATAAAAAAAAAATATTTGCCGACGGAGTACTTGACAAGAACCAACCAAATGAGAAGACACGAAATAATGAGACAAAAGTACGAAAAAAAAAACATCTGTCAAATTTCATATCAGACATCTATATCAAGACAAAACCGCTGACATAGATCGCTGACATCCCATCATAAGAGGAAATATCGCGTCTCCATTGGAGATTTCATATCATGATGAGCATCTTGAGAGAATTTATCTCCTGTGGAGTCGGGGTGTTAAGCAGTGCAGAGTTGACGTGGAAGGAGAAAATATAAGCAAAAAAAGAGACGAGGTAGAGATATATTTATTCTGACAACAATAAAGAGGGTAAGGGAGAAAATATTATCTGCGTTTCTTTTTGCTGTCAGAATCAATTGTAGGTAGGTATATAAAGTTGCATATGCGAGGCGCGAAATGAATACAAGCAAAAAGTATTGAGAGTGTATGAGAGTTCTGGTTTGTTTAAATTCTGATACGATTAATTACCGAGGTTGCCATTTTGTCGACTTTGTACTCGTAATAAGATCTAGAGGAATTTGAACTTAATAAACTCAAATTGTTTTATTTCGTTTTTGAAAACTAAATAATTTCAAATTGGCTTTATTTCGTTATGGTAACCAAAATAATAATAAATAAAAAGAAAATAGTTTTTGCATAGTATGTAGGTACATACCCATAGAAAATAGTATGAAATAAAAAAAAAAATAAAAAATAAAAAAAAATAATTTTGATTAGGTACAAAAACGAAAAATTATTGTTATGCGTTGATAGGTATTTATATAATTAAATATATAAAAAAAATTTGATATAGGTATAGACCAGTTTTTAAAATTTATTCATATAAACTTTGTTTGCAAAAAATATGGAAAATTTTTAATACTTTTTATGTGTATAATAAACAATTTCAGAAATTCATAAATATTTACATAAAGCTATTTTGAAAAAAAAATCAAATAAGTTCTTCGAGAAAAAATAATTTTAGAAAACTTAAATTAATTAAAAAAATAGAATAAAATTATTATTGACGTAATATTTAAAAAAAATCAGATACCATTTTTGGAAAAAATATTTTTTATGCATTTACATATTGCTTATAAGAAATTTTTGAAAAATTAAAAAAAAGGAATTTGGTGTCAATTTTAAGAAATTATTGATTATTAAACTAATTTTGAATATAAGAAATTTCTTTAAAATTGTTCTAGAAAAAAAATTAGAAATTAATTTTAAGTATTTAAAAATAAAGATTCTAGGAAATAATTTCAAAAATTAATCGCTCAAACTTTTTCAAGACATTGATTTTTCAAAAACAATGTTTTTAGATAAAAAAATATTTTTTCGTGTTCTCTATCATCGTAAAGTCAAATTTGATCAAAATCTCGAGTTAAATTTTTTCCACATGCAAAACTTGCAATTACGTAATTTTGTAAGTGAAAATAAAATTTAAAAAATTTTGTACGCCAACCTTAAGTTTTTATTATTGTACAAATGAAATTAAGTTTCAAAATAAAATATTGAGCCGTTTTTGAGATATCGAATTTTCCAAAAAAAAAAAAAACATTTTTTTTTCCAAAAATAAAAAAAAAAAATTTTTTCAAAGCTTTGAGATGCAATGTTTTTTAAACTTATTGGAAGCATCTCTATAAAAAATCCCTATTTCGATAATGAGAAAATTGTCAAATGTCAAAATTTGAAAAAATGGTATCGAAAAACGAATTTTTATCTTTAAACGCGATTTGCGGCTAAACGGAGCCTCGTAGACCCCTCAAAATAACCTAAAAACTAAAAGAGATAGAAAGAAATGGAGTATGCCATTCGAAAGAGCATGTTTGATTTATAAAAACTGCATTTCTAACTAAATTTCGCCAAAAATGCTCTTTTGAACAAGATATAACTCAGACGACAATATGCACAGAAATAATTTTCTTCTATCCCAAAAAATACGAAACCGCAAAAAAAAGTATTGAAACCTTATTTACTACCCACAAAAATAATTTTCTTCTATCCCAAAAAATACGTAATCGCCGAAAAAAGTATTGAAACCTCACCTTGAAAATATTTTCCTACAGAAAATAACAACTACTAAATCCCCACACACACCTACATTCTACTCCAATGTACATAGTATGTGCCTTTGTTGTAGTAAATAAGGTTTCAATACTTTTTTTTGCGGTTTCGTATTTTTTGGGATAGAAGAAAATTATTTCTGTGCATATTGTCGTCTGAGTTATATCTTGTTCAAAAGAGCATTTTTGGCGAAATTTAGTTAGAAATGCAGTTTTTATAAATCAAACATGCTCTTTCGAATGGCATACTCCATTTCTTTCTATCTCTTTTAGTTTTTAGGTTACTTTGAGGGGTCTACGAGGCTCCGTTTAGCCGCAAATCGTTTTTCGATACCTACCATTTTTTCAAATTTTGACATTTGACAATTTTCTCATTATCGAAATGCGGATTTTTTATAGAGATGCTTCCAATAGGTTTAAAAAACATTGCATCTCAAAGCTTTGAAATTTTTTTTTTTTTTTTAATTTTTGGAAAAAAAATTGTTTTTTTTTTCTTGGAAAATTCGATATCTCAAAAACGGCTCAATATTTTATTTCGAAACTTAATTTCATTTGTACAATAATAAAAACTTAAGGTTGGCGTACCAAATTTTTTAAATTTTATTTTCACTTACAAAATTACGTAATTGCAAGTTTTGCATGTGGAAAAAATTTAACTCGAGATTTTGATCAAATTTGACTTTACGATGATAGAGAACACGAAAAAATATTTTTTTATCTAAAAACATTGTTTTTGAAAAATCAATGTCTTGAAAAAGTTTGAGCGATTAATTTTTGAAATTATTTCCTAGAATCTTTATTTTTAAATACTTAAAATTAATTTCTAATTTTTTTTCTAGAACAATTTTAAAGAAATTTCTTATATTCAAAATTAGTTTAATAATCAATAATTTCTTAAAATTGACACCCAATTCCTTTTTTTTAATTTTTCAAAAATTTCTTATAAGCAATATGTAAATGCATAAAAAATATTTTTTCCAAAAAAGGTATCTGATTTTTTTTAAATATTACGTCAATAATAATTTTATTCTATTTTTTTAATTAATTTAAGTTTTCTAAAATTATTTTTTTCTCGAAGAACTTATTTGATTTTTTTTCAAAATAGCTTTATGTGAATATTTATGAATTTCTGAAATTGTTTATTATACACATAAAAAGTATTAAAAATTTTCCATATTTTTTGCAAACAAAGTTTATATGAATAAATTTTAAAAACTGGTCTATACCTATATCAAATTTTTTTTATATATTTAATTATATAAATACCTATCAACGCATAACAATAATTTTTCGTTTTTGTACCTAATCAAAATTATTTTTTTTTATTTTTTATTTTTTTTTAATTTCATACTATTTTCTATGGGTATGTACCTACATACTATGCAAAAGCTATTTTCTTTTTATTTATTATTATTTTGGTTACCATAACGAAATAAAGCCAATTTGAAATTAAAACGAAATAAAACAATTTGAGTTTATTAAGTTCAAATTCCTCTAGATCTTATTACGAGTACAAAGTCGACAAAATGGCAACCTCGGTAATTAATCGTATCAGAATTTAAACAAACCAGAACTCTCATACACTCTCAATACTTTTTGCTTGTATTCATTTCGCGCCTCGCATATGCAATTTTATATACCTACCTACAATTGATTCTGACAGCAAAAAGAAACGCAGATAATATTTTCTCCCTTACCCTCTTTATTGTTGTCAGAATAAATATATCTCTACCTCGTCTCTTTTTTTGCTTATATTTTCTCCTTCCACGTCAACTCTGCACTGCTTAACATAGCCACACTTACGATTTTGCGGCACAATAATAAAACTTTTTTTCGTGTTCCATAAGAGTACTATTAAAATATATATACAATGCAAATATACATATATACAATGGTTTCATTTCAGTTTAGGCTTGAACCGTTTATTTTTGTTCCCTTTCAGTTCAGCATGTATTTGTTTCAATTCGAACAGATGTAGCTACTTACACATGTGCAACTATTTGCAATGGCGGCAAGGGGAAGTTTTGACTGCGTTCAGACAAATTTAATGCTCTTTGGCTAAAGGGTGCGTCCAGAAATATATAATGTTTATTTTTTATCGTTGGTAAAACCCGATAACATACCCAAGCAACACATAAAGAAACTCTTAAGTAGGCTACACACTGTCATTTTTTACGTCATTTCTGCTGAAATGATGGAAAAAATGATAGTGTGTAGATGTAAATGATAAATGATGAATAAATGATGATGGAAATGATGAAGATCAAAATTTTTCGTGGGTATGACTGGAATGATGAAATGAAATGACAGTGTGTGGGAAACATATCAGCGTGCGTCATTTTTGAATGAATAAAATTTCAAAAAATGATTGAAAAAATGACTTCATTGAAATGACAGTGTGTAGCATCAAATGAAATGTTCAGAAATGACAGTTTTGGAATGTCATTTAAGAAATGATAGTGTGTAGCCTACTTTAGAGAGTACTTCAATAAATGCATCAGGTCTTAACAAGCTATTAGTTCAATCTTTTTAATACCATTTCACCTTATAATCTCCTAATTCACTCTTTAAAAGTGTTCTTTCTGTTATACTATTAATAAAACATCTTTTAAACATCTTAAAGATATTCATGACAAATGTCATTATATTGACTCTCTATATACCCTCTCTATAAAACCTTTTTAAAAGGAGTAATTTTAAAATGCTGAAAGAGTTTTTCATTTTAATCTTTCGAATACATCTTGAAGATATTCTGTGGACGTTTTCACTAAAACGTCTTTATGATATCTTAACATGGTATCTTCAAGTAGTACTATTTTCCTCTTTGGTGAAAAAAATGTTTTGTTTCACCCGACATTTGTGAATTGTGCAACACTTCCTATGCAATCAAGAACATATGAAAGATATTTAGTTGAATGTGCGTGCAGTTGCATATGATTATATGAAACATAAAATAGACAAAAACTGATTGTTGTGAATTTGTTATCATTTTCTTTTACTCTTTGCTTACACTTTGTTTGCTCATTTTTCTTTGAATTTGACTGGCAGCTATATTCGTCCTTTACACTTTGTTTACACTTTTTTCATACTTTGTAGTTATTCGCGGGCTGAGTTGATGGAACTCTTGAGCTGCTCTTTTTTTTAATTTTGAAGATGACATTTTCGCTTTATCCCAGGAAAAAGAACATACAAATAAAAACGATGAAAATGAAAAAAAATAAAAATGAAGTAATAACCGACGAAACAGATAGTGATGACTAGGGCAAAAATATACTTTAAAATATTAGTTTTAATAAAATATTTAAAAATTATTTAAAAATTCAATAAAACAATCAATTAATTACTTATCAAAGTTAATAAAATACATTTTTAAAGTATTTAATGGCCAATAATTTAAAATCGCATGCTTAGGTATGTATATTTAAAAAAATGAAATCGACAACAAAAATAAAGTTATTCCAACTGCATATTTCTTGAAAGTATTAGTGGTTTCAAGCAATTTCATTTTAAATGTACAGACACAATTTTTTTTTTTGAACGAAACAAAAATGGAATTCTTCGATAATTGCGGAGTCTTTTCAGAAATATTATTAAAATCGATTTAGAATCTGAAGGCAAGTACTTTTTTCAATCAATTTTACGAAAATGAAAAACATATATTAAAATAAAGTAACTAAAGAAGCCCAAAACGAAGAAACAACAGATAGTGATAACTACGGCAAACAAAAATATGCTCTAAAAAAAAGTTTAAAGCGCTTCATACATTTATGAATGGTGCATATGCTTCAATAAATATTCTTTTTCAATGTTTACAAATGGTAATCAATACTTAATCTGTTTAGTTCACCTATTCTACGTGTGCGTGGTATGCAAAAATATTCATTTTAGATGAAATATGCAAAAATATACCCCAACAATTTGTGGTTTGATATATCATGTAACTCTAAAGGGCTTTCGTGAATAAATTTTCTTTGGAATACTTCCCGTTTACTAAACTTAGGGTAGGTGAATGATGCTCTAGAGATTCTCTCAGAATTTGTTAGTATCGGAAATAAACTTTCTAGGATAATTAGTTGTTATTACATAGGACTTTCTGTGCGAAAAAAATTTTCTTCACAAGAACCCGGCAACGCCGGGTATTTTACTCTAGTAATCAATAAATTTAAGAATATTGAGATCAAAGACACTAGTTAACAACTAAAAACGAATAACAACATACAAAATTGTGTCGATGAACTATTTCGGTCCTTTTTACATGTCGGCATACTACTTAGGTTCCCAGAGTTCGCTCTGCCGTGTCGGCACTTACTCATTTCACATTACTCAAAACCTTATCGACAATATGCTTCGATGAAGTAGTTCGTGGCGTCTGTTAGGAGTAAGTGGACTCCGCTACTTAACGTAAAGTTTGCTTGATATATCCTTAAACAGGGATGTGGCTTAAGACAGCATTATATTTGTACACCTATATTAAAACAGAGATGTTACCTGATAGAAAATACTTTTTTTACACGAATCCGAAAAGGAGTTATCTCTTGGCACTCCTTACTCTACTCAGTTAAGCGAATTTTACTGAGCGAACGCCAAATATAAAAAAAGAAAACCACAAAGAAGAATGAACGATTACTCCGCATTTTTCTCAACCTCAGCAATTGCGTTTAAATTTAGATATACCTTGTTCAAATGCATGACAAGCACGTCTAGTCATCATCCAGTTCCTAGCTTGACAGATGGAGAACGATCTATATTTTGATATAGTGAATGCTAAGGCTAGTCGCGCACTGGCAACTGTGATCGAGATCAAATAGTTTAATCACCAGTTGAAAGAGAACCGCGCACTGGCAACTCTTTACTCACGCTCATAATCTTTTCTCTCTTGCTCTTATAGAAAACAGCTCAACTGTTGCGAAAGCAATCGCTTAGTTTGTGTCAAAACACAAACTTTTTAGTTGCTCGAGTCGAGTTGCTCTAAGTGCGCGGTGTCCCATATAAACCCATATGTTTCATTTTAGCAACTAAACAGTTGCGAAACTAAATATTGAATGTGCGCGCCTGGCCTTAAAGTGTATTTTGATATAATAAAGAATATTTAATTCGATAATTAAAATAATTATATGGTATGACAGATAAGGGACAAATTAAATTTTGACGTATCGAGAATATTTCGTTGCAGATGTCAACTGATTGCCCTGAACAACATTTTTTGGATTTTTAAAATTCAACTCTGAAAATGCATTTTTTGCGAGCATAAAATAAAATGTTATCGTCCATCACTAACGTGAAGTGGATTTTTTTTAAGACTTTAAATGATGAAATTTTACACGAGTTAATTTGTCTTCCGTCTTTTTGACATATTGGTCGAGAGGTGAAGAAATGTTGAGAGATTGAATTAAGTTCTTGTCAACAATGGAAAGTAATAAAATCTGGATTTCAGTACTCAAAGTTTCCAATGTAAACACGATGTCATAAGTACGCAATATTTCCAATGTAAACATGGTGTTAAATGCAATCGTCTGTAAGGTAGGTTGCTACACGGAACGTGTAACCGTAAGGTGTAACCGTAACGTGTAACCGTAACGGGTTACACGGAATGTATAAGTTTTACACACGTTTTCGATTCACCCTACCGCCGCCGCCGGCAAAGATGTTTACACATCAAAAATCCGTAAAAATCTAGCTAATGGTTGAAAAAAATTGTGAGTGCAGGGACTCACGCTTAATATTTGTAAACATCAAAGTTTGTCCGAGTACCGAATTTTGTATATCGAACGTATCCAATGTCAACATTTTGTTTAATTATTTAAAATATTCTCTGTGAATATATGTAAGTAAACTTGTATTTTTTTATATGAACATTGACAGAACGAAACTTTTTATTTCAAAAGTAAAATATTGTTAAAAAAAAGACGCACCACCAAACTTATAACCAGACCAGACCAGATTTGTTAGACTTATGTTTTTGGATACAACATTGACTGCTTTTACACGAAAGCGATTTTCAATCTTTGTCACTTTGGGCTTCCTTTGCATGAATGCTTTTAAACACAGCGATTTTTAATCAATGTTAAATTTTGTTCTATTGAAAAGAAGTCATCTCTCCATACTCTTTACTCCAATTAGTTAATCGAAGTGCGCAGAGCGAACGCAAAATAGAAATGGAACATACCCGAGAAACAAAAAAAACCAACAAAGAAGAATGAAAGATAACTCTACAATTTTTCGAGCTTCTGCAATATTTTGTACCTTCACCACCACATATACATACATGCGTCTCTTACTAACGCCAACGGGCTTAAGAATCGCAAGGTAATATTGCATCGTTTAAAAACAGTCATTAAATTTTTCCACCTATGTATATTCAAACTGAGAAATTATCTGATACAAACTACTACAATTATTTGCTCGGAGCATTAATAGGGATATTCACATTCTCAAATTTGTTTGACAAGCACGATATTATGAATATTTGATGTATGAAAAAAAAAATAGTTCATATTCATCAAACATTATGGTCATCACTTCCAAATCAGAGTAAGATAACAAATTTATGATGAGGAAATTTACTAGAAACAAAAAACGTGGCTCCATTCTACTACACTTCTTCACCTCACACCAAATATGTATGTCAAAAAGGCGAAACAAAAACAACTGAAAAAAAGAATTCTGTTATCAGGCTCTTAATTAGGCCTATTCGGCGAGATCTTTTATTCTTCTATTCTGTAATTCTGCTATAAATTTCCATACAAATGTTTGAGCCGTCAACAAATCTTTTATGAATTTTAATTTTGGTATTCAGCGCACTAAAATCTGTTATAAAATCTGCTAAGAAAACTTTTATGAACTGTCAAACGTTCGAACATAGAAAAAGTCTTTTACGAATAGCATTTTTGGTATTCAGCATGCCAAAATCTGTTATGAAATCTGTTAAAAATCATAAAAGAATAAAAGACAAACTTCTGTGACTTTTATCATAAAAGATTTCAATAAGTACACAGGTGCATCAAGTAAAAACGAATATTTATCTTTTATTTCGTCAATGAAATGTTCTTTTAAGGATACAAATGAAAGAAAATATATTAAAACACTTATCATATAAACATATAAGTAGAGTATGGCCGTGGTACTCCCAGAAACATATGAGGTAAAATCGTGTTCCATTGTATGGACACCAATAGTGTGTGAGGCTAGGCGCGCACATTCAATTTTTAGTTTCGCAACTGCTTGGTTCGAGCAACTTAAATTTTGTGTTTTGATACAAACTAAGCGAACTAAAAATTGAATGTGCGCGCCTAGCCTAAGAGTTTACTTTTTTGTTCGTCATGCATTTTAATTTTGTCAGATGAAATATTTTACATAAGCACAGCTGATTATGATAACAGATTTAGTTCAGTTTCATAACAGATCTCGTTTTCGAAGTAGTGTAACAGACTTTTATAAAAGTTCGAACCTCTGAATACCAATCATAGAAGATCTTTTAAGGTGGAAATCTTTTATGATTCATAACAGAAAATCTATAGCAGAATAACAGATTTGGCAGAATAGGCCTAAATGTCTTTTTTCAGCTATAGACGGTGTTCTGTTCACACTGAACTAAATCCTTTCGCCAATTTTTGACGTTTCTGTACTTTATCTCACTCTATCTGTAAGAGATTAATAAACCGATTCACATCATTCTTATCTTGTAATGGAAATTGTCAAAGTAAATAATTTAAGCGGAAAAAACTTAAATTTTAAATTCATTGGCAACGTAGTCATCATACAGTTAATGGCTTGACAGATGGAGAACGCTCTATATTTTGATGTAAGTATAGGTTTGGCAGATAAGACAAATTAAATTTTGACGTATCGAGAATATTTCGATGCAAATGCCAACCGATTGCCCTGAGCAGAAAATAAAAAACATTTTTCGGAGTTTTTAAATATCAACTCTGAAAATGCATTTTTCTGGAGCATACAATAAAATATAATCGTCCATCACTATAACGCAGAGGGGATTACTTTAAAACATTGAATAAACCTGTAATGAAATTTGACACCAGTAGTTTTGTCTTTCGTCTTTTTGACATACTGGGAGAGAGGTGAATAAATTTCGACTTAAGCCTCAAATATCTAGCAAAGGGGAACTAAATATATTCTATATTATTCTAGTCTAGCTTTAAAAAAATGACTGCTGATTACCTAATATTTCAGAATATAAAGCTAAGTCCTGATCAAAAAACATTTTTCTCACTGTTCAAATCAAAACAGATATAAACGGTACATCTACGAGTATTTACTGCCACTGTTACATCTAAAGAATTATAGGACTGTATGCCAAAGTCCAGAATGACGGAATTGCGACACTCAATTTTAGTCTTCTCTTTGATACGTAAATACCTTCTTATATATATCGCAAGCAAAAATATTCCTTTCAAAATTCGTTACACCTGCTGAAATCTCCTACATCTTGACTATATGGTTTATTTCTATAAATTCGACTGACATTGATTGCCCCTTCATCACATCCAATCTGTATAATGACCATGACCATACAGTATAGAAGGATATCGTTATTAAGAAATATTTATCCCAAATAAGAATTGAAATCGTATCCGAACCTCATTTTAGATTTTCTGACTTTCTCACTCTGTTTGGAAATCATTAAAACTGTCCGAATATAGGAACAACAAAGCGAAAATCTCCGCCCTTCATTTGGCCGACTATACCTATTTGTAGGAATAAGTGCCAGTTTGAAGCACGTCATTCCATCATTCAGAGCGGATAAACGAAACTAATAAGAGTTTTACAAACAACATCAAATTAGAGTCAGATGGATTGCTATCGCACGAAGGGATGCCGCCACCACATCGGCTTCTTCCTATTCAGACGTAGAAGCTGGTGCCTGAAATTAGAACATATCGAGAATTCAAAAAATATATGTATCCGTACCGAATATGTACGTAGAAGAGAGCAATTCCAATTCAACTGACAACAAAGCCTACCTTAGAATTTATTGTTTGGGCATTTTCCCTTTGCTTTCGTTCAAAATCCTCCACCCCCATGTGACCTTTGTTTAGCGAGACGTCGAAACGACTTACGAACAATTCACATGACATGCCCTTATTTGAGAATTAATTGTTACCGACCTTTGTCGCATTATTGCACAAATGTGTGCTGATTAATTAAAACATATTTATAAAAGGGAGACGTGCAGGAAGTAATGAGCCACTCGCCTTGAGGAAGTGGCCAAATGTGTACGTGTACATGTTCAAATGTTATACTTTACTCTCGAGAGGTGTTTAGAACAGAACGAAAAAAAGATCATTTAAAATAAGTTTTATTTTTAATATTTGAACTTGCGACCCAGATTTTGTGTCTTATGTTTGCGTAATAGTGAATAATATAAACTAGAAACCAGGTTATGATATGGCTTATATCTTATATGTAGCCCATTTTTGAATCTTCCGCTTTAGTTTAAACAAATTATAACAAGATGTTTATCCTCGGCTCATGTAATGCATCACGCTTTTCAGCAAACTGCCAAGGTGACAACACATCTCCTATTCATGAAGTTCGTCTATAAAATTAATTAAATCCACGATATAATCAAATCAAGGGCGATTACATATTGTCCGTGCGCGTTCATCGTACATCAATGGAATCAAAAGAAAAGTTTAATGAGCATATCTTGACGATCAACAAATACCAGCAATTTAATCCCGTGCACGAAAAGGGTTCTCCTTTTTGCTGTGAATAAAAGAAAAATAAGAACAACAAAGGCACCACGGTTTTTATTCAAACTTATGTAATATACGAACTGCTAGGGATACCAGCAAGCTACATACCACCAAGAGCAAAATTTCTGTCCAGGAAATTGAGAGTTTAAATAATAAAATAATAAATTAAATATAACAGTCTAACTTATAAGATTTATTTAGACGGTTTTCTATTTAAAAATATTATAAATAGTGGAATGTATACTTTATTCCCTTTTATTCAATGTTTGGACAATGATTAGTTAGGCAATTCTTAGACAACAATTAAACATATTTATAAATAAAACTTTAAATTGGTTAGACAAGGTTTAAGTATTAAGCAATTAAAAAAAAGAAAACCATGAAAGTGAGCGAGTAAAATGTTTTTGAATAAGACCTAAGTCTTGTATTCTGAATGTTTTGTCTTTTAAAAATAGAAAAACTAGATTGTATTTTCAATTTTCTAGATTTTAAATAGCTATATAATAAAATCTAGGGAACATTGATACTTGTTGAAATTAAGTTGTCTATGTTTGTCAATGTTTTTTCAATTAAATTTGATTAACTAAATATACTATTGTTAGTGTAAAGTTAATACTTTATTTTAAAAGAAGCTTACTCTGTAGATTTCTTCACAATAATTCTTAGTTCAGGAATTATGTTCTGTCTGATGGCCTTTCTGAAGGTCTTTCCAACAAAAGTTGTGGATACGTGCCTTATAGGAAAGCTTTTTTCAAAACATTGAGATTTACCGATTTTTCAAGGTACTGCACGAAAAAATAAACACTAAAATCTAGACTTTGTAACGAAGCGTTCCATGCTACTCCACTTTATGTTACTTTTGTATTACAACCGAGAATTTTACATCACCATATTGAATTCACATGTGCCATGGACACCTAGGAAAATCAACGATATTGTTAATTTTCGTACACAGTTCACATTCAGTCTTTACTGAAAAAGCATGGTGAACGAAAAGCACCCCTTCGACCATACGCAAATACAGGCGACATATTAAATTGATTTTATTGATCATTTGAAATCCAGTCGTAGGCAAGGTTTGGCGATTTGGTAATTTAAGCTTTCCTTGTTTTTTCGGAAGTTCCGCCCACCAGTGGTAAGGGGTTTCGTGGAAAAACAAGTTGGGTAGGAGAGATTGTCCAGCTATTTCTTACGGAGGCCGGTGGGGGACCAGTGCACCAGTGGTCAGGAGTCTTAGTTCGAAGTTAACTGCCACCAGGGGCTTTGGTACCTGCTGATCTACCAGAGCGTTTTAGTGCCACCGGGGGCGTTGTACCTGTTGATGTACCAGAGGAGTTTTAGCCTGCTGTTTTGAGAAATGTTATCAGAAACGGAGGGGACCTACAACTACAATTTTCTGCCCATTACGAACGGATAGTGAGCAGCACTTTTCATGACAGGAAATACTCTGTTGTCACTGAATGAGAGTCAGTACTGGAAAACATTCGAATCGAACTCAAGACAAGGGATATTATGTAAACATTACTCTATTGAAAAATATCTTTCCATTTGACTTAGCTATGTACTTTATAAAATATATTTCCTCACAGCTTTTGATCAGTATCTTCTTTTTAGGATCGTATACTGTAAGCATTGGAATTCCCACAGATTTCACATAGTATTTATTTTGCATACTCACCATCCATGTAGCTTAAGTTTAAGTGGTTGTGAATACTTTTCGTAGCACTGCAAGTTTAACAAAAAAAAAATTCAGAAAAGATACCAGTTTTATGTACTTTTACTATATCATGGCCTATCCCAAATCTGAACTAAACCTAAAAATACGTTCATCTCCAGACTTGCATTAAACTAAGTTTGGTAACCCTATCTCTAGATAAATAATGTAAAAGTTTTTCCTTACACATTGTGTACCTAGTTTTTCTTAATGAAGTCATGAGAACGGTTCTGAATTATTTTGGAATCATCCGAAGTGATTTATCATCGAGCATCAAATAAACTGCATCGTTTCTAAGTTCGAAAATAACATTTTTTTACAAAAAAAAAACTGCCCGATTATATTGATCATTATATTAAACAGCCAGTGCAGCGCAGTATCTGTAGCTGACATAATAAATGTAGACGTGTGCTCGATAAAATAAAAGATGATATATGGGACAAGATTAAAAAAACCTTTTTTTGTTATTCAGTGATAAAGGGGTGCCGCTATGTAGGTAGTAGTTGTCGATTTCAGTTGATGATACTGCGTCTGAGTTGAACCCTTTCTTTTAATAGTTGTTATAATAGAAATCTGGGCGTGGCTCACAAATGGACAAGAATGAAGAAAAAAAAAACATTTAATAACCATATAATGGGTAATCGCGTTGGGTCAGAATTATGCTAATGTAGAAAAGTGCAAAGGAAACGAAATTTTTGTTGCAAGTCATTAAAAGGATTCGTATATAGTTTCACAAGTTGATTTGTTAAAAAACGCCTACTTTTAACGTGTGTTAACGTATTATAGACTTGGACTGTACTGAGGTCACTCTCGGAAAAAGGGTTAGATATCCTGAAGTCACATCCGGCTGTTTTTCTATTACGTTTGAAAACAATAAATCACTGAGAGTTCCATTGAAACAAGTTTTGAATCCATAAAGGTACGCAGCTGAATACATGTTTTTTTTTTTTAAGAAAACTTCATAATAAATGAACTAGGATTAGGATCATAATGAAAAACCAACGACATGATGATACAGTCTTGACTTTTCAACAACTTTAATTTGTGTTTTCTTCAAAAGTCCAGAACATTATTACACATGGAACAAACAAGAAATTGGTATATTCGCAGTTTGTTTAAAAACTGTTTAATCGGTTGTAGTTTTTCGAAAATAGAGCCAATTAAAAGGAAAAAGACATAAAATCATAAAAACCGATAAAACTTCAAACAGGATACAAATCAAGAATATGACCTCTTCAGATTTTAACTCCAAATTACCTCGATATCCAAAGGTTTTCGTCTGAATAGATGAATGTGACACATAGTGTTTAAAAGGGTGCTGTTGATTTGAAACCGTGAAAGAAAGCCGGTCGTTTAAACGGAACTTAATATATAATGTTATGTAATAATTACTTCAATTACTTACCGAATTTCTTCCTCTGCCCACGTCATCCCAGGCGCGGATCCAGGATTTCGTTCAGAGGGGGGGCAATTTTCGTGATATTTTGCTTAACTTAAAAAAAATGGTCCATTTCTCTGCATTTCTGTCTTAAAATATTAAAAAGGTATAAACATAATCGAATATAAAAATAACAAATTATTAAATTGAATTAAGGAAAGCATATGCAGGTACATAACAATTGTAAGTCGTATGTAAATAACTATTAAATAGTAAATCAAACATCTTCGTTTACATTACTTTAGCCTCTTTCAATAATGCTCTGTATGCATGTTTTAAAGTATTAAATAGGAACTCGTACGTATTAAAAAAAATGAATTAATTAATTTAAATGAAGGAATTATAGTATTGTACATGATATACATAGTTCTTAAATACTTAATTCTAATATTTTTGTGTGGCCGGTTTTTGAAAACGGTTTTTTAACATTTGTATGGTAGTTACCTTTATTTTTAGGTAAAATAAAACTTTTTTTCATACATCTTGTAGATTATGTTGAGAAACTTTTATTTTTTAAGCTTAAGAAAAATCTAGCATAAGGTTCTCGAAATATTGAGTTTTGAAAAAAAATTGAAATTTTTTTAAAAATCCAAAATTTTTTTTTTTGAAAATTTGAATATACAATTCTATTTAAGTTTTTTGGGAGCTTAAGCAAACAAAAAGTGATCAAAATCGGTCAAACCGTTTTTGAGAAAATCAAAAACAAAAAATGGTTCTTTGAGGGGTACCCTCTATAACCATTTTTCGGAAAATTTTTTTCAACTAGTACCTAGCTTTAACTAAATGAATTTTTTTTGTATCTTTTTTTTTAAATCTGTAGAACAGTTTTTAAGAAAAAAAAATTTACAAAATTTCGAAAAAAATTCGTATGGCAGGTACCGTTTTTTTTTGGTCTTAAAAAAAAAGAAGAAAAAAACGTATGGGGGGGAAAAATTAAAAATGATAAATGCTTAGGCTGTAGTCGAACCGACAGACAGACAGAATTGCAAGACCCACCTTTTTAGTCTTCGCTATTATCGTAATGTCAACTTTGATCAAAATCTCGAGTTCGATTTTTTTACGAATGCATAACTTGCCGCACGAACTTGCTCCTATGTAATAAACTAGGAATTTTAAAAACGAAAGTTATTAGAAAAAACTGTTCATAAGGATAAAATTATCATCATTTTTTTAAATTCTCTTAGTAGTAAGAGAAAAAACCGAATGCTATGCAAATATGAATTTATGCAAGACCAAAAATTATACATAAGTCGTTGTAGTGGTTTCGTAATAAAATAAGGTTTTATATATAAAATTTTTAAAATATTAAAAAAAAATTAGTACGTCAACATTAGGTTTTTATTACTGTACGAATGAAAATTAAATTTCCAAAAAAAGTATTGACCCATTTTTGAGATATCGAATTTTCCAAAAAAAAAAGATTTTTTTTTTGTCAAAAATTCAAAAAATATTTTTTTTTAAAGTTTTGAAATGCAATGTTTCTTAAAGCTTTTAGAAGCATCTCTATAAAAAATTTCATTAAAATCCATTATGTCGATAATGAGAAATTCAAAATTTTCAAAAATCGTTCTATGGTAGGTACAGTAACTAATGTCTTGTTTTCATAATCTTTTGTATTAAATTATAGACCTTAAAAATTAATCGAAAGACTAAAAATTTAAGCAAAATTCTCGAAACCGTTTTCGAGAAAAATACGATTTTCGAAAACCATTTTTTAACATTTGTATGGAGGGTACCGTTATTTTTAAGTAAAATAATTTTTTTTCTCATATCTTGTAGATTATTTTAAGAAACTTTTATTTATTAAGTTTTAAGAAAATCGAGCATGGGGTTTTTGAAATACAGTACGTTCTCGATTATCGCAACTAATTAAAACAAGGGTGGTTGCAATGACCGAGGTTGTTGCAATAACCGAGAAAATATTGTTTTTAGGCTCAAGTCGAGAAGCAAAGCGAAAATAAAAAAACCTGCACTTATATAATGTATTTAATGCAACAAATTTTTATTCAACAACACATAAATAATAAGAAACAAAACAAAAATAATTTAATTCATTAAGATATACATAAGTACATAAGTATGTTCAGTTTTCTATATAGCTAGGTAAATTATGTTTTTTGGAAAAAATTGGACATTTTTGTTTGTATTTTCTGGCTTTTGAGGTTTTTTTAAAATCGCCATTTTTCTAAGTTTTGAAGAGTTAACATTTTTTCAATAGGGGCTGCATTCTCTTCAGCCCATAGAATAGCTGTATTGAAAGCCTGAATTGCAGTCTCAGCCTTTATTTTTGGAGCAGAAAATGGGCAAATTTAGCTTTCTTTGATTTAGAAACCACTTGAACAAAGCCTTTTTCATCTTAGGATATTCGCCACTTTTTAGTGTAATCCTCTTTCCGGGTCCACATTCAGCATTAGAAAGAAACTTTCTTATTGCACCCTCTTTTCGTTTTATTCTGCTGAATTTAGATTTATGAACATTATACTCAGGGCGTAGTGCTTTAATTGAAGCTCCTTTATTAATTGTTTCTAAAATTTCACTTTTGCTTTTAATTGAGAGTTTCACAATCTTTTTAGTAACACCCATTTTTTCGAAACACACAACACAAGCGACTGGACAAAATTCATTAAACTAACCAGAAAACCTTGCATTGTTTAGATACATAGATAAACATGCATACAACTTCATCGTCCCGTTACTCAAAAGTAGCTGTAAAATAACTGCCGAGACAAAATGTAATGCCACAGACAAACATAAACATAGTCAAGATCCTGAGTAAATAAAGATATGCATATAAAAACAAAAGTTGCACTTATCGAGTAAATTTTTTTTCAAGAGTTGCGATTACTGAGTCAACAATGATATAAATTTAGCTGTTGCGTAAACCGAGGAGTTGCGTGAATCGAGAGTTGCGTTAATCGAGAACGTACTGTATTGAGTTTTCAAAAAAAAAAAAATTTGAAATTTTTTTTTTGAAAATTTGAATACACAATAATGTTTAAACTGCTAGGGAGCCTTAACATTAAAAAATTATCAAAATCGGTTGTACCGTTTTTGAGAAAATCGAAAACAAAAAAATGCTTCCAAAGGGAGTACCAAAAATAATAATTTTTTGGAATTTTTTTTTCATTCATTACCTAGGTTTAACTAAATGAAATCTTATGAATCTTTTTTTTAAAAATCTGTAGGACAGTTTTTGATAAAAAAAAATATTTATAAAATTTCGAAAAAATCGTATGACAGGTACCGTTATTTTTGGTCTTAAAAAATCAAATCAAAAAACATCCGGGGAAAAAAAAATAAAACCCATACCTACCAAGTTTAAAGAAAATTGGCCTAGCCGTTTGGGCTGTAGTCGAACCGACAGACAGACAGAATTGCGAGACCCACTTTTTTGGTCTTCGCTATTATCGTAATGTCAACTTTGATCAAAATCTCTAGTTCAATTTTTTTTTCCGAATGTACATACATGTATAACCTGCCTTATAGTACCTATAAGTCGCAAGTAAAAAGAAAAAAGTGTTATGGTTTTTATAATTGAATCGGTCATTTCAAAATCCTCATAAGTCATTCAATTAGAATTTTTCAGGAATCAATAAAAATTGTTTCATGCACAAATAAATGAGTTTTAAATGACTTTTTTATGCTTAATTAATTTTTTTTAACACTTGATTTTAAGCATACAAAAAAGTCGTTTAAAACTCATTTGTTTATGCATGAAACAGTTTTTATTGATACCTGAAAAATTCTAATTGAATGACTTATGAGGATTTTGAAATGACCGATTAAATTGTGAAACAAAGAACTGCCCAGGGGGGGGGGCAATTGCACCCATTGCCCTCCCCCTGTATCCGCGCCTGCGTCATCCTCATGTCATTGACCCATTTCTCATCGAAAATGGGCTAAATTAAATAAATGATAAGTATATTCCCCGATGGTAAGTGCTCTTGCACACTCTCTCATCCCCTCTCAAAAATCTTTGGCTTATCCCAATCTCAAGAAAAATTCCCTCAGTTATGAAAGAATTTTTTTATAACCCCAATACATAAATAAGGATGTGAAGTTATAAACTATCCAATTGCTAAACTTTCACATATTCTCAAAATCTTTGAAAGCATTTTGTACACAATTTTAAGTTTCTTATTATCCCGAGACAACACGGCTTTGTCAAAGGTATAGGTACACAACGACTAACCTCGTTGAATTCGTATCCTTTAGCCTGTCAGCCTTAGAGAACGGAAGGGAGTCGATGTTGTCTCTACCGATTTCAGTAAGACATTTGACAAAATTTCAAATAAGCTTATTCTATTCAAACTGTCAACTCTTGGGCTTAAACCTATGTTCCTACCTGAAAACCATTTATAAAACGGTGATTTCTCCTTTTTACTCTAACTAATAACTATATTGAAATGGTCATTAATTATTCCCATATCTCACTCTAGGCTATCTTCTTCTTCTACATTTCTTCAACTAGATCTTGACAGTCCTTCTGCCTGGTGCCTTAAAACTGCTTAAAACTAAATAGTTCCCAATTTCATTCAATAACTTTTTCATTAAAACGCATCCGATTTCCTGCCGTCTCTATCTTCTCCATTATCATTATCTAAGTGCGACCATGGTGGTTTATGTGACAGATAGCTCAACTTTCTCACACATATTGAGGAGATTATTCTTAAAGACAACTGTGCACCTCCATACCGAAACCGACTTTTAGTTCCCGTATTCTAAAAAATACCCGTTTCTTCTATTTGGCCACCCACCGTACCCCTTATTTCTCCAACGAAACCTATTACTCGCATTCTTCGGAGGATTAATTGTAACATTAATTGGTTCGACTTAAGCCTCAGTTCACCTTGCCTGAACCTCCTCCTTCTTAATCATCCTTCAAATTCACTCAACCCAAGATTTACGAATATATATGTAATTAGAGCTATATTTAATTTAGATTAAGAATTACGAAATTTTTGATAGACGTAGAATTTTGAAAATGGATTTTATTAATCAAAAATTTTTAGAAGTGCAAAATAAGTTTTCAAAAAGCTAACCGAATTTAATTAATAGTTAGAACTAAAACCAGACAGCCATAAACAAATATGAATTAAATTAGTTTTAATATATAAATTTTTGAAAAAAGTTTGGTACGCCAATGTTAAGTTTTTATTATTGTGCAAATAAAAATTATATTTCGAAAAGAACTTAATGACCCTTTTTCGAGATATCGAATTTTCAAATAAAAAAATAAAAATATATATTTTTCAATAATTCAGAAGTATATTTTTGAAGTTTTAACAGAGATGCCTCTTCTATTAGCAAATTCATTTAAATCCGTTATGACGATAATCAGAAAACCAAAATCCAAAATAATATTTCTATGGTAGGTGCTGTCAGTAATATCGGCAAGTTCTGCATTTGGAAAAAAATCGAACTGGAGATTTTGATCTAAGTTGACATTACAATGATAGCGAAGACGAAAAAAGTGGGTCCGGCAATTCCGTCTGTCTGTACCTCGATCTACAGTCTAAACTACTGGAGGTATTTTCTTCAAACTCGGTACTTGAGGGTCTTCGATGATTCCCTAGCGGATAAATTGAAATTTTTTTTAGCTCCAAAACTAACGGTACCCCCATAAGTCCGTACTGCAAAATTTGATTTACCTATCTCAATAACGCCTCTAACGATTTTAATAAACAAAAATTTAGTGTGCTATTATGGACATAGACTAAATTTTGGCCAATCAAAACTTTAGAAAAAAATATTATTAAAAGTACCTACCATAGAACCGTTTTTTCGACTTTCTCCCATTAAATTTAAAATAATATTATACATATATAAAAATATGTATTTGAAAAAAATATTTTTTGGGTTTTTTGGAAAAAAAATTCTTAAATTTAAAAAATCAATATCTTCAAGACTTGTGAACGATTATTTTTTGAAATTATTTCCTAAAATATATATTATACGAAATACAGTTATTTATTTATTTGAAGGCATTCACATTAAGAAGTACAATCTTCATAGTTACAATTGGCATGCCAATTTTTTTTCTTGAAACATTTTTAAGAAATTTATTAGATAAAAAATTTATTTAATAATAAAACGATTTTTAAACTTTTTTTGCATAAATTCATATTTGTCTAGAAATCAGCCGCCAATTATGTACATTTGAACATTTTTATCTCATTGAACCCATATACGAGTATTATATTTATTTATAAGCAATTTTTAAATTCGAAAGAACTTTTACATACATAAGAACAAGAACGTGCGATCCACTTGCTTAGCGAATGAGAACAACATTGTTCGTTACAATAGGCTTGGGCAAGAGCAAATTTGGAATCAAGGAGTTTCTGAAACAGCTTCGACGTGCATGCCATTGATTGGAAGCATTTTGGTTCTACGTATCAAATGATGTGAAAGAGTATCATAGTTTGAGCTTATGCCAATTTTTTCAATCCCGGTTTTTAGAAAAAAAATAAGCTTTGTCGATGATATCGATACTTGGAGTCTTAACTTATCTATTGATATCGTATTTTCCCCCAGAAATATTCAAAATGTTGCAACTTATAGGTAGATACAGCTTTCTCTGTCAATCTCCACATGAAAGGACGAAATGATTTTCCGTTTGCATTTCTACAGCCAGTTTTCCCTCCCTTGTTTAATGTTTATTGCACCTGATTTGATTTTTTTTAAACATGTTGAAACGGACATTATTTCAGTAGCACTTATAACTACAGCGAGAGAGAGTGCATATGTGTAATGTGGAAATGTAACTTCCGAAATTTTGTTAAACAAATTCGTAAATGGGCGAAAATTTGAGCCACAATAATTATTGATGATGCAGGACAGGGATTTGAAATAGGGGACGTCGGATGACTATCGTATGATGAAAACCTTTTTGTTGAACGTCTCTATCATCGTATGAAATGTTTTTAATTAAAATTACTTTAATTAATTTTTAATTAAATTTGGTGATCTCACACCTAATGGAGGCGACCTACAATTTTGTGCTTTACTGTGTCTCAACAACTAAGATGATAGGAACTTCTTAATGACATAAGATGTCGAGCAAGATTGTCCATCACCTCGCAAGAGGTAGTACCCATAAAAAATTAATTTTTTAGATCTTAATTTCTTGTGGAACACTCTTAATGAAAATACTTCATCGACAATATCATATTTTTATTTCTCCAAATAAAAACATACACATGAAGAAATGGCGTGCGCTCAGGGCGTTGAGCTGAGCTCAACCTACAGTATGGTCGTATGGATGTTTGATGTTTGTCCTGACAAATATCAATACCTTATATTACAACATTATGTGTATGACATATTTTAATTTGTACATAATTCAAATGAAACAAACTTTTTTATTTATTATAACAGAATATCATACCCTGATATTCCTTATATATATTTTAAGAATTGTATGATCTATTTAGCACTTTTATCTTCATAAATTATAACTTTAGATATAGTTACAATAAAATTGCACTTAAAACAATTCAAACAAATATAAAAAGAATTTAATTTTTAATCAATATAGAACATTTTACAAAGTAAATAAGTTTTGTTCATTCACAAAACTCTATTAAAAAGAATAAAAACTTCAGTTAAAATAAAAGTTTATATTCTAAAATATTTTAATAAAAGTAATTTAAAGAAAATTTAATTAAAAGTTCATTTAATATAAACATAACTTCTGTCAAACAAACATTTAAATAAGCACCTACATATGTATATATTACTATGTAGAATCGAACAAAAAAAAATCACATGAAGTCAAAGTGCCATTAAATGGCAAGATTGTAGGCATATAGTTTGTATCAAGTTTTCTCATTTCGATTAATTATTTCTATCTTATTATTTATCTATTATTATTCAGTCAAACTATCGCCTCCACATGCCTGCTCCAACACCAACTCCAATCCCACCAGAAGCTACACCACGACGTACAGCTTCCATTTCATCCTGGCGACTATCTCGATATGCACGTTTGGTATCCTCGAATTCACGTAGTCTTTGGTTATATCTGTCGATTTGTTCACGGAGTATTGCATCCTCATGAATGGCTCGGCGTTCGTCATATTCTAAACATCCAACTCCATCTAGTCTGTCTAGATCTAACCAGCCTCTAAAGCGTACACAAACGCCATTCATTATGAACATGGATTTGATATGGACCTGAAAGAAAAATAAATTAAATAGAAATGTAAGTTATTTAAGTAAACAATCGAAACTTTATTTAAATTTGCATACAAAAAAGAAACTAATTCAGACGTATGAGCATTCGGCGAATGAGCTAAAGTGACAGTTTTAAATAATTTCCAAACTTTTGTTATTACTGAATCCGACGAAAGAAAGAACGAATGTCAGTAAAAATCCCTGCACCACCGACATTCTGTTCAACTTATCTGGTATTATCTACTAAATCCGCAGTCCATTCGCACTCCATACAATTTCTATAATTTTACATTCGTGCCATTTTCGAGACGAGTCTGAAGTGAATTTTTAATTAAACAAAAAAAATTTACAATGGAAAGCACAAAAATGGTGGAAATGATGAAGACGCAACCGGACATAGCCAGAAATCTAAAGAACCGTATTGAACCGTTCCCCATACAAGTACTAACCACGCACAACGATGCTTTATTTCACAGATCGATAGCGATGCTATTATCAAAGCCAAGGCCGTTGACTAAATGTCTGTAAATGACAGCGTCGATAGGAAAGTTCATAAATGATAAGGTAATTTTATAAATCGACAATGTAGTTCATCCAGGGAATTTCATAATTCAGTTTTCCAGCGGATGCGAAAGGTCAGCGGATATCGAGTTAACTCACCGGGAGTAAAATTCTGCGAATTCTGTAATCGACATGAAAAAACGATTCAGAAGACAAAACAAAAATATTTTGAAGGGCCATATTAATGAGGATGTAAATTATAACTATATAGTAATAATCTTACAGCCTTATACACTAACTCGTTTTAGCGACGGAGTAAAGTTACTTCGACTTTACAACGGCTCTAATCCTGAAAACCTTATTTATAATGAAAATGCACGAGGAATAGCGGTGGAATAAGCTAAAACTGGTTCATAGGAGGTTTATACTACGTTTTCACCAAAGGTAAATCCGGGATTTAAGTGGATTTACCATAAATCTCCTTTAAATCTCGTAGATTTACCATACAAATATAAATCACCTCAAATGAAGATTTAAAATAAATCTCCCTGAAATCTTCTCGCAATCAGAAGATTTGCAAAACAAACAAACCTTATTTTGCAGAACGCACCTATGAACACCCACTTTCTTCATCGACAATCAACACAAAATAGAAATATCTGTTTTTTTTTCCTGTTTACTACCCAATGCAATTTTTTTTCGCTTGTCCAAATTGACAATTGAATGACAAGACAGAGTGAAAACGTCAAATAAATCTTATTTTCTTTGGTGAAAACACTTCAGGATTTATTTTTAATCTCTTGCCTTAAATCTCGGATTTATTTTTGGTGAAAACGTAGTATTAAGGTATTGGGGACGCAATGTGGTTGGTACATTCATTTATTGGATTTGAACTTTATACAATCCAATTTTAAATGTATCCAATTTCCAATATGCATACAATGATAATAAAATGAATAATAATGGAAATCAGCTGGGGTTTGATTTAGGTGTATAATAACCAGAGTTTTAGATTTGTCACTTTTTTTCCCAGTATATTCCCACTATATTTGACATAAGGAAGGCGTAGCTAAAACGGCTAAGAAAATAATTTTAAATAAGGATTTGTCTGACGTGGCGTAAGCTCGAAGTAAGTGCTTCGGCTCGGTTTAACTATTCCGAGGTTGAACCCAGTATTAGTGAAAAATAATAAATAAGGCTGTTAATGTTTTGCATTTCATATATGGTACGAGTATCTAACTGTTAAACAGATAGGGAAGAAATGTAAGCCTTATTAGTTTGGTAAAAGTAGAGTCGCGTTTGAAAAATGCAATGATAAAAAGGCAGAAAAATAAATAAATATGATGTTGGAAGCGAAGCGGGAGTATGAGTTCTTAAAAAAAATTCTTACATACTCAATAATGTAAGCTCTCTTGAATCAAAGATAAATAATTTAAAGTGTTTTTAGCAATACATAAATTCTAACTGACTGTTGGAAAACCTCTTATATTATTATTTCTAAATCTGGCTCTAAGAAATCTACATATATAGAAAACTAAAGACCCATTGTTAAGCTTCAGTTAATTCCTAACATTTTTGAATCCCAACTTACGAAAAGAATGTATGAGGCATTAAAAGATTGTATTTCTCCATTTTCAACATGGATATCTCAGTGGAAAATCTGGTGCAACATATCTTAAATTATTTACAAGTGTCGGCGTGTAGTCAATTGAAGATAGCAGTCAAGAAGAGGTTGTGTAAACTGATTTAAGCATTTGACAGAGTGAACCACAATATATTTTTAAGAAAACTTAAGTCATTAGGTTTTCATTCTCAACTACTTAAGTGAATAGTTAAGTTATCTGACAAATCAGGTTCAATATGTCAAAATAGGCCCAGAAAAACCAGACACGGTCGTAAATGCATCGAGAGTTCCTCAAGGCAGTTGTTTGAGACCGCCTTTGTTCCTACTATTTATTAACGACTTGCCTCATTTCATTTCATATTCTTCATGTTAAATCATTGACAGATTTCAAGCAACTTCAAAATGACTTAGATAACTAATCCGAACGGTGTTTTCTGAATGACCTTTCCTTAAATATCAGGGCACTCATAGCGTAATTTTTAAGACGATCGTGAGTCGTCCAAACGACTGTCGAACACGACGTCGTCAAAAGTTTGCTTCGTGTATACTTAGTTTCAATCGCATCGTTCGGTCGTGTCGTGTCGTCTATCATCCACAGTTTGAGAACATCAAGAAGCAACAAATGTCATTTGGGCTGTCTATAGAGGATCCAATGTATTTCTTGTGTTGATTTTCTTATTCGTTTATACATGAGAAATCAATTTCTGTGTGAAGATTTCGACCTCGGCAGATTTTACGTTCCTTCACACCAAAAAAAAAGTCGATTTTTTTTAACGGAGATCAAAAACTTCAAATCCTTATTTGAAAAGGGATGTATATGTATACGAAATACACACACCAAAATAAAAAAAATTATTCGGGATCGATATCCCTAGTGTGTAAATAAAGAAAATCATTTTTAACATTTTTGTAATTCATTTAAAATAAAAAACACTAGCAAATTAAAAAAATCCACAAAATGTATGAGACCATTGTAAAATAGCAGTAGTTCAATCGCAATCGTTCAGTCGACCATATTTGACAGTTCAACAAGTTACATGAAGCTAAAGTTGAATAGTCTAAACGACATCGTCCAGACGATTCAAATTTGTATGTGTTACGCAATCAATTCAATCGTTCAAACGACGTCGTGAAACTATCGTCGTCTTACCCGATGAAGGCCCAGCAAATAATGTAGTTTAATTTCCTTCACAAGATCGTTTTCTCCGTTTTTTTTTTTCGTTATAAAATTTCAAACTACGAGCTTCAGAGGGTTTATAATCTGGATTTAGGAGTGATATTTGACTCTAGTTAGTTAGTTAGTTAGTTTTTAGGATGCATATACATTATGTATGTATACTATATTTTTTCTATAGGCAACTCTTTGCTTGGGTTTGTAACGAACTCTAAAGATTTTAAATTCGTTACACGTTGAAGTCTCTATACGCTAGCTTCGCCCGCCCTGTTTTGGAATATTGCCTTTTTTTCAAAAGACTTTTCTTTAATTCAATATCAATTCCATTTTTTGTTTTTGGCAATATTCAAATCATCCTGAAATTAAACTGAAAAAGTATAAGTACAAAATGGCAGAATGTATTACTTCACAGAATTACACATCCAGAATTGACTTCCTGTTCAGAACTCTACTCTAAACGCAAAAAGGAACACGCCTTTTGTAAATTGTCTTGACTGCTACGTGCCTTTTTGCTTTGTCTCAATTTAATGACATTTCCTATACAAAAAATAATTATGAGGAGCCGACAAGGTTTTCCTTTGGAATCAGTCAAGAGTGAAACATTCCGAAAAATGTCAAAAGACCACTGTCTCAGTCTGTGAATAACACTATCAAACTACATTATTTCCTCTTTCGAATCCAAAATGGCCTCTGTGAGAACGAAAACAAGACAATTTCAATAACTTAGACTTCGAACGAACCTAACACTCAAGTATATGGGCTTATCCGTGCAAATTTTAACTTTTGCCATGCGTCGAAATATATAGACATTATTATTAAATATTCAGGTTTTGGAACTTATAATATTATATATATCATTGAGTTTTAACTATTCAATTTATAAAATGAAACATCGAGATAGTGCGAAAGTGTTTGAAATCGAAAAAATCATCGAATATTGAGACTTTTGGCTGCGTGCGTGGATAATTAAAGTTTTGTATTATTGCAAAAATAATGTTTAACATAAGATTACTTAGTACAATTTTTGTTTTTTCAGATAAATGAAGGTCAAAATTAATTAAAATCATTCATTTTGAGTGCGTGCCTTCCTTATAAATAATCCTATATAATATACATTTTAGAAAAAACTGCCATGCGTGATTTTTCGTAAATCTTTGATTGTCACAAATTTTCGTGTCTATTTTTTTAACATTGATCATGGGGCATTTTTTTATGCTCTGCATCATTATTTAAGCTATCTAGAGTAAACAAAACTTTGGCTTCAATGCGTGCTTCATTATGTACAAATTTTATGAAGTTAACAAAACGAACGTAAAAAACGTAACTGTTTCAAAAAAGGCACATTTTTTACTAGCACACCAAAGCATTGTTTGATTATACCCTTACAATGAGCGTAATTTAAACTGTAGAAACTATAAAAAAAAATGGTAAAAGTGTTAAACAAATAAGTTTAAAAACAGAAGCTGTGAAGATTAAAAATAAAAAAAAAATCAATTAACTCGGTGCTTAAAATAAATTATTTTAAATTCATTTTTCTATACGTTATACCTTTATACTCTTCAACAAACAATACATAAGAGTTATTTTGAAGTTTTTTATTTATTCGTGGTCTATAATTGAAGAAAAACTCAAATTTACATGCGTGCCTTAATTTTTTTTTTGTTTTTTTTTAAACTCAAGAAGTTAAAATTTACAGGGATAAGCCCATATATAATATTTAAAGGGATGTTCCAAAGTTAAATGTCTGTCTTCTTGTTGCCATAGAAATATCGATTGAATTGTCTACAGTCCCCCAAAAATTCTCTCATAATTTGTAGGTGTATTTTATCTTTTTAGCATTGATACATACCTACGCACATTACCAAATTCCATCTTTCGCAATGTTTGATGTTTTACTCTGCAAAAAAAATGGCGCATGCGGAGAGATCATAACGACACTTGTTTTCCTCCTAATAAACAGAGTATATAACAGCAGCCATTTTGAAACAATTTCCTTTTCATTTACCTAATAGTGTATTGATATTTGTATCTCTTTATTTATATTTGAAAAGGGTGACTTGTTTTTCTTCTAAATCTTTGTGTTGCGCAACCTGCGTTCTGTTTGATTTTAAAAATGATACATTCAAAAAAATATTTCACAAAGTAAAAAGAGAATACATACAAAGGAGTAAACCCAATAGTTTTAACATGAATATGTGAAAAACAGACCCCCCACTAACTAACACTGACCCCGGAAGTCGCAAATAAACAATTAACAAAGTTAATTGCAGACGTTTTTATAGTATTTTACCAGAATTATGTTTCAATTTATTGAAAAGACTCCGACAACAAAAAAAAAAAAAATAGGGAAGGAAATACAACAAAGGATATACGGATTCTGAACCCCTGAAACATGACACAACTGCACGGTCATTTGTTAAGTACCTATACCTTCCTACATACTCGTACCTACATTCTATATGCCCAAAAAGTCGGTGGTCCGAAAAACTTCTTTGTCCTTCTTTCCAGACTCACACAGCTTGAAGTTGGTAACAAATTTTCGACATATGTTTAACATGCCCTTCAGGGAATACTCGTAAAACATTTTCACTTGCTATTCTGTGCGACACCTACCTAACAACTAAAGACCAATTAAATAAATGTTTTTTTTTTTGTTTCTCTTTGGCCGATCAAATGGTTGATTGAAATTGTAGTTCTTTGGACCCTTGGACGTCGTTTCTTTGATGGGTCATCCCCTAAAGTTAATTACGTCAAAAAAAAAAATCTATTGCCTATGGAAATTGTCTTGAAAATCATTTTCTTTTGACACTATTCTATTGCAGGAATCTTTTTGCAGAAAAAAGAAACATAAAAAGAAATACCCGAAAACAAAATTACAAACACTTTAGTTTCCTTCTAAATGATGCAAGAACTTCCTTCGAAATGTTTAAAGGATATTGTTTCCATTTTCACTTATAATCCCCTCAATTAACTCTTGAATCTTGAGTTGTTTTCTGACACATTTCAAACAACTGTTGCTCGCGTGCCATTCCACCGATCATGCAACTTGAGAAAGGCCAAGGCAAGGCAGCAGGTCCTTGAGAGCTGCTATTGATCTTTGAAGAGCAATTAAGGCTGTCTTACAATTTGTGAAAGCAATGTGTGTTTGTATTTTTTTTTTTTTTTGAGTATCAAATAACGAACACGATATGGCACATTGAATACAAGAAGTTAAAGCGTGCTTGAGAAACTATACACATTTATGATATATATTTTTGATTCAAACAAATATAGATTGTTCTTTTTTTTTAATTTTTACCAGATATTAAAAAAATATATTATGTTAAAACTCGGCAAAACTGCAAAATTCTCAATCCATTTTTACAGTACTGGGGGTAATTTCTCGATCGGTGAAGTTTTAAAGTGAACAAGTATAATAAAACGTCAAAATCATTTTATAATTATGTCAATTTTTGTATCACAGTCAAATCATTCTGGGAAGACAAACAATAAGTTTGGAAAGCAATATCTTTGGAATGCCAACAAAAAATATGTATATCTTCTGGAATATTTGGAAAAAAGGCCGGATTTATTCTTTTCAGAAGAAAAAAAATAATTATGACACCAAATTGACATTATTTATTATTTAGTACTTTTTAGTACAAACTTTCACAGTTATTTATACAAATGTGTTCAAGAATCGCTTAAGGCGAGTTCATCAAATGATAAAATGAAAAATGCCTGTGAATCATTTCATTAATTTTACAGATCGATTTCAATAATTTAATTGCACTGTCTCTTTTTTTTTTAAATAATTTTTAATCCTGAGATAAATTTTATCGACAAATTTTAGCTTTATACTTTGCAACTTACAAAAAATTAATTTCTGTTAAATAAAAGTGCGAAGTGTTTCGTTAAAAAACAAAGCTCCCACGAGTATTTTTTTAAAAAGTAAAAAGTGGAAAAATTTCACGAATTATTATAAGAGAGAGCTTTGAACTTATAATCTTATTTTACCCAGATTAGACTGAAAATATCAAAATTTATGTACATTTTTGCTTTGTTTACGGTTGAGCTGATTTAAAAAAGTACAGAACGTTCTTGTTATTCCTTAAGCTGCATTTAGACTTTCGGTTTTGTGCTCTGTGTACGTTGTTCGTTGTTGCTCGTACACGGAACAACGAGAATGTAAATGATAACAACGAACAACTAAATAACAACGAATAAAGAACGTACAAATTCAAAGGAGCCCGGAACTTTCGCTGTGTGAAAACTGATTAAATAAAAATTATTTTGCAGTGCCGTGTAACTTGTAGGGACATTTTTGAAGTTTCTTTTATTAGTGAATGGAGGTTTCATTTTAAATTGGGGTACCTATAGGTAAATAAATAAAATATTTAGTCTGTGGGTTTTGTCTTTCTCGTACGAATAATAAATATAATAATCAGAGGAACATGTAAGAAAGCACGATTTTATTGCGCTAGTTTAGAAAATAAAACAAGATTTGTATGTTATAAATGTTTCCTTTTCAGCAACCAGCCATTCGTCCAACAGGATCTTCTTTTTTTCTTTTTTCTCAACTATTAATAGTGCCGCCACTGCTAACAATGTGTTTGTTGTTAAGAGCGAACTGAAAAGCAAAACCGAATTAATGTAAATGCTTCTCGCTGTACGTTGTTGAGAGAAGAACGAACAACGTACAGCGAATAAAAAACGAAAGTCTAAATGGGGCTTTAGAAATCGCTCATTCTTTTTAGGCACATATGACATTATGCAAATATATGAATTGTCTGTTGTGTGGCAGAAATTCTAACAATTTGTAAGTATTTTAAATCCAGCATAATACTAGGTGTGTTTTTATTTTTAATCTTTTCTGAAATTGTTTTCGAAGTTACGCTTAATGGAGTGACGCAATTTCAAAATCACCTCAATTTCAACGAGTAATAATGTTTTATAACAGTTTACATCAGTTTTCCGATAAAGTACACAAACAGAGCTAACGAAACCCTACTGTTAGATTGTGTTTACCTTTGAAAACAATAAATACATCATGTATTAGGTTTTGTACTTTGGTATAGCCTTATAATTTTTAGTTGTTTTAATAAAACCAATTGAAATTTTTTCGCACAATAGCATATAATATATTAGACTGGGCCAAAAAAATTGACTATTTTTTTTTTTGAAAGATATATCGAGAATATCATTCAGAATGACAAAAAAAAAATTTCGTAAAAGTTTGAGCCCTTAATATCAATTTTAAGAGGGCTATCATCGCTAATTTTGATTTTTAGTCATAATTTCATGTTTTGCGTCAGAACTGACAAAACATTGAAGTAAAAAAAATTCATTTTGACTTACTTGCTTTTTCTCTTCATATGATCTCTTTTATTTCTAATTCCCACCAACGTTTACTTCTCTTCACTATCATATTCAAACCTTGTTGTAAAAGTTGTTGCTTTGATTCCGTTTATATTGTGTGTATGTTACTCCGATCTCGCCAATTAATCACTCGTTTCAGAGTTGAGTGAGTGTATTGTGAGTTCCATTGGATACACCAGTAATGTTATACCGCGAACTATGCTAAAAATTGTATCCCATCGACGACGTGAGGGTTTTAAAATAGCTCATATCAATGCTCAGAGTTTGTTGATGAAGATTGATGAATTTAGGTACCTCTTTGAAGATTCGGAAATCGACGCGATTTGTGTTTCCGAAACCTGGTTCTCTGCATCTGTGAAGGATGCAACATACTCTCTTAATGGCTATAATGTTTTTCGTTCAGATAGGTGCAACCGTGGAGGAGGTGTTGCTATTTATGTTAAAGACAATCTTATATGTAAGAAAAGATATTTCTCGTCACCGGGTTCTTCTTGCGAGTACTTATTTCTGGAGGTTAAAGGCAGTGAAAATAATCTTCTCTTAGGGACAATCTATAGGCCTAATAGATATATTGATTTGGAGCAAATTTATCGATTTATAGAAGAAATTACGGTCAGCTCTTCAAACATAATTATATGCGGTGACTTTAACTCTGACCTTTTAATTGATAAAAGATTAAGTGAAAACATGAGTTCCTTCGATCTGCACCCAGTCAATATTTCCCGACCAACCCATTTTACCCAAACTTCTGCTACACTATTAGATCATTACTATGTAAGTGAAATAGACCCGATACTTTTGTACGATCAACTCGAAGCTCCAGTTTTCTCCAGATATGATCTTATTTTCCTGACCTATGATTTTAATACGAGTAACAGCCTAGGAAATTTTAGAGTTCAGTTCAGAGATTTTAAAAACATAAACAGAATATCCCTTGAAAATGATATAAAAGCGATAGCATGGAATGACATCTTCTTAATGCCTTCACCAGATGACCAAGTCGATTTTTTAAACGAAAATCTTAATTTATTATTCAATCAACACGTTCCATTAAAAACACAAACTAGGACTCGAGAAAATAAACAATGGTTTACAAATACGATCACTGATCTAATAAAACAGCGTGACCTAGCGTATCGACGCTGGAAACGGTTCCGTGTTTATGAACTTCATGAATCGTATAAAACATTACGGAGTAAAGTTGTTCAAGAGGTAAAACGTGCAAAATTCAAGTTCTTCTCCAACCGTCTAGATGTGAAATCTGATGGTCGAAAGTTATGGAACAACCTCCGCAAACTAGGAGTTGGGAAACAAAGGCCAAATCTTCGAGTCGATGTGAATAAAAATGAGCTCAACCGCAAATTTACGTCTATACCTCTTTTACCTCCAAGAGCACACGTAACTCTCAATAGCCTACCTTCACCATCAACAGAAACATTGTTCAGTTTCGCCTGTGTGAGCACCATAGATGTAGTAGAAAGTTGCATTAGTATAAAATCCAATGCCATTGGAGTTGATGATTTAAATCCCATCTTCATCAAAGCTATTCTTCCATTGCTTCTTCCCTACTTTACTCATGTTATTAATTCTATCCTTACCACTGGGATCTTCCCACACCAATGGAAAATTGCTAAAATAATCCCAATCCCCAAAAACTCACTCTTTGATGATTTCAGACCGATTTCAATACTTCCTTTTCTATCAAAAGTCTGTGAACGCCTTATGCAAAAACAATTGAACAACTTTATCACCAGCAACAACCTCTTAGTCGATATTCAATCAGGTTTTCGTTCACACCATAGCTGTATAACTGCACTAATTAAAATAATCGAAGATATAAGAGCGGACCTCGATATAAATAACGTAACTTTCTTAGTTTTACTAGACTTTTCAAAAGCCTTCGACTTGGTGGATCACACTGTTCTTTTGAATAAACTGCGTCAAAGTTTCAACATATCTCCGGAAGCTACTAAACTACTTTCCTCTTTTCTGAGTGATAGAAAGCAAGCCGTTTTCTTAAATGAAGATTTCTCAGATTTTCTTCCGGTGCAACAAGGAGTTCCCCAAGGATCAATTTTGTCCCCACTTTTATTTTCTATGTATGTATATCAATGAAATCGGGCTCATTATCAATCAAGCATCAAAACACTTTTATGCCGATGACATACAAATTTACAAAAGCTGTCCTTTGGGTCTGATTGACGACTGTGCTTTCACCTTGAACCAGGAACTGGAAAAGATATCTAACTGGGCATCTTGCAATGGTCTGATTCTCAACCCAATAAAATGCAAATGCATGGTTATCTCGAGAAAAGAACTAGACCTGTCATACTTTCCATCCATAAAACTAAACAATAACGCCTTAGAATTTGTAAACACCTACAAAAATCTAGGTGTTATCTTTAATAGAACATTGACCTGGAATGATCACATTAATTCACTGGTAGGAAAAACTTATGGAACACTCAGAGCGTTATGGACCGCCCAGGAATTCACTCCACTTCGAACTAGAGCAATGTTGGCAAGAACCCTGGTGATACCTGTCCTTACATATGGATGTGAAATATTTTACAATTGCGACGCCATCAGTAAAAATAAACTAAAAGTTGCCTTTAATAGTACCATTCGATACATCTTTGGGTTAAGAAGGTATGATCATGTTTCACATTTGCAGGAGAGCCTCTTTAATATGTCGTTTGATGCCTTCATGAGATTTCGAACATTGATACTATATTTTAAAATCTTAAAAACACGTCAACCAACATATCTCCACGAAAAACTTAGACTGTCGGTATCAAACAGATCAATATCGGTAATTCTGCCACGCTTTTCGTGTCTGACCTCAGAAAGGCAATTTTTCATTGCTGCATGTCGCCTCTGGAACTCACTCACCACCCATCTGCGAGATATTGATGACCTACACATATTTCAAAATAAACTTAAAATATTCTTCTCAAATCAAAGCAACTAACTTAACTTATCCCCTCTTTTTAACTCGTTCCCCTTTCTTATTTTACTTCTATCTATCCACCTTTTAAATTATTATAATACTTTTCAAAGATCAAATAGCACAAATATTCTAATAAATTATCGCTTTTATTTTAGGTAGGTACACATTTCTTCTTCTTGTCTTTATTACTCTTCTATTATTCTATCTACATTATTCTAATAAATTGAAATTGTAACTCCAAATGTAAATTCATAGACTTTCACTAGATTATAAGATATCTATTATCTTACTGTGTAAGTTATATAAAGAAATAAACAAACTAAACTAAACTAAACTAAACTTTTATATAAAATTAAATTCCCTACAAAAAAGGTCTAATTGAAAATTTTCGTCAGACAAGCCGTTTTTGAGTAATTAAGCTTAATAAATTGTTATTTTTCGTTAGTTACAAAATTCCAAATTAAAAAAGTAAAATCGAAGAAAAATAACAATTTATTAAGCTTAATTACTCAAAAACGGCTTGTCTGACGAAAATTTTCATTTAGACCTTTTTTGTAGGGAATTTAATTTTATATAAAAGTAAGTCAAAATGAATTTTTTTTACTTCAATGTTTTGTCAGTTCTGACGCAAAACATGAAATTATGACTAAAAATCAAAATTAGCGATGATAGCCCTCTTAAAATTGATATTAAGGGCTCAAACTTTTACGAAAATCTTTTTTTGTCATTCTGAATGATATTCTCGATATATCTTTCAAAAAAAAAATAGTCAGTTTTTTTGGCCCAGTCTAATATATAATGAAAACAAACATCAAATCAAACTCGATAATCACCGTGTTGCTTATTTTTGTTTTTTATATTTTTAACATTTATTCAAAAATAGTGAATACAAATATTTATATACGACCACCTTCTGTTCTATTTTTATATTTTATTATATTTTCACAATTTTATTTTAACCGAACGCATGAATTAATGAATTCTCACGATACTTCAAATCAATTAATTTATTATAACTATGTATTAATGCATATCTATTGATACTGAAAATGCTGTTTTGAATTACTAATTTCTTTCGAAAATTTTGCTTAAATGGAAAAAACATTAAAAAAAAACTAGTATCCACCGTTTGAAATTCACTCAAATCTTACTCCACTGATTTAAGGGATTTAAAAAAGTCATAAATGAATACAATAGACCATGTCCATCTTATCCTCCTCACTTTGAAAAATACCTATACCTCGTTAAACAGACAATTCAAAATCCCCACTTTTGGGTCTATTTTTCCATATACCAACTGAAAACATAACAAACAAAGATGAGATTTAACGCATTTTACAAGTCTCAATATTCTATAACAAATCAATTAACACACCCCATCGAGTCTTAATGCCAATCGATCAAGAACGAATCGAGCAATCGATGGATGGTCAATTATGCAATATTATAGATAATTAAATTGGTAAGTGTGACCAAGCTGGGCTTATAGATAAAACCTCATTTCATTGTCAACATCAACAAATCAACTCACCTTTCCGTGCTCTTTGTCGAAATCACATTCTTTGTCCTGAATATAAGGATTTTGATTGGCATTGAAAACTAATTGTAGATTCGTTCCGGATGCGACAAAAGAAATTTCCGTATGCCCTTCTCGGCAACCATTTTGAAATCGTATTTGACGTTCTTCAGATGCTCGTTCTCTGTAACCCGTATAACGAACCTGTAATTAAAAATAAAGGGAATGTGTATAGTGTTTTTTTTTCAAGGAAATGAATTCAAATCGATTATTTAATTTATTTTATAAATTTTACATCTTAACTTAATTTGGTAGCTAATACAAGTTTTGAAGTAAAATCAAGTTTTATTTAAAAGTCCGAAAATCCCAGTTTAAAGATTAACCTAGTATACCATTTGGAAGGTTACTAAATGGTCAAAAAAAACCTCTACGTCTAATCAACTCCTTTATGAATTTATTTACGGCGAACGTCACTTGACAAGGCAACGGCATTTTCACAGCTTCTGAAGAGTTGTCGCTCAACAAACGATTAGATATCGCTTAAACTTGTTTTCGGTCACTCTGTCGATTGTCGCTCACTGTGTTGCCAAACCCTTAAACTATGTCCATCGCTCTATTTTCGATTTCAGGAATGGAATCAAAGTTTAAAAATCGTTGCATTTTGTACTCCTTCCAAAGGCTTGACTGTAGAGAAAAATATGATATTGGTCTTAAAACAGATATAACTCTGAGCAAAGCACTGAGCAGCCTTTGAGCATGTCGAGTACGCTCTGAGTAGAGTTTGATCAGAGTTCTGCGATTGATTTATTTATAAGACACATTGGAGCACTGAACTGTCAAAGTCATCGATCTTCGTTTTTGTTTTTTTTTTCTCCGCCTGCCTCTGTCATATCACACGAAAAAAAGTGAAGTTACACGCATCAGCTAAATGAGACGTTTTTTTCATTTCCTGAACAATTTTAAAAATGTCGCTTAATACATTCTTACTGGAAGGTATCGATGAATTTTAGAAGGGAAAGTGTCAAATAATTATTTAAATCCCAGGGATGTAACATTACCAGAGTAGTTACAGAAAAATGAATCGAAACTCGAGATAGACCGAATCTGTATTGGAACGGTAACGACTGTGTGATTATACTCATTCAGCCTTATTTTTACTTGCGATATATGTAGGTACTATAGGGCAAGTTCTGCATTTGGAAAAAAAATCGAACTCGAGATTTTGATCAAAGTTGACATTACGATGATAGCGAAGACGAATAAAGTGGGTCCGGCAATTCCGTCTGTCTGTCTGTCTGTCTGTATGTCTGTACCTCGATCTAGAGCCTAATCCACTGGACCTATTTTCTTCAAACTCGGTAGTTATGGGTCTTCGGTGATTCCCTAGAGGGGAAATTGAAATTTTTTTTTAGCTCTAAAACTAACGGTACCCCCCATACACCCGTAATGCAAAATCTTATTTATCTCGAAAACGGCTCTAACGATTTTGATAAAAAAAATTAGGTGTGATATTATGGACATGGACTACGTTTTGGTAAAAAAAAAATTTGGGGCAAAATGTTATTAACGGTACCTGTCATAGAACCGTTTTTTTGATTTTCGACTTTCTCATTAACGGCTCGAACGATTTTAACCAAAAATTTTCAGCAGGAGTCCCCCTAAGTTTAAAATAATATTGTATATAAAAATATTCGAAAAATTATTTGTTGGGCTTTTTTAAAAAAAAATTTTTTTTGAAAAATCAATATCTTCAAAACCTATGAACGATTATTTTTTGAAATTATTTCCTAAAATCAATATTATTAAATACTTAAAATTCGCATCCCACATTTTTTTCTTGAAAAATTTTAAAGATATTTCTTATATAAAAAATTTATTTATTTAATAATAAAACGATTTTTTAAAGTTTGTTTGCATAAATTCATACGTTTCTAGAAATCAGACGGCAATTTCATTTTAAATTCATGTTTTATATTTATAAAATGTATCTTAAATTCCAAAGTACTTTTACATAAGAGCAAGTTCGTGCGATCCAGTCGTGCATTTTATTTATTTTTTACTAATACTGGGTTCAACCTCGGAATAGTTAAACCGAGCCGAAGCACTTACTTCGGGTTTACGCCACGTCAAACAAATCCTTATTTAATATATATTTTCTTAGCCGTATTAGCTATGTCTTCCTTATGTCAAATATACTGGGAAAAAAATTCACCAATCTAAAACTCTGGTTATTATACACAAACAAAAACCCCAGCAAACCCCAGCTGATTTCCATTATTATTCATTTTATTATCATTGTATGCATATTGGAAATTGGATACATTTAAAATTGGATTGTATAAAGTTCAAATCCAATAAATGAATGTACCAACCAAACCACATTGTGTTCCCAATACCGTACATTTGTTAGAGCGTTTGGAAAATATAAATAATTTATGCAAAATATCTATCCTTTTTGTCTTAGTAAGAAACGAAAAAAAAAATTGCTTACACTCCTTTTTGTAAATTTCACAAGATGTCATTTCAAAATGACATTTAGATACTAAAACGGCCTTAAACCTCCTATGAACCAGTTTTAGCTTATTCCACCGCTATTCCTCGTGCATTTTCATTATAAATAAGGTTTTCAGGATTAGAGCCGTTGTAAAGTCGAAGTAACTTTCCTCCGTCGCTAAAACGAGTTAGTAAATAAGGCTGATTGTGTATATTGTGTAATAATAATTGATCGTGGTAAGCTCGTACGACAGTATCGGCATTATAGTTTGAATCGAGGTTCACTTATTAAATTTAAAACAAGTTCTTAAAGAGAAAAGGTATACACAAACCCATTTTTTGACATCATCTATCTAAGATATAAAAAAAAAGGTATTGGAATGCCAATTGATAATGGCAATTTTTGTTGTTATTAGTACGATGTTATAACTGTTTTATTATGATATTAAGGCTAGGACCGCACTTGCGATTTTTTGTCGAAGCGAATTAAAAGTCGTAGTCGCTACAAATTATTGTCATGCACGCACTTGCGATTTTTTTGCGCGCGATTATTTAATCGCAAAAAATGAAACACACTACTTCTTATGTGAGTACACGCATTTGCTACAAATAAATAGCGAAAGAAAAATCGTTTGAAAAAATAGAACTTGTTTCATTTTTATAATCGCTACGATTTTTAAGTCGCATGAGCGTGCATTCACATTTAAGGCCATGTGTCTTACTTTTTGCGACTAAAAAATCGTGGATCAAAAATCACAAGTGCGTGCATGCCAATTTCTCTTTGCGACTACGATTTTTAAGTCGTAGTAATTTAAATCGCAAGTGTGGGCATATCCATTTGAGTACATGTGTTTCATTTAAGTTTACGACAATCGCATCGCAAGAAAAATGAAACAAATTGCGACTTTTAAATCGTCATGATTTGTTGGTAGCAAGTGCGTTCATTCTCATTTAAATTCATGTGTTCTATTTTTGCGACTAAAAAATCGTGCGATTGAAATCGCAAGTGCGGTCCTAGCCTAAGTTAAGAAGAAGATTTTGGAAATTTTAATCGAATCATTAGGATATCTCTAACATTTTACTAAAGTTTAATATCTATTATATCGTTTAAGCATAGTGCTAACTTCATGACTCTTTGACATTTCAGATTTAAAAAAAGGACTGTTTATTTAGCTTTCTTAAATTGATTACGATCTTAGTTAGAAAATGTTTAAAATTAAGGAAGAGTAGAAACTGCTTATTAATTAAAAATTGACAAAAAAGTGTAACTCAAAAAAGTGTTACTGAGTGATAAATTCGGTTTGAGTAAGTATTCAATTTTATTAAATTTTATTGATTATATAGTTGAATTCAAAAACTGGATGGTTTTATATACATAGTTTTGTTTTTCAAAAAACTGCAGGCTATTACAAAAATCTATTTTGTTGATGTATTTAGTACTTTCAAGTAGTAGTTTCGATCAAAGAAAAAACTGGTTTTTAATTTTCATTATACATACATAGGTATGTAAATACTATGTCATTTCTAAAAATTTCCTATGATAAATCAAACTTTCTGCAGTAAGTGACCAAACAAATAGAGGATGAGATGATATTCCCAAAATCAATCAATAAAATTTTGAATTCAAAAAATTATTCAAATATTCTTAAAGATTTTTCAATCGGAGCGGCTAGATTTTGCCGACCTGTAGTGGCAAAGTTGTTTTTGTGACTTCTGTAAAGTCTCTTGTTTATTGTTTAATTATTTATTGATGCCAAATCACCATGTGAGTGCTCGTTAGTGAAAACGCGCCCATTTTGTCGTAGACATGGTGACCCTTAACAGTCGACACTTCAACGTTTGGAGGACAAATTTGAGACGACCTGTTTCGGTAATCAATCAGACAATATTCGTTTGCCAAAGGAGCGAAAGATCGATCGAGAACATCGCCGCGGTCCGTGAAATTTTACAGCAGAGGCCGAGGCACTCGATTCCTCATCGTGGACAAAAAATTCAGTCTTTCAAAGACTTCAACTTGGCGAATTTAGCATCCAGACTGGCGCATACAACCAAACAAGATCCAACCGACCCAGGAGTTCAAAGTTGATGACCATAGACAAAGACGTTTGTTCACTGACGAGTTTCAATGTATCCTCAAAAAGTTACTGTTTGGTGTAGATTTTGGGCTGGCCGGCGACCGCGTCATTGGTCCGTAATTTTTCGAAAACCAAGTTGATGACGCGGACGGTTGACAATTTTGTACGGTCCAAATTGAAACAAATGGACCTAGACGACAGCAGGTGCTACGTGCAACACAGCGGAGTCTACGATTGACACTCTGCATGAACAAGATGAATATAACGCAGGCCATCGCTTAAATTTAGCCCGATCTATGGCCCACTCGTATCTGAGCCACCGTAACAAGCCGAGCCTGGCATTTGTAAGATCTCATATTCCAGACATAGGGTAAGTTCGGGCATTATGGCGCACCTAACATCAATCTAAAATAACTTTAGTACGAACAATATTTTATAATTCAACAGTTTTTTTTTATTAAATTACAGAAAAAAGTAACATAAATAAATTAAATAAAAATAAAAATTCAAGGGCTTTAACAGAAAATAAATTAATTTAAAAAGAGCTTGAAAAAAACCATATTGCCCTACCTGCGGGCAATATGGCGCAACCCTGAGGGCAATATGGCGGGGAACTTTTATTTGTTATGTAAACGCCCACATCCATCGCAGGTGCTCTTAAATGCAGTGCAAGAATCGTGGGATCACTCTCCACAAAGGACACACTGCATCCACTCGTCCTTTTTGGTTGAAGTGGTGTAAGCTTCACCACATCCAGTACAAATGTTCTCCCCGAAATCTTCGGGCCCATCAGACTCGCTGGCTAGCTGGATCTCAAAATTTTCATCATCGGATGACGTCGATGAGTGTAATACATAATATAATAATGTAATACACAACGTAAAAAACCAGAAGAGACTAAGAGAAAATAAGTTAGGTATAAAATTATAATTTACATGAAAACTTCGTAAGGGCATTATGGCCCACCCGCGCCATAATGCCCTCACAGTGTCTGCGCCATATTACAGAAAAAACACTTTTTCACAACACATTAAAAAAAAACTAAGTTCTCTTTTCGTTTCACATATTTACCGTTACACAACAACAATGAAACTATATTCTATATTTTACTCTTCACACCGAACAACTGCGATGTATACTTACCGAGAAACACGAATCTTAACAGAGAGCAAAATTATAAAAAAAACACAAGTAACCTATAAATTTTTTTATGTACGTTTTTTGTTCAGCGAAACTGGTCGTATTGAATACCGATCTTTACTGGACACGTGTGCGGCAGATACTGAAGTTTTTGCATTGTTCTTATTTTAATTAGAGTTTTCGAAGTATGACATTTTCGAGGTGCGCCATAATGCCCGCTGCGCCATAATGCCCGAACTTACCCTAAAAGCGAACATAGAACTTTCAAATTAAAAAAAAAAAAAAAGAATTTTGTTAATACCTAACACACAGCTTGCTTTATTAAACTTTAACATCTACCCGCCCTTATTTAAAAACCCTTTATTTTTGACCGTGATGTGAGTTTTTTTAATACATAAGTACATACATTTACTACCTACATTATGTATCTTATCTTTTCAATTTACATATGTAAGTATATCCAAAAAAAGATACACAATAGATGAAAGTACCATCTTGTGATATATGTACTACAACCTTGAAGCCAAACATACCTACCTATATATGTACATACATAATCATAATTACCCCTATACATATGTATGTATATAGGATATAAAGAACGGAATGAACAAACCAATTAATAGGCGTGTGTAAACATTTCTAAATTAGTGACTCTCTGACTTGATATAACCTAAAATCTATCAATAAAAGAACACAACAAACCCTATTTTCGAAAAAAGACGAATAAACATTATAGTCGACTTCGCCTATGACTAGGACCACTAATCATACAAAACTCAAACGTCAGCAGCCTGCCTACAGAAATTAACAACTAACAGGTAACAATGACGACAATACGAGGGTGAAACACCAGATTTTACCTGCTGACGATGGCTATGATGTCTTAGCAGTTTACCAATAAAATTAAAAAAAAAGAAATCCCCGAATTAATACCGGCTCTATCGAAGGTGATGCCGTTGATTGCATTTAAATGAGACATAATTTCGGAAACAATTTACAGTTGGGGATTTCCATATTAGTCTAGTTCTGAGAAAAGCTTTAGTTTGGTTTAACCATTTATTTGAATTAACTAATTAACACTTAGTTATAGACATCTGTCACTTGTCACTTCACACAAACAAATGTTTTAAAGCTGGGAGAACTTTAAAATTATTCTCAGGCAGTCTATGATGATTCATTTTGTGAAGTCCATGTTTTTATTAAATTCTTGGTGAATCATTTAATATGTCAAAATGACCAGCGTCATTTGAGATGGTGATCGACTGATCGTAATATATAATTAAGGTGTGTGCTATATCATCTAACACGTCATATATAATCGAACTTTGGTTTTTAATGAGACAATAGAATATGACTTTTGGAGGAGAGCAAGCAGGAATTTTAGTGAAAGTAAGTAAACTTGAGGGACCCATGAAATTGCTTGTGTTTATGGGATAATATGACACGCCGCGCACATAGAGCAACTCGATTCGAGCAACTAAAAAGTTTGTGTTTTGACACAAACTAAACGTTTGCCTAGAATTAATTCGCTATTTCGTATTACATATATGTAATTATATGCACCTGCGCGGACATTCAACTAAACAATTGAGGTGTTTTCTATAAGTGCAAGAGAGAAATGTGTGACCGTGAGTAAAGAGTTGGCAGTGCGCGGTTGTCTATCAACTGGTGATTAAACTATTTAATTTCGATCACAGTTGCAAGTGCGCGCCTAGCCTTATAAAAAGCTTGTTCGACAGGAGTGGGGTCTTAGCCTATAACAAAAAATAAAGTTAAAATCATGAAATTCATATTTACGACATTTCATATGACACGTTCACAACATATCCAAATGTCAAAAAGGTACGTTTATTAGTTGTTTACACAAGCTGTCATTGTTTTAGTTGTGTTCAGAATCAATTAATTAAAATAATAGCTAAAACACGATGTTTGTGTTCAATTAAATTAAACGAAACTGCTTAAAAATTACAAAATTTTTAAGTTGCTTTAAGTTTAAATATATTTGCGCGAAATTTTAGTTGAATTAGTACGATGTTAAAGCTGTTTTCGTAGGAAACTAGGTTAAAACAACGATTTTGCAAATTTTAATCGAATATATGTATCGTCATACTTCCTCCACCGTTTAATTAGAGTTCAAATCATCGAATACCTATTTTAGTTTTTTAGTATCGTGCTAACTTCATATGACTCTTTGACATTAACAACCGGCAAAAAGGTCTGATTATTTATTAAGAAAAGTTATTCTAGTTAGAAAATGTTTAAAATTAAGAATGAGTTAGTAAACTACTTTAAACTTAGCAAATTGTTAAGTAGTATCATACTAATACCTTCAAAATAGGCTGTTTAAAATTTTGCGCCATTGAAAATTCGGTAAATTCAAATTTCCAACTGTGATTTCCAAATTCGCAAAACCCTCATTTTTAATATAGAAAAAAAATCTATAAACTTTTGTTAAATTTCAAATTGGTACATACAATGGGTCCATTCTTTCTTCTTGTGAAAAAAAAGTAAAATCTTTTCTTTTAAAGAAGTAAAAGCTAACTAGTCAAAACGTTTACTATTAAGTAGTTTAATCTAGACAGTTCTAGCCAAGACTTTGTTTTATGTGAATACAAAATAAATTACTCTAAATAGCTTAAAAATAGCTTTAGCTTAAAATGTAGTTTTTATATTGACCGGATTAGTTGCAACGGGGTATTCGATTTTGTATAAACTCGGCTATATTCGCACTATACTTAACTGAAGACAATAATACAAAACTATAGTCAAATATTTCTAGATAAGGTTGTAAGAATCTTGACATTGTTATAGCATTAACTAGATTTAGATTATTATAGTTTAAGCTATTTTTATTCAATCAAATTGAAGTTTGAACTGCGTTACCTAGTTACCTAATTTTAAAAAGCTATTAAGGTAGGGGGGCCAAAAAAGGCCCACCTAACGGATTTTTCGAAATATCTGCTAGATTTTTGAGAGTATCCGAGTAAACTAAAAAGTTTACGATTCTTTGTCATTTTATCTACATGAAAACATAGATTTTATTGTTTTCGTTAAATTGAAAAGTTCATGTTTTTGACATTTAAAAAAAGCTTACGTTGTTCTTAATAAGGCCCATGGGGTCTTAATAAGGCCCACTCAGTTTTCTTAAGATTTTCGCAAGTAAAAACACAAAAAAATCAATATCTTTTAACAAACATTTTGTTTTAAATTTATTTCAAAGAAAATAGTCTCTTCAGTTTAACAAAAAACACAAATTAAAAAAAAAAAACTTAATTTTAGCAAAAAACTTAAACAAAAAAAATTTAAACTTCACTTCTTCGTAAAAAAATAAAACTAAAATATTCTTTAACCTGCAACGCGTTTTTTATGTTGGTTACTGTTCTATTAGAAGCTCTTTTTTGGGAAAAGTTGGCATTTGGTCTGAAACACATTAAAAATATAATATAAAACCCAATAAATTAAAAGCCCAGCTGGCTTTTTTTCCTTTGTATGTGTTCTTGTAGATATGGTTTAAATATGCAAAGCAAAAAAAGTCCCGTTATTTGTTCGTTTCTGTGTTTTCTGACAAGTGGGCCTTATTGGGAACAGGGCCTTATTTGGCCCCCCTACCTTACTAGAAGACATCTCTAGTTAGCTAGCCAAAATTATTTTCTATCCACGCAAAACCTAGCTTTCACTTAAAAATCCAAGTTTTAGCTCCAGCTTTTTTTAAATTCACAAGACCCAATGCACCAAAGGGTGGTGTTATTTTTTTACGTAAGCCTTTAATTATTTTCTTAAAAAAATCGATTGCAAACAGAATATAACACTCACCTCACTTTCTCGACTTAATCTTCGAAAAAGTTCATCACTCTCGAATTTAGCCTTTTGATCGGGAACAACTCGAGGCATTTTGAATATGAAACGTGGCTTTGGCTGCTCATAGAGCCCGATTGTATCGTATGGTATCATACCAGCCAAAGCTGCTGCGTCATTCATGTTTAAGTAGGAAATTTTTGTAAATTTTTTTTATCACTTAAAATAACAAAAATATATTTTATCACAAAACCGCGGGTTTTGTTTTAAATGTTGCTTCTATTTTCTTGTTGTTGTATTCGATTATGCAATTAGTTTTTTTTTAGTTTGTTGTGTTATCTTATCAACTTTAATTTTTTTTCTCTTTTTCCGAATATCCTGTTATCAAAAGTCAAAAAATTTTCACACACTGTCCAAACGACGGAAAATACACAACAATAACAAGAAGTGTTGATAACTTTGACACACACCCGACTTTGACAACGTTCGATTAATAACTGTGCTCAACTCAACTGCTCACTGTTCAGCTCAGCCTCAGAGCGATTCTTGTTTTCGTCATTCACCCATTTTTCTGTTGTATCCTTTGTTTGATGCCCTGTTATATACTTCAAGACCAAAGGTTTGAATAGATTCTGGATAGAAGGGGATTGAAACAAGTAAAGAATAAGAATGGTAAGGCTAGGGATCGCGAACGGGAACGTGAGGATGTCTTCCTTTGCCAAAGGACGGGAATTCCCTTATGTACTTTGATGATTTATTGAAATCCGGTTTCCACCCTGAGATTTCGCTGCAGGTAATGCTCTTTAGATACTCAAACACACCACTATTGCTGATGCATTACAAATATAAACAGAGGCGGGGCATAAATACTGTAAATACACATCCATGGTATTTTATTGGGTGGCGTTTTGTTCTACTTGTTATGTTTGTTTATTTTTAGATGGAAATAATGTAGCACATTTCAAATTTTTGGCTGTTGAGTAGGTACATAGGTAGAAACTAATGCTAGATTTAAAAGGTTGACTTTTGTATGTACTTATGGGTAGGTACCGGTAGGTTTTAATTTAAGTTGCACTTATACTTAAACATGCACCTAGTTTAGAAGCGAGTGATATAGGTAGTTAGGTACTTAATTTAAGAATTTTAGTGCCCCTATTTTCACTTAGGTATGTATCTGACACCATTTTGTTTTTAATTTTAATTTTTAAATTATATAAGTATAGGTTTACGTAGGTATCTACAGCTACGGAAAGATAAATAGCGCCTATGAATAAAGGTTTTATGAAAAAGAGCTTTTCACATCGAATCAATATTTAGATTTTAAGCAAAAAGTCAACAACGAAATCGATTTTTCAGACGTTGTAAGTTTTCGTTAAATTATGTCAAAATCTTCTCGAAAACTCCTTAAAGCACACACAAACACAACACACATCTTATCTTAGTATGTACCTACCTATGTACAAATGTTTCTCTTCAGCATGTACATATGTATGTATATATATTTAATAATATAGTCACACAATTTTTTTTTGAATTAGTATGATGTTAAAGCTTTTTAGTATGAAACTATAGGTTAAAATAACGATTTTTTAAAATTTTAATCAATACAACATCATACTTTTTTACCCTTATACCTAGGTATTAAAGTCAAAATCATCGATTACATATTTTAGTTTTTTAGTACAGTGCTAACTTCATATGACTCTTTGACATTTAAGGTACTATTACGGTCTAGAATGCCAAAAAAAACGCACGATTTTTGGGAATTTTTTTCTCGGAAACCTTATTAGGTAATAACATAATTTTTTTTTAAATAATGAATACCTACATGCGTCAAGAGTAAAAAAAAAACAAAGTGGGTTATTTAAAGGAAGGTTTCTTACGAGACAATTTACCACAATTTGTTTAAAAAGTCAAAAAAAAAAAAAAATATCGAGCTTTGAAAAAAAAAAATTTTTCTGAATTTTTTTTGGCCATTTTTTTTTTTGTTCATAATTTTTGGTCAAATTGTGGTAAATTGTCTTAGAAAACATAAAAACAATCAAGTTGCAACAAGTTTTTTGAAAATCGGTTCAGTAGATCCGGAGATTAACTGTCCGCCATAGGACCATGTATTTTTTTAATGAGTCGACGTTTGCGCCCTCTATAATTCGGCCAAAATTCTAAAATTAAAAAAAAAAAATTTGTACTCTTGACATGTACCTACCTATTCATTATTTAAAAAAAAAATTATGTTATTACCTAATAAGGTTTCCGAGAAAAAATTCCCAAAAATCGTGCGTTTTTTTGGCATTCTAGACCGTACTGTACTAGTACCTTAAAAACGTCAAGAAAGGTCTGTTTACTTAGTTTTTTTGCTAGAACTGTCATTGTTTTAGTCGTGTTCGGAAGCAATTTATTAAGAAAAGTTATTCTATAGTAAGAAAATATTTAAAATTAAGAATGACGTAGTAAACTACTTTAAAGTTAGCAAATTGCTAAATGCTAAGTAGTATCATACTAATACTTTAATAATAGGATGTTTAAAACAGATTTTAGGAACATAGAATAGAATATATAGTTTATTAATTTTTAGAGATATTAAGGTCGTGGGGTTATGGGTTTTTAAGGCGTTTTTTCCACTGGAAAATTAAATCGATTTATTTTCGATTTAGATTTGTCAATATAATTAAGAATCAATTTTGCATGTCTAAATTTTTAAACAGATTTACGCTTCCCTGTAATTAGATATACCAATCCGACTTTCAGCTGTTAATTTGCAAATGTGGTTATAGGTTTGCTTAATTTTTTTCAATTGGAAAAACTATGGCTAGAATGCAAAATAAATTATTTCTACTAAAAAATAGAAGCATTTTAAAGTGGTTCGGTCGACAAGAGTACGATAACTCTGGCAAAAACTCAGGGGAGGTTCTATCTCCCCATTTGGGCGGGAGGGGCAATTTTCTAAAGAAAAAACCATAAAATAAAAAACAAAATACATTTAAAAATAACGGCAATACTTACAATTAACTATTGCACGTCTTTTTAAAGCTAGAAGTAGCTTCTATCATCTTGTTTTAAACATCAAGTAATTTCTATGAAAAGTTTTTGAAAAACTCAAAATTTCGGAAAAGAAAAAGTTTACATATACATTATATTTTATTTATTCAAAATTATGAGATTATATACTGAATTTTTTGCTGTATTTTTTTATCTTTGAGTTTTTAATCATAAACTGAAAACTAGATGGTTGTAGGTCTACAAGTTTTCGAGAAAATTGAAAATGACGAAAAGTACTTTTTATTTTTTGTTTTGGTGTTTAGATACGTGGTCTTACCTTTATTTTAATAAATGAATATTTTGAAATTCACACGAGCTCAAAGACTTAGGGGGGAGGGGGAGGATAAGGAAGATTTGTCGATGAACATTGTTCTTGAATGTTTGCAAATTGAAATGCTAAGGGAAAACCGTATCCTGATCGTACTTCCAAAATTAGGCTCGTGGTGATGTTTAGTGTATCACGGATGAACTGTTTAAGGGAACGAATCCAACTGGCTACTTTCAGTTAGCATTGATTGTGAAAGAAGCGATAAAACAAGGAAATACATTAAACATTCCGACGGTGTTCAAGAGATGGGAAAAATTTGTGCTGCACCTGCCCTAAGATGTGAGTTATATTCGAGTTTTGGACGTATAAATTAAATTAAATTAAATTTTGTGGTGCAACAGCTCGAAGTGAACTAGTACCTATAGTGGCTTACAACTCTCAACCATTCCTGTGTGTGTGTTACCAGGAACGGAGGGGACCTACAATTTTCTGCCGATTCCAAACGACTAATGAGCAGCACTTTTCATGACAAGAGATATACTCTTTGAGGATTTGTCAATTCCTCGCAAGAGACAGTACACTCCTGAAAAACTTTTTTGCAGCGGCTGAGAATCTGAACTCGAGACGTTCCGCATGACAGTCCAACGCACTAAATAAATAAATAAATAAATGAGGATACAAATCCCGATTGCAAAATGGAAGCGACACGCTAGAACAGTTTCTGGTATTGCACTTTCGGTTTCATCCTTCCACATTTGTTTCCATATCTAAATAAATATTGAAATAAAACTACTTTTAAAAACTTTGCATGTTATATAACCCCTTTCTTTTTTCTGTGAGCTCAGTTATGTACTTACTTATGCTTTATCTGAATAGCTAGTTATCGGGTTGTCATTGAAGATGAGCGTTGGAACCGAAGATGAAGTTGAATTTTTTACGTTCTTGACAAATGACCAGAAATTTCTGCTGCCTTTGGGACATTGCATAATTTTTTGCCTTAATTTCTGCTCATGTAAGAATTTAGTTCTTTTTATGAAAGTGTTGCAATGGTTTTCCTCACTTGGGTTGGGTTTGTAAGAGCGGAAACTTACTTTTCTTAACCTGATAGCTTCTTCACAGCTTGTATCGAACCAAGACTTTTCTTTAGGTTTTATACTTTTAATTCTGTTAGGAATAAAAGTAGGCATCCCAAGAAAAATCACTTTTCTCGTATTGCCAAATGGTCCTAGTGGAATGCTTCTCTTTAACTGGATGAATGGGACACAAGAAATTGGCTGATTTTACTGAATGGTCCGAAGTGTCGAAGGGAGAGTTTACAGTTCTGGTATGCTTATAATTATATATACATAAGTGTTAAAATTAAGAAACAAGTCGAGAGTTTGGGCGTATTGCCCAGCAACAACTGCAGTGTAAAATAGTACAAGGAAATAATTTGGAAAATGGATTCAGATAGCGCAATAAACCTATTATTAGTTGAATTGCTGTCAAGATTTGGCCTCCTATAAATTAAACAATAATGGATGATGTGCTTGCAACCAGTAAATTTGAGCCACATGAATTAAATGTTCGTATTAGAAAAATTTCCGTACTGAGGAAGGCTCTGGCAGGCTAAATATGACGATCCTAGTTCAACTGTGAAGTGTACATAGGTCAAATGGATTAATAATCAGAATACAATATTCATTAAGTTTAAAAAAATATATGGAAAGTTCTAAGCAGTTATCTTTGCATAGTACATATCTACTTAAATATTTGTATAATCCATGTTTATTTTTGCCCTTTTTTGTTTCAAAGTTTTTATTAAATATATTGTAAATGTTTAAGATTTATGTTTTTATAATTATTGTGTCAAACTGCAACACTTTTTCATGATTCTTAGATTTTTCTTACTGCAAAATATTAAGCACAAAGTGGGGCCATTTGTATGGGAGAGCGAAAAAAGTCCATATACAAACCGAGCCATTTTACCGATTATGATGAAATTTTCAGGAATCAAAGTAATTTCGGAAAGAAAGCATCACAATTAATTTATACCCACTAACAATAAAAATCTTCAAAATTGATACAAATCTAGGTTTATTTCCAAAGTAAAATGATAAACATGGTGCTTTTTCTAAAGGAAGTTTTCCATTCAAATTTTGTACAACCACTTTTTGGGCGTTTTTTACTCTTTCTTTTTTTACTTTCTTGTAATCAGTCTTTTTTAGTGCGATAAAATGGGAACCACATAATTGATTTAAATAGAATTTTCAAATAATATAAAGGATAGTTTAAGAAATGACAACAAAATATTTCTACCCACTAACACGCCCACATAAAAGTTTATCCATATTTAAAGTTGATAAATTAAACTATGAGTTATTAGCGAAAAAAATCAAATAAAATGCTTGATGCATAGAATCATTATGTATTTGTTGGTTCACACGTTCAGTTTTCTTATGAGATAGACAATGGCAAGAAGCGATGTTATTCTTATTTTCAGAGAAAAATTGTGAAAATTCGGTTTTTCATGTTTGTTATAGCAAAACTTAGTGTAAAAAAAGTAACTTTTTATGTGGTGGTAAATCATAAAAATAATGTAACCATTAAAAGCTGACAAGTGTAAATTTACAAACACTCATGAACATTCATGAATGCATTAAACCAACAACATTTTTATGTTAAGTGTTCACTACTGAAACTTGCATCAAAAAATGTTTTCTATATTTTGAAAAAGAGGCTTTTGAAACAACGAATACGGTAATTCATGTGCCATACTTCAGGATGTGATTCTTGGTCATATTCTTAGAAAAAAATTGTTCCACAGTAAAGTCTGATTTTTAACTTTGACATCACTTTTTGACGATTTAAAAAAATGCTAAAAATGTGGAACATCCTCCAATAGGTCTCGTAGATTATTTTGTAAAAACTCCAGATGGTTAGTAGAATTAAGTCGGAGTGGTAATTTGAAAAGCCCGATTAATTTATTTAAAACTACACTGAATCTGTGCTGAAATGATCTTTGCCGTCTTGAATGTGGATTGCTCGAAGCCCATGTATGGAGATTATGGAAATTCGTAATACCATCTCTTGTGAATTAAGATTCGTCTGTCGAAAGAATTCTGTTTATAAACCGGTTGTCATCCAAACTTCTCTCTAGCAACAGTTACAAAATTCGAGTCTCTTTTCAAAATCATCGGGAAGCAGTTCTTGCAAGGTGTAGGATGATATGGATATATATTTTCTTCATGTCTGTGTTTGGAAATATTAAACCATATACCCAAGCGTCTTATATGCTGATGGAAGAATAGATTTCAACAGCTGACAGTATTCTTTCATCGACCAAAACTCTTCTTGTGCTTGCACTTGCAGCTCCCGCGTTAGGTCTTGAGAGTTAAAACTGATCCAGTTTCTCGAAGCATTTGAAAGGTATTTCCAGAAACATTTCGAGAAGGAAGTCGTGTGTTAGGATAATCATAGTTCCTGGTATCTTCGTTGTGCTCTTCTTGAATTTCCATTGCACAACTTATAAACGAATAAAATGTCTGCGTATTCCTCTCTCGTAAATGAAGGCATTTCAGTAAGCGGTCTTATCCAACTGTATTCGTGATTTAACTTGATAATCTGATGAATGAATTTGTTTTTCTATCCTTTTCTACCACTTATTTAGTTGATTTACCCATTAAATTTAACTCTCTCTGAGAAGAGGTAAGGTAGTTAGGGTTTTGACAGAAAGTCAACTAGTCATTATTACACTTTTAACCCTTTTCATGAGTGCACAGTCTTAAAAATTACCTAAAAACTAACAATTCTTGAAAAACCACTCCAATTGCCAAGTGCTGCAATAAAAGCAGGTAAAAAATCCAAAATTCGATTTTTACCTGTTTTAGATTTTCCCAATTATCATAAAATGTGTGGGCTCTTGGGTGCACTTATTAATGAGGTTTTTTATTATTTTTTGTCCATCAGGTAAAAATAAAAAAACTTTATGTTTATTACGCATTCTTTGAAAAAAAATTTACCTCAAAGTCAAAATTTTGCTCGGGCAAGAAAAATTCAACACCATTTAAAATTGAATATCTGGCAACCCTAAAAACATATCAGTGGTCTTAAAGGTTAGTATTTCTACTAAAAAAAAGTTCAAAATGACGTTCCTACCATTAGTACTGACAGAGAAATTGACCATAATATGGGTCAGGGTACACCAAAGTTAGCCTTTTTTAAATCGTCAAAAAGTGATGTCAAAGTTGAAAATCAGACTTTACTGTAGAATAATTTTTTTCTTTGAATATGACCAAGAATCACAACCAAGAAATACACCCTGTATAAAAAAAGAAAACAAAATTTAAATAAATATTAATTCTAAGTCATTAAAAAATGTATATAAGTTTGTCCACTTTACACTTAATTCGTACTGATGTGACATTTAATTATATTAAAAATATAAAAAAAAATTACTAATTAATTCAATATTCATATCATTTATTAATAGCTATAAATAAATTATTGTAAATTTGTCTTAATTATTGAATAAAGATTATACAAATACAATAAAACTATAACTTTTTAGGAAGATTTCATTGCATGAAATTGGCTCACTATGCGGATTTGCAGGTTGTAACTAAATTTTGTTTAAATGTATAAACTTTTACGTGTATCCATCGAGAAAATACCTATCGCAGACCGTAGGAAAGTAGAGTTTTTTTTAAATGACTACAAATTTTAAATTTTGCTACCGTAACTCACTCAATTTTTACTTGCGACTTATTGGTACTATAAGGCAAGTTATGCATTCGTAAAAAAAATTGAACTCGAGATTTTGATCAAAGTCGACATTACGATGATAGCGAAGACTAACGATGATAGACTAAGACTGCCTGTCTGTCTGTCCGTCGGTTCGACTACAGCCTAAACGGCTCGGCCGATTTTCTTCAAACTTGGTATTTTATTTAGTTGAAGCAAGGTACCGGTTGAAAAAAAATTTTCCGAAAAATAGTTATTGAGGGTACCCCCCAAAGAACCATTTTTTTAGTTTTTGATTTTCTCAAAAACGTTACAACGGTTTTTAATCATTTTTTTTCTGCTAAATCTCCCCAAAAATTTAAATAGAATTGTGTATTCAAATTTTCAAACAAATTTTTTTTTGGATTTAAAAAAAATCAAAATTTTTCTTTCAAAACTCAATATTTCGAAAACCTTATACTACATTTTTTTCAAACTTGATAAATAAAAGTTTCTTAACTTAATCTATAAGATGTATGAAAAAACTCTTATTTTACCTAAAAATAAAGGTACCCACCATACAAATGTTAAAAAATGACTTTCGAAAATCGTATTTTTCTCAAAAACGGTGCCCAAAATTTTGATAAAAATTTTTTTGTTTCAACTAATTTTAACGATCTTTAATTTAATAACCATTTATGAAATTTTGAATTACTCATTATCGGCATATCGGATTTTAATGAAATTTTTTGTAGAGATGCCTCTAAAAAGTCTGGAAACCATTGCATTTCAAAACTTAAAAAAAAAAAATTTTGAATTTTTGAAAAAAAAAATTAGTTTTCTTTTTTGAAAATTCGATATTTCAAAAACGTCTCAATATTTTTTTTTGGAAATTTAATTTTCATTCGTACAGTAATAAAAGCTTAAAGTTAGCATACCAAATTTTTTTCTTACTAAGAAACCACTACAACGACTAATAAATTTTGTTCTTTCATAAATTCATATTTGCGTAGCATTCTGTTTTTGTCTCTTACTACTAAAAGAATTTAAAAAATTAATTTTATCCTTATGAACAGTTTTCTCTAATAACATTCGTTTTTAAAATTCCTACTTCCTAGTCTATTACATAGGAGCAAGTTCGTGCGACCCAGTCGTGCATTTTATTTTTCCTGAATTTGACCGCTTTATTGTATTATTAAGCAATAATAAAAAATAAAATGCACGACTGGATCGCACGAACTTGCTCTTATGTAAAAGTACTTTGGAATTTAAGATACATTTTATAAATATAAAACATGGATTTAATGAGATAATAATGTTCAAATGCATAAAATTGCCGTCTGGTTTCCGGAAAAGTATGAATTTATGCAAATAAACCTTAAAAAATCGTTTAATTATTAAATAAATTTTTTATATTTCATTTATTTATTTCAATGGTATCTTTTTTTTTTTTTTGGTTTTAGGAAATAATTTCAAAAAATAATCGTTCATAGGTTTTGAAGATATTGATTTAATTTTTTTTTTTTTTTTTTTAAAACCCAATAAATATTTTTTCGAATATTTTTATATACAATATTATTTTAAACTTAAGGGGATTCCTGCTAAAAATTTTGGGTTAAAATCCTTAGAGCCGTTAATGAGAAAGTCGAAAATAAAAAAAACGGGTCTATGGCAGGTACCCCTAATAACATTTTGCCCCAAAATTTTTTTTGACCAAAATGTAGTCCATGTCCATAATATCACACTTAATTTTTTTTATCAAAATCGTTAGAGCCGTTTTCGAGATAAATAAGATTTTGCATTACGGGTGTATGGGGGGTACCCTTAGTTTTGGAGCTAAAAAAAAAATTTCAATTTTTCCTCTAGGGAATCACCGAAGACCCTTAACTACCGAGATTGAAAGAAATAGGTCCAAGGGTTTAGGCTGTAGTGAGAGGTACAGACATACAGACACACTGAAACATGTTTTTTGTGTACTAAATTTTCCTTAAAATTTTTATAAAAAAAATTGATATGCAAATTGTTAGTATTTAATTAAATACATTTTAAAACGTAATTTAAAAATTTAATCTTGTATCGGTTTTTAAGATATTGAATTTTCAAAAAAAAAATTGTATTATTTTTTTAAAAATCCAAAAACTATTTTTTCGAAAAAATTTTTAGTTTATATTTTTTAAAATGCAAAGCAGCTCCTGCATAAAAATTTTGGTTAAAATCGTTAGAGCCGTTTGTGAGAAATTCGAAAATCAAAAAAACCGTTCTATGACAGGTACCCCTAATAACATTTCCCCCCAATTTTGTTTTTCACCAAAATATAGTCCATGTCCATAATATCACACTTAATTTTTTTTATCAAAATCGTTAGAGCCGTTTTCGAGATAAATAAGATTTTGCATTACGGGTGTATGGGGGGTACCCTTAGTTTTGGAGCTAAAAAAAAAATTTCAATTTTTCCTCTAGGGAATCACCGAAGACCCTTAACTACCGAGTTTGAAGAAAATACGTCCGGTAGTTTAGGCTGTAGTTCGAGGTACAGACATACAGACATACAGACATACAGACATACAGACATACAGACAGACAGACGGAATTGTCAGACCCACTTTTTTCGTCTTCGCTATCATCGTAATGTCAATTTTGATCAAAATCTCGAGTTCGATTTTTTTTCCAAATGCAGAACTTGCCCTATAGTACCTATATCGCAAGTAAAAACAATCACAGTTAAACACAGTTAAATCAAATTCCGTATTTAGGTTTTAAGACTTAAGTTTTTGTAATTCTTCTTCTATTAATCTAAGTTTATAATTTTTTTTATGAGAAAAAGTAATAAATACCATTCTAATTCTGAATCCTAAAAATTGGCTTACCAAATTTAAAAGAAATTTCATATATAAACTAAATTAATTTATTAGTTAAACTCTCCCAGCGATCTTTTTTTAAATTTTGTTTCCATATTATTTATGTTTGTTTTTGAACCTAAACTATTTTAGTAGTTCTTTTAGTAATTTAAACAATGGCTTTTATGCATTTTTATACCTTACGGTAACTTTAGTTTTTTTTTACGAATGAACTAAACATCCTCAACATAAAACTTGTTTATGAACGATCCCATGTGTTTTCTAAAACAAGTGTTTACAGCGATGATGTTAAAGTGATTAAAACTATTTTTTAAATATTTCTCAAATAAGTCATTTTTCTCATTTTCACATCAAGCAAGCAGCTATTCATCTCAAAATCGAAAGAGTTTCCCATCAAACGATATGCCTCTGTCCCGTATGCCGTTGTTATCCTCTAATCTGGGCGAACTTTGTTTACAAAGAGATTCGATGCTTCCAAAGCGGATCATAATGTTTTGAAGAATAACAAATGATTTTTTTTTATGTGCGCGTACACATTTTACCTACTTTATGCTCGTATTTCATTCATATTGAATTGAATGTCATAAAAAGAACTCAATAAACACACATAAACATTCTGAATGGAAACAGCCCGTGTAAAGTATTGCAACGCTCTAGTGCGCCCGGGGCATGACTGTTTTATACATACTAGATGTGTATAAATAGGGTGCTTCAGAGAGGGCACGCTCCTTGGCGCTATTTTGACATATTATTTTCATGGAAGTTGATTGGTCTGTTCTCTGTTAGAAGGGGGACACTCGAATACCTACTAAATAATATTACGAGCACATTTCAATCTGCTTGACTGATCAAGCACACGACGGCTATGGAGCGCGCGGCTGCCAATGAATTGGAAATATAGAAATAAATTTCTCTGAAAGTGTTGCCGACGGAAAAGTGATGGAAAACGCCAGAGATCGCCCGAAGCAGAGGAGGTATAGGAATTTCCATTCGAAAATACACAGACAGATGTTTCTTCGTCGGATACCTTTTCGTGAAATAAATAATTGTTGACCCTCTTAGGAGAAGTCAGCTCGTTTAGACACTCAAATGAGTTTTTACTAATCCTGTTAATATCACCGGATTAGAGAGGATAAATGTCGCTGGGGATCATGTCAGATTTGCCCAAGTGCAGCGAGAGAAAAATATTAATTATAAAATGTTCACTTTTTGATTTTGTTGTTGTTGTCGCTGTAAGATTAGCTTGAGGGTGCAGACGGAATGACAAACATAGATATCTACAATAGGTTTTCAACTTTGGAGACTTGCTAGATCGCTATTTTATGCAGCCTTCTTTGATGTTGTTCTATTAGGCTCAATTTCGGGTACCGATTACCAAAAAAATACGAACAATAAATGTCTTGAAGAAGATTGAATCTGAAAAACATTTTATACCGCTTTGACATTATTTGTAAAATTATAAAACATTTTGTCTTGTCGAACTAAAATTAAATTGAATTGAAATAGAAAATAATGAAATTCATATTGTGGGCTATCGAGAACAATACTTCTGCACAATATTCGTACTTCTGTACTGTTCATTGAAAGCCGGCTGCTGACCTTTTGAAATGAGAGCCAAAGCCCCTAAGAAACTTAATTCTCGATATCAATATATTCTAAAGGAAGCTTTTGACATTATTTAGGTTGAAAATTTTGAAAGTTGGGAAAAATTTCGAGGGAAATTTTAATCACGATAACCTCCCTTATGTATCTGGAAGTTTACAATGCGGTTCCGCTCAATTAATTCAATTAATTTAATTAAGAGAACCAGGACCTAGTGACTTTCAACTCCCAACCATTCCTGTGTAGGTACGTGTTATTAAGAATGGAGGGCACCTACATAGGCTAGGCTAATGAGCAGCACATTTCATGACAAGAGATACTCTAAGAGGATTTGTCAATTCCCGTCAAGAGGCAGTAGACCCCTGCAACGGCTTAGAATCTAATAATACAGTACAACTTAGGCCCGTTTGCTCATGCTGATACGACTAATAACTATTAAAGTTCCACATAAGTAACTAAGTCGTACTTAATGGTTTGCACCAGACCAAACACAAATTTTGATATAAATGAAGCTAAATGAAACTTATATTATGGGGAGAAAATAATAGGGCATAAGGCCCTTAAGTTGCACTGGTTGATTTAGAACAAAATAAAAATGATCAAAATTTCAGTTACGTCAATTTAACAATAAAAATTGATTTTCTTTCGTCTTAAAAATTACATGTGTCTCGAAGATTGAGCAGAAGTTTTTATGGAAAGTTGTCCCTCAAATTCATATAGGTACCGTTTTCTCAAACACTTTATCTAGATATATATCTGAATGTTCTCTGATAATAACCCCAACATTGGATAATACATAGGGCCGTACCAACAATCAAATTAAAAGACGACTTTAATATTTGAGCGAAATGGACCATTATTTAAAGAGCTCTATAAAGTTAACCATACATGTTATGAACTTAATATTTATGTGAACTCTTAATTATGTACCATTTATTGTACGGAACCTAAAAAATAAAATGCAGCATATATGGTCAGTTATATAGAGTCCATTAAATAATGCTTCATTTCGCTCAAATATTAAAGTCGTCTCTTAATTTGATTGTTGGTAAGGCCCATAGACTTCTTAAGAATAAGCTCCGCCGAAGATCCAAGTTTGAAGAACATCTTTTCAGTGGCTTAGGTTGTAGGTCGACGTACAGGCATACAAAATTAAGGGGCCCACTTTTTCTTTGTTCTCTATCATCGTCATCGTAATGTCAACTTTGGTCGAAACCTTGAGTTTACTAACTCATTCTACATTTTAAACATTTAAGCCTGGTACGCAACGCAGATCGGGAAAAATTTTGTCTCCCATACATATTTTTTCCTGGGACAAATTTTGTCTCGGATATTTTTCCAAGCAGTACGCAGTTCGCGCGCAAAATTCATACTATTGTGAATTGCTCTTCAAAATGTGTCCACTAAATTTTGCCAGGAAAAAGAATGATGCAAGCATTATTTTGCGGGACAAATTTTGACAGCCACCGTATTTCCGAAAGTGATTTTTGTCAAAACTGGTTTTATTGAAAAGGTGCTGATGCTTCTCTTGAAAGCATCAAGAGGATATTCCAAAAAGGTATTACCGACTTTTGTAAGACAACCCGTTCCAGAGATACACTAAAAAACACATTAAATTAGATTTTATCTCTCCAACTTCAAACTTTTGCGCGAGATTTGGAAAAGTTTTGTAGAGATTAAAATTGTAGAGATAAAATTTGTCTTGTCTCGATCTGCGTACTAGGCTTTAGTATCTAGTATTGTGCTTAGGCTGTCTTTTAATAAATTGCTTCTGAACACTCCCAAACCAATGTCAATGTTTTCACAAAAAAACAAAGTAAACACGCCTTTTTTGACGTTTAGGAATGTCAAAGAGTTATATGAAGTTAGCACGATACTAATACCATACATGTTGTTCCCAGTAAGTGTAACGATGTACACTGAAAATTCAAAGCCCCTTTCAAGTAATATCATTCGAGTACCTATAAATTGACACTGAGCTGTTGTAAATTTGAAGCCAAAATAAGGTACAACGAACTTTTGTGCTTACTATTTATCCTAAAAGATCAAACTGACTAAACTGACTTAGACTGTGAAAACAATTCATTTTTAAAATTGTCATTGACATAAGCGCTATTACTCTTATATTATCTCATCCAGCATCAACATATTGTCGATTTTAATCCCAAATCAAAACAACTTCCTCATCACCACCTTGGTACAAAGTGAAGATTTTAGCTGCATACCAAAATACTGCATCCGAAGAAGAAGCAAACAATAACAAGTAACAAGTGTAAAATTTCACATGTTAAGAATTTAATTTGGATTAAATTCTCCTTTTTCAGTCGATTGTAATGAATATTTGACAAAGTTCTTAGTGCCGAAAGTGTATGCCTACGTATAAATTCCATCAAAGATCCCAACACCCAACATACAGGGATGCAAAAATAATTCAAATGAAAATCCTTGACGGAACGCAAACATTCAACTTACACGAACAAGAAGGCCGTGTTTTGCATCGCTGCTGCATGTAATGACAAATTTTACTTTTACGAAGGGTGGATGGCTAGAGCCAAAGATATCAGACTTACACGTTTAGGGGTGATAGTGTTGAGTGACTGACAACTTAATAGGGCATGCAATGGGCCAGAACGTTTGAATTAGAAGCGAAGTAGCAACACGCGCATGGGGTTGCTTTGTTTGCTAGTTCCTTCGAATCATTAATTATTTGGAAATGGAAAAGAAAGAAAAATTGATTTTGAAAAAAAAAAAAAAAAATCTGTAAGGTATTCAAAACATGTTTAGTTCAATTCTAAACTTTTAGATCTCGGTAACAAAGGAAGTTGGCTTTGTTGTGAATATGTGTACTGGGACTTTGGTCCTCTTATAGTCCATCACAATTCACAACCCTTATACATATTATTATCGCCTGTGTTTCTTTCTAGTGTGTAATGAGTTTTGTCAGTAATTTATGGGATTATTCAAATTTAATTTAAATTTTTCAATTTGATATGGTTGTGTCATGATTTCTAGCCCCGTTTACGAAAGATGTGAAATTGAGCACATGTTTTTCAATGGTGGACTCATTGAGCTTACAAGTGCTATATAATTTACTTTATCCGTTTAGCGAAGAAACATAGTGACACACGTTATAAGATAAGTTTAGTGACCATTTGTTTGTGTCTTAACCTTATTTTCCTTAAAACTTGTTAGCGTTTTTAGCTTCAAATAAAGAATTGAAATAATTTAAGTTAAAGCTTTTTTTAGAATATAATTTTCCGCATGCGGAAGATCACATTTCTATGTCATCGGCATCGCCTCCGTGAGAGGTAACCATGTTTGGAAATCACTCGGGCAAAAAGTTCCATTGTGACACGGTCTGTGTAGCTCGTAGTGTCGTCCTGTTGAATCCACATGTCGTCTGTGTCCATTTCATACAATTCGGGCCAATAGAAATTGGTCATCGTAGACCGATAGCTCCCGCCATTGACGGTGATAGTCTTTAGAACGTTGTTCTCAACGAAGATGTCACCAGCTCAAAATTAACAACAAACATTGGATTTCTCTGGATGCATTGTAATTTAGTGCATCTCGTGTGGAGCAGTTCCTTGTTACCAATAATAACCGAGCCTAGATTACTTCAAAGCTTTCGAGAAGACATGGTGTGTAATGCATTCAATTTCGACATAATAATAATTTTTGCTTGCTCGCTGCTTCGAGAACGGCAGAATAATTTAAAATAAGCACACTCGAGGGGCTAAGTTTCCACTTTTAGTATTATTTTGTTCGAATTTTGGTTGAATGGTGAACCAGAGACAGAGACAGTTTTCAATACGCACTGAGACCGTTTTGAGTATGTCAAGCAAAACCAAGGATTTAAAATTTTCATGGTCTGTATTGCAAGGTTATTATAGTCCTAAGGTTTCTGAACTGAAAAAAAAATAGGGTAAGAAATATATTACATTAAATATAATATTGTGGCGTTTTCAATAAAATACCTCTAATGTTTTTACTTGTTCAGATAATTTATAGTAGGTTATTTTTGATATATCTAAAAAGAAAATTGTATAAATAAGTTTAATCTTAGATTTCTAGTTAGTTTGAAATATCACTTTGAAAGAGGAAAACCTCTTCACAAATACTATAATAAATATTTAGATTTAATTTAACCAAAAATAGTCGTTTGATTTTCTATCGCAATCCAGAGATACGAACAGGAAAAACGTAACAACTGGTGTCAGAAGCGGAATTGCGACAAAGAAAATTGACAATGGTTAAATTCGATCAATTAAAAGTTGACCAACTCAAAAAGGAACTATCGGTTCTCAGCCTTGCTACAAATGGTTCAAAATCTGAGCTCCAGCAGAGGCTTCGGAAAGCCTTAGAGGATAAAAATGTTAATTTGATGGATCATGAGTTTGAGCATGAAGTTCCTGGAGAAGCCAGCAAAGATGAAGACGGACAGTCTCAAAATGCGAGGATGGACAAGTTATTCGGAGCTGTTGAGCGTTCAGTTCAAATGACAACGATGATGTTGGAAAAACAAAGTTCCGCTGACGAAAAACTGGCAGATATTTCTGAGAGTTTAAAAGAAAAAGTCACAAAGCTTGAGGACCAACTTGAAGATTTAGAAAACCAGATGAATCAGAAAATTAAACGCATCGAAGACAAATTTAATTTCAATATGAAAAACATTGAAGATCGGCTTGGGGATTTACAATTCAATGGATCTTCAGACCATAGGTAGGTAGGTAGAGATGGTAGTCGCCAGCCAGCTGGCCCGCGACTCAATTAGCGCTGGGTTGCGCCGTTTTGATACCATTAAACTCGTGTCAACCTAATAAGGATTAAGTACGGAAGAAAATGGCTTTTATATACTTTAGCGGAGCATTACTAAAGCCATTTTGTCGCATTCAGAAAGATAATCAGATCTTTGATTTTCTTCTCCGAAAGTTCGCTGGGGTCATCGAGGAAGGCTTTCCCAAAGGAAGCCATCCTGTAATTTGCTAAGGCGGGGCAATCGCAAAGAAAATGAACCACAGTTTCTTTTTCTTGTGGATCTCCACAACTACGGCAGTGTGGGTTGAAGGGGATGCCTAGCTTTCTTGCATGTTCACCTATGGGCCAGTGCCCGGTGCATATTGCTGTGATCCTGGCTATGTCGCGCCTGGGTCTGCATATTAGATCGTTGGAACGTGAGTTGTTGTAAGTAGGCCATATCTTTCTTGATATGACACAGTTTGTGAGACTGCTCCACCTACGGTTGGATTCATTGAGAAAAATCGAGAAGATTTTTCTCTTCATAGCACCAAGAGGAATATTAACTTTTTCCGCCAGTGAGCTATGTAAGGTCGAGCCTTGCCGAGCTAAAGCGTCAGCCCGTTCATTACCCTCTATGTCACTGTGACCCGGAACCCAGATGAGAGTGACCTGGAGGTCAATGTTCAGACTCGCCAGTTCGTCCCGACATTGCTGGACAAGTACTGAGGTTGATGTAGATGATTTAATGGCCTTAATGGCCGCCTGGCTATCTGAGCAGATAGCTATATTTCTGAATTGGTTTTGGTTAGATTGGAGCAACTTGCATGCCTCCTTGATTGCTAGTATTTCGGCTTGAAATACACTCGCAAAGTCTGGTAGTCTGAGTGACTTGGAGATGTTAAAGGACTCGGAAAAAATTCCTGAACCAACACCGCACTCCATCTTAGATCCATCAGTGTAGATTATCGAATCGAAATCCTTTGTGACAACGTCATTCTTCCAATCCTCTCTGGTGGGAAAAATGGCTTTGAAATCCCCGCTTGGACCAAGAGGAGGTACGCAGTAGTCGGTGTTCGATAAGAAAATATCCGGAGGAATCAATTTTGTTATGTTTCCATGACCATAGGGTTTGGAGAACCAACAGTTAGATTCTTTAAGTCTTACAGCACTGCATGCCGCTAGGTATTTTATATGAAGGTCGAGTGGTAAAAGGTTCAGGATAACGCTCAGGGCATCTGTTGGGCATGATCTGAGAGCCCCCGTAGTGCCGACGCTAGCCGTTCTTTGAACCCTTTTAAGTTTTCCGACGTTATATTGCTTGCTAAGTGCAGGCCACCAAACAATCGATCCGTAAGACAAAATTGGCCGTACCACTGCAGTGTACGTCCACAAAATCATCTTCGACTGAAGGCCCCACTTCTTACCAAAGGTCTTTCTGCAGGCATAGAAAGCTATACAGGCTTTCTTAACCCGTTCTTCAATATTTACCTTCCAATTCAATTTGGGGTCGAGAATAACTCCAAGGTATTTAGCTTTGGAAGATAAAGAAAGAGTTTGACCGTTAAGTCGAGGTAGGGTGAATGTAGGTATTTTAGTCCTGGTAGTAAAGAGCATCAGTTCCGTCTTACTCTGATTAACTCCTAGTCCACTACTAGTGGCCCAGTTGCTAACTCTTTTCAGAGCCAATTCAGTGATTTCACTAATCACAGTGGTAAACTTACCTGATGCCAATAAAACCAGATCGTCAGCATACGCTACAGTTTTTACACCACTACCTCTGAGCTTGACGAGAATTTTGTCCATGACTAAGAGCCATAGAAGAGGGGAGAGAACACCACCCTGGGGAGTTCCCCTACTAACATGCTTAGTAGAAATTGTGTTTCCTAACGTTGCTTGGATCCTTCTGTCACTGAGCATAGATACAATTCAGACCATACCAGTTTCACAAAAATTAAGCCACCCATTTTTGATGGAACAACTTCATTTGACGTGTTTAAGCTTCAATTTGAGACTGCGATGTCTCGAAATAACTGGAATCAAGAAAATAGCGCAGCAGCATTGATTGTGGGTCTAAAGGGGGATGCAGCTGACGTTCTGAAGACTATTCCCAGAGGTGAGGTTAATAATTACCAAACAATAATGAGTGTTCTTCATAGAAAATATGGAAGCGACCATAAGAAGCAAATATACAGAATGGAATTGAAGAACAGACAACAGAGAGCTGGAGAAGCCCTTCAAGAATACGCAGCTGACATCGAACGATTAGCATACTCGGCATACTCTGGTTCAACATGTGATTTCATAGAGAAATGCAAGATAGACGCTTTCATCGATGGTATTCGTGATCCAGATACCAAACGTGCTACAATTATATTGCCTATGCCAACATTCCCGGAAACTGTATCCACAGCAATGACACAAGAAACTGCAGCTAAGATGTGTGGATTAAATTTAAAAGTTCACAAACTAGAAGTTGAAAATGATGGTTTGAGTGAAGCTATTGTTCAAACCGTAAAAGCAGCAGTGAAATCAGAACTTCAAACTGAAACAACTTTGAGAAACTCGTTCAGAGGAAGCTGCTTTAATTGTGGCAAGGGAGGGCACATGGCACGTGATTGCCGTGCAGGACAAAGATGGTCAAAAACACCAGACAGATTTCAGAAGAATAAGAGTTGGGAAAATGCTTCGACAAACTAAATGGAGTCAGTTCTGAGGGGCGTAGGCTGACTCCAAACCATGGTGGCCCCAGAATTTCAATTTCACAAATTTCACGCAATAACAATAGCCTTACTATCCTGGGTACTATTGATTCAAAGATTTATACAGTAACTTTGGATACTGGAGCTTCGCATTCAATTATAAGAAATGATCTCATAAAAGATGTGAAACCAATAACTGGAATTCGACTTAAAACAGCTACTGGAGAGGATGCAGCAATATTGGGGAGCATCACTAAACAAATCAAAATTGGAACCATGATATTTGAGCACGAGTTTTTGGTGGCTGATATCATGGATGAACTGATATTGGGTGTTGACTTCATGTTAGCAAATGGAATTACAATTGACTTAAAACATCGAGTTTTGAAGTATAAATGCGTGGAAATGCCATTGAACTTAAGCAGCAATGAAAAAGTTAGCAAGATACAAGCTGTCATTAAGGAAAAGCAAACAATTCCACCAAATTCTGAAGCAATAGTGTGGGCGAAAATAAATGACGACTATGAACATAACAAGGTGTGGATGGTGGAAGCGATTGAAGAACCTTCAACCAAGAATATTGTAATTGGAAGAACCCTTGTATCTCTAAATAAACACGGACAAATTCCAGTTAGAGTTCTCAACTTGTCAAATTCGTCGCAAAATATAGAACGCAATGTGGTTATTGGCAACTGTGAAGAAGTTTCGACGATTGTTAATAACGAAAATAAGTCGGAAAAATGCAAGACTAAAGATGCGGCTAAATTTCGAGACCAACTAAACGACCTAACACAAACTTGGACCCAGGATTTGACAGTTCAAGAAAAGAACAAAGCAAGGGGGTTTTTGAATAAAAACTAGGATTTATTCCTTACAGAATGTGACAACAATGGCAGAACAACAATTACTCAACATCGTATCGACACGGGAGACGCAAAACCAATTCGACAAGCCCCGAGAAGACTACCGCTCGCTAAATTGCAAGAAGTCGAGAAACTTGTGGAGGATATGCAGCAAAATAACGTGATTGAACCATCAACTAGTCCATGGAGTTCACCGGTGGTCTTAGTCCAAAAGAAAGATGGGACTACTCGATTTTGCATTGACTATCGCAAGCTCAATGACGTTACCAAGAAAGATAGTTATCCATTACCAAGAATAGATGACACTCTTGACACGTTGTCTGGCGCAAAATGGTTTTCAACATTGGATCTGCAGAGCGGTTACTGGCAAGTTGAAATGGACAAAGATGACCGTGAGAAAACTGCTTTTAGCGTTGCTAATGGTTTGTGGCAATTTATTGTTATGCCATTTGGCTTATGCAATGCTCCGGCTACATTTGAGCGGTTAATGGAACGAGTTTTGAAAGGGCTTCACTGGAAAACGTGCCTAGTCTACCTTGATGACATCATAGTGATGGGAAAAGATTTTGATGACCACCTGAAGAACCTAGAGGAAGTGTTTCAAAGACTTAAAAACGCTGGTCTTAAACTGAGTTCAAAGAAGTGTTCATTGTTCAAGAAAGAAGTAAAATACCTAGGACATGTCGTATCAACAGACGGTGTACACACAGATATGGACAAAATCTCCGCAGTAAAAAAATGGCCAAGTCCGAAAAACATTCATGAGTTACGAAGCTTTCTAGGACTGTGCACCTACTATAGACGGTTTGTTCCTGGGTTTGCCAACATCGCTAGTAGCTTGCATGATTTGACTAGGAAAAATCAAGTATTTCAATGGACTGAATCGCAAGAAAAATCCTTCCAGCAGCTCAAAAATTTTCTTTGTAGTGCCCCAATTTTGTCTTATCCTGTCATTGGCAAAAAGTTCATTTTGGATACAGATGCAAGCGACCGAGGTATTGGAGGCATTTTATCTCAAGTCATAGATGGTAAAGAAAGAGTAATTGCCTATTACAGCAAGATCCTATCCAAAGCTGAGCGAAATTATTGCGTTACAAGAAGAGAACTTTTAGGTCTATTAGAGTCCGTGAAGAATTTCCATAAGTATCTGTATGGTCAACAGTTCCAGTTAAGAACTGATCATGCAGCTTTGAGATGGTTATTTCAGTTCAAAAATCCAGAGGGTCAGCTTGCTAGATGGATAGAAAGGTTGCAGAGCTATGATTTTACTATAGAACATCGCAAAGGTGGACTACACGCAAATGCAGATGCGCTTTCAAGACGGCCTTGTTGTCCAGAATGCAAAACATTGTTCAAAAGCAGAAACTAAAGAAAACATTATTGACATCCGCTTGCTCACTGTTCTACCCGAGCAGGATTGGACGCCAGAACAGATTTTTGCAGACCAAAAGAACGATCCGGATTTGTCAAAAATTATTGCCTTCAAAGAAAGAGGCGTACGACCATCGTGGGAAGAAATTTCTGGTGAAAGTCCTATTTCGAAAGCCCTTTGGGCACAATGGCAAAGTTTGGAGATTAACGGATTTCTTCAACGAGTATGGGAAAGTGCAGATGGGAGATCAACACGTAAATTAATTGTGGTTCCGAAAACAAAAATCAAAACGATCCTTGCAGATTACCATAGTGGAATGAGTGGCGCACACTTGGGAATAACAAAAACACTCGAAAAAGTCAAGACACGATTTTATTGGGTCGGATGTCAACAATCAATTTCCGACTTTATTCAAAACTGTGATCAATGCGCTATTGCAAAAGGACCTAAATCTAAAACTCGTGGAAAGATGCATCAATACGTTGTTGGAGCCCCCTTTGAACGAATCGCCATGGATGTTGCAGGACCATTTCCTACAAGCAATGCTGGAAATAAGTATGTGCTGGTTGTCATCGATTACTTTAGTAAATGGCCCGAAGTCTACCCCATTCCTAATCAAGAGGCAAAGACTATTGCAGATGTATTCTTCAAAAATTGGATATCTCGTTTTGGAGTTCCAATGGAGTTGCACTCCGACCAAGGACGAAACTTTGAATCCGTGATATTTAGAGAGTTGTGTGAAGTACTTGCCATCCGAAAAACAAGAACAACCCCATTACATCCGCAATCAGATGGTATGGTTGAAAGATTTAACAGAACACTAGAAGAACATTTAAAAAAAGTCGTCAACAAGAACCAAAAGGACTGGGATGAACACATACCGACATTTTTAATGGCGTATCGGTCGGCAGTTCATGATACGACATCAAGAACACCAGCTAGTGTAATTTTTGGTGCAGATTTAAGACTTCCTTCTGACCTGAAGTTTGGAGTTTGTCCGCCATATGAACTCAACAGTGATAGCTATGCTGATAAAACAAGAAAAGCACTAGATTTTATTCATAATTCGGTACGGAACCGGACGCAACTTGTGAGCGATAGAATGAAAGCCAGATATGACATAAGAACAAATTCAAACGGTTTTCAAGAAGGCGACATGGTGATATTGTATAATCCACAACGAAAAAAAGGACTTTCTCCAAAATTGCAAACACACTGGGAAGGTCCGTACAAAGTCATCAAAAGAATTAACGATGTAGTGTATAGAATCCAAAAATGTGGAAGTACGCGAAATAAAATGAAAGTGGTTCATCTTGAGAGGTTAGCATCATATGGAAAAGAACCAACAGCGCATGTTCGGGACGATCATGTCTAAGTGGGGGGTAGTGTGGCGTTTTCAATAAAATACCTCTAATGTTTTTACTTGTTCAGATAATTTATAGTAGGTTATTTTTGATATATCTAAAAAGAAAATTGTATAAATAAGTTTAATCTTAGATTTCTAGTTAGTTTGAAATATCACTTTGAAAGAGGAAAACCTCTTCACAAATACTATAATAAATATTTAGATTTAATTTAACCAAAAATAGTCGTTTGATTTTCTATCGCAATCCAGAGATACGAACAGGAAAAACGTAACAACGTAAGTTTGAACTTTTAATTCCTTGAAAGCATTATTAATTTGAGCAACTGAACTGAAAGTACCATTATCTGGACCAGTGAACAAATTCCTTGTTTCTATTCATGAAAGTTTCACAAGTGTCAGAACTCAAATCCAAATGTCAAAACTCAAATGTCAAATATTATGTGGGTTGTCATTTCCGTTTGTTTCAAATTAACAATATTTATTTCAGTATTTCAATAAAAGATTTTGTCTTATCTTGGAAATATTAATCCACCAATCATAGATATTAATTTAACGTACATCATGTAATCTATATAAATTTGACTTTAAAGATCATTTTAGAGCTATTAGAAAGTCGGATGTTTCGGAAAAAGCAGAATTGTAAGAAGAAATGTTAGAACGGTCAAAACACCTAGCTGCCAGTTTATTTCATTTTTAACACTTTTAATTCTTATTCTTCTAATCCTGAACTTGAGTGGATAATTTTTTACGCGGTAAATTTTAGGTATTTACATACTTAGGCCTCTTGCGTGTCTCTAAAAGAATAGCTACTTGAGCGCAGTATATATAACATCAAGGAACAGTTGGTATAAGAATAACGTTCGAGATATACATGGTCAAGAAAACTCGGAGTTGAGTAAGGGGCAAAACGGGTGACATACGTCTGACACCCAAAATAGTTTAATTATTATAATTCAATACTTCTATGATGAAAAAAACTCAGCTCCCCAATTTAAGACTTTCCTAAGACCCATTATATAAAAATGTAGTTATCCTGAAACTTAATGGCGGTGCACGGGCAAAGTGGCGAAAAGATGGCATTAAATCAACCAACAGGGCTAGGAACTTGAAATTTGGCACAAATCCTACTGATACCAGTGGTTAATACATGGCCAAAGTTTGTAATGGCCACGCCCATTTCTAGGGTTACCACCCATACAGATTTCATTAGCTTACGAAAATTCTCAAAAACGACTCAAACGATTTAAATAAAACCCTGCGTTTTGCTAAACTTAGTATTCTTTCTTCAATAGAAATAAATTCTTTTTGTTAAGCATTACAAATATAACATTTTTGTGTAGAAGAGTTTTCTGAAATGGCATTACACACTTTTCCATCAACCATGGCGAAGATCAAGTTCTGGTGAATAGAGATTGTGTTTGCACTTTCTCTTACAATACTACGCTAATGGTCGGTAATTTCTGTATCTACTCTTTGCTTTTCAGCTACAGATACTAATAAAGATTCTTTTAAAAATTCAATTTTAACAGATTTACATATATCTATTTGAGCTTGGACGTGGATTTTTTTATATTATTTTTACACCAGAAACTAAGCAAAGTGAAACAAGGCAAGTAATAAAAACAGCCGAATCTACGTTTTTAAATTCATAAAAGGAATTAATCTCATCTTTTTGGAGAATAACTAATCGTTTAACTGTTAAGTTTAGCAAACTTTGTAAATCTGTACTCACAGAAGTTTTCGATATGTTCAGGATCGGGATATGAATTTTTTTACACTCCTGAATCCTGAACGATTTTATACGAAGGAAAATACTTAAGAAGCTTTTGATATGATAATTTCATATTGAAATTTAGATAAGCCTGCTTCGAAAATTAACGCTAAAGCTTCTTCACCAGTCATTGAAGTAGGTTCAATGGACTCTCTTACAGCTTTCCTAGACTTTTGGGTACTTTGTCAATTAGTTTTGCAGCTCCCGACTGCCCAGATGCTCTCAAACTCATTTCAGCTGCATATGCAAATTCAGAAAGGATTTATGTCATTTTAAAAGGTACCCGAGTATTGAATTCGCCTTACAATTTTTTCCTTTAAAAATTCCATTTGGTTATTAGATCCTTAGCAACTTGACTTCTTCATTGTATTAAAAAGATGTTGCCTGGTTATTGATAGTATTTTGGATGTTGTTCGGTCTAAGAAGTATCAAAAATACAATAATATTTACCAAAAATGTCTTTTTCTAGAAATTGACGTCACCAACAAAAAGTACACAACACACAGGGGAACAAATTGTAGCAAGAAATGTTTACACATTCTGAAAGAAGGCATGACACTTAACAAAATGACATATAAAACTTATTGGCATTTTACGGCTAACACAACTAAATGCCTAAGGATTTCAGAAAAATGCAAAAAAAAATATGAAGCTGAAGATCTCTGCATCCGAATTTATTTTTTCATTTAGGATAGCATACCTCGATAAGTATCAAAGATATTGGAACATTTTGAACACCAAAATGTTGGGCGGAAATTTTCCCAGGGCGATATCCGTTACTTTTTTCTAAATTGTATCTCGTTATATTTTATTTTAGTGAATTTTAAAACTTTTAAGAAAAAAAAATTTAGGAGACTTTATGTAGAACATACGTTTCTCTATAGAGGCGATGTTTCTTCTTTTTTCAATTTTATTTTATTAAATTTTTTTAACCATGAAATAAGAAAAAAAAAAAAGTTTGGACCCTTATAATTTTGGATCAACTAGTCGTAGGTAAAAAAACAGTACATTAGCAAATTAGAATTTCTAAACTCTAAAGGCGATGTTTTTTGTTTTTCTTAATTTTTGTTTTATTAAATTTTTTTAAACATGAAATTAAAAAAAAAAAAAACGTTTGGAATAAAAGGGTCCAACTAATTATTAGAATTAGAAATTAGAATTTCCAAACTCTAAAGGCGATGTTTTTTCTTTTATTTTTTTTATCAATTTTTTTTAAACATCATGAAATAAAAAAAAAACAAGTTTGAACAAGTTACAACAAAAAGGAAAATAGATAGATACACAAAACTAACTTAGATGTTGGTTATTCGTAATATTTTTATATCTTTTATTGCATTATATTAATAAATTGTATATTATCAAAATTATTATATTTACTTAATATGAATTTTTGTTTTTTCGATACAAGTTTTAATAATTCTGATAGTGATAATACAAAATTGGGATCGTATAAAAAAAAGATTAATTGTTATACAAACAAAAACAAAATTTCAGCAAATTTTCGAATTTAATTCCGTTCCTTTTTAATGCTCAAACTAAAGTTCTTTCCAAATTACGTCAAAATTTATATCAAACTTATATCAAAGTCTGAGTGATAAAGCATTAGAACTGAGAAAAACAGAGTCAGAACTCAATTAATTCGCTAAGCCGAGTGTTAATGGGTTAGAACTTTGTCAAGCGAAATCGACCGTTAAAATATTCGGAGTATGACAAATTGATATTTCGACTCTTTGAACATGAAATAAGCGATTTGAAGGGAACACTGGCAAAGATTGGTTATATCTTGGTTATACCTTCAACTACTTTAAAAAAAAATGTTTGGTGTATATTTTTTAATACCGTATATTACCCTCTTTATGATCTTGAATCGAACAAAACAGAAATGAGCAACACTAACAACCCTTTACCCATTACAAAAAGATGTTTATATAAACTCAGCACCATGCCTTCTTAATGATTGTGCTAAGTTAAAAATTTTAAAGTCATGTTTCCCTCTGTGTCAAAATTACATTTCCAGTTCAATGAGCTGAGTTCGATTGTAATTTTTCAATTTAGTTTTTTTTTTAACTAATAAAGTATTATTTACACTTGAATGTTTTTTGTTCACAGAGCTGTATGACAACATTAGTTTGTTGGTACCTTAATGTAACATTTATTAAAACTAGAAGGGTTGAAAACGAAACCATACCAAACAAGAAGAAACGGACTTAAAAAAATAAAGACCCATATTTTTATTTCTTGCATAATGTTTGTATCCAGACTATTTTTGGCAAATAGTGAAATAGTATCGAGAGTATTAGGCAACTCTGGTTTTTTTCAAAACTAACTCTGAAAATGATATAAAATTTTGGAAATAATTCTATCAAATTCTATCATTAATATCTAGATTCTTTGAAGTGGAAAATTGCATAATAAATTTATGGATAGTTACATGGATAAGTTTTCTCGACTGTTGCAACGAAAATGTGTTCCCACCAAGGCGCCCTCGTAAGGAAGGTAGCGGAAGGATTCTCTTAATAAATTCAACGAACTAATTGGTGTTTCACTTTACTTGAGCTAATTTTATATAATTAAAGTTGAGGTCAATAATTATTTTGAAGAACTATCCAGATTGCTGGATAGCGGATGGACCGGTTATAAGCAGCTCTAATTTCTCTAATTTTAAGTCAGAAAGGACGCCAAAGAACAGCTGATTAATGGGTGAGCTCAGCATCAACGGTACGACAAAAGATAAAGGCTTCAGACTAATAGATTTTGTAGCAGCTCGTAGTACGGTTATGAGTAGTACTATACGTTTTCAAGGCAAACGATCCATAAGGCAAACTGGCGCTCTCCAGATGATTTAACCACCAACTAAATAGACCATGTGTTAATTGACCTAAGGCATGTATATGACATTTTAGAAATACGTACATTTAGAAGGGCACAATTGGTGTCCGTTTTGGCATAATAGTTAGTTCATTGGACTGACATGCAGAAGGTCTTGGGTTTGATTCTCAGTCGCTGCAAAAAAAGATTTTCCAGGGGCGTACTGCTTCTTCCGAGGTATTGATAAATCCTCTAAGAGTCAAAAGAAGTGCTGCTTAATATAGCCGCTCGGAATCTTCAGAAAATTTAAGGTCCCCTACATTCCTGGTTGACAATCACTAGGCTTAGGCTCTCTACAAGGCATTATAACCTCCTATTTTACAATTCGTGTCCAAACAATTCTTAGTTGCGGAAATATTCAGAGCACGACTGCTGAACGAAACAAAATTGCGGTTTTGACGTTGGACGCCCCAATATACTTGAAGTTATCAGAATCTGCAGAGAGCATCTGACCGAGAAGCTCTCCGCTGTACATTAACCTTAACCAAAGGTGCCAACAATCAGTGGTCTTAGTATCGAGATTTCATCAAAGATGCTGTTGAAAACCGGTAGTGTGATGATGAATGCGTTTAACTAAAACAAGTGCTGCAGGGCAAAACAAGTTCAACGAGAGAAGAGAAGAGAGAAGAAGATCTTGCCTGAAAAGAAAAGTCCACGTAGCTTTACAGTTCAGGGAGATCGAAGAGGTTTGCAATGAAAGTAACACCTGGCAATTTTGTAAAAAAAAAGTGCATGATGTATTTATGTATTTACGAGTATGTACATGTAAGCTAATTTAGCTAGAAGACAGCCCACTTTCAGTCAGTAAAGAACTTTTTAAACATTCTAAAACTTCAGAACTTACCCAAAAGTCTTAAAAAGTTTAAGATAACTAATGTGCGCCAAAAGAGAAGTATAAATGCACGGTGCATTGTACTGTACACCTGTGGAATAACTCTTTCGAAATTTTTCAAACATGCACAGCTTTTCCGCAAGCAACAGGAAGTTCTTCATAATACTGTCCCACCGACTAGGACAAAAAGAGAGTTTTTTCCGTTGAAAATTGGACATACGTGTATACAGCTGCCTTTTTATGCTAACAAGCTGTTAAATCAATTATTTTATATCAAATCTAGAGATACTGTATCTATATATCTAGCGTAGGAATAAATGAATCCTTGAGCATACAAAGATGTTGTGGATTGGTGGGTCCACAGAAGAAAGCGAAGAAAAAAAATGCATAAAATTTCTCTGGATGCCTTTAAGTCTGTCTATGGTCTGTGTAAACTGACCATCATCTGTCTATGGTCTATGTAAAGTGACCATCGTATTCCATTCAGTGTGGTGGATCTAAAACATTCTCTGCCTATACCTCTAAGTACTGGGCAAATTCCCATAAATTGAGTACAAGTTTCAACCTCATTTAGATTGCAGAGTGAGCCGTTCATATTTTCAAGTCCTGTTCTTGACGTTCCATCTGATCGTTGAGGTTTTAAAATTAACACCGATATGGTTCCTGCCAACATTTATAGTAACTAAGCATATAGTAGATGCCATGTGATCTTGTGGCATTCGCCCTTTGGAGTACCTCTTGATGGTCTTCCGCATCAATATTCTGTACTGTATTTCTCGCAAAATTGTTAAAAAGGTTCTGATATAACACCAGTTCTTCTAGAAATTGGTTTAAACTTTCTTCCCAACTTTTTTTCAGCCCAATATATTTTTTCTCTCGTACAACCCTTGCTAGGAATTAACATTGCTAACATTTAAGGTAGTCTATTGTTCTCATAGGAATTGAGAAGTGTTTCTATGTATTTCAGAACATGACATCGTATTGTAAATTCAAAAATTGGCTTTGATCTTTTTTTAAAATGCTCCGTTTAATATATAAATATATTTTTGTTGCTTAGCTTCCTTTTTTCTTGTATGCTCAATCTCCCACGTCGTTTTTTAAAAACAACCATCTTAGATTTTTCAAGGTTGATTATAAAATTCCAGCGTCTACGGTACCAGTGGCGTAGCGAGGCGGGGGCAAAGGGGGCACAGGCCCCGGGCGGCACTTTGCTTGGGGGCGGCATTTTGCTGCAATTTTTTTAAATTCGTTAATGTAAATGGTTTTTGTATGTTATTTTTTTTAAGCTAAGTGTAAGCTTACTTTTGTAACAAATTTTAATTGTGAAAAAATATACTGTTCTTTTCGGAAATATATTTTTTCCTTTTGAGCTGAAAGTTCCGTGTGTGTGCGTAGGACGTAGGTATATAATACACTGAACCAAAAAGGTACGTAGTATTAATAAAAAAGTGCATTAATAACAGCATTTGTACATTATTTCTCAGCCGATGTAAAAGTACATTGTTTTAACGTATGCTCGATCATTATTTATCAACGTGTTTTCTTCATCATTAAATGAATTCGTTCATTAATTAATGAAGCTGTTCATTAATAACTATGTATTTATCCACATAAAACAAGAGTATATAATACGGGCATTAATGAAATTTATCTTTAAATAATGTTTTTTGTTCATTATAGAAAGTATCAAATACATTATTTACAATGTACCTTGTACATCGAACAACGTATGGAATTCATTGTTTAATGTACAAATTCCTATAAATTCATGTTTCCTAAACATTAAAGTAATGTATCTCATTCATTAATCAATGTACACAATTAGTTATTTAATGCAAAATATTCATTGCTTTAATGTCATCCAAACATTTATCCAATGTATCTGATTCATAAAATAACGTATAAATAGCGTAATTGTATGTATAGTATTTATTGTTGAATGTACAATTTTCATTAATTCAATGATACCTATACATTGAAACCATGTATACCGTTTATAAATTAACGTACCAAATGCGTTATTTTACGTATAATATTCATTATTGAATGTATAGCATTCATTACTTTAATGTAACCTATACATTGAAACCATGTATGCCGTTTATAAATTAACGTACCAAATGCGTTATTTTACGTATAATATTCATTATTGAATGTATAGCATTCATTACTTTAATGTAACCTATGCATTGAAACCATGTATACCGTTCATAAATTAACGTACCAAATGCGGTATTTTACGTATAATATTTATTATTGAATGTATAGCAATTATTGCTTTAATGTAACCTATACATTGAAACCATGTATACCGTTTATTAACTAACGTATCAAATTCGTTATCTTATGTATAATTATACATTAAAGAATGTTCAACATTCATTGCTTTAATGTCCTTTATACATTGAAATTAACGTACCAAATACGTTGTTTAATGTATTATTCCAATGTATTTTTTTCCCTAAATAACGTATACCATTCATTATTTAATGTATGATATTTTTGCTTTGATGTCGTCTATACATTGATCTATATCATGTTCTTATCTGTTTATTATTGATGCTTAGAAAACGAATTCTATTGATTGGCCCGCTGAAATTTACTTTAATTAAAAGTTAAATAATACTAATCAATGAGCAATGTTATGTAAATTAAATAAAGCCAATCAATACATTCAATTTTCTAATCATTTTTTCCAAAGCTTACCTCAGCTGGTCTTGGAGTAAACTCATTCCACGAACTCTGAAAAAAAAACTCTGAAAATGGTCCAAAAGAAGTTAGTTCATATGATGACAAATTTTTGTATCTTGTTATGGTATTTATTTATGCTCTGAGATTGTTAAGTGGTACAAAAGATTTTGTAGATTAAAATTAGGTTAAGTATTACAAGTGCTTAAGAAAATTATGTTGAATGTCAAGAATTATAAAAATATTTAAAGTTTAAGTCGACTCGTTTAATGCTGAAACTAATATATGAACTTTTGAAAACTTTGTTTTACATTTTATGTTATAGAAAAAAATTTGAATAAACGTCCAAAAGGTTGAACATGCTACAGGATATTCTAAGTTAAAAAGATGAAAAATTTTAAAACAAACGTCGACAGCCCGAACAAGGCATTTAAAAGCAAATTTGACCCCATCAAAATAAACATAAAAATCCTGAAGGTTTGATTTTGATTCCCCAACTGCTATGATGAATGGCTGTACGCTTTGCGATCTTTGCTGGAGATGCTGCAGGTGATCTTCTACCTCCTGGATGGACGTTGCCGTAAAAATAAAGGCTTCTTGCGAATCCTTAATTGTATATTTAAGGTAGCTTTTTCTTCCAATTTTTTCCTTCGTAAGCGCTTTTTGGTTAGGCACCAAATATGCGTGAAGGCACGTGAATACAATTGCATTTCGACTATCTGAAAATATAATAATAATTACATTTATAGAAAACAATAATCAATTATTACAAATTATATTTAGTTATAATAAAGAATTAAAGCAAAACTTTATTTTCCCAAAATCTTATTAATGTTATTGTAGTTAAAGAGGATTTTTTCAGTAAAATAAAATTTTGTTTCTACCTAAAATCAATAGCGACTTAATTCACTTTTTCAAGATACAGTAAGACCCGCTTAAGAGAAACGGCAAAATGTCACAGTCTTTCTTTCACTTAAGCGGGTTTTTCACTTAAGCGAACCCCGCTTAAGTGAAAAATAATTTCACTTAAGCGGAGTTCGGATAAGTGAAAAAAAAATTTCACTTAAGCGGATTTAAAAATTCCATTAAGCGGAGATTTAATGCTAGAAACAATATTTTTTTTAATCTTTTGAACTTGCCTTGAAAGAAGTTAAATAAAACAACGACTAAATAACACAGAAATAATTTATTGAAAAAAGAAAACTAGCAAATTTTTGTTCTGTTCGATTCAATTTTTTGTTTCACTTAAGAGAGTTTTTTTGAATGAAGTATATTAAAAATTAACTGAAAATATGTTTCAGTTATCCGGGTTTTTCACTTAAGCGAGTTTCACTTAAGCGGAGTGTTTTAAGGGAAATTGGTCGGAAAATACTTGGGGATGAAGAAAGTGTTTCAGGTAAGCGGGTTTTTCTCTTAAGCGGGTTTCTCTTAAGCGGGTTTTACTGTAATCAAAAACATAGTTTTTGTTTTTTTTTTTTTTTTTTTTGAAAATAAGTCTTTAACTTTTGGTTAAATTGTTTGTTGCATTTGTTTTTCAAATATATTTCATATTTTTTTTATATTACTTAGCTTTGTAACATTCACACCCAATACTGGAGTGATACAAATTTTATATTTAAAATTTAAAATTTTTGTAATAAAAGTAAGAATATAAGAACTTCACTTTTAAAAATATTATTAGTTAATTTGAAATTAAATGTATTATTTAAGATAACAATTCCTATAAGAAATGTCTACCAAAATAGAAATTTGATTAGATTAAAACTGGACAAAATAAGTTTTGAGAGAAAAAAAAAATAATTCGTGTTTTAGTAGGCGGACTTTTAGATGGAATTAAATGATTTTAATACTTACTTTCATTTATGTCGGTGTCCTTTATGCAACTTAGAAGTTTAACAGATTCTCTGTCCTTAATATGATGCTCTGTTGACAAAAATCTATATATCTTCTCATAACTGTCATTCCAGTTGTCTACGAGGGAATAGGTAGTGTTGAACAACGCTTTGAAGTCCATATCAACCTAGTGATTATTAATTTTATCAATAAAGTTATTGTTCAAATAATATTTGAAATGGAAATATTATGATACTGACTTATAATAAATGAAAATAATGCTGGATCTATAGTCAAATTGGTCAAACTAAAAACAAGGGTTTGTAGTTTGCCAAGTCAAATTGTTTGTCTACTATTTGTTATTAACATTACCAATCTATGACCTTGGGGCAATTTGTACTGCGGCCATTTTTCCAGTGTATTTTTCGTTGAATCGGAACTACTCAATTCATTTAAACGGTATTTTGTACAGGCCTGCCAATATCTGTCGAATTCCTCTGAGCTTAAATGGTCAAATTTCAAAGATTTTATGTACTCCTCAGCATTTGTTTCTGGAACTGAAATATTTCAATATTTATTAATGAAAATATATTGCAAAGTGATATGTTTCATTAATGATGTTTTATTTTTTTATGACTGTCTTTTTTAAAAAGAATTTGTAACATTATTTCTTTTTTCTTCAGATTTGGTCACCTTTAAAGGTACTAAGAAAAATATTCTTATCACAATCATCATTAAGTTTGTTTTTGAATAAGCCCTGAAATTCCATCTTAATAGGAAAATGTGTATTTTCCCGAAAAGAACTATCACAGAATCCATTGTAATGAAAAATCTTACACAAATTGATTTGTTGATGAAAAATTTTAAAACAAACGTCGACAGCCCGAACAAGGCATTTAAAAGCAAATTTGACCCCATCAAAATAAACATAAAAATCCTGAAGGTTTGATTTTGATTCCCCAACTGCTATGATGAATGGCTGTACGCTTTGCGATCTTTGCTGGAGATGCTGCAGGTGATCTTCTACCTCCTGGATGGACGTTGCCGTAAAAATAAAGGCTTTTTGCGAATCCTTAATTGTATATTTAAGGTAGCTTTTTCTTCCAATTTTTTCCTTCGTAAGTGCTTTTTGGTTAGGCACCAAATATGCGTGAAGGCACGTGTTATTTTTTATCAATACTCGTAATATTTTTCAATTATAATAGAATTCAAAATTGTTCTTAAAGTTGAGAAAACAGGATGATCAAAGTAAAAAAAGGACAAAATTTGTGAAACGATGTCTCATAGTTTGAATAAAGCATTTAAAAGAAAACTTTACCTCTTCAAAATAAACGTAGAAATTCGGAAAATAAGTTTTTGATTCTATACCAACGGCAATAATTATGAACGGCTGGACGCTTTCTGATTTTTACCAGAGATGCTGTAAGTGATCTTCTAATTCTTGGATGGACTTTGCGATACCAACGAAAGTTTCTTGGAAATCTTTTAAAGTACGTATATTTAAGGAAGCGTTTCTACTATTCTTTTCACGAAGGGTCAATTTGCTGAGATATTGTTGATTCAATATCACAATAAAAATCGCAGAACACCAACAAAAATTAAATCTGAATATAAAAATTATTTGACCAATTCAATTGATTGATTCAAACAATATTTTTTAAGAAAAATCTTAATTTGACCATTAAACAATAGAAAAAAAATCTGAAAAAAACATTGCTTTCTTAATTTTTCTGTGTAGTGTTTTCATTTTCAATATTTCTATTGATATTTTTTATAAAATTAAAGTGCTCTACGTTGCGTACAAGACCAAGTAATCTCATGTAATCTACTGATAAAACTATCATGTATTACATCCATGCAGTCAATATGCCAATAAATTACAAGTGTAATATTTTTATTGTTTTAAAGTCCCATTTCTGCGTTAACCACATTATTAAAAACAAAATTTTGTAAGAACTTATACACAAAAGTAATACTAAGTATCAATTTGATATACTCAGCAGGTTTTTATCTCTAAATTATCCAAAAATCTATGAAGTTCAAAGAATAAAAATATAAAGTTTCAATTTTATGTTTTATTGAGAGAAATCCTTTTTTTTCTAAATAAGTGGTTAGTGCCGAGGACTTTAAAGACAAAAAACAAGGCAAGAAATATGTTAGACTTACTAAGTAATTTTTCTTCAGATTTTTCGTTAATTTTGGAACTTGATGGACTTGAAGCAGTTGTTCTTAAACAGGATTTCAGATTGCTGAATTTGTTATAAATTTTTCCCCTTTTACACGTCCTATAGTATTCCTATCAAGCAGGAGGGATAAGATTATATTTGTGGTATTATTCAAACAAATAACATATTAAGAAATAAACGATTAACATATACATACATCGATTTATAAGAAAGAACGATTTTAGTTAACAGAAAAGTATTTTTGTAGAAACCTATTCAAACTTATATATTAGATTGCCGAATGTAGGCGCTAAGTTAAGGTTTTTTTTTTCGTTCAACTTATACTTTGTATATGTGTTAATATGTATGCCTCATTTTTTTCGGGTAATCTTTATAACTATACAAAATTTTAGTATCTGTGAAACAAATTGACTTGTAATCGTTCTTTCCCTATTCCTTTCAAAGATATTTTAGGCGTCATTTTTGAGAGCGGGATAGGTTCATTTTTTCTTTTACCTGAGTAAACATGTTAATATTAATGAAAATTACCGGTTTTTCAGAGCCGAATGGAATTATTGCTCTATTGAATATATGATTAATAAAATTATCGAACTTAACTCTTTTTTTTCAAAAGTGGGCCTATTCCACATCCAAAAACCCGCCCATAATGTAGGATATAGTTGGTATGGATATAGCATAAAATATAATTCAATTGTATTACCAGCATTTCCGTTGGAAATCGTTCAACGATTTCCTGCTCGATGTCATAACTTGTTCTCAGGTCCAGTCTTACATTTTGTTCTTCAAAATAAAAAGCAATTGCATTCACTAGCATTGCTCTTTGTTCTTCTCCAAATTTGTTTTTCTGTTCGTAGAACTCTGTTAATAATTTACCTTTTATTGTATTATTAAGGACATCGCTTAATGTTATCCTTTTTTTATTTGATGAACCACGAGTAGATGTAGGAGAAGATGCTGGAGACTGAACGGTGCTAGGGGTGCTCGGTGAAGAGTATGGAGTATTTCTGTTGGAATGCATAGCCATTGAAGAACTACTTCTACTGACTGGTGATGATAGTAACAAGGAATTTCGAATACCGAAGTTATTTATAAGAGGCAAGCCGATGAAGTTTCGCCACTTTTCCAACTGATCTTCAAACACAATTTTAATTCCATCGGCAAAATCTTTCAAGATCATTGGAATATGCCATACTTTAATGACCTTTAGAACAGATACCCATACTTCTTTTTCTATAAAAATTAAGTAATTAAAAGCATTTTAAGAACATATAAATATACACATAGAAAATATTCTTACGTATTAAAACATCAGCCAAAAAACTCATTTCCCAGCTATTGAGTAATGCTATTAACTCTTCTTTTTGATGATCTAGCGTGTTTTGAAGATATTCTGGTGCACTATTGGTTTCATCAGCACCAATATTAATAACGATGATATCGCCATCGGCATTCCCATTTCCATCCTCAAATTCAATATCTGTCAAATTAATTTGACAGCCAGCGGCTTCTTGTTCTGCATCTGCGTCCATTACGTTTAGAACTTATGAAAGTAATAAAGTGAGAATTTATATTCGACTTGGGAAGTAATAATCTTTAATTTTTAGCATATTTCTTCATCTCGGCGTTTTAATTAAAGTGATAGGAAATCCTATAATGAAATGTCATAGGCCAAAAAAATGTGGATTGTATTGTATGAAATTTATTTTCTGACAAAATAATAAAACTGAAGAATTTTCAGTACGAAAAATATATAAAATGATATACAATTCAATATCGTCTTTTAAAAGAGCTATGTAAAATCCATTTTTATATTGATATCCGTTAAATTTTACTTCTTCATATGATTGTATATAGATTAGTTACTCTTTTTTAATATCGTGCATATAATATTGTTGTAGGAGCTTTTCGTTTTGTCTGATTCCTTAAATATAACACTAGAATTATTATTGCACCTTAATTCCAGTAAAGAAGAAGCAAATTGAAGCTGATACTTTTTTGCCAATGTCAAGCAATTATTTTTAAGCAATACATAAAAGTTTTCATTTTTCTTGCTGACATTCTTAAATGTTTTTTTGTTAAACGCGTTGTTGTTATTTCGCCTGAGAAGTTATCAATTTCAATAGGGCCATAATCAAAGGTTCGCTTTCTTGAGTTTAAAACTTTAAGGTTAAATTATTTGGCTGTTTGTGTTAAATAAACAATTGCATGACATATATTATAGGTAAGCATGGAAAAGAGTAATATATATTACTTACAGAATGTTGCCCACTATGAGATCCTGGAGGATTGTTTATTTCAAATTCGTCGTTATATAAAAAATACGGAATGAGTTTCTTGCCAACATATAGTTTGATTTTTTGTTTCCATAATTCTCCTTGAACAAAATTGGAAACTCAAGAATCTGTATAATATTTATTCATAGTTTCCAGAGTATCATTTAAGTAACCTTTCTGTTCAAATATTTTACAAAATTGAACGGATTTCTGCATTCCGATACTATATTCATTATGTAATTCTGGACAAACTTTACTTAATTTGTGTGTAGAAAATGATTTGAAAAGTTCTAACAATGGATCTGTGATACACTATTTTACGCTCTTTTGTATTTCATATACATCTTTTCTATTAAAGTTGTTATTTGAATGCAATTTTAATGACAATTTTACTGCAGATTTGAAAAAACTATCCAACTTAAGTTTAAGATCGTATTCTTCCTGATAATGTTCTGTTATTTTATCAAAACCGCTTTCCGTTTCTTGTAAAATTTTTCTTTCGCAAGAAGTACTGTTCGATTTATCAGGAATTTCTGTTACGTTTTTATGTATATCAATTTCTTTTTCAAGCTTGCTAGCATGTTTTCTTATCGCATGTCTTTTGAAGCTTCCTAAATCTTGAAATACTTGATAACAATATTTTTCAATACATCTAAATGTGCTTCTTGTCTTAAGATCATGTATTCTTTTAAAATGATGAATAAGAAGCTCGATGGTTTTAAAATTATTTTTACACAAGTAACAGATCATGGTGTACCTACAAAAAATATCTCATTATTATTTATAACGAATAATAATGCTTTACAATTTTTCGTTCGGTAAACATTTTTTTAAAGAAATGCTCTGGGGATAGTAAAAATTAAATGCCAGTTATTCAATACTAAGTAAACTCTGAGTTAAGCGAAATCTATGAAACCCTGAAAATGAAATGGACTTGAGTTACTTGAGAAGCAGTTTTCCAATAGAAGATTAACTTTTAACATAATAAAAGGGAGATCAGTTGTCTATATTAATTATCTTTTACTTTAATTTTTGAAAAACCAATGGCTAAAAAGCTAGGGCTACATTATGTGGAACTATAAAAAAGGCAAAAGTGTTCTGATACTCATCTGTATTATATGTCTTCCTATTAGCTCACCAACTTTGTTCCGTCAATTCTAAGACTAAAAACATGTTTAGAATTTATCTCGTGTTTAAGTTATTTAAAAATTTTAAACAAAACAAAATTGCATAAGCAAATTTTCAAAAAATATTAAAGAAAAATTTTAAGAATAGTTTCAAAATATTACAATCATATTACTTTAAATTTAAAATTTAATATCAATGTTACATTAGCCGTGTTTTTTTGTAAAAGTTATCCGTAGCACTGTAGGATTTTATATGAATAACAAATACAACATCCGCAGTAGGATCACTGCCGATAAAAGGAGAAGTGAAATCCTGCTGCGGATAAAGATTTGAAGTTTATTCGAGTATCGGCAGTGATCCTTCTGTGGATGTTGTATTTGTTATTCATATAAAATCCTACTGTACTAGGGATAACTTTTTCAAAAAAACACGGCTATTAATCAACAAAAAACACATTAGTTTAAAGCTGTGTTCATTGTATATGACTTTAAACAAAATAAAATGCACGACTAGGTCGCACGAGATGACTCTTATCTAAAAAAACTAAAAATTTTAAATGATTCAAACAATTCTCTTATTAGTTCGAGCTAAAAATAGAATACCATGTGCCATGGTTTCTTAAAAAATAATCTTTTATATACAAAATTTTTAAAACATTTCTAAGGAAAAATTTAGTGCATCAACTAAAAGTTTGTATTACTGTACGAATAAAAATTAAATTGCCCAAAAAAATACTGACCCGTTTTAAAGATATCTAATTTTCCAAAAATTAAAATGATTTTGTAGTTTCCAAGATTCAAACATTTTTTTTTTTAAGTTTTGATATGCAATGTTTTTCAAACTTTTAAGAAGCTTTTCTATTAAAAAAAATATCATTAAAATCCGTTATGGATAGTAAGAAATTAAAAAAATTATTAAATTATAAGCCATAAAAAAAATTATATTATATTATATTTCGAGAAAAATACGATTTTCGTAAAGTTATTTTCTCATATCTTGTTGATTGTATTAAGAAACTTTTAATTTTAAAGATTAACAACATCGAGCATGGTTTTCGAAATATGTATTCAGTCTTAGACAAAAATCCAAAAAGGGTTTATTTGAAAATTTAATATTCTATTCAATACTATTCTAACTTTTAGAAAACATAAGCATAAACAAAATCGTTTAAATCGGTTGTACCGTTTTAAAAAAAAATCAAAAAACAAAAAAAAAATAGTTATATTTCTTTTATATAGTTAATTTCTGAAAAAAAAAATAAATAAATGAAATTGTTTGAACCATTTTTCTGAAGAAAAATTGAACTAAATGAATTTTTTTTTATTTGTGGAAAAGCTTTTGACAAAAAAAAATAATTTATAAAATTTCGACAAAAATCGTTTGGCAGGTACCGTTATTTTTGGTCTTAAAAACAGAACAAAATATATGGGACGGCAAATTTTAGAATATTATTTACCAAGTTTGATGAAAATTGGTCGAGCCGTTTAGGCTGCAGTCGAACAGACTTTATTCGTCTTCGCTATCATCGCAATGTTAATTTTGATCAAAATCTCGAGTTCGATTTTTTTCCGAATGATTAACTTGCCTACACCTATAAGTCCAAAGTTAAAATTATAATAACTATCATTAAAACTATATTGAAGAACAAAAGTTCACTGAATTGAAAATTAAATGAAATTATGAAATATGAATCAATGACTTACAAAATTTCGCAATTAGCTATATAGTACCGTTAATTAATTCGTTTAAAAGATATATTAAAAATTATATTTATGATGGTACCTTTTTATGTACTTTCAAGAATAAATTTAAGTTTTTAATTTTATAATAAACTCCAAGATCCAGACAACCGCCTTCAACAAAAGACAATGAACGAATAAATCAATAGCTTATTGATTTGCTTGTCTTTCAAATGACGCTTGGCTTTTAATGTACCTATGCACAATTTAATGCAAAATAAACATTGGTTCAATGCTGTATGCTTGTTGTTCAAGGGAAAAGTACATTGTTTAATGTATTTTTTACTAGTTTAATATTTGTTTACGTAAAGTAAGAACTTATGTTCATTAATGGAATGAGAAGATGCTTTGTTTGGTTCATCAAAAATGTTTTTTTTTATCAATTAATGCACTAGTACGTTAATGTGCAAGCTTGTTTTTTGATGACTTTAAACAGACATTTATATCTTGCATTATTAAAATTATAAATGAAGATAATATCTTTCAATAAATATATAGAAAGTGGAACATTTTGGCCTGACAACCTCCAAAAGAGTTGTATAAAAACAAAAATTCACTGCACCAAATAGATATATATATGTATATGTATGTGGGGATATGGAATTATAAAATATAAATCGATTACTTACCAATTTCACAAAAAGGGGAGAGATATTTTGTATAATTGATTCGTTTAAAAATATTTATATGATGGTACAAATTTTATGTACTTTTAAGATAAAATTTATTTATTTTAAATGAATTTAAAGAACCGCACAACCACTCTTAACAAAAGACAATGAACGAATAAATCAATAGCTTATTGATTTGCATGTCTTTCAAAGGACGCTTGGCTTTTAATGTACCTATGCACAATTTAATGCAAAATAAACATTGGTTCAATGCTGTATGCTTGTTGTTCAAGGGAAAAGTACATTGTTTAATGTATTTTTTACTAGTTTAATATTTGTTTACGTAAAGTAAGAACTTATGTTCATTAATGGAATGAGAAGATGCTTTGTTTGGTTCATCAAAAATGTTTTTTTTTATCAATTAATGCACAAGTACGTTAATGTGCAAGCTTGTTTTTTGATGACTTTGAACAGAACATTTATATCTTGCATTATTAAAATTATAAATGAAGATAATATCTTTCAATAAATATATAGAAAGTGGAAACTTTTGGCCTGACAACCTCCAAAAGAATTGTATAAAAACAAAAATTCACTGCACCAAATAGATATATATATGTATATGTATGTGGGGATATGGAATTATAAAATATAAATCGATTACTTACCAATTTCACAAAAAGGGGAGAAATATTTTGTATAATTGATTCGTTTAAAATTATTTATATGATGGTACAAACTTTATGTACTTTTAAGATAAAATTTATTTATTTTAAATGAATTTAAAGAACCGCACAAACACGAAACAAAACCGCACTTAGCAAAACACACTGACCGACTAAATCAATGGCTGATTTATTCGCATGTGTGTATTGTATACCAAAGGAAAGGACGCTTGGGTTTTAATGTATCTGTTCATAATTTTACTCGAAAAAAACATTGTTTAATGGTGTGTATACGTTGTTTGATAAGCGTTCATAAGTTACTACCTTGTAAACCTAGGTCGAGTTGAAATCAGCATCGTTTGATTCTATTGCGCTCGCTCAGTCGAGGTGAATCAAATTATGGCTATCCCTCTCTCCAAATTCCATTTCTATCTTTCGATTTCGCATATAAACATATAGTAATTACCCTAAGACCCTGTTTAGATTGGTTGTTTTCTTTCTGTAGTTGAGTAAAGTCGTGCATACACTTTGTGGTTTTCACTTCTGTTCGTTTTTGTTGCACAAGAACAAATTATAAATTTACGAAATATTATTAAATGGAGTAGTTTGGAAGTGAAACAGGAAATTTCATTCCAATCTTTATGATTTAATCTTTACTGTCGTGTACCTTTCTACCTAGTTGATTTCAGGTACAAGCTGTCGTGCGACACCAGAATAAAAACAACCAATATTAAAAGGGTCGTAGACGGTGTTCATGAGTGTTAGGTTGTCCCATCGTTGTATGAAGAAAAAAAATTTCTCGAATTTTTTATCGAAAGAGATATAAAAAGTTGCGTATTAACGAGTAGAATCTGAATAAGTACTTACTTTTTGATTTGAACATAACTTTTGGGCTCTACCGCGGCTTAAAGATCTTAAAATAAGGTAAGAAACTCGTTGTATGAAAAAACAAAATTTCTCGATTTTTTTATCGAAAGGGTTTACAGAAGTTGCGTATTAACAAGTAGAATCTGAATAAGTACTTACTTTTTGATTTGGACATGACACATGAGTAAAGTAAGTAAAAACCTATATTTTAAGATCTTTAAGCCGCGGTAGAGCACAAAAGTCATGCCCAAATCAAAAAGTATGTAAGTACTTATTCAGATTCTACTTGTTCTTACGCAACTTCTGTAACCCCTTTCGATAAAAAAATCGAGACATTTTTTTTCTTCATACAAAGACGGGACACGCTGGTGTTCAGGGACTCTCTTATAAATGATGCAATTCAAATTGCGATTTTTAGGAATTTGGGCTTCCATAAGCCAGCGCCACAACGAAACGTTCGCCTATCAAATTAATTTTAAATTGAGATACATTACTTAAGATATAAATTGTTCAAATGCATGACAAGCACGTGCAAGTCTGTTAGTAAATTCCGGTTGATGTTGCATATACACACATCAAGCATGAGTCTTCAATCTTTTAATTTTACATCTATAGTATGGTGAGAAGACGTTATTTTTTTTGCAAAATTGTGTTCTTTCGAATTTCTTTGAGTTTTTTTTAATTTTATCCGAGTGATTTGTTTTATTTTGTCCGTTTATTTCATCATACAATTTGTGTTTGTGTTACTGTTTTATTATTACAATCAGTGCTTAAGTGGTGCTCTGATTAAATTAACTAATAAATGCTTGATCAATCATTAATCTTGCATTTACACTATTTCAACGTACTATACACAAATGAATTGATGCTTGATCAATCGTCAATCTTGCATTTACACTAAAGGTATTCATGTAAGCACGGAAAACCCTGATAAACCTCGGAAACCAGATAATTTTATCTCTGCAAAAACGAGCTGTCAAAATTTCTATGGGAAAAACTTTCTGCAAATATGATAAAATTATCTCAAGAATTTGATACGGAAAGTGAAGAAATAAACCTAATAAACTAAAGAAATATGCATTTTGACTTTTAATTTGATATTTCATAAAATATTTCCCACATTTGCGCAAGTATTTTTTAGGGGGTGTTCATGAAAACATGTTGCGCAAAGTTATATCTTTCTACAAAGTGGAAAATTATCTTGTTTCATGAATACCCTTACTATTTCAACACAGTAAGATAGATTGAAGGAAAATGAAAAGATTGTGAATTTTTCACGTGTTTCTCATGCATTTGAACGATGTACATATACCTGGTTTTAAAGTATCAACACTAACGCGATAGTGTCATCCCGTGATTTTTCATGAAAAAATAGTTTGATTGCCGTAAGTTTCTTTGTCGATATGTCCTTGTCTCATCGGTCTAGGAGAGATAACATTTTATTAAAAATCGCCTGTGCAATCGAAAAGATATCAAAAGAGAAGCAAAGATAGAAAATTGCGAAGTTAAGAAGAAGAAAGAAGAAAGAAGAAAGAAGAAAGAAGAAAGAAGAAAGAAGAAAGAAGAAAGAAGAAAGAAGAAAGAAGAAAGAAGAAAGACTAAACTCCTTTTAAAGCTTTTGGAAAATTGAAAAATAAACATGGATAAGAAAATTGTGTTTGATTTGTCATTTAAGATATGGATTTGTCAAACAAACATAAACCAGAACTCTATACTTACTTTTAGCAAAATGTTTTGAATGTAGAAAGTTGATGCGTGGATATTATTTTCTTACATTTTTTTCGCATATATTTTTTATAAAACACTATTTAATATGACCGCTTATGAATTCAAATAGAGCAACAAACTAACTTGCGGTTAAATGAAAATATACTATCATTGGTGCAGATTGGTATTAGTTTTGCAGGATTTCCAGTTCGATTATTTTTGTATAGGCACATATTATTTTCATTTTATTTTCAAATTTCAACAGCGAATTAAAAAGGTAAAATAAAAAAAATAGTTCATTTTAACTTGAACAAAAATTATTTTTACTAAAAACTGCTGTGTTTTTAAAAGCATTCCAACAAACTGAAAGAGGAATAAGGATTTAAAAGCGGTCACTCGAAAAATATTCTTGAATGAATAAAAAACAACAGAGAGATTTGTCACGAATATTCCATTGAATAAAAAACGTAAAATTATTATTCAGAATATTTATTTTTGCTGATAACGAGCAAACTATCATGAGTTTTGGTGTGGACTCTGTTAAATCTTGTTCCGCCAATTTGTTATCTCAAGACTTTTCTGCTGAAATCTCAAATTTCGGTTTAGTGTGAGCAGAGTATCAAATCAGTGAAGAGTGTGTACGCAGACTTAATCCATATAGTCAGAAAAAAATACTAATTATTTTCAATAATTGATGAATATTGTTCATGAAGATAATGTAAATTTTACATCAAATAAAGAATTTATAAAATGACTGAGATTAATGTACAATACTAACTTTAAATAATGGAAGCATTCATTAATCAATGCAGGACTAAAAAACATATTGGGAATTATTTTCATTAATTAATGAACTTTTTTCATGAAAATAATGATTTTTTTTTGTTAAATAAGGAAGCGGTTCATTAATAAAATGAATGCCCTTATCTTGAAATTGATGTACAATACTTACCTTAAATAATGAAAGCTTTCATTATTAAATGCAGGGCTAAAAAACAAATTATGAACTGTTTTCATTAATTAATGAACTTTTTTCATGAAAGTAATGTATAATTTTCATTAAATAATGAAGCGGTTCATTAATAAAATTAATGCCCTTATTTTGGAATTGATGTACAATACTTTCCTTAAATAATGAAAGCTTTCATTATTCAATGCAGGGCTAAAAAACAAATAATGACTTATTTTCATTAATTAATGAACATTTTTCATGAAAATAATGTATTTTTTTCATTAAATAATGAAGCGGTTCTTTAATAAAATTATTGCCCTTATCTTGAAATTGATGTACAATACTTACCTTAAATAATGAAAGCTTTCATTATTCAATGCAGGGCTAAAAAACAAATTATGAACTGTTTTCATTAATTAATGAACTTTTTTCATGAAAGTAATGTTTATTTTTCATTAAATAATGAAGCGGTTCATTAATAAAATGAATGCCCTTATTTTGGAATTGATGTATAATACTTTCCTTAAATAATGAAAGCTTTCATTATTCAATGCAGGGCTAAAAAACAAATTATGAACTATTTTCATTAATTAATGAACTTTTTTCATGAAAATAATGTATTTTTTTCATTAAATAATGAAGCGGATCATTAATAAAATAAATGCCCTTATCTTGGAATTGATGTACAATACTTTCCTTAAATAATGAAAGCTTTCATTATTCAATGCAGGGCTAAAAAACAAATTATGAATTATTTTCATTAATTAATGAACTTTTTTCATGAAAATAATGTATTTTTTCCATTAAATAATGAAGCGGTTCATTAATAAAAATCAATGCCCTTATCTTGGAATTGATGTACTATACTTACCTTAAATAATGAAAGCTTTTATTATTCAATGCAGGACTAAAAAACAAATTATGAATTATTTTCATTAATTAATGAACTTTTTTTAGTTAAATAATGTAAATGTGTCATTAAATAACGAATTAGTTTATTAATACAAGAAACAGTATGATTTTCGAAGTAATTAACAATATTTTTATTAAACAATGTATACTTTCAATAAATCAATGTACAAATCGAGCATTTTTTTTACGAATTGAGAACATTAGGTAATGAATGTCGTGATTAAATACAAAGACTAAAAACATTTTGTATGAAATGCGATTAATAAACGCGTTTACATTAAAACGATAAACTCAACATTAAAGACAATGTGTTATTAATGATTTTGTACGCTGAACCAATGAATTTGTACGTTAAAACAATGAACTGCTATTGATGAACAGGTATTCATTGTTTTAACGTACGCTCGTTTTTTCAGTGTACATACATACGCGCCACGGTTTTGCTGTCGGCAATGATACACGTCTTTCTCTTGTTTTTTTTTTGTTGTTGTTGTGTCATCGTCATGTTGTGTATGAGATGTGTATTGCGCCATAAGGAATTGTGAAGTGCAATGATCGACAACGATTCTGATTTGGAACAGTAAATGATTGTTTCGTTCTATGTCTGTCCTGGTGCAAAACTTGTTCGTTTGCTTTCTTTCGACTACCACTCATGAGCAGCGTTCGAATCTTACTCCAATCGGAGTAAATTTACTTCAATTTTACGAAATAAAATAGATCTACTTCGTTACTCTGTTTTTTAAGATTTAGGTAGGTACTTATTTTTTACATTGAAAAATTCAAAATTTCTTTAGCTAAACCACATGAAAGGGAATGACCACTGTTTTAATAAATTTTGCAACTAACTCTGACTCTAAATTACTAAATCTAAATCTACTCCAGAAATTTTCAATTCGTTTATTTTTTTATAAGCCTGCTCCAAAATTTTACTACTGCGGTTCAAACCCTGCTCGTAAGGCGAGAAGTTGAGGCAAAAACATTTCGTTTGTTTCGACTCATTCGATGTGAGTTGGCTCATAAGAGTCCATGTATTCGTATATTGCTGTATATTTTATCTAAGGGGTGTTAGTCAGTTGTATTTTTTTTTTGTTTTATTTTATCGTAAAATGCAGTAAGGTTTGCAAACATCCTAGTTAAATACAAAATTAGTTGCAGTTTAACATTAAACTTGTCTGTGTTAGTGTGTTTCGTGTGTTGTGAAAATTTTTTAAAATTGTGTGTACGGGTACAGTACCTACCTACATAAGCGCAAGAGATTTTCATTTTACCCCTTTGGATTGATTACATAAAGTAAGTTAATTGAAATACCTAGCTGATGGCTCGGAAATAATCCATTGCTTTTTCTGAGTTGAAACCCCCATTTGGCTTTATTAATATTGTTCCATAAAAAAACATTTTTTCACATTTTTGCAAAAAATTGCGTTCTCTATTTTTTACTGAGAAATCGAAAGTTAATAAGTTATTATTAAAAATAGAGAAACGATTTCAAGAAATTTTTTTTTTAATAAGTTAATCAATAAAAGTTAAATGATTTTTACTTGCGATATATACATAGGTAGGTACTATATTGCAAGTTATGGATTAGTAAAAAAAATCAAACTCGACATTTTGATCAAAGTTGACATCGTAATCTCTATGATCACGATGATAGCGAAGTTGAAAAAAGTAGGTCTTGCAATTCTGTCTCTCTGTCCATTCGACTGCAGCCTATACGACTCGGTCATTTTCTTTAAACTTGGTACCTAGCGTTTTTGGGCATTTTAATACCAAAAATAACGGTAGGTTCCTGTCGTAAAATTTTTTTTAGCAAAAAATGAAAATCTTATTTTTCTCAAAAACGTTCCCACAACTTTAAAAAAAAATTCAGTATTTTTTTTTTAAAAAGGCTAAAATTCCCAAAAATGGTTATAAATAGTACCTCCCATAGAACCATTTCTTTGACTTTCGATTTTATCAAGACGATACCACTGATTTTGATCAATTTTTTGAAGTAAAACTTCTTTTCCGGCGTTGGGGGTAAAACAATTTCTATGCAGCTGTCAGTGACATGTCAAAGAGTCACGTTATCCGTCAAAGACAGCGACATGTTTTTAGAATACAAAATGTTTGTTCGTAGGTTATAATCTTACAGAAGCTTTGCTTGAGGAAAAAGAAGTTTTACTTCAACCGCGCGTACGTCAGTACACACAATCTTTTTTTTTACAGAGAATGTTCTCTAAAAGTTTAAAAGTATTGTATACCAAAATTTCCAAAAATCTCGAGAACAAGTTGGTCAATTTTTACTAAACTTGGTACGCAACAGTTTCTTGACATTATCTAGCAGATTTTAAATAAAAAAATTTCATATAACCAAAAATAACGGTACCTCCCATACAAAAGTTTAAAAACCGGCATGGAAAATCTCATTTTTCTCAAAAACGACTCCTACGATTTTGATCAAAATTTTTGTGTGAGTTAACAAACATAAATACGATCTACGATAATATTATTGTAAAAAAAAATTCTATCGTCTAATAAAAGTATCTCTCATGGAACCATTTTTTTTCAACTATCTCGCTATCTGCTCAAACGATTTTAATGATTTTTTTTTCAAACAAGAGCCCCTGTTTGAATAATATTGCATATCAAAATTTTCAAAAAGTCAAATTTTGGATAAAAAAAAACAAAATTATTTTTTGAAATTTCGATATTTCAAAAATGGGTGGATAGTTTTTTTTCAAAATTAATCTTTAACTCCGCATTAATTAGTACTAAAAAATGGCGTACCAATTTTTTTTAATATTTTCAAAATTTTATATACATAAATGTACATACCTACTTATACCTCATATAAAAAACGATTTTTAAATAATAAATCAGACGGTGAACATCGCGTTGGTGTCAAATCAATTTCAAATTTTAAAAGATAAAACCAGTTTTGAACACTTTAATATGATGTTGTGAAATATGTTTATGTTAAAAATAAATAATCTTTGGCCAATATTTCTGTTTCTTCATTTCCTTATGTATGTATTATAACAATAATTGAAATAAAAAAATATTATAGGTATAATAATTATTACTATAACAATAAGAATAATAATAATTAAAGGCAGTGCGGGTTGATTTTTTTTTAAAACCGGTTTTTTTTTTCAGCAATCATCACCCGATTAGACACTTCTATCTACATAATATAATATAAATAAATATAATAAATCTGTGAATAAAAAATTAAATTATAACAAGGTAAGTTAAATAGCTGTTTCACTTTGATGTTTTTTTGAACAGCAAACAAAATTAAAAGCCGAGAAAAAAATTGCGCCTAGCTCTGCCCCGGGCGGCAAAAATCCACGCTACGCCACTGTACGGTACTATGCAATTTTTCAATCATCCTTTGAAGCACCATCAATTCGCTATCAGCCATCAACACAATATCGTCTGCTTACATAAGTAAACGAATCGGCATAACGTTCACATTTATACCACCACCAATAGACTCATATAAGTGCTTGATTTATAGGGCAAAGAAGAGTGGGCTTAGGAGACACATCCATGCTTTGCTCCCATTTCAGTTTTAAACCACTCCGGGAGTTTCTCCCCATCCCACACAACTGACTTCATAAAGATTTGCTATAATTTGTATCACTTTATTCGATATTTCCGGGCTTTTCGGTCTACTATGTAATCAAAGGCAGCTTTAAAGTCGATAAAAAAAAGCAATAAAATATCCTTTTTTTAATGAATTTTAAGTTTATAATATTAATCTAAAACCGGCTTAGTAATTATTTAAAATTCAATTGTCCTTTTCCATTTCTTAAAGCTTTGCTATCGTCTGTCTAATGGTCCCAAGAATCACATACATATACATATGTAGGCCAAAAAACATATCTATGTATGTAATTATGTATGGAATCTACAAATGTACATATGTAATTTACTGTCAGCAGCACCCGCACAAGTTTTGTATGTGTTTTTGTTCATCGCTGCCATTTTGACTTTTTATAAATAATTTACAAAACTGACCCAAACAAAAGGTACTTTGATACGCTTATACCCCCAGCTACATGTGTCACATATATTGACAGCTATCAATCAATATGTAGAAATTGATGTTGACATCCTACTCAAAGCCATCTACATTAGAGAGGAAAATTCAATTGAATCCGCTTAGATTTCACATTCAATATAATGTGGATGTACCCAAAAGGATATTTATGCTTCCTGAATAGTTTGCAAAAAAAAAAAAAACTGTCAAAAGAAGAATCATTGCACTCCATTACATAAAAAGTGCCTGCAAATTTTCAGTAAAAAAAATGTCCAATTCTGTCTAACGATTTTATTTATACGTTACTATACTGTTCTGAATCTAGATCCTAAGTTCTATAGTAGTTTTACACAATGTCGTTCAATATATTTTTTCGAGACACCTTTTTTTTGTTCGGATCCTATTACAAGGTTCAATAAAAATATTTTGCTAACTTCTGTCGGAGATGTTACAATAGAGATTATATGTTGCTGTGTGTGTGTGTCTTTATTCTATTGATCGCTTAAAGAGAAACTACTCATCAAATGTTTACGTGCCGTAAAAAGTACACACTCCATTCAGAGTTATTGTTAATTGAATTTATTTGAAAAGGACTTTTTTTCATTAGGTACCTCTCCTATGTGTTTTTCTTTTTGTTGGTGGGAGTCTGAAATTGATATTTGAAAATGTATTACACACACCTTTTGAGAAGAGGTAGAGGAAACGTGTGTATGCTTCGCCTTTTTTGATTACAGATATAAAAGGTTATGCAATTGAAAAATAGATCCGGAAGTATTAACTGATATAACATACATGATTACAGGATCATAACAAACATCTTTAGTTTCGAACATTATAGTTGATTTGATTGTAGACATTAATAAGAATAACGAATGATAATTCATCATCATCATCATCGGCTCGACAACCGGGTTCCGGTCCTGGCCTCTTTCAACAAGTCTCTCCACCTATCCCGGTCTCTAGCCGACGCCATCCAGTTGCGCACCCCAAGGCTTCGGGCGTCCTGGTCTACGCCATCTCTCCAGCGCAAGCATGGTCTACCACGCTGTCGTCTACCATAGAATGTACCACAAAGAACTTTCCGAGCAGGTTCCTCTTCGCTCATGCGAGCTAGGTGCCCTGCCCACCAGAGTCTACCGAGCTTAATTTTTGTCACGATATCTGCTTCTAGGTAGATTGCGTACAATTCATGATTGTACCGTCTCCGGAATCGTCCTTCCTCACATATGGGGCCAACAATTCTCCTTAAGACTTTTCTCTCGAACGCAGCTAAGAGGTCGGAGTGCCTTTTGCTAAGCACCCAAGTCTCGGATCCATATGTGAGTACTGGCAGGACCATGGTCCTGTACAGCAGCAGTTTTGAAGTTATGGTGAGATTTCTGGATTTGAAGAGCTTTAACAGACTATAGTAGGCTCTGTTGGATTTGAGAAGCCGCCCGCGTATTTCTTCTTCTATGTTGTTATCGGCTGCTACTATTGACCCAAGGTATTTAAAGGATTGCACCACTGAATGAATTTCGAGAACGACAACAAGCCTCGGAAACGGACTGATTTCAACGAATGATAATTGCCTTAGTATAAAATGCACATGTCAAAATATAACCTTAAGAAAAATTATCCGCCTTTTTTTAATGAAGTTTAGTACATACATATATAAACAGGTTCGTGTATCAGCTCTTTTGTTTCGAAAATTCTTTAAATCTGTGAAAAAATATAATTACGCTTCTTAGAATGAAACAAGTTTGTTTTTAAATGAAATCATGTATATGAAGCTTAAGCTTACTTACTTACTTACTTACCCAAGGTGGGGCTACAGTCCGGAGTGGACCAATGCCTCAACTAACAAGCTTCTCCGGCTAACTCGGTCCCTAGGTAGCTGTCTCCAGTTTCGCATGTCAAGTTGGTGACGATTCGAAGACTTTCCGAGCCGGAGCATTTGGGTCCATTCGCTCTAAATAACCTAGCCATTTAAGTGGTTGGACTTTAACTCTTTTGACTAGGTTGGTTTCGCTGTACGGCCCGTACATGGATGGATATAATGTATGTCAATGTTGTCTTAAAGAATATGGGGAAGAAAATGGTCCAGTGGCAAAATTATTTCAAATGTTTCTTTTCTGGATTTTTGAACAATGATTTGTGAAACTATATTTTGTTGGAACTATAAGTGTGAATGGATTTTAACTTTTAAATGTTCCACATTGCTAATTGAAGAAGGGTCTATATCAATATTTTATCGATTTCTCTGACATCATTTCCACTTTTCTTGTAAGGCGGATAGGATAGTGTTCCCCATGTTTTATGAAAAAGAAAAATTGTCGAATATGGAATGACTCTATCTAGAAAAGGGTGTATCTATAAAATGATTTTTTTCAAGACCTACACCAAAGGGAATCCTTTTCAACTGCGTTTATTGTTTTTAACAAGATGAAGCAACTGCTGACATAACCAGGCTGGTTATGGCATAGTCTAAATCTAAACGTAAATTCTCAAACAAATTTATTTTTAGCTACTTAACCTTTCGTTAACTGCCAAGCTCACGTGAATTTATTGTACTTAGATTTTTGTATTATGGTCTGCAAAATAAAACCGACCAATTAGAAACTACTTGTATCCGTATATCGATTAGAATTCGAAATGTATGTCAACGAGCGTAGCCATTTAAAATCAATTGTTCAAAATTTTAGTCGAATTAGTACGACACGTTAAAACTGTTTTAGAATGATGCTTGGATAAAATGAAGATTTTGGAAATGCATTTGAAAATAAAATGCACGACTGGGTCGCACGAACTTGCTCCTACGTAATAGACTAGGAATTTTAAAAACGAATGTTATTAGAGAAAACTGTTCATAAGGATAAAATTAATTTTTTTAAATTATTTTAGTAGCAAGAGACAAAAGCAGAATACTATGCAAATATGAATCTATGCAAGAACACAAATTATAAGAAAAAAGCTTTTATATACTAAATGTTTTAAAGATTTTTAAGAAAAAATGTAGGTACGCCAATTTAAAGCTTTTATTATTGTTCGAATAAAAATTAAATTTACAAAAAAAAAATATTGATAAGTTTCTGATATATCGAATTTTCAAAAAAAAAAAATAATTTTTTTTTTTTCAAAAATTGGAAAAAAATTATTTTAAAGTTTTGAAATGCAATGTGTTTTAGACTTTTTAGAAGCTTTTCTATGAAAAATTTCATCAAGTTCCGATATGTGGATAATGAGAAATTCAAAATTCGAAAAAATGGTTCTATGGTAGGTACAAGCTGTAGTAACTAAATTTCAAATTTTTTTTTATTAAATTAAAGATTATAAAAATTAATTGAAAGAAACAAAATTTTATCAAAATTCTAGGCGCCGTTTTCGAGAAAAATACGATTTTTGAAAACCATTTTTTTTAAATTTTTTAACATTTGTATTTGGGTACCTTTATTTTTAAATAAAATAAAAAATTTTTTCTCACATCTTGTAGATTATATTAAGAAACTTTTATTTATCAAGTTTAAAAAAAATGTAGCATGGGTTTTTCGAAATATTAAGTTTTGAAAAAAAAAATTGGACGTTTTTTTTAAATCAAAAAAAATTTTTTTGGAAATTTGAATACACAATTCTATTTAACTTTTTGGGAATCGGGTGTGCCGTTCTTGAGAAAATCAAAAACAAAAAAAAAATGGTTCCATGGGGGGTACCCACAATAACCATTTTTCGGAAATTTTTTTCGACCATTACCTAGCTTTAACTACATGAAATTTGTTTGTCTTTATTTTTTAAATCTGTTGAACAGTTTTTGAGAAAAAAAAATATTTATAAAATTTTGAAAAAAATTCGTATGGCAGGTACCGTTATTTTTGTTCTTAAAAAAAAAGAAAAAAACGTGTGGGTGGAAAAAATTACAAATGATATCTACCAAGTTTAAAGAAAATCGGCCGAGCCGTTTAGGCTGTAGTCGAACGGACTACTACAGACAGAATTGCGAGATCCACTTTTTTAGTCTTCGCTATCATCGTAATGTCAACTTTGATCAAAATCTCGCGTTCGATTTTTTTTCGAATGCATAACTTGCCTTATATGTAGTACCTATAAGTCCCTTTTTTCCCTCAATAACCTCCAACAAAGTTCGAATAATAATTGTAAAAAACATGTCGCTGTCTTTGACTGATAACGTGTCGTTTTGATATGTCACTGACAACTGCATAGAAAAGAAAAGAAAAGAAAAGAGAAGAAAAGAAAAGAAAAGAAAAGAAAAGAAAAGAAAAGAAAAGAAAAGAAAAGAAAAGAAAAGAAAAGAAAAGAAAAGAAAAGAAAAGAAAAGAAAGAAAAGAAAATGAAAAGAAGTTTTACTTCAATAATTAAGATGATTGAGAACTTTGAAAAAGTAGGTCCCGTAATTCTGTCTTTCTTTCTGTGTGTCTCTACGTCTGTACCTCCAACTGCACCCAAAACCCATAAAGCGAGTTTTTGAAACTTCCTACTCAATAGTTTTCATTTTTTTAGTTTAATAAATAAAAAAACTTGCCATACAACCGTTAAAAAAAATATTGTGTGTCTCAAAAACGGCTTTTCTTGTTATGATATTAAGGGTTTTCAATAAGGACGGGTAGATGTTAAAAGGAATTAAACCTACTATTTATAAGGTATTACCATTTTTTTTTTTTATTTGTAAGGCCCATTATGAGATCGTTCAATTGCCCACCTCGGCTTCTTATAGTGGCACGGATCCGAGTGGTCCAATTTTCAATGAATCTTTCCCATAGATCCAGCTGAATTTGAGCAATGGCCCTAAGGGCATTCAAATTGGGCCATAAGTTATCATCGTTATGTAGCCATTAACAGTGATCGCTTCACCAACGTCTTTTTCGAATAAGTACGGACTTATGACGCCGCCGCAAGTCCGAAATCCACACAAAACTGAAACTCTTGTGGGTTTGTGTCGTCCTATATACGGCGATTTCGTTTCTTAACACAACCATTCATCCAAAAATGTGACTTGTCGAAATTGGGGTCCTCTTCCAAAACGCTGCGAGGCCCAGTCAGCGAAAGAACGGCGTTGTCTATGGTCATGAACTTTGAGCTCCGGGGCTATGTAAAATTCGCCAAGATGAAGTGTGACAAAAGCTGAGTTCTTGTGCATGGTGGCGAGAAATCGACGGCCTCATGTTCTGCTGTACACTTTCACGGACCGCAGTAATGTTATCAGCCGATCCAAATTGTGGCTGATTGATTACCGAAGCTCAAATTTGGGCAATAAACGTTGAACTGTGAAGGATAACCACGTCTACCGCCAGACCTTTGGAATAACGAACGCTCACTTTGTTAATAAAGTTTAATCATTTAGAAGTGCTGTTTGGAATGAGAAACTGAATAATAAATAACAGAATTGACAGATGTCACCAAATCAACATGGCCGCCACAGTCCGCCAAAATCTACCCGTGCAATAGCATAGATAAATAATAATAAATAATAGCATATTAAATAAAATACATACAATACATGACTACGTCGGACGAACTTGCTCTTATGTTCAAGAATTTTAGAACGTGAAAATACATACACTTACAAAAAAATAAAAACGGTTTTCAAAATATTGAAGTTCCAAAAAAAATTTGTGAAAATTTGAATTTTTGGTCTTAAAAAAAAAAGAAAAAAAGCATGTGTCATGCAGAAGTTCTTGGTTTCGATTCTCAGCCGCTGCAAAAAAAGTTTTTTTTCAGGGGTGTACTGCCTCTTGCGAGGAATTTACAAATTCGTAAAGAGTATCTCTTGTCATGAAAAGTGTTTCTCATTAGACATAAGAAATCGGCAGAAAATTGTACGTCCTCTAAATTCCTGGTAGGTTAGCTTAGGTTGTTGGGCTGATAATTGATGTCATTATCGTCACACTTAGATCATTGTGTTACCCGTGAGTGTAATCACTCTTTTCTGATAAAAACCTATGTGTCCTGTTAATCAGTCAAGCCATTTTGAGGCATTGACGAAGTTCAATATGTGAATTCCTAAAATATTGGAAAGATCTTCTAGATTGTCAAAGAAGTAACTGCCAAGCCATTTTCTTCTCTGGTGGCATAGTGAAGGGCAATGACAGAGAAAGTGTGATGTGTCTTCATGTACCTCTTCATCACCACATCCTCTGCATAAGTCATCTGTACATAATTTCATTTTGAATATATGATATTTCAATAAATTATGTCCGGTGATTATGCTCGTAAGAGAGCGAAGGGACTTCTTACTAAGTTGCATAATTTTGTCGGTCCTCTGCTTGTTAAAGCAAGGCCATACTTTCCTAGCAGTATCACAAGTGTCAAGTAGACTCCACCTTTCATTGGATTTCTTTAGGATTAAATCTGAAATTTTCTGTTTAATGTTGCAGAGTGGGTTATTTACCATCTCTGCTTGTCTAGCATCAAGCGCTGATCCCTGTTTTGTCAACTCATCGGCATTTTCTACTTGGAAAGGCAGTTTGTAATAGTTTATAAAAGTCAAGTTCGGGTGTTGTATAATCTGTAATGATATTATCACCCAAATATTTTTGAAGAATTTGAGCATGTCCTATTGCGCTGTTTTTTCAGGTATTAGTCTGACTTAGCCTTAAGGCGATATACTCGTATGCTGCGGATTCTTGTACAAAAAGGTCTAAGGGTTTCAGGTTAAGTATCGCCTCTAACCCTACAGTTGGTGTGGATCTCATGGAATCCGTTATTCCACTGAACGCAAGTCTCTGTACTTGTACTGTAATTGTCAAAGTTTTGAGGTTCGTGCTTTTTTCAGTTGCATTCCACCAGATCAAATTACCATAAATTAGTATTGGTGTGATTATCGCCAAATACATCCACCTGATAATTTTTGGACTCGGTCCCCAGGATTTCCCAAAGATTCTGTTACAGGAGTAGAAAGCAATCATTCCTTTTTTCGCTCTTTCCTTAGTGTTGAGACTCCAGTTTAATTTCCTATCTAGAATCACACCAAGATATTTTGCACGATCTGAAATCTTCAGTGGGGTGCCTTCAATTGAAGGTATTCTGAAATCTGAAGCTTGGTATTTTCCTTTTGTTTGTAAAAAGTACTAATTATGTTTTTGACGGGTTAACCATCAGGCCGCACTTTCTAGTCCATCTACTAACCTTAGAAAGGGCGTATTCGATCCAGACGCCGATACAGGGGGAGGGCAATGGGTGCAATTGCCCCCCCCTGGGCAGTTCTTCGTTTCACAATTATAAAAACCATAACACTTTTTACTTGCGACTTATAGGTACTATAAGGCAAGTTATGCATTCGTAAAAAAAATCGAACTTGAGATTTTGATCAAAGTTGACATTACGATGATAGCGAAGACCAAAAAAGTGGCTCTTGCAATTCTGTCTGTCTGTCTGTCGGTTCGACTACAGCCTAAACGACTAGGCCGATTTTCTTCAAACTTGGTAGATATGGGTTTTAATTTTCCCCCCCCCCGGAAGTTTTTTTTCTGTTTTTTTTTTTTTAAGACCAAAAATAACGGTACCTGCCATACCATTTTTTTTCGCAATTTTATAAATATTTTTTTTTCTCAAAAACTGTCCCACAGAATTTTTTAAAAAAAATTTGAAAAATTTCATTTGGTTAAAACTAGCTAATGGTTGAAAAAAATTTTACAAAAAATTGTTATTTTTGGTAGCCCCCCTGGGTCCATTTTTTTGTTTTTGATTTTCTCGAAAACGGTACAGCCGATTTAATTATTTTTTTTTTTATGCCAAAGCTCCTCCAAAGTTTGAATATTATAACATATTCAAATTTTCAATTTTTAAATTTTTGGATTTTTAAAAGAAAATTCAAATTTTTTTTCTGGAAACTCAATATTTCGAAAACCCCATGCTCGATTTTTTTCAAACTTGACAAATAAAAGTTTCTTAACATAATCTACAAGATTTGAGAAAAAAAAATTGTTTTATCTAAAACTAACGGTACCTTCCATACAAATTTTAAAAAATGGTTTTCGAAAATCGTATTTTTCTCGAAAACGGTTGCGAGAATTTTGCTAAAATTTGTTTTCTTTTCATCAATCTTTACGATCTATAATTTAATAAAAAAAATTTGAAATCTATAAATTACTGACTGTATCTACCATAGAACGATTTTTTCGAATTTTGAATTACTCATTATCGGCATAACGGATTTTAACGAAATTTTTTATAAAGAAACTCCTAAAAGGTTTAAAAAACATTGCATATAAAAACTTAAGAAAAAATATTTTTTCAATTTTTAGAAAAAAGAGTAATTTTTTTTTTTGAAAAATTCGATATCTCAAGAACGGCTTAGTATTTTTTTTTTTGAAATTAGACTTTTATTCGAACAATAATAAAAACTTAAGATTGGTGTACCAAAATTTTTTCTTAAAAATGTCTTATAAAAATCTCTTATAATTTTTGTTCTTTCATAAATTCAAATTTGCATAGCATTCTGTTTTTATCTTTTACTACTAAAAGAATTTAAAAAATTCATTTCATCCTTATGAACAGTTTTCTTTAATAACATCCGTTTTAAAAATTCCTAGTCTATTACATAGGAGCAAGTTCGTACGACCCAGTTGTGCATTTTATTTTGTTTGCTTAAGTTCCCAAAAAACTTAAATAGAATTGTGTATCCAAATTTTCAAAAAAAAAATGTTTGGATTTTTAAAAAAAATTCATTTTTTTTTCAAAACTCAATATTTCGAGAACCTTATGCTAGATTTTTCTTAACCATAGAAAGGTAATCATATTTTTTAGTACGTTAAAGGTATCTAATCATTCGTCGAATCGACGAAGTAAAATTTAAATGCAATTTTTTCGAAAAGTTATTAAAAAATTCTTGTAGATGTTAATAACTTATTTTTATCAAACCTTTCTTTTAATAAAAACACACTTTTCATTTTATTTTTTTAGATTTGTGACTTTTTATTCTCCTTAAAGATCTATGAAGAATCTATGAGAAATTTTAAAAAGAAAAAATGATGTTCGTCTAATTGACGAAGATTACCTTTCTAAGGTTAAGCTTAAAAAATAAAAGTTTCTCAACATAATCTACAAGATGTATGAAAAAAAGTTTTATTTTACCTTAAAATAAAGGTACCTACCATACAAATGTTAAAAAAACTGTTTTCAAAAACCGGCCACACAAAAATATTAGAATTAAGTATTTAAGAACTATGTATGGTATATCATGTACAACACTATAATTCCTTCATTTGAATTAATTAATTCATTTTTTTTAATACGTACGAGTTCCTATTTAATACTTTAAGACATGCATACAGAGCATTATTGAAAGAGCCTATAGTAATGTAAACGAAGATGTTTGATTTACTATTTAATAGTTATTTACATACGACCTACATATGTTATGTACCTGCACATGCTTTCCTTAATTCAATTTAATAATTTGTTATTTTTATATTCGATTATGTTTATACCTTTAATATTTTAAGACAGAAATGCAGAAAAATGGACCATTTTTTTTAAGTTAAGCAAAATATCACGAAAATTGCCCCCCCCCCTGAACGAAATCCTGGATCCGCGCCTGATTCGATCTTTTCGCTGATATAGTGGGTAACAATTTACCTGTCGCTAATAACGCAAGATCATCAGCGTAGGCTACCTTTACTTCACAATGTTTCAGATTAAGGAGGATTGTGTTCATAATCAGCACCCAAAGGAGTGGTGAGAGAACTCCCCCTGTGGGTTGCCCCTGGATGTGGATACTCTCACCTGTATCCCTGCTAGTTCCGAGTTAATTTGCCTGTTCTTTAACATGCACATAACCCAACCTATTATCGATCTTATTGTTTACTAGAGCTGACTTTACTGCTTTATTGTTCACGTTATTGAAAGCTCCTTCAATATCAAGAAACGCATAACGCATAATGCATAACTTGCTATTACGAACATACATATGTTCTACCTGCCGTAGAACCATTTTCCTATTTTCAACTTTGTCATTTCTATTTAAAAAAAAAAAAGATGTATACAGGAGCTTCTTTAAATTTCAAATAAACACCATATTCCCTTTTAAAATTTCCACTAAACAGACTTAAAATTGTTACAAATGCTATTTGTAATTTTGTATATAAATAATTTTTACCTATGTATGTACATACATATGTACATACATACATAATATAACTCCAGATAAATTTATATCAGCGTTAGATAACCTTCTTTTGCCTCAGAAATATCTCGGCTCTGAAAAAAACTGAGCCTCAAATGATTTTGTCATTCAAAATGATGATTGTATTATAATTAAAAATTGAATTATTGAAAAAAGTCAAAAATGATTGACAATTTATTTAACCAAACTGCGCCTGCCTAAACATAAAAAAAGGGGACAGTGTGTTACGCTTTGGTGTCATGCTGTTCTATTTTGATCACGAAGTTCAAATACTTTTTTTAACAATTACAAAAGAAAAATCGAATTAAATGTGCGAAACATTGACAATAGTTGGCCCTTTGTTGTTTCAAAATCGACCTTAGAACCCATGCTGTGTATTTATGTTTCGAAAATTATAGAAAAAGGATTTACAATAAAAGAAACATTAATTTCATTTCAAGCTGTTAATTTTACCCCACGTTGAGATGGGCGATGACGGTTCTGCAACTGTTACACCTTATAAAGGGTTTTGTTCTATTGAAGATTCAATAGGTACATTCTCCACGAACTGATGTTTTTATTTGAGAAGAAATAAATTATAGGTGAGTATGAATTGACTATACGCCTTGACCAATGGTCATTTTCGACCATCTAGCTAATATAAGGAATACAAAATGACCACGTTCTAATATGCCTGTAATTATGATGACGATGAGGAAAGCTAAGCTGATAGCTATGGGTTCTTTAAGAACTTTATTCTATTATAAAAATATTTCAAGAACTGTATTCCAATTATTACAATATTATATCATTAATAAAATGGAAATAGAATTTCGAGTGATAGCATTTACTTGCTCAATTAAACCTGAGTACGTAACTATTATCAAAAAAATTTAATATAATTTTCCGATAATTTCGTTGCCTTACGAATGCAGGTCATTGTTTGAGAGGTATCCTTCCTTCAAGGCGGTAACGAAGGCACATTCAGAATAGATGTTTTACAACTTTGTTACAAAACACTTTCATGCCTCATTTATTATTCTTTGAAAATTTCCCGACCTTCATTAAAAATTATGTTAAACAACAATAACTGTCGATCTCCTTGTGTTTTATAGTAGTGAGACGGACCGCGGGAAAGATGAAAGAACATAAACAGCACAATACAGAGCTTAGTTCATAAGAATCGGTTCAGGTTTGAGTGTTTTTAAATGTGCGAAGAAAATAAAATATTTCAATTTTTCAACCAAACAATTTTATAACTCAAGAAATCTACCTTTGTAAGTGCATATGTATGTATATATCTTGTGAAAGGAATACGTTTTGAAAGCAATTTGTTTTTATGTCCTTAGACATTGGAAATATAATAATTTAAAGAACATGAACTTGTTTCCAAGGTTTTGTCAATAAAATGATTTATTGGGATGCAGCAAATTATTTTCTTGGATGTTGGGATAATGGATACATTTATTTTGTACTTTCGTTATTATGAAGTAGCATGAAGTTCGTGACAAGGACATCTCATTTTCAAATATTTTAATCAATTGTCCTGAGCTCAATTCAAAGTACGTCCAGCTGGTTTATTTTATCAATTTGAATTTATTACATCCTTGGCGTAAAATTGTTATACAGTCAAGTGTTAAGATATTAGATTAATTAACAATTTACTAGTATTAAAGCAGATTATTTGATGTGTAAACATCTATGCCGGCGGTGGATAAACCAAAAACGTGGGTCTAACATACGTGGCATGAAGCCCGTTACGGTTATATATACGTTCTGTTTAGCACGCTACTTTCTATTTTTTTTTTTTGCATTTAAGACCCTGTTTACATTGTGAATATTGCTTACTTACTACATTGTTTTTACATTGGAACTTTGAGGCGCCTGGGAAAGAGTTCGCCTATAAGTGTCAATGGATTGAAATCTTGATTTTATTATTTTCTATCGATATTTAGAACTTACTCGTAATATTTGCATTCCCCCAACATATCTTCACCACCCACGCAGTATGTCAAAAAGACGAAACAATTGGTGTAAAATTTCATTGCAGTTTTATGTTTAAAAACAAATCCTCTTCCCCTTAGTGGTGGCCAATTGTATTTTCTTATATGCTGCGGAAAATGTATTTTCAGAATTAACATTTTAAAAATCCGAAAAATGTTGTTTTTTTATTTTCTGCTCCGGAAAATGCATTTTCAAAGAATTCGGTTGACATTTGCAACAAAATATTCTTGATATGTCAAAATTTAATTTGTCCACTATGTGTCAAATGAAATAATGCCAAATTTCGAATTAAATATTTTACATTTATGGACATCAAAATATAGATCGTTCTCCATCATCTGTCAACCCATCAACTGGTTCATGACTTCGATGCCTATGGATTATTATTATTATTAGTATTTACTCGTACTTTGGCAATTTCCGTTACAAGATGGGAATGATTTCAGTCGGCTTAAAGTGTATTTACATGTTTCTGCATCTGCAAAATGCAGAAAAATAGAGAGAGGCAGATGTATGTCGAAACCCGAAAGTGGAAGAGAATACGCGTAGGTGGTAACTCTTTTTTACTTCCTATAAACTGCTATAACTTGTTGACTTGTAAATACGAAACAATGCAATGAAAATTTTGATTTAATGATTTTTTCATATCATGCGCCCGTCAAAAAAAAAATTATAGAAACATGTGAAAATGTCGCAAATTTACAAAATGCAGACGAAGATGAACATGTTCGTCTTTACCATAATCTTGACTTCTGCATTTCTCGAATTTTCTATAATGCAGAAATGAAGTTCTTCTGCATTTTGCTCTTTTCTCTCTCTCTAACAAATATGAATTCTGTATTTGGCATCCCTTTTTTTGGAGAAATCAAATGCAGATACATATAAATACACCATTATACATTTTAAACAGAGGGATTGAGATAAAGAACAGAAACGTAAAAAAAACGGAGGATCTAGTTCAGTGTGGATCAGTGGTACCACTTTACTTCAATTGAAGTAGATCTACTTCTTTTTTCCAAAATATTTTAAAATCTACTTCCTACTTCGCACCATCAGCAAAATACTGAAATCTACTTCATTTTAAAAATCTCTGTTTCAATCTACTTCAATTTTACAAAATAAAGCCCAAATCTACTTCTTTTTCTCTACTGCACTCTAAGTAGTAGTATATAACCTCATAATTACCATAAGATAAAAGAACGTCAACACAATACAAATACACAAATGAGTTATTTTATGCGAAATTTCTTTAAAATAAAAAGAAATGTATTGACAATTTTAAATACATATTTATTAGGTACGAGTAATATGTATTCATTTAAGGAAAAAAATTTTTGTATGCAACATTTTTTCTAAAAGCAAGTAAAAAGCCATTTTGAAATCTACTTCGATTTTTCTCAATTTACTTCACTTTTTTCTTCAAATCTACTTCGACTTTTTTTCCGGAAGTGGTAACGCTGGTGTGGATACAGCCTATGACAGAAAAAAGACTTCATGTCGTTTTTGTCTTTTTGACGTATTTGGTATGCGGTGAAGAAGGATAGCGGATTGAAGTTACTCGTACGTTTCTACACCATGCACCCAAACTGTGAATAAAAGTGAAAGAAAAGTACGGAGCGATTGGCTTCATTTTGATTATGTTAGCTCTACATCCAGAGGCTTGTAAAGCATGCTGGATGGATGTCAGAATGTTTTGAATTTTGATATTCTGGCTGCATGACAAGCATATTTGAGAATTTGGACGCATGCTTTTTAAGCTTAAAGATATTTAATTTGCCATGAAGTTCTTGAGCTGTGCAAAATGAGTTTTATAAGCAATAACGGTAATTCAGTTGGATTTTATTAGATTAATATAAGTTTTCTGTAGATCGGAATATAAAACTCAAGTAAATTTCACCCTATTCCTTCTGCGACTAACGTGACGCCTGGCAGACACCAAAAAAATAAAAAACTTGTGTATCTCCGCCATTTTTTTTTTTTTAATTCTTTCATTCTCTATACCTTCTCCTACTATGATCATGCGTGCGTTAGTCCTGTGTGAGCGGTCCTAGTGTGCGCGTGCCTCGTTGTTCAAGGGAAAGTGTCTGGTAGGCAACCACATCAGTGTTAAGGTAGGTGTCTGTTAGGCCACCACCTCAGTGTAATAGTTATATGTTCATAGTGTCTCCTAAGCAACACGTCAGTGAAATTGTTTTCATTACTTCAACTTGTTTATTTCTTAGATGGATCATAGACCTAAAAGAACGTCGGCTGGAACATTTGTTAGTTACGACGAGCAAATAGAACAATGGTTAGATGAAGAAAGTGAACACGAGTTCAGTGATTGCGACAATGAAGATGAGGACCCGAGTTTTGAGCCAGAAAATGAAGTCTTTGAAGCTGACGAAATTTCAGAAGGGGAAGCGCACGACGAAGTTTCAAATATCGAAGAACATGAAGAACCAAGTGCAGATATTAGAAATTCTACCACCAATAAACAGTTGCATGAAGAATTTTATATAGGTAAGAAAGGTTTTAAATGGAATAAAAAAGAGTGCCCTAGGGCATCTAGAACAGCAGCCCACAATATTATAAGATTACCTGGTCGTTTGCACACACTTAACTTCGAAGGCTATTTTGAACTTTGGTCTAAGATTTTTGATAATACAATGTTGGAATGTTTGGTGACACATACTAACCAAAAACTACAAAATTATAGAATAAAATTCAAACAAAGCGCTAAGACAGATCTAATGGACACGGATGTAACTGAAATAAAAGCCTTTATCGGTTTAATGTACTACTCGTCCGTTTTTAAGTGCAATCACTCCGATCTGAGCATGATATTTGCTACAGATGGCACTGGCCATGAAATATTTCGGTGCGTAATGTCAAAATGGCGTTTTTCTTGCTTGATTAACTGCCTCCGTTTTGATGACTCAACTACTAGAGAGGAACGTCTGAAAGATGATAAACTTGCTCCAATCTCTGATTTGTTCAACAAATTCATCACAAATAGCCAGGCCCAATATACTCCTGGACCATACCTATGTATAGATGAAATGTTGCTGCCATTTAGAGGTCGTTGTAAGTTTATCATTTACATGCCACAGAAGCCAGCAAAATATGGCATCAAGATAATGCTATTGGTAGATGCTCGTACATTCTACATTTATAATGCCTACATCTACCATGGTAAAGACTCGGATGGTATAGGGTTGAGTGAACAAGATAGAAAAATGGCAATACCTAGTCAGTCTGTTTTGAGACTAGCGAAAGTTGTGGAAAAATCAAATCGGAACATTACAGCAGACAATTGGTTTAGTTCAATTCCACTGATGGAAACTTTGCTCAAAAGAGGACTTACTTACTTAGGTACGCTGAAAAAAAATAAAACGGAGATACCACCATGCTTCTTGCCGGACAAGAAAAGAGATTTAGAGAGTTCAGTGTATGGGTTCACAAAAGACTTCACATTGTTATCATATGTTCCGAAAAAAAACAAAGCTGTCCTCTTAATTTCTTCTTCCCACCACAATGAAGATGTGGATACTGACACAGGTAAACCAATAATGATAACTGACTACAATCATACTAAAGGCGGAGTTGATGAAGTTGATAAAAAGTGTTCAATTTATTCCTGCAGCCGCAAAACTCGCCGTTGGCCTATGTCAATTTTCCAAAGGATTTTGGATATGTCAGCCATAAACAGCTTTGTACTATATCAAATGTGTGCAGACAGCAATTGTAAAATGAGACGAGGTACTTTTATTTTGAATACGGCAAGAGAATTAGTGTTGGATCACATGAAATATCGTGTGTACAACGAACGATTGCCCAGAGAGCTGCGGATGACAATAAGTAGAGTTTTGGGTAAAGATCTCCCTCCTCCACCACCGAAAGTTTTACAAAATCAGTTAGTTACAAGAAAATTATGTTCCATTTGCCCACCAAAATTAAAAAGGCAATCAAGATATTGTTGTTGTGATTGTTCAAAGTCAATCTGTTTGCAATGCTCAAAGCCACTTTGCGCAGACTGCCAGCAAAAACTATGATTTTTGAACTAATATATTTTTTTTTCCAACCAGTGGATTGATCTCATTTTTTTTTAAATGATTCTTATAAGTGTTAAGTTTTATAAATGTTTATGTAAATGAAGAAATTATTTATGTTTATTTTTTTTTTTTTACTTTTTATCTATGTTTGTTTTTGAGTATTAATTTATGTTACATCAATAAATGTTGTTAAAATCAAAATGTGTTTCAAATTGTTTGTGTTTTTTATTTTGTAATGCTAATATATACCCTTAAGATTAAAATATGACGAATTAAAGATGCAAAATAAAATAAGTTTAAAAAAACACAAGCTATCAAAATGGTGTCTGGTAAACTACCACGTCAGTAGGATTGTGAAAACTAAAGCACGTCAGTCGCAGAGGGTTAATGGTCCGAGGAAGTAGTTGTAGTGTTATGTATCAGAACATCTTTGTTTAAATATGGGTGGGAAAATTGAATGGTGATGCGTTTCTTTACTTTGAAACTCGGAAATTTTCTGTGCATTTCTGTGAATTTCAGTTCATAGCTCTGGCAAAGTTCATATAAAAAAATCCAACTACAGAAAATAATTATTAGGCTTTTATAAATCTGACCAATAGATGAAAGAAAAGTATTTTTTGGAATTCTGTTTTCCCGATCCATGAAGACAAGAGGCCAATGAAACAAATATTATAACAAAACAAAAGATGTTGAAGCCTATTACAAGATTTGGTTTTACATTTCAATTCTGGATGCATACGAGGTGGGGCTAAATTAATCACCCTATCGGAAGATGTTATAATTTTTGCAAATGACCTTGTACCTACGTCAATCATATTTGAAATTTGTGAACTAGACAGCTGCAGTTTACAAACAGACAACCAATAGAACACTATACTCCGCAAGAGCGTGGAAGTGTCGTGGCCGCCACCAGGTCGGTAGTTCAGTCAAGAATATCGTGGCTGTGGTTGTGCTAACACGCAATTGGACATCACTAGATCCTGCAGCGAATTTTAGTGAAAGACTTACACATGTTCCCGTACAAAGTGTAAATAGTGCGTTAGTTAATGTCTGCTGACCGTCCGTCCGTCGCATGTGATTTACTGTCAAGCCAGCCTCAATCTCAACAACGAAGTGGACTGCATATCCACTTATGCGGTTATATTAATAAACAAAATCTTAGTTTCTGGGGTACTAAAAATCCAAGCGTGATGCAGAGCCATCATATACACTAGAAGCCACAGTGTGGTGCTTCGTTCACGCGGGAGGAGTGATTGGGCCGTATTTTTTTTGAGGACGCCAACAGCAATACGTTCACTCTTACTGGCGAACCCTACAGGGTCATGATAAGCGACTTTTTACTGCCGGAATTGGATGAGCGGAGCTTGATGAACATGTGGTTTCAACAAGATGGTGCAACCCTATACACAGCAAGAGCCACAGTAGATATTATTAAAGAAGCGTTTCCTAGTTTCCGTTTTGGCGATTTGGCATGGTCACCAAGATCCCAAGATTTAACCATTCCTTTAGGGCTCATTGAAGTCGTGGTCTTGTGCTAACAAGCCTCAGACCATCGCAGTCGTTAAGGAGAATATTCGCCAGGACAGGAAATATAGTGCCATCTATGTAAACGCCTACCTTACATTTGTTCCCTTTGGAATTTGAAAAGAGATATGCCTCGAAAATTCTTGCAAGGCATAGGATCACATGATGCCCATGTCCATTTAATAGCTGCTGGAAATGGTGCTTGAAAGCATATACAATTCCCTGTGGCTCGTTGACTAGGTTACCTTTATTGTTTAGAAGAGCCTGCGTGCCGGTCTTGAAACCAGCAGCTTTGTTTTATAAAACTTCCGGGTGTTATATTTCTATCACGAAACTCTTCGATCTCCTTGAGCTTAGTGGTTGCGTAAGCTCATTTCTTTCTACTCGGAGAGCTTCTCGCTGAGGTGCTCTTTGTAAGCTCTGGCATCTCCAGGTATTCGGAAGCGCCCAACGTCAAATTTATTTTTCTTTTTGTATCTCTTCTCCCTGCAGTCATTCACTAAATTGATGAAGTCATATAGTTATTAATCCTCAATGTTTACAAGGGATGACAAGGTCATACACAAGCAGAGCTGAATAACGTTATAGCGATTTAAGATATTATTATCCCCAACAGAAATAATTTTCATTGAAAACAAATAGCTGAAGAGCTAGAGGTAGATAAGTGCGAACAATACAATCTAGAACACACCTATCCAATAAATGATTATCGATAAAATACATTACTCAAAAAAAAATTGATGAGTTTCCGTATTTGTTGGTGAGCGCATTGATGGGAATTAATGATTTATTCGTCTAAGACCCCGTCGTGCATCTTTTTGACAGGGTAAACAAATAAAATAGGTAGCATCGTTGGAAACATTTACGTCTTCGTTGTCATAACTCTGCAAATCTAGATAGATAGATATACAATATACCTAAACCTCTATTTATTCGAACCCCTGGATTTTTAGATACTAGATATGTATGTATATATAGATGTGAATTATTTATTTAAAAAAAATTATAATGGCTGAAGTAGACTCAAACGAGTTTTATTCTAAATCGATGCGTATGAAGAAACATAAATAAATCTCTGATCATCAAATGAATGGCAAATATGATACGTACAACATTATTTATGTAAATACTATTAGGGATATTTTCAAGTGTGACCCTTCATTTTAGCGTCGAAATGTATAGAGTAAGTACATAGAAGGGCGGGCTAATTGTACTTTCATCCCCTTACCTTTTTTTTAATGAATACCTACCTACTCGTTTTCTTAACAAGGGGGAGAATATATATATAAATGGACAAACAAGGGAGCTCAAAAGGATATATGTATATACGAAGGAGGAACTTATGGCAACTTTTATAAGGAAATGGAGTGAGTAAGTATCTACGAGTAGCTACCCACCCTGCCTGTATAGAGGAAATAGAATTTCCTATTATAATAATTTATGCATAGGTATATAAAATTTGATAATATGAGGAGATATACCTACTAGTATAACAACTAGAATATGTACCTATGTAGATGGAAATCGAGGATGAAGGAGGGAGGACCGTTAGATTATTTAACTGATCGGGAGATAGATATAGTTTTTTGTAAAAACATTCACAAAACTGCTGGTTGGATAAACTTTTCCAGCAAACCTCAGGCGGGAAAGGATAAGTTTCAGTAAGGACTTTTTGAGACGCACATATTTATGCCATCAGGGCATGGAAAACTGTTATTGCTAAGAAAGCATATTTTCTGTAGATCCCAAAACCATTGGTTGGATAAACAAAATAATTGAACAAATTTGTGTCCGATACCTCAAAAAAAAGTATTTTTGATGAAAAATATGTAGGTACCAAATGAAAGCTAGATTTATCCTATTTACTAATCCACTGACCGGATTAAGTTTTACAGGCAATAACTTCATACTCAAAAACTTTTCTTTTTTTTTTTAGGTTAAAAAAATATTAAACTATACTAGTGAACGATAGATAATTTTTTTGTCTATTAGAAAAAAAATATTTTATGTATGTACATACCTACATTTTTTTTATTTCTTATAGTATTAAAAAACTTATTTACAATAAAATAAGAACTTGCAAAGCCGAAGCTTGTCTGCAGAAGATTAAGTTTCTATACAAAAGCCGTGTTGTTTTTTTCAAGTCCATATAGAATTGTAGAAAAAAACGACACCGGGACTTAGGAACTTCTTTCCAAAAAGTTGGAAGCACTGTGCACGCTATGGCATTTGTCAGCATCAAAAACGTCACTTTTGACTTCTCTGCACAAATTATAATCGATAAAATATAGATAAAATTCTTTAGGCATCACCGTTTTTATCAGGACTTAGGTTAAGTCTCGAATATTATCTGGACTTAGCTAAGTCCGTATCAGTGTTGCCAGAAACACCGATTTATCGTATTTCTCCCGATTTCTAGATCTATTTCCGATACACCGATTTTTGATGTAAATAGTGCACTTTCTCCCGATTTTCAATTTAAAAATACGTTCAGATATTTTCTCCGCTCTTGAATGAACATAATTTATTATTTTATTAAAAATTTTGGCAGTGCCTAACTTACGGTTTTCTCTTTTTAAATGTAGTATGAAAACATATTCCTTGCAATTATTGTTAACGTCGTTGTCATTGTTTCTTCTTCTTCAAAATAGCTTTTTTTGGCCTTTAGTTCACAAAAATTGGCGTTTCGTCCCGACGATCTCACATGCACTCATCAGTTGACTGTGGGGACCTTGTCAATACGCAATGTTTGTTAAATTCAATTCATCTTACATCGATTTGACAAAAATACAATGTGAACTATACCCAACCAAGATTAAATTTCTTCTTCTTCTTTATCTTGTTTGATTTGGTGTGGAGCGATGCGTGTCGGTAGTTAAGTTCTTGTTAATATTTTCAATTACACTAATAATATAAATGTAGATCCATTTTCTTTATCTTTTAGCGAAATGTTAAAATCAGACTGTACCTACAATATAATAAGCAATGATAATTTGTACCTCGGGAGCGATCTTAAGTTACAATTGGACAAAAATCTTATTTCAAGCTTTGAAGTTGAACGATTTAAAAACAGCTGTATAAGCGTTTACGTTGAACTTTGCAAGCAAATATTACATAGGTTTGATTTTTAAAATAAAAATTTTCAGGCTTTGACCTTATTAAAACCAAAACAAACTGTAAATAAACAAATTGATCCACTAAGTAATCTTTTTAACTTATTTCCTAATAGACTAAGAGCCCACAGCAATTTTTGGGTGTGATTGATAACAAACAATAATTAGCTTAATTAGATAGGCCTTTTATAGTTATTTACAAATGTGAAAGCCTTACATACTCTAGTGGGCGCAATAGTGCATTATAGTGCATTAAGTATGCAGTTCTTTCCAAATCCAAATAATTGTGATAACAACTTTGCCAAAATGTAGAGTTGAGCCCCCTGATTGAAAATATCGAGGTCCAAGACGTTTTACAGACAGCCTTCTGCCTGCCAGACGCGATAAGAATAAGCAACTTCTTGCACTAAGAAGGCCACCTTCAAAACGTCATGGACCTCGATATTTGCAATCAGGGCACTTAGCTGTTCATTTTGAAGTTATGGCAAATTTTTTTCCCAATTTTTTAGAATAAGGAAAGAACTGCATACTTGATGCACTATAATGCACTATTGCGCCCACTAGAGTATGCAAGACGTTCACATTTGTAAATAACTACTAAAGGCCTAACTAATTATGCTAATTATTTTTTGTTATCAATCACACCCAAAAATTGCTGTGGGCTCTCGGTCTATAATATTATTCATTATTCTGATATGCAGCGAATCGATTGTGAATATCGAGAAATACATATAAGTAATCTTGACTTTAAATGCTTAATATATGAAAGCTTTGATACTATTAAAATTGAAATATTTTGGAAAATTGTTTGTTTAATCAAAAGGGGCAATCAAAGTATGGCCTTTCCATTGATGGCTAACTTTATTTCATCGATATTAACATTACCAAACTCTTCAACTAATGTTGAGAAAACTTTTTCTCAAATAAATTGATAAAGAATTTTTTTTTTATATACATATGTAAGTAAAATTTTTTCAACTTCTAATTCCCCGATTTCCCCGATTTCTGATGTGGAAATCTCCCGATTTCCAAAAATATCTTATGGCAACACTGGTCCGTATAGACTTAAATAGTTGCCTGTTGTATTTACACGTAAAGCTCTTAGTCTTATAAAGTGAGTAAAACTATAAAGTGGCGAGCAAACCTGGACTCATGTGAATAAAATTTAGCATTGTAAGCAGACGGAAATCATTTTCATTTTTTTAATATTGTGTAATATATTAACATTTGTTTTCTTTAGTAAAGTTTTCAAAAAAATATTAAGTATATTTTTCAGAAAACAAAATATTTAATGAATTCTTGGACTCGCCCAATTTTGCACATTTAGAAATAAATTTTGTTTTTCAATACTTGATCTATGTATAAGGCCATAATCCTTTGTTTTGTACTACTTGTAAACAACGTCTTGCCATAAAATTGGGCGCTGCAACAGGTGGAAGAGAACCAGGACCTAGTGGCTTACAACTCCCAACCAATCCTGTGTGCGTGTTACCAGGAATGGAGGGGACCTATAATTTTCTGCCGATTCTGAACGGCTAACTGGCTGAACACAATGGAGACGGAGCTGCAACTGGAACTGCAACTGGAATAGCTGTCAAAATATTCAATACACGTAAATTCAAATGTTACGAACACAACACAACGCAACTGCAGTCGGTGCTGCAGACTGTGCTGCAAGAGTTGTTGGCGAACTTTTAACTTTTTCGTGCAGCAATTTTGACATTTCAAATTTTATATATCTGTCAATGATTTTAAGTGTTGTTTTGTTTTATTGTGATTTCGTGGTTAAATTTTAATTAAAATAATGGACGAAAATCTTCAATTTCAGTGTCCATTTTATAGTTTCAATTACTTAAAATATTTAAAATTTGCCAAAGATTCAACACCTGACCCAACAAATGACAACTAAACATGAAAGCTGTACAGCCTCATTGTGGGAGCATAAAAAAAAGTACGTACGTACGACACTTTTTGACAGCTCTTTCAGTTGCAGCTGCAGCTCCAGTTGCAGCATTCTATTGTGTTCAGCCAGTAATGAGTAGCACTTCTCATGACAAGAGAAACAATTAGAGGATTTGTCAATTTCTCGTAAGAGGCAGCCCTGAAAAAAAAAACTTTTTTTGCAGCGGCTAAAAATCGAACCCAAGACCTTCTGCATGACAGTCTAACGCACTAATTATAATGCCAAGGGGTACTATGCCCTGACATACTTTCTAACAAATTGTGAAGAAATTGCTCGGGAATTCGACTCCATTCCAGTACAATTCGATTCCAAAGGTCATCAGTGTTGGATGGATGATTTTTGTATTGCCCTAACCGTCACTTCACAATTTACCACAGAATCTCGATTGGATTGAGGTCAGGGATTTTTGTGCTGGCAATGTCATCGTCTGAAATTCCTGATTTCCTAGCTATTCCTTGATAATTTAAGAGATGTGTTTTGGTTCCCCATATCTTGTTATAAAGTAATTTTAGATTTAGGCTCCCTGTAGCCAATTATTGCCAAAAACGTTGATAAATTATGGCTTATAAGCCATCACCGAACCTCCACCATGTTTCACTGGTCCTATGAACTTGATGTTCCTGAAGTGGCTCTCCAACACGTGACCAATAATTCGTTCTTCAATTTGTTCATATTCGATTGACCTTTGTTTCGTCAGACGACAAAATTACTTTTTTCCATTGGTCAATGGTCCAGTTGGTTTTAAACTTAGCAAAAGATAACCTGGCTTTCAAATTTTTAATTGAAAATAGAGGTTTCTTGGCTTTCTCTTTCGCGGTTTATCCAATTCTTTTGAAAGCCCGGCGGCGTGCAGTCCATTCATTTATTGGCTTGTCTATGTTTTGTGCTGCTTTATTGTTTCGAACCCGCAACTTCTTATTCTCTCTCTATCCTTCTAGCATCTAAGTCAGAAAGAACCTTTGATTCTTTTTACTTTTTTTAATGTTAGGCACTGAAGTTTTTAACATTTTCAAAGTTTTTAATATTTCCCGCGATGATTCACTACTTTTCAATACAAAAATTACACGTTCAACAAATGTTGTGCAACTTTTCTTCATTTTGATACTGATCAACTTAAAAAGCTTTTAAACAAACTATTCTCTACATTAAGTTGTCTACAAATGTAAGGCTAGGAACGTACGTACGTAGAGGCGATTAAAAAATCGTGGTCACCACATATTATTATCATGCACTCACTTGTGATTTTTTTACGACAATCGCATCGCCAGAAAAATGAAACTAATTTCGACCTTTAAATCATCTCGATTTTTTGGTACCAAGTGCGTTAATTCTCATTTAAACTCATGTGTTCTATTTTTGCGAGTAAAAAACCGCGCGATTTAAATCGCAAGTGCGTTAATAGCCTTAAATCAATAGGTGCAAAATTGGGCAAGCCCGAAAATTCATGGACATTTTTTTTTCTTCAATTGCCTTTTGCGTCATTCCCTCGTTGAGAAATATTTCTTATGAATCTTTTGTATTTTTGAAATATGTGCGTTTTAGCAGCACTACCCCAGGCAAGTATTCCGTATCGTATCCTCGACTCCATCAAAGCATAATACACTTGTTTTAAAACGTATTCAGAAGCGTGGTAATTCAAATGACAAATGGCAAATAATACTTTCTTTAGGTTCATTCGTATTGTATGAATATTTCTATCCATGAGAAAGTGACAATCTTTAACTACACCAAGATATTTATAGGTGTCAAATAACTCTATGAAGTGAAGTGCTAGGGAAAGTTTCATTTTCCAAGTAAATTCTATTGGCTTGAATCATGGACTTCGAATGTGAATCATTTTAGTTTTGGAAGCGTTTATAAGCTAGCCGATATCGTGATGCCATTTCGCAGCCGCATTTAATTCATCTTCCATCACATTAACTGCCATTTCCAAAGATCGATGTCGGACAACAATAGGAGTTAATTTGTATATATATAATATAAATAGAACTGGACCTAGTTTTAATCCTTTAAGAACTCCAAATTTCATTTTTAATTAAAGCATCTTTAATCTTAACACGAAATGTTTTATTTCTAAGGTAGTTAGCCATTGTTTCCCGTATCCCAATCGTTCTAAGTGTTTTGATGAGATTGAAGTGATTGGAGTGTATCGAACGCCCTACCGAAATCTATGTATGTACACCACAAATACCATACGTGGTGATTTTTATCCAATCTCTAATATACGCAATTTGTAAGCTCTCTCAGTAACTTTCAAATATTCCTGCTTTTCTGAAAACCATATTGGCTTTTATGTTTTAGTGAGTGTTTTTCAATAAAACCTTGCAACTTGCTAGCAATTACACTTTCCAAACACTTTTCAACTACAGGAAGGATCGATATTGGTCCATGTTAATAGTTATGGATTGTTTGTTCTCGCTTTTACGTGCTAATATTTTCCCACACTCTCCCTCACATAACAGTCAGGTTCCAAAAATTTAAATGAAAACGAATTTCCAAGTCGAGTGAATATGTTTTCAGTGTTTTACACGCTTTTATAATTTCGAAATCATTTCACTTGAAGTGAAATAGAAAACAGCTGTCATCTGTCACTTCTCAGTTGGCAAATACAAAACTATTTTGATTATGAAGTTTTTTGACTGCTATTCAAATTTTGTGGGTCAATTTTGATAAAAGTAATTCTTTTAAATATTGTAATGAGTGCTTTGTTGCTTGGAGTGGCATTATAACATTGGGAGATCATTCAAACTTATTACAAATTGATGACGCTGCGTTTGTGGTTAAAAGATTTGTATCATACTATTGACTTCATAAATGTGCCTGCATTCCTGCATCGTTGCAGCTGGCCGCGTTCTTACATTTTCTTGCCGAAGGAAATTTGTAACGATCAGTTGCAAAAGATTTTGATATCGGTCTAAAATTTGTCCAAGTTGAATTCAACTTGAAATCATCAATGAAGAGGCATTACAATCTACACTTAATTTTTTGGAAAAAAAAAATAATATTCCTGGAGTCATAGAATGCATCGATTACGCAAATTAAGTTCCAACGCTATTCTATAATAGAAAGCGATATTTTTCATTTTTTTTTTTTAATTTCACAATAAATCATAAATTCACACAACAAGATCTGATCGATTTTAAATCACCTGAAAATCGAAATCTAGAACAAGGAAATTCGCATCAATTTCACTACGAAAAAATTTAAATCGATATCGATAAAAGTGAATTGTAGAACTCCAAATCTTATTTTGTAACTGTTTTTTGTGATAGTTTTCACAAATTTTAATTTAATAAAAATACAGTAAAAAAAGAACTTATGGTACAATGGAGATCTCAACGACTAGTAGTTCTTTTTATTTTAAATTATAATTCAAGAACATAGGTATGTTTCGTTAAATAAAAATTGAGAGCTTATTCAGCGTTAACTCTTAAGTGTTAACTTTTAACTTTTATTTAATACTATTTTAATTCTTTATTTATTTTGAAGTAGGAATTCAAGCAAAGTAATTCAAATGAATTTAATAAATATTATTTATAAATTGTATGGCATTAACAGTAAAGATTTCAATTCCATTTCGAGTGAAAGTTTAATGTAGAACCTAGGTGATACAGCTGATACAGATTTATGCTTTTCATACCTCCAGAATTTCATTTAGATGGAGCGAAGGGCGTTACACGATTCATGCATTGTACTTATAAAGATATATGTTGAAAATAAAACTCCAAATGCACAAAAATAAACACGAAAAACTCAAATGTCATTTTTTCGAACACAAAGAATAGAATATATTGACAGTAGCGCATCACTCACCAAAATCATCTTTCCCTTAAGTAGGCTACACACTGTCATTTTTTTACATCATTTCTGTTGAAATGATGGAAAAAATGATAGTGTGTAGATGTAAATGATAAATGATGAATAAATGATGATGGAAATGATGAAGATCAAAATTTTTCGTGGGTATGACTGGAATGATGAAATGAAATGACAGTGTGTGGGAAACATATCAGCGTGCGTCATTTTTGAATTAATAAAATTTCAAAAATGATTGAAAAAATGACTTCATTGAAATGACAGTGTGTAGCATCAAATGAAATGTTCAGAAATGACAGTTTTGGAATGTCATTTAAGAAATGATAGTGTGTAGCCTACTTTATTCTCACTGCTCGTCGAAAACTCGAGAATTCGAATGAGTTTGACATTTAGTTTAGAATCAGGTGGTATGCAATCCGATTATAACAAAAAACAGAATTATTCGATTTTCGTTAGACTTTGGTTTTTGCTAATTCGAAAATTTGTAAATATGTACTCTAGAGTGTAAAATCGAAATATATTGTAGGTCCACAGGGAAACTAAATATTATACGAATAATTTAAAATAGATTTTGTTAAACAAAACCAATACGAAAGCTACCTATTATTGCATCCAAAATCACTAATTATTTCCGCAGCATGAAATCGAACGTCGTGTCGCGTGTCGTTTTTTGTTTCTGATAAATCAGTTAAGCCTCCTTAACAGATTTGCACTAATACATGCACCGACTTATGCAGGGCTTTTAAATGAAATAAAACGATTGTTTTATAAAAATAAAAACAGCATGGTTTCAAAATGCTTTTCTTGCACCAATATGCAAATGAATGTGGTTGGTTAACGATTTAGAAGAAAAGAAAAACAATGAAATGATCCCGTGCTGATTGTAATCAAAGTACCACATGCACGTGTTTGATTGTTTTATAGAGATGTCAGTTTTCTTGATAAAAGCTCGTTCTTATTTTGAGTGGATTGAGTTGTAATGATAAAAATACATAGTAGGGGTATTCATGTAAGCGCGGAAAACCCTCGTAAACCTCGTAAACCAGATAATTTTATCTCCGCAGAAATGAGCTGTCAAAATTTGTATGGGAAAAAGTTTCTGCAAATCGCATAAAATTATCTCACAAATTTGCTGCGGAAAGTGCAAAAATAAACCTCGTAAACTAAAGATATATGGATTCTGACTTTTAATTTGACATTTCACAGAATATTTCCCACATTTACGCAAGTATTTCTTAGGGGGTGTTCATGAAAACATGTTGCGGAAAGTTATATTTTTCTACAAAGCGGAAAATTATCTCGTTACATGAATACCCTTAGTATGTACGAGTATAAGTACTAACCAATGTAATATTAAATATTGATATGCCGATAAACAGGGGAGAGTATTTAAGGCATGTTTTGGAAATATTAATGAAAAACACCCTGTTAACCGACTGGATTAAATTTAATAATTTGAAAAATTATCGTAACGCAAGCTCTATTCGAACGACATACATAGTACATACAAGTACGCAAACAAAGAGTGGAAAAGTTTGCTTTGATAATAAAATTATTTTTTACCGAAAACTTATCAATAAAGAATGTATAAAGAATATTTTACATATTCTCCTCGCAAATATATTTAATCAAATAGGAAATCAATTTAACCTAAGCGCAAATAGATTTAACTCAAATACAAATAAATTTACCCAAAACGCAAAACGCAGTTTGATTCAATTTGTGTTTCGCTTAAATCTTAAGGGGTTGTCCCTTTAAATAAAACAAACTGTGTGTGATACATTTTTAAATTATTACTTGCGACTTATAGGTACTATTAAGACGAGCTATGACTTTGTAAAAAAAATCGAACTCGAGATTTTGATCAAAGTCGATATTACGATGAAAGAAACCCGAAAAAAGTGAGTCAAGCAAATCTGTCTGTCTGTCTGTTCTCAAAAACTGTTTTACAGATTTTTTTAAAAAAAATTTAATAAAATTTCATTTAGTTAAAGCTAGATAATGGTTAAAAAAATGAATATTAATGGTACCCCCCTAAAACCATTTTTTTTTATTTCTCAAAAACGGTTCAACCATTTTTTTTTGTATGCTCAACAAGCTCAACAGTTTTAATAATATTGGCGCAAAATTTTAAACAGCCTATTATTAAGGTATTATTATGATACTACTTAACAATTCCCTAACTTTAATGTAGTTTACTATCTAATATGTATTCGATGATTTTAACTTTAATAAAAGTGTATTGAAAGTGTGATGCTATATTTAATTAAGATTTGCAAAATCGTCGATTTAACCTAGTTTCATATTAAAAGAGCTTAACATCGTAAAAATCATTTTTGATTTTTCTCATTTTTAAACAAATTTTCAAAATTTTGAATTCAAAACTCAATGGCGCAAAAATTTAATTGAATTAGTACGATGCTAAAGCTGTTTTATTATGATACCAGGTTAAAACAACGGATTTGCAAATTTTAATCGAATATAGCATCATACTTTCTCTACCCTTTTATTAAAGTTTGAAATTAAGAATGAGTTAGTAAACGACTTTAAAGTGAGCAATTTGTTAAGTAGTATCATACTAATGCCTTAATAAAAGGCTGTTTAAAATTTTGCGCCAATATTTCACAAACACCATGATCAGTTTTTTTTTTTAAACTTGTTAGTTAAAAGTTTTTAAACACAATCTACAAGATATTAGAAGCAAAATCTTATTTTATCTAAAAATAAAGATACTCACCATACAAATGTAAAAAAAATGGTTTTAGAAAATCGTATTTTTCTCGAAAACGGCTCCTAGAATTTTGATAATTCTTTTTTCGATTAATTCTTACGATCTATAATTCAATAAAAAAAAACCTTACAATACCAAGTTGTTTCAAGAAAATCTTTCATGTTCTCTATCAAAATCTCGAGCGTATATGGCAAATAAAAATTTGCGGTCTGGAATGTCAAGATTAGGGCTCTGTAGAGTCAGGGAGCAGACGCCAACAAAGTTAATGAAGTAGTCGAGACCGACTGACCGATACATAAATCTCCAGGTCCGGGAGGCATATAATACCAATCATGCTGCAAAAACTGCAAGACGTGACAGTTCCTTGATTCGAAATGATCTTCAAAGGGTATCTCTACCTTAATCGTTTACCCGAGTAGTGAAGACATTTAAAAGTAGTTTTTATACAGAAAGTCGGTAAGCAGGTTCATGAATCCTCGAAGATTTTTTGACCAATTAGTTAAACTGCGTTCGTGCTTAAAACTGTGGATTTTAGACTTTAGATTAGAGACATCCTAGATGGACGTCCTAATGAAAAAAATCAACACGTTTATCTTAAAGATAAGCCTACAGAGATGCCCCTCCATAAGATAGTGCGTACAATTGAGAAAGAAACCTTCTTGCTACTTTCTATGCTAGTAGGAACTTTCAACAACGTCCTAACCGAATCCAAGACTCACTCATTGACTTTGGTGTAGAGGAATATATCAGACAATGGATAATTTCTATGCTCAGCGAAAGAAGGATTCAAGCTACGTTAGAAAATACAAAGTGGTGTTCTGTCCAATCATCTATGCTATTTGGTCATGAATAAAATTCTGGTTACTTTAAAGATATGGGGTGTGAAGGCGGTTGCGTACGCGGATGATTTGGTATTATTGATATTGGAAAAGTATATCCCTGTGATTAGTGAAATCACGGAGATGGCTTTGAGGAAAGTTATAATTGCGAGTTATACTCGCCCCTAAATTAAAGTGAAAAATAAATATTGAAGAACGGGTTAAAAGTGGGGCCTGCAATCGAAAATAATTTTGCAAACTTAAGAAGGTTCAAAGAACAGCTAGCGTTGCCAAACCTTACGGCCACAGCAATATTACAAACCTGGTCTCAGCAGATATTTTTTTCAACAAGCACTTTCTACTACACTCTACTACTGTTCGCATCAGTAGAGATTTTAAAGATATTCTTCCATCCACACAACCAAGAAGGAGTGTGGTGTCGGTTCGGGAATTTTCTCTGAGTCTTTATGTTTCCTCCAAGCTGAAGTACTGGCAGTAGAGAAAGCATGCCATAAACTTAAACTAATTCAAAATCAAATGGGTTTTAAATCCACTGATTCAGCTTTTTCGTCTTCTAAACTGAGACAGCAATTCCGGGATGATCTTACGAGCCTGAACGTTAACCTAAATGTCAGATTCTCCGGGCCATAGTCGAATAATGAGTAATGAATGGTTGACGAGCTAGCCGGGCAAAGATGAGCCTTTCATAGCTCACTTGCAGAAAAAGTTAACATTCCTCTTGGTATTATGAAAGGCAGTCTTCTCAACTTTTCTCACAAAATCCAACCGTAGGTGGAACACTTAAACCAACTGCTTTATATAATAAGTCCCAAACAAATGACCTAATACGAAGATCCAGACAAGATATTTGTAACATGCACTGAGCTATGTTAATCCTCGACGATTTCCGTAATGGGTAAGACTGCTCGTGGCCACAATTTCTACCTACGTACCTTAAACTTAATGACTTAAAACTCTCAACCGATCCTGTGTTCGTGTTATCTGTTAGAATAAAGGGAATCTGCAATTTTCTCCATCTAAAATGAGAAGCAAAACAGCCCAAAAAAAAAACCCTTTTTATGTCACTTCAGCATTTTTCTCCAGTAATCATTGTTGCTATTCAGAAACTGTTTGCTTAGCACATTTCAAAAGAAAATATATCTCTTAACCTAAGAATTTAAACTGGCGAAGTACTCAATTATCAATTATCTTGAATGAGTCTTTGTCGACTTCAAAAAACTAAAGAACTTTAGCCGCGTTTTATTATCCAAAAATCAGGTTCTGGTTAAATTTTTAAGACATAACACGAACATAACTTGGGATCCTGTTTCATGGAGTAGTAGTTAGGAAATCAAATAAGGAAACAAATTTTAATGGAAACTTTTAATATATAAAATACATCAATTATAAAATCTTGATTTTTTTTTAATTAAATTTAATTAACTGGCACAAATTGTATTAAGCATTTTATACGTCTCAATAATGCTTCAGTAAAGCCTTTATCTGCAACTGCCTGAGTTTGTGCAGTTGATATTAATTGTTTGCTGAATGTTTCATTAAATATGGAAACTAAATTCTTTTTCAAATAACTAACATCTTCGGAGGAAACACGCCAACTTGCTTCAGCTGACGATGAAACGAAAGCTGCAATCAAAAATATATAATATGTTTTTAATCTGTTTATTTAAATAATAATAATAATAAACTTACTTTCAGATGAAAATGGAGCAGATTTGTTGAACATTGTGTTCACAGGAATTGTACGCCTCATGAAGAAATCCAAATGTGTCCATAGAAGGTATAAGCACTGCTCTGTGATAAATGCACAATGATTCAGTTCATTCTGTTTTTCGACTAACCGTTCGGATAATTCAGCATAGTTTGACCGTGCTATGAACATAATTTGAAAATACGGATTGAGACTTGTTTCGTACTTAATATAATCGTAGACAATGTACCTGTTGAGTCTAGACCGATGTTTGATAAGGACGAACGCTGTCGCTGAAGATTTTCGAATACGGACTTTTGTCTATTGTAGTATTCTACGGAACTTTTGAGTTGATTAAGGACTACTCCGAGACTGGGGGAAATTTCAAGTGTACCACTTCGGTTTTCATTCCTAAAATAAGCAATTTAAGAAAATATTCCTCAGAATCAAGAATAGCCTACCTCTGAATTGAATCTGTTATACTCGGCGAGAATATTATTCCTGTGGCCCGATGATCTGCTGAATGATTTGCGATTGCATTCCGACAATATAATGCTAAATTGGATGCTGTTTCTAAAAAGTATTTAACTTGCAACGCTTTATTTTTATCCGTTGGTGAATACATAATATTTTCTGGTTTTTGCATTTCCTTTAAAGTTCCTTCACTTATTATAAATCGCGGCAATAAAGATAACATAAGTCGTTGCATTCGATATAGATGAACTCCTACGTCTTGATTGAAACTGGGATCAGCTAAAGCCAAAAACTCCTGAAAAAAATATTAAATTCCTGAAACCATAGATTAAGTGTTTTTTTTTTTTTTGTTTTTTTTTTACTTGATTTGTAGTACGAGCAATTAAGCCCGTAATTGAAGAAAGCTCCTGCAGAAGGCCAAGATCTAGGAATGGAGTACCAGCACGCAATATTATTTCAACCATGTCCCCATGTGAAAGTAAGAAATGTACAATTTGAGAAATAGCTGAATGATTTTCTGGGCCAAGCGTTGAAATAATTGCGTCGCATAGATTCAAAGCAGGAAATAGAATTTGCTGATAGCGTGCTTCGATTGGCGGAACAAACGAATCTCCGTGCTTATGGCGTGAATAATTGTTTATTTGAAAATCAGGATGCATATCAAAGACTTTCATGCCAGCAAGAACACCGAGAATTTTGTCTTCCAAAAGAAGTTCGGCGCCAACATGTGAACTTGCAACACGAGCCAACATGGCCATTTTAGACTCATAAACATACAATGCTCGCATATTTTCAGGAGTATTTCGCAAAACCCGACAAAGACTTTCATCTGACTTTAAAAGACTATCGATGAGGTGCGACAAATAGCCACGTTTTGCAATAAAGTTTATGAAGCTTGTCAAAGAGTCCAAATCAAGCAAAGTATCAATGCAAGATAATGCTGACATTTTACAAATATCATGTCCACCTATGCAATCATGACATAAGATATCAATCAATTTATCTCCAAACGAGGTAAAGACTTCAACTGTCATTTGAACTTGATTTGATTCACTTAAGTAGTCATTATCAACAGAAACGAACATTGATCGATCAAGACGAGAGATATAGCTAAAAGGGAAAAAATTTAATATTTAGTGAGATTTATTTCTATCGTTCTTACTGTTCATCGTCTGTTCTAACAGCTGCACCCTCGGATGAATTTCCTTTAACAATATGCATAAAGTTAAGAAGCGAAGCATACAAATTTATTCGCAACTTTTGTGAGGCTACACCACTCACAATAATCCACTCTACGATGTTGCGCAAAATAAATTTAAGACTGAGTGTATTTGACTTAGAAAAAGTAGACTGCAATTTTCCATTTCCGTTAAATGTAGATAAATGATGATTATCATTTTGATCTGCAAAACAAAAATAGTATATGAGCTATGTGCAAATTATAAACTTGAAAATATGATGGACAGATCTTTATGTAAACATTATTTTACTCAATAAATTAGTTGGTAATTTCAAATTCAACCAAGTCATATAGAAAACAGCGGTCAAAAAAATAGTTGCGCTCAAAATCCAGCTTTATATATTACAAAAGGGACTGTTAATAGACAATTTCTACCATAAGTGATAGCCGATAGTCCAGTGTTTGAACCTTAAATTAATATTTAGTTGCATCCTTTCTTAGAAATAACAGCAGCACAACGACGTTGCATCGAATTAATAAGATTTTCACATCTTTCTATAGGTATGGACCTCTAAGACTGCTGTATAGCTTCCCAAAGGGATGTGTCAGTAGTTGGCTTACAACTAGCAACATACTTCTTGACATCGCACCAAAGATTTTCTATAGTGTTAAAGTCTGTGGTCATTAACCCTCTTTCCTTGGAACCACTGCTTCGCAAGTATGCTTTGGGTCGTTGTCTTGTTGAAAGACCCGTTTCAGTGGCATTTTATCTTCAGCATATGGAAACATAACTTCCTGCATGATCTTCACATAAAGGTGCTGATCCATAATGCCTTCAATCCGGTATATGGGACCAACACCCTAGAAGGAAACATGCCCAAACAATTATGCTGGATCCTCCATATTTTATTGTATTGGCTATGAAGCGTGGATTATCATTTTATTATGTTTGGAGGCCTTCTTACATATTGATGAGCTCCCTTTCCACCATATAACACAATCTTGAACTAGTCTGACCACAGAATATTCATCCACAAAAACATGAAAATTCAGGGACTTAACAATTTTATTTACACTACTATTATTTTGACCGCAACTGTATGTTACGTGTTTTAAGAGGTTCTTCGAAGAGAACTTTCCAGACATTTATTTAAATAGACACCGATTCTTACCCGACTCCTTTTGAGCTGTTGACTTCTGAATATTGCAATATCGCAAATTAACTAATAACAGCAACACAGTTCCAGATGAAATATTCGCCAATTCCAACAATACTTGCACTGGTACAACCTTACTTAAAATGTATTGAAGAATTTCAATAATGAGTTCCTGTTTCACCTCTACCGGAAGAGCCGGAACGGGGGCACAACTGAATAGAACTTCTGTAACCTACGAACAAAATTTTAATGAACTTTGTGCATTTTTATAAATTCATACAAAAAAATATACCTGGCCCCAAGCTTCCATAAACTTTACTGTGGCAAAACTCTTATTTTTCTGTTCATTCACTTTAAGTGCAAACAATAAAACTGATTCAATTTCCTTTAGAATCAACTGTCGTTGACCTGATGCAATTGTATTCTGCACTGTGTGTAATTCATCGTTAAGAATGTCATGTAATTTTTTAATATTTATCAATTTTGGGCCATGTTCAGATTTAATTTCACATTCTTGCAAGATCTGAGCAGTAAGAGAATTATCAAAGAAATCCCACTTCGGATGTGTAACGGTTTTTGCATCGAATTCCAAGCAGTCCAACAAATTACATATTAAAAGCTTAGTTCCTTTGTCGGATGATGATTTCATTTCACTCAATGGATTTGAGTAGTAATGACTTAGTTCTAAGGGAAGGTTTTCTTGGCTAGAGTTTCCCGAAACACCTTAAAAAACAATAACAGTTTTAGATTTTAGATTTTCGATAAATTATGAAAAATATTGTCATTACCTAAAATAATTTCACACAAATGTTGAAAACGAGTTATTTGACTGTTGGCCGCTGTTATTTTTAGTTCAATAGCAGTGCATCTGAGGAGATATCCTATTTGATTAAGTACTTGTGAGCGTTTGTACTTTCCAAATGGCAATGCAGACAAATGACGACACAAAAAGTCATTGCAAGTTCGGAGAAACCGCAATATAGTCTCTGAAGTACGATGATTGAAACATAAAGAATACAAGAGTCCATAGGCTTTTTCTATGATCGTTTCATAAGCTGCATCACAGTCAACTTTTGATTTTAAAGTCTGAAAATACATATCAAAATTAATTACACTGTTGATTTGCAAAAGGGTCTGATGAAATTACCTCTAAGTGATTATCCAATACAAAAACAAGCGACTTTGTGCAAGTGCTTGGAAAGTCCAATACTCCAGGCTTTTGTAATAAAGTTGATCGGATGTCTTTTGTTATGTCAAACCCCAACAGGAAATGAGCAATATTAGGCGCAGGCTGTGGAAGACAGTCTTGAATCAAGCATATAATGGCTTCTTTCATTTCCAATTCTATTTTCATCTCATTTTTTCCATCGTCGTCAATTTCATCTGGCAAAGAAGTGGGCAGATCGGCCTCTAGACTCTCAACAAATCCATGTCGTATCTCGGTTTGGATTCTTTCGTTTTGTGTAAACATTCCAAGAATTTGGGAACTTACATTTGGCAGACGAGAAACAATATTCAAAATCTTAACACACACCAATGCGTGACGTGGCAACCAACTGTTATATGTAACGAATTTGGTTGTATTGAGCACATGGTCAGGCTTTCCACTTCTCGGATTTACATCTAACATGATTTTATTCAGACCTGAGAGTAATGTTGAACAATTTGCCACTGAATGAGCATCGAAATAAAGATCCTGATTGGAGAGACCCAACTCCAGAATATTCAGACAATGTAACGCACATTCCTCGAGTTTGATTTTCCCTGGAAACGGATGATACTGATCGAGATTATTGCGTGCTTCATCAATAATGTGTAGCAAGAGACGCAAAGTGTCTGACTTTGTATGAAGCTGCAACATAATGTGATAACCGGGAGGGGCATTTTCTTCTCTGTTATCAGCGAAATCGGTTGGGCTAATCTCATAGGTCTTGAGGAAGTAATGAAGTAATCTTAAACACTTTTCGCCAACTTCCCATTTTTCAGAAGGATTTTTGTAGTTTCTGTAATAAAGTAAAGAGCATCATAATTATTAGGATTTTTCAAATAAAAATTTTTGGTAAGTGGAATAAAACGTCTTTTAAAATTTGACCTCTTAATGTTAATATTAATACTAGCTTAATCGTTGAAAAGCATGTAGACTTACTTGGAATGTTTTAAACTCAATAGCAAAGTCTCAAAAATAATCAAATAACATACATAGGTCTACAAAAAATGTCTGAGAATGTTAATTTATCAATTACATACAATTTTATCTCTTTATAATAGTCAAACAATTTTTAAGTTAGGTTAATGGGCTGACAGTTGATCTTGTTACCGTCACACTTAGATCAGTGTAGATCCGTTGTGATACCCTAGGGATTGTGACTCCCATGTAATGAAACCTATGAGAAATCCTATGTAATTCAAGCCCGTTAAGGGTGTTGATGAGTTTCAACAAGCTGACTGAAATGTCGGAGGGTGCTTCTAAGCCATTGAAGAAATGTCTGTCGTCACATAATCACCTGGTTGATTTTTTGGCGTAGAGCATTAAATTTTTAAGTCGAATTGTTTTCTTTGCCTTTTTGTTTTGAATATTATATTAGTGAGGGTAGTGTATTTCTTTACCTGTTGTAAAATTTAAGCAGTACTGCATCAATAACAAATGTTAAGTATGGATCAAGACCAGGTTTCCTCGGGCCACCTCCAAGATTCCTCGGAACAGCAGTTGATGATAGAGTATATAATAGTTCTAAGGCTGCTTGCGACAATGGATATGTTTCGTTTCGAGATTCGTTTTGTTCTATTTCAACTTCCAATCCACACACAACTGAAAAAAAATATGTGTATATAATGAGAACGATTTTATATTTATGTATTACCAAATGGTTTCAATAACCACTTAAAAATATATAAACGACAAATAAATATATTGGTGCATCTCGTAATACATAGTAAAATATGTATGTCTCATTCTTCCTTTTATATCCTCACCTAAAATTTAATCTTCAGCACCAGTTTAGAAATGAGTAACTAAACATTCCGACTTTGAAATTGTTTCGGATGTGTCAAGGATGATTTTTTTTCATGAACAGAAAGTTACAGACGAGATTCTTATTGGAAATTATTGTCATCAGAAATGAAACTAGTTCGTTCACGAAGTAGAAAATATCTTTCCTTGTAGAGTGAAGTTCCTCTTGCTTAAGCCTTATTTGTTTCTGAATAAATAAAAAATGAATTTTAATACAAACGACAGAACGAAGGCATAAATGAAAATTTTCGTTGTGCTTTTCATTCTGCAGTTAGATTGACAATTAAAGCAGATTACTTGAAAGTCCCAACTTTTTTTTCGCTATTGTAAGCGGAATGAAGACCACAGAAGATGTTCGTTTCGCATCAGTCTTCTAGGCTTTAAAAAGGATATATTTTCTAATTTTGTTAAGCTTTGTCCACTTAAAGCGGATTTGGAGATTTCCGTGGTAATATTTCTTTCCACATGTCGACCTGTTAAGCCTCTAGCAAATTCGATGAAGTTTTTTCTCACGACTGACTGACTACAATACTCCATTATAAATAAAATAAATACATTTCATTTCTCGACTGCTAGTGCGAACCGGAACCTGTGTTTGTGTTATTAGTTGGCAGAAATAGAGGGAGTCTACTATTTTGTGCCTAATCCGAGCAGCTAAGATAAGACTCACTTAACCATGACAAGAGATACTCTTAGAGGATTTGTCACTTTCACTTTGTCACTTGGTAAACACACATATTTTAGTTACGGGTGTTAACTGTTTTTTTTTTTCTAATACCGGATATACTATTATGTATGTACATCTAACTTACCATAAGTATTAGTTGTTGGTATAGTGGCAATAATTTGAGAAGCTTCCAAATTGTTCCACAATTGAATTGCAGTATCTTTTGACTTTCCCAGAGCTGCCAATGTCAAAAGAATATCTGCTTTCAAATTAATTGGAACGGAGCAACTTAAGAGTCCTAAAAGAAAAAATATTATAAAATTAATTTTTCGCAAAAAAAAATATTTTCTTACCTAGTAAAACGTGTAGAGGAGCCCAGTTTGGATGTTCACATAGCGCTACTCTTGCCATTTCATCGTAGGTAGCAACGGATCGTATAACGCACAATACAGCATTTAACCCTTCAATTTCTTGTGGATTAATACTCCTGTTGAGCACACGATTTCTGTAAATTGTCTCACTTCCTGGACATTGTTCTTGACGTAAATTTCTATTACGTCAAAATAATTGTTTTTTTTAAGATTTGGTAAGAATATCTTGTGGTTTATGATTTACTTACGAATAATATCGAGCTAATGAGCTGAAAAAATGTTCCCATGACAAAGTTGCACTCCCAGACAAACCAGATCCTTGCTTCAATAAATTAAATGTGTTGCGAGCTGATTGACCACAACTCGAAAGCCCAGCCAACATCCTTAGATATGGTACAAATAAAATTGGAGGTAAGAGTTCACCTGCCAAGCGAATGAATTTAAATAGTGAAACAGAGCGTGAGGTTGTCTTTGCATAATTAGCCGGAATATCCATTGGGCCCCAATATTCCACGCTTAGTGATAGTCCAGATTTGTTGCCATCGTAGAATTTTCCAATCGACAACATTAACAACTCGAAATTATGATCTAAATTAGGTGGTGGATCTAAACCTTCTTTGGCAAACCCTTGAACTGTTCGGGCTGTTTCATCAGCTCGACCTCTTAATTCGGTAACCTAAAATACAGATTTTTTTTATTTGGGTTTTAAGAACTATTGGCTCACTGGATATATAGAATAAAATATAAACTCAAAACTCACTAAAAAATTTAAACCACGAGCTTACAACAGATTTTCGGTTTGAAGAAAAACCAAAAGATGTTAAAATTACAAAGAGTCTAGGAGAAGATGATAACAAGTCATAAAAAAGAATTATTAAGGTTAAGCACATTAAATACATCGCAAACAAATATGATCACGACAGACGTGTAAGTGGCCACCAAACCACCTACAGACACTTTCAAAAGCAATTATTTTGTGTTTTGAGTTACACAAGACTGTTGAAAGATTTTTGGGACAAACGTTGTTCATTACTGTTAAATATCTTGATCTTGGATATAATACATAATATAGTATATTATTGAGTTCAGAGCGTCAATTTGCGATACATTTGAAGTGCTTACCTTAAATAATATCTATTTTCGGAAAAGCTTTATGCATTTTTTTTCGGTAGGGGAACTACATATTAACTGTTGACAAAGAACATAATCGTTATCACTTTCTCCCAGACTTTAATAATTTTTGGTTTCCTTTCATCCCATTGCTAAAAGAACTCTATAAATAAAGTCGGCAAACGTGAATTTATACAAAAAAAAAATGAATGCCAGGAGAGTGCAAAAGCACATTAAAAACATATTGGAATACTAGGTCAAATGGGGACTGAATATAAACAGCGAAAAGACCGAACTCATCTGCTTCAAAACGCCAATGACTTTCATTCGAAGACAAGCGTTTGCAATACGCTGTGATGCGAATAAACTAAAGTTTCCAGACAAAATTGAAGTCTTCAAATCTTCAACGAAGTAATTGGGAATCAGCTTTTTCAACAAACTGAAATTCAAATAACATGCAGACTTGATGTTAAACTATTCTGGTAAGGCCCTATATGTACTATGTGTATTTTATGAAAAATCAATTAAGCTAGCAGTTATTATAAAAATAGTGGAGATTGATCCGCCTTTGAGAAACCTTTGTTGGTTAGGAGCAGAGATTAAAATGAATGATCAAATCAGCTCCAACTTATTTTCTCCGTATGATCATTTATGTATACTCGATAGATTTGTCTTTGATAGTCTGTTTAACATGTTTGGCACGAGTACAACATGCTCCAGAAATGAGAAGTACTCTATATTTGGCGTCTATACTCTGTCCAACAAATATTCACCCCAATTACCTATGTCGTCTCGTTTTTTCGACGTCTCTCGTTTTCTCTGTCGTCTCGTTTTTTAAATGGCATTCCATAACTTCTTCGACGCGATGATTGAAATGTATTACATTTATTAGTTTCTTTTCTTTCCATCCCATGTTTATAAATTACAAGTGTTTCCTCTTGGATCTTAAGATGTGTTGTGTCTCTCCTAGCAGTGTGCTCCTTTAATTTGTATGACTTATATTCCTCTTTTCTTCCTTTGTTTATACTTTCATTGATACAATTTAAGGTTATTTCTTGGAGTACACACTGCTTCTTCGAAAGCGTAGCTCTTTTTTGTTTAATAGCGAAAGCTTGCCGTTATAGAATAAGCGATTCAAAACTTTTGCCAAGCATCTCCATCTCTTACTGGAGGACGTTTTTTGTATCCCCTTCAAAAAAAACCCTAACTGCTCGTCTTCTTCCTCAAATCTACGAGCGTCTGGAACAACAAATTCAAAAATTTAGACAAATATGTACTTGTTTTATTTATCGTAAAAAAATTCGATAAAATAAATTATTTTACAAGAATACTTGCAGTTTTGCGACCTTCTATGTCTCTGTCGTGTGTAAATTTCTGAACGAGAGATATCGTGGTTTTTATTCTTAGTCGTCGTATTTTTTCGTCTTACAGAATGCAGAAAGAAAGTGTTCTACGACGTTTGACATTTACAGACGACAACAAAACGAGTGACAAAAGTTGGAAACTACTTATGGAAGCAGATCGTGTCAGGTCGTATATTTCGCTGTCGTTTACGACATCGGTAATCGGTGTGATTGTCAGTATTAGATTTGTATATATAACCTATATTATCATGGAGCGTGATTTTGTGTTACCAACGCTATCCTGGTGGTGGGGCTAAAATTAGCGCACGATTTTACAGTGGAGAGTGTTGTATTTAAAAGAACACCCTTTAACATTGCTCCGAAGAAAAAATACTACTTGCACATAATCCATAAATATAGATGTATGTATGAGTATGTATATAACTAAACATACATACAACCTATTTATTATTATTAGGTATATATTTATATTACATTGTAAGTAAAGATTGCATCATCCGACACTCGCGTGATCTCTTCTACCGGTTGCGGATGACTTGCTCCCTTTACTCTAAAACCTACTTATAAAATAATAATATTTAAGCTAAAGTTAAAACTAATAAACTTTAATGAAATAAAAATACGAAGTGTTCTTAATAAATGGAAAAAACATAATAGTGGCGACGAGGATAAACCAACATTAAAAAGTGAAAAAAAAAAGTTACACAAGGAAAGTACAAAATAATGATCGAAACAGGTACAGGCAGCGGAGATCGAAAAATTTTGACTACAATAATGTCAAAAAGTAGTGGATTTGATCAATATATTCCCGGTAATAATTTTAAAGTTTGGGAGAAAAGATTTATACAATTCCTTCTACGTGAAAAAATACCTGAAGCCGACAAAACCATGTGGCTAATAACAGTAATTGGGTCGGAGCCTTGTGAAGTACTTATGAATTTAACTAGTCCTAAGGAAGCAGAAACGGTACCATTTCAGGACTTAATGCAAATTTTAGGCAAGCACTATGGGCCTAAGACAAATAAACGTTCCGAACGCTTTAAATTTTACAAAGCACTTCAAGACAACGGAGAAACCATAAGTGAGTACATAGTGCGAATCAAAATGCTGTCTCAAACTTGTGAATTTGGACAATTTTTGGACGAGGCTTTATCAGATAAGCTTATAACTGGATTACGCAGTGAGAAAATACAACAAACACTACTCAACAGAGAGGAGGCCAAGTTCGAGAAATATTGTGAGGTAGCTCTTAATATTGAATTGGCAGAACAGTCAACGAGAAGCATGAAATCATCCGCAATGTCAGTAGTAGGTTCTATAAATAGAAAGTCAAGTCATGAAAACCAACAACAGTTTACCAAAAGAGATCGAGATTTAAGCCGTCAGTCAAGTCAAAAAATTGCACGAGCACGTGGTCGCAGTTCAAGTCGTAGAAGTACGAGTCGGAGCCTTGGGGATTCTAATGGTAAAGGATATTGCAGAAGGTGTGGAAGACGTCACAGTGAAGAAACGTGTCCAGCCAAATTGTGGACTTGTTTTCAATGCGGAAAAGAAGGTCACACCAGCAGAGTTTGTTCGCAGAAAGATCAAAAGATAAGTAGCATCAAAGTCATTGGATGTTTTAGTCAGCCATGTGAACTTAAAATTGAAATTTCTGGAAAAACGTTTGACATCGAAGTGGATACCGGAGCAGCAGTGTCAGTTATGAGCGAAAGAGAGTATCGTTCTAAGTTATCACATTTGTGTCTTATTAAATCTAATCATGTTTTGACCTCTGTTTTAGGTAGTTTAATAGTTGAAGTGGGAACGTTAAAGGAGATCGAAGTGCGACTTGGAGATAAAAGCCGGTGTTTGGACATAGTTGTATTGCAGGGTGATCAGCCAAAGAAAATGCTTATGGGACGGACATGGTTGGACGTATTTTTTCCTGATTGGCAAACAAAGTTTTTTCAGTCAAGTGCCATTGATAACGTAAGTAGTTTGAGCCAAGAAATAGTTCGTAAATATCCTTCGGTAGTGCACCCAGAGGGAAACCATTCAATTGTCGGGTTTGAGGCGGACATAGTTTTAAAAAAAGATGCCAAGCCAATTTTTCATGCAGCATATGGGGTGCCTTTTAAGTTGAGAGACAAAGTAGAAGCAGAAATAAATCGTTTATGTAAAGAAAATATTTTGGTGCCAATTAAATACAGTCGCTGGGCCAGTCCTGTGGTAATCGTTCCTAAGCCAAATGGTGAAATACGCATGTGCGTCGATTTTAAGGTCACTCTTAATCAGCTTATTGAAACTCAACATCACCCTTTACCAAATCCTGAGGACATATTTGCTAGCCTTGCAAATTGCAATGTTTTTTGCGTATTGGACTTAAAAGGGGCTTACCAACAATTAACAGTCAGCCAAGAGTCACGTGAATACTTAGTGATAAATACTTTTAAGGGATTATTCGGTTATTTGAGGTTACCGTTTGGTCTTGCAGACGCACCATGCATATTCCAGTCTATCATGGAACAAATCTTAGCGAATATATCCCAAGTTTTCATTTTTATTGATGACATCATCATAGGAGCAGCTACAGAGGTAGAATGCAGGGAAAAATTGTTTATGGTACTAGATAGACTGAAAGAACACAATGTTAGTGTCAATATTGAAAAATGTAAGTTCTTTAAAAAAGAAGTTCAATATTTAGGACACCATATTTCCCATAATCGGATCAAGCCTAACCCAGAAAAGCTTAAAGCAATTCAAGATGCTCCTCCTCCTCAAGACCTGCAACAACTTCAGTCCTACTTAGGTCTTATAAATTATTATCGAAAATTTGTGCCTGAGCTGTCTTCAGAATTGCATGTGTTATACAGTTTGTTACAGAAAGGAAAGCCGTATGTTTGGTCGGCAGAATGTCAAAAAGTTTTTGAAAAGAGTAAACGCCTTATGGTCAGTCACCAGGTTTTAGAGTTGTACGATCCAGCTAAACCCATTTTTGTGTCAACAGACGCAAGCCCTTATGGTGTTGGAGCGGTATTGTCACACCAGTTGGAGGTGTTCTTAAACCGGTTTTTTATGCATCGAGTTCACTGTCTGATGCCGAAAAAAACTATTCCCAGCTTCACCGCGATGCTTTAGCAATAGTGTTCACTTTAAAAAAGTTTCATAAGTATATATATGGTTATAAGTTTCATATAATTACGGATCACCAAGCACTCAAAGAAGTCTTTAATCCTAGAAAAGGGACACCATCAGTGGCAGCAGCCAGATTACAGCGATGGTCAATACTGTTGTCCATGTATGAGTATGAAATTTCTTATCGTCGCGGTAGAGATAATGTTGAGGCTGATTTTTTGTCGAGAATGCCTTTAAAAGAAGGTACTGATGTAAAACAAATAGGTATTTTCCATTTTGAGTCTGCAAATTCAGTAAATTTAGAATTAGTCCGAGCTGAAACCAGTTCTTGCCCAATTTTGTCTGAATTATATGAAGTTTTAATGTCTTCTTGGCCAAAAGAGAATAAAAAGTCATCACTGCGATCGTCCACTTCAGAGTCTTTGTCAGTTTTTCGAAAATTTGAGTCAAATTTAAGTACAGATAGTGGAGTTATTTTTTATGGAAATCGAGTCGTTATTCCTAAAAGCATTCGCCCAAGCATTTTACATATGCTCCATGAAAATCATTGGGGAGTAATAAAAATGAAAATGATAGCCAGGTCATATGTTTGGTGGCCTCAAATTGATTCCGAAATTAAAGATTTTGTTGCAAATTGCAGAATCTGTCAGCAGACAGCAAATGTACCGAGAGAAGAAGTTTTGTCCAAATGGCCACTAACATCATTTCCATTTGAACGTGTTCATTTGGACTTTATGTATTTTGCAGGGAAAAGCATCCTGGTGTTAGTGGACACATATTCGAAATATTGTGACATTCGTGTTTTACCATCTTGGAATGCTCAAAAATTAGTCGAGGAATTAATGAAAACATTTATTGTTTTCGGATTTCCAACTGAAATTGTCTCGGACAATGGACCCCCATTCAATGCTGCGTACTTTAAAAATTTTTGTATAAAGAACGGCATCAAGTGTTCAAAAAGTCCGATTTATCACCCACAATCAAATGGTTCCGCTGAACGCATGGTACAAACGATTAAAAAAGTTTTTTATAAATTTATATTAGAACGTCCAGACATGTCATTATCCGAAAAAATTGAAAAGTTTTTAATAAATTGGAGAAATACTCCTTCAACGGTAACGGCTAAGTCGCCCTCCGAACTCATTTTTAACTTTAAGCCCAAAATTGCTTTAGATAATGTTAATATTAAGAAAAAGGTCACATTTGATTTGTCAAAAAATAAACTTAATGATTGTAAAATTAAAAAAAGGAAAGAGCAAAAGTCAAAAAATTCAAACTGTAGAAGTTTTTTAAAAATATTAAAGAATAAAAATATGAACAATAGTACACAACCTTTTAAAGAGGGAGAAGTTGTATGGTATAGAAACCATGAAGTTAGTTTTGTTCACTGGATTCCCGTTAAAGTCATGAAAATAGTCAGTCACTTCACATATTTGATAAATAATAATGGAAACATAAGATTAGTACATAGAAACCAAATTAAAAAGTCCAAATTAGATTTATTTAAAAATTCTGAAAGTTGTATACAAACTGAAACTAAAAAAAATTCACCTACACAAATTAATTTTAAAAATGAAAATATTTCAAAAAAGCTTGAATTAAATGAATCGACCGTGGATAAGACTAAAAAGGTCAGACCGCGAAAAAATTGGAACTCAGAAAATTTAGATGTAAGAAGATCTGAGAGATTAAAGAAATAGCAAATATGTGCATAGCATAGATATGCAATAAGTATGTAAATTGAAAGAAAAAAAAATTAAAGTATTGAAATGAAGCTCTCACAGAACAATACAATTAATAAAAAATGAAATGTAAAGCATTGTTAAAAAGGGGAAGATGTTGTATTTAAAAGAACACCCTTTAACATTGCTACGAAGAAAAAATACTACTTGCACATAATCCATAAATATAGATGTATGTATGAGTATGTATATAACTAAACATACATACAACCTATTTATTATTATTAGGTATATATTTATATTACATTGTAAGTAAAGATTGCATCATCCGACACTCGCGTGATCTCTTCTACCGGTTGCGGATGACTTGCTCCCTTTACTCTAAAACCTACTTATAAAATAATAATATTTAAGCTAAAGTTAAAACTAATAAACTTTAATGAAATAAAAATACGAAGTGTTCTTAATAAATGGAAAAAACATAATAGAGAGTAGGTTTTAACCTGTCATTTAAAGCAACTGACACACTTAGACCAGTAGAGGTCCATTGTGATACCACGATCTAATAGGGAACAAAAAGTTCCTAACTAGTTGAAACCATTTAGAGCTTCTGATGAAGCGAAGGGACTTTTATTGTCTGTGTTGATGAGATCGCTTGGTTCATTATAGAAATAGTGCTGCAATATGTAATTATTATGAAGAAAACATTTTTGGTAAGTTAGCAGATAAAATAATGTTTTATAAGTTTATTTCTATTTAATAATTTAATTTATTGTATTAATAGATCATGGAGCCATTTGAATTTGTAAACGAAGTTGCATTAGGAAAAAGACTAGAAAAAGTTCGTATTTTCTCAGCCAAATTTTATTTATGTATACTGCAATTATAAGTTAATAATTTCAGCTTCTAACGAATTAGGGTGTCAGACGCATACAAGTTTTTCCGGATGTTTCACAAAAACAATTCCAAAATCTAGCAGGACATCTTTTTCTGTCAAGCACATCTTCCAAAACGCACTGATATATTGAAAGGAGGGCCCTATACAATGTTTTCAAGCACTACGGATCTGCACGAAGAGGGAGAACTGTGGTTATGACCGAAGGTCTTATAAGTTATCTGAACATCGCGACCCAGTTAAGGAATTCATGAAAGGACTCCATCCACGAAGTTCATTATTGTCGAGGAAATCAGACAGGCAATATTTCAGGGGAGATTTGTCGATAAATAAAATGTACGGACTCTATCGAGGGGTGTCAAGAACATCTCTCAAAGTCAAGAAGTCTTTTTTAACACTTTTTTCAATATTGGGCTCCCGCTACAGATGTTTGCTCGACCTGTTCTTCGTTGAAAGAACGTATCAATATTGAGCAAAATGCAGATAGTGTTTGGAAACATAGAGAAAGAAGTTAGATTAAAAGAAAATATAATAACTAACGAAGATTACTTTGAAATTAATAAAAAAAAAACCGATATCATTTTGTTTTACAAAAGATGAAAATATTGATACAGAACCTAAAACATGTCAAGTTTGTGAAGAACAAGAAGAAATTAAAAATCTTCGTATATAAGACTTTAAACTTTAATCTGTATGTTCCTTAAATACTTCGGTACGAAGACTGTAACCTTTGAAGTTTTTTGTTTCTTTTGTTAGTTAAATAATTTAAATATATTGCCATGACGTTATTGTTAAGCTTTTTTTTAATAATTAATGTCCTTTTTTGTAATCTAGTTTTGAAGACTGTTGAGATTTCAAATTTTCTTTCAAATAATCCAAAATGAATTAAATATATGATCTAGTTTTGAAGACTGTTGAGATTTCAAATTTTCTTTCAAATAATCCACAATGAATTAAATCAAAAAAGTTAAGTCGAATATTCCAATCGTAATTTTCAAAACTTCTTTTTAAAATTTAATTAATTTTTTATAATTTTTAAGTTTACCTTATAGGTTCAAAACAATAGGAAATAGATAAAGATCATTCCCAGCTAATAATTTAGCCTTCAAACCAATCGCTTAAATCACTTAAGCACCTTTTAAAAATTTTTGTTTTTGTTTTACTCAAAATTCTCAAATGTTGAAAAAATGAGTTTTGAAATTACACCCTTCATAATATGCAATGTTATTCAAACTCTAAAATATTTTAAGCTACAAAGAAAAACTACACAAAATAAATATCTTACTTACCTTAGAGTGCATGAAATCTATGAAGTCAGTAAATAATGAATGTACACGACGATAGAAGAATTCAGACCTAAAAAAAATAAAATTGAAATTAACTTGTGATTGAGGGAAGAGTACAATTGCCCTTACTTAAAGAGTATCTCTCTATCCAACAGATAGTAATGAATGAAATCGAAAACTTTCAACGATATCGCTTCATCCACAAGTTGTTCATCACGATCGATAACTCTTGTCGAGGAGAACTGAAGATTCTGTGGAGCATGACGTAAACTTGCCATCGACAATCCAAATGCGAATGTAACAATTGATTTCAAACGATTATCCCATTCCCAATTGTTATCCGACTGCAATGCCTCGTAAATGTGTTGGGCATAGCCATTTTCATTGATAATGGGTAAGTTTTGAACACTTCGTTCATTATCTTCCTGCCTTTGCAGCACACTTGTGTCGAAGGAATACAACAAAGCCATCAAAAGAGTCATTGTAACGTCATCAATGCCTCCTGTAGGTTCGGTTGGTTTATACTTCGAAAGATATTCCATTAGCTTTTTAGCAATATTCTTCGGTAGGCCACATTGTGCTGACCAATTAAATAAAGCCGTCGCCAAAGCCAAACGAATGTCTTCGAATAGATCAAGTACTTGTCGCCGATGTTTTGGAGGTCCAAGTGCTCGATTTTTGGTCAAAATGCTTAGCTGAAAATTGAATGCTATTCCTTCAAGTTCTGATATTGAAAAGAGAAAATCAAACCTCGGCAGATATATCCAGTTGCTCAAAGAGTTCAATAATACGACCCAATACACTGGATTCTTCAACTAGGTTTTGAGCGAACGACGATATAAGATAGGTTACCTAGATTGTTATAATAATAGAGTGGATTTAAGGTAATTTAATGTGAATCATACTTCTTTCGGAGCATCCGTACACCACGAAACACCACTGCTGGCTTGGAACAAATCTCTCAACGAACATGCTATAGCCTTGCGACCATCATAATAAAGCAGAATAGCAACTAGTCCTCGGGGTAAGCCTGGATGTTGTGGCATTTGTCGCTGAGCTGTACACAACAGTTCCAGGGCTATAAACTCGTCCAGATTGAACATCTCCGAAATAATAATGCTTTCGTCAACCAGATCTTTGGAAAGTAACATATGACCGTGTCCTGGTATGTTTATGCCATCGGTGATACCTTGTCTGAGTTGCGTGCGATTGTTCTCATTTTTGGGCTAGCAAGAAGTTTCTTTTTTAATAAATTGACTTAAATAAAAGAAATGCGTTTTCTACTTACTGGATTTCTTAAAATACTTGTAAAATTTTGTTTGTGCTTCCTCAGAACAGACTCTAATTCTGGAATAATTAGTTTCGAAGGATTGGCTATTGAATTCTCTATGACTTTGTACAAGTGCTTGTACGGAGTCCACATGTCCTCTGGCATTGCTTGAATAAAAATTGTGATTGAAATGGATATTAATGAAAATAGAATAAATATTAATAACTACCTTCAGTCATTTTTATACTTAATTTAGCTTTGATTAAAAAAATTATATTTTTTCACAAAAGTTTACGATTTCTGGATGGAAAATGCGGTTTGCCGCCAGAGCCAGTTGTCAAAAAGCCGCTGGCATTCACAATAGAAATACATTTTTTTTGTATTCAAGGCTATTCACAGTAGTTTTTATCTTCATGCGAAAACGTAATGCGCTGTCAAAAATGGAGGGCAAGGAAAAACGCAATTTTTTTAATAACTATGTACGATTTTAAGGCTGTTTTAGTATGAAACTAGGTTAAAACGACGATTTTGCAAATTTTAATCGAATATAGCATCATACTATTCTCTACCCTTTTATTAAAGTTAAAATCATCGAATACTTATTTTATTTTTTTTTAGTATCGTGCTAACTTCATATGGCTCTTTGGTATTTACAAACATCAAAAAAAGTCTGTTTGAGCCTAGTACGCAGATCGGGAAAAATTTTGTCTCCCATACATTTTTTTTCCTGGGACAAATTTTGTCTCGGATATTTTTCCGAGCAGTACGCAGTTCGCGCTCAAAATTCATACTATTGTGAATTGCTCTTCAAAATGTCTCCACTAAATTTTGTCAGGAAAAAGAATGATACAAGCATTATTTTGCGGGACAAATTTTGACAGCCGAAAGAGATATTTCTCAAAACTGGTTTTATGTAAAAGGTGCTGATGCTTCTCTTGAAAGCATCGAGAGGAGATTCCAAAACGGTATGAACGATTTTTGTAAGACAATCCGTTCCAGAGATATACAACAAAACACATTAAATTATTTTTTAATTCTCCAACTTCAAACTTTTGCGCGAGATTTGGAAAAGTTTTGTAGAGATTAAAATTGTAGAGATAAAATTTGTCTTGTCTCGATCTGCGTACTAGGCTTTGGTTAGTTTTTTTTTGCATGAACTACTTTAGACGTGTCCAGAAGCAATTCATTGAAAAAATAGCCTTAGCATGGTACTAGTTAGAAAATTTTTAAAATTAAGAAAGAGATAGTAATCTACTGAGAAGCTAGCAAATTGTTAAGTAGTATCTTTGTATATATAACCTATAGTATTATCATGGAGCGTGATTTTGTATTGCGAACTCTAGCCTGTTGGTGGCACTGAAAGTAGGGCACGATTTTACAGTGGAGAGTAGGATAAGATACAAAACAAGTAGTAAAAAAGAGTATGTTTTATTTTTAAATTTATCAGAGACAAACCTAGCAATTACTGTCCCTATACTTAAGATGTGGCCACAATTTTTCTTCTTCCTGATAGTACTATAAATTTTACATACAAAGGTAGTATCATACTAATACCTTAATATTGAGCTGTTTAAAATTTTGCGCCTATGAGGCCGATTCTCCCCAAAGTCAGTGATACCTCACAAGTCACAAGAAGAGGTGAAATTGATTTTGTGACTTTTTCGGATTCTGCCGCTCAGTCACAACTTGTGAGAGTCACAAAAACAATCGAAACTGTGATCTCCTTCAGAGCAGGTCACAACTCATAAATTTTTAAGTTTCTTGGACTGGCATTCAGTATATTTTGTAAGAAAATTTTCTAGATTTGTGAATAATTGTGAGTACACAAAAATGGAAGTGGACTTTGTTCTAGTGAATATAATTGCTGATGTTTCCCACGAAAATGAAAAGTAACATTTTTACATAAACAAACATTTTTTTAAAAAACTAATAGTATCAAAAAATGTGCAGCGCCGACGGCATTTAAAAACTCTGAGAGATACAAATGATCCATTCGCTCTCCAAAACAATACATTTATAAAGTAATTTTTTCGTTTTCAATAATCAGCTGTTCAAATAATGACACTTAAAAATCTCACCATGCTGTGGTGAGTTTCGTTGTGAGCTTTCTTGTGACGATTAGGGGGAGAATACCAAAATGTTATCGAGTCACAACAATCCTCACAAGGAATAGTCACAAGAGCTTGTGACTTGTGACTCCTCACAAGGGGGAGAATCGGGCTGTATGACTGCTTTTAAATAATGCAATATCTCCTTGCGATTTTAAAGCCCCTAGGCGACAGACGTATGTGTGGACGGGAGTGGATAAAATTGCTGAGGTTGATAAAATTTTAGAGTAAAGGTGTGTATCAGGTATATTTCATTTTCTATTTGGCATTCGCTCAGTGAACTTCGCTAAACTAAATTAGCAAACTTTATTTGAAAGCTTTTTTTTTTGTGAAATTTGATAGTACTAATGCAGTATATTACTTATTTCTCCGACTTCTTACATTCATTCCTAAAAAGTACATAAGCCGGTAGCCCAGTCATGGATAACCCTATTGTGAATTATTCAATAACCAATTTACTGTGAATACATTATTTTGCATAAAAATACCCTTCTACCATTTGTTTATCAAGGCTATGGCGACTGCGTCGCCATTCAATTCGAATCAACTGTCAAGAACTTTGCATTTCTATTCAATCGTTTTTTATTTTATTATTCAATAAAATTAAAATTAACTATCAGAAAAAAACGGTCCCATCACTTTGAATAACAAATAACACATTCTTTTGAGTATGTCGAAATACAACGATGTACGGTCCATTCGAGTGCTAGCATTTCTAGATGCTTATGAAAGACAAGAATGCCTTTGGGATACTTCTTTGGACAGCTATAAAAACAAGGGAGATCGTGACCAAGCATACATGGCAATTATTAAAGAACTAAATGCACCCTCACTAACGGTTCATGATATTAAGTTGAAAGTTAAAGGCATAAGGACAACATACACAAAAGAATTAAGGATTCTTAACTCTCATAAGAAAATGGGAAAACCATACAAACCTAAATTGTTTTGGTTCAATAAGGCGAATTCATTTTTGAAAAATGTATGCGTATCTAGACGGAGTAAAAAGGAGGTGGGTATAAGTTTTCATTTTCATTAGATTTCAACTTAAATTCGTCAATTGGTAAGATGGAAATAAAAATGATGGTTAGCTGCTTTAGGAAATGTATAAGTTCACTACACTGCACTTAGTTTTGTGAGAATTCGACTGCCTTAACGCTATGTTTCAACACAAGGTACAGGCTTGAAGATAGGTGGTAGCGCAAACAGATCAGCTAATCTATGTATTACGTAACTGAAGACAGCTAGCAATTAGAGATCGCAATGGCTGGATGAGCTTGTGTTGGTGGCAACAAATGCTACTTTTGCTCGCAGTAACGTTAATATCTTTGCACAATTCTTTGAATGCTTCTTCTCAGAGTCGTAAATATTAATTTTTCCACAAGACTTCTATATCCGAAACCCCAAATTTCCGCTAGATTTTGTAAGAGAATAAACATCTAACTCTCAATAACACTGAACAAAACGCTTTTTTTTTCTCATTATTACTAATAAGTAGGGTTCGGATTTCCATGCAAATGCATATTTTTTTAGGAACACCTTGGAAGCAGGGCAACTAATTATGTATACGAATCAAGAAATTTCCTTTAAAATGGCATTTAACCGTTAGTGCATATTTTTGCATATTTTACTATAAATGCATATTTTGCATTTTTGTGTGCATATTTTACTATAAATGCATATTTTTATAATAAATTTATATTTTTAGAGTACCTACCTATATTGTTCAAAAACTAAACTAGACAGCAAAAAAAAAAAATACAAATTTTACGTCAGTGCAAACGATTCTTAAGACTATTATCTATTTCTTTTATTCATTTCACAATCTTGAACCATATTCAAACACCACAATATAAAGCATTATATGTATAAGCAAAGGTGCATATATGAACTTGATTAGATTATGCCGGCAAAACTTTGAACTGAAAAAAAAAATTAAGTCTGTGTATTTGAAACTATATAAATGAGATCGAAATTTAAACGATCATCTATCAAAAATGAAAGTATGTTGGTATAATGTGGTAAAGCTTAAAGCGCGAAACCAGCACCAGCAACGTCACCAGCAACAGCGGAAGCCATTGTTTTAGAACCAATTGGCGCAAAATTTTAATTGAATTAGTACGATGCTAAAACTGTTTTAGTATGATAATAGGTTAAAACAAAGAATTTGCAAATTTTAATCGAATATAGCATCATACTTTCTCTACCCTTTTATTAAAGTTAACATCATCGAATACATACTTTATTTTTTTAGTATCGTGCTAGCTTCATATGACCCGATGACATTTGCAAACATCAAAAAATGTTGGTGTACTTACTTTTTTACACGAAATGTCATTGTTTTAGGTGTGTTCAGAAGCAATTTATTAAGAAAATTCTTTTAGTACGATACTAGTTAGAAATGTTTAAAATTAATAATGAGTTAGTAAACTACTTTAAAGTTAGCAAATTGTTAAGTAGTATCATTCTTATACCTTAAAAATACTCTGTTTAAACTTTTGCGCCAATGTTTTTTAATCGTTCAACACAAAATAGACCAGCACCAGCAACGTCAACAGCGTCGTTTGGTCAAAATCCAAAATTTGCTGTTTCTGGTTACAATAACACAAAATGCAAGAACAATAAGACGTAAGTATAAATGTCAAAAAATTACAATACGATGCTGGTTTAATGTGTTTGAAAAGTATTTGCTGGCCAGCGTGCTCTTTGCTGTTGACGGCGCTGGTGCTGTTGCTGGTTTAATCTGTTTCGTGCATAAAGCTTAAAACGTTTCATGTACAACAGCCAACTGTTTTCGGTTGCGACTACACATAAACCACTACATATAAACTGGAAAATGTTGACTGATGCACTCATGCTTAGTTTTCGAGTCTTATTTTTAACTTATTTTGAAAAATGAAGAAAATGTGTTTTTATATTGAATAGAAATTAAGTTGAATTGGTTTTAAGTGCATATTTTAAATGCATATTTTGCATTTTTAAGCGCATATTTTAGGCGCATATTTTCAGATTTTAAGTGCATGAGAATCCGAAGCCTACTAATAAGTTATATAACTATGAAATAAAAAATGTGCAACAGCTTGAAGAGAACCAGGACCTAGAGTATTACAACTCTCAACCACTTCTGTGTGCGTGTAATCAGGAAAGTATGAGATCTGCCGATTCCGTGCCGCTAATGAGCAGCACTTTCCATGACAAGAGATACTCTTAGAGGATTGGTCATTTTCCTCGCAAGAGGCAGTCCATCACTGAATAATTTTTGCAGCGGCTGTGAATGGAACCCAAGACCTGTTGTTTGACAGTCCAACGCACTAACCATTTATGCCCAGGGGTACTAAGTGGTCCTCAGAGTGTACGTAATGTCGGGATGAGAAGGGTAAGAGGAATGATTTAGTGAAAGTATTAGGTATGGGGTGCCTTCATGAACCATCCTGATTTCTGAATGAAGGTAAGGATGCTTTTTATTTGCAAAAATGAAACGTCGCTCAATTCATCGAAACAAATATTCTCCGAGGGTAACTTTTCTAGTTCTGGCTAGGTTGGGGCATTCACAAAGGTAGTGAGTTTCGTCTTGACAACCCCTGCATAAGTCAGATGTGCTGATGCACATTCTGCTCATGTGGTTCGCATTGAGTTGTGACCCGTAAGGATTCCAACCAAGAGACTTGAGGTCTGCTATGCTTCAGTACATAATCTGTTTTTTTTTTCTTTAATAGAAAAAAAAGAAAGATTTCTTGAAACCCGACAGGAGTCAATTGTTAACCATCTGTCATTTTCGGTCTTAAAGAAACTATGATGAATTCTATATTTTTCCTACTCCAGCGGCATAAGTACATGATATAAATTCACAAGTGAAATTGTGATTCTCTGAATATACAGGCCCTTTTCCAATAAACAGTTAGCAAGTTTCTTCACCCTCAAAAGAGATGATCGTGGAGGAGATGCGAAAAAACTGTTGATATGAAATGGACCTTGGTTTTATGGTTCTGAATGGAATTACAAAAAGCAATTGCAATGGAGAACTAACATTTGTTTTAGGACAGGATTGTTCCTGGATTGGCTTGGATGTTATAGATGATCTTGAGGTTCAACCAGCAACATATTCAGCCCACCTTCCAATCGTGATATCCTTCAAATTTCAAATTTCTTGTTCTTAATTGAATAACCCAGTACGAAAATATAAATGGGTTGATAGTCAGGTTGTTAGCATACAAGCGCAGGTTTGATTCGCAATTAAATTTGTTTTCTGGTCAAGTGGCCTCTGCCCGCTGGTGAAATAATAGAAATGTTTAAGCAGTCAGCCATATCCACCCACTAGGAGCAATAAACCATTTTCAGCTGAGTGGTATGTCTGGGAGTGTATGAAACTTCGAAAAAAATCTTTTACGCTGCTTAAACCAAGCCTGATTTTTTTTACATAGATACATATAAAACTTATTAGGTGATATGCAAAAACAAACATAAAAATTTTATGAATGGTGTAGGGACAAATTTGTCAAAATGTAAGGACTCAGTCATTAAAATTAACAAGTTTTCCAATATACTCTGTTTCATACCTTGATGCGCCCATTACAATAATTGAATTGCAAACAACCCTTATAAATATGAAAAACAACAAAGCAACAAAACTGGATGAAATCCCAACTGAACTTTTTGAATATTCTTCTTGTGATCTTTAATAAACTTCTCGAAAACGGAGAAATACCTCTGTAATTTTTTAAGTCACATATTTGTCCAAATTTTAATATGGGCGATCCAACCATATCAGCTTATTATAGAGGTACCTCAATTTTACCCAAATTCTTAATTGTAGGCTCATGAGAACGTGTAGAAGAGAAGAAATTATTAAGCGTTTTTCAAGGTAGTTTTCGTGCTGGCCTTTCGCCTGCGGATCAAATCTTTGCACTCTCTAGTATCGCAAAAAGGTTTATCGGCAAGAAACAAAAGATTTTAAGGAGGCTTTTGACACTACCAACAGGAATTCTTTGGTATATAAACTTTTAACTAAAGGTTTATCAATGAAATTTCTTAGGATATGTAAATAGTTTAAATGAATTAAGATTGATGTTAATAAAAATGAATTAAAAAAAAAACACTGGAGCGTATAAATCGCAACAAAAATAAATAAATTTGTATTTTTAACAATTTTTTTTTTTCAATTCTAGTTATGTCCGAATTATGAATCTGCAAACCAGACTGACTGCAAAGATTATACAGTCGAATATACTGATGAAGTTTACAGCGGCGAAGAAATGATGGTCGATAATGAACTAAACGATGATGAACACACACAAAATAATGATGCACAAGAAGATTACAAAACTTTTATAAGAGTTGTAAAGGGAACTGATACGGAAGACTATCAACAAACACCAAATGTCGATCAAAGTTATATTGAGCCTACATGCTCAGAACCAACAAGATTAAATCATAAAATCGAACAAACAAACACATTCGACGGCTCGTCGTCGTCAGCATACAAAGAAGATGAATTTGATTTATTTTGCCGCAGTGTAGCCGGACAGCTGCGTGCCATTCCCGATTCGTATTCTCGATCGATGGCAAAATTAAAAATTCAACAAATCCTCTTCGAAGCGGAAACGGGGCACTATAAGAACTCACCTTGTATTACGATACCCATTGTACAACAAATAAACAGCGTGTAATTAATTTCTACAACTTTTTTATTTTCTTCTACTTATTTTCTAAGTACATAATAATGTTTTAAATATTAACATTTAAATATGTAATGTTATTAAAAATGAAAAAAAAAAAAAAAATTATACATACATTAAAAGCATTTATCAAATTTACAGAAGAAATGTCTTGGTGTAAAATTGGTTGATGGGCTCGACACCGCTATAAATTTCAACAATTTGTTTATATAAAACATAATCAATCTTTCGGTGTCAAAAAATTAAAATAAGAAAAACAACGATTAATTTTATCTCAGAGTGTTTCATTGAGTAATTTAAGGCCGATTTTCTTTTTGTAAAATGGATTAATTGGACTTGGCATTGAGTTGGGTTTAAGCAGACCTTTGGATGGCTTCTTTGTTGCATCAAAGGGCAGACTGGGTGAGCTTTTGATCTGTTTAATGTATTCACTTGGATTCTGCATTGTGTTCCTTTGCAGCATTATTTTAACACGTTTAGCGGGAGTGTATGGGGACGAGGGCTTTTCCTTGGCCAATTTTGCGCTTTGAGCGATTTTTTTTGCTTTCTTTCCTAAGAGTAAATTTTTAGGTGTTTTCGGCGAAGCTGGTTGATTCAAATGTGCAAATGGATTTGGCACAATGTCGGCTAACTTTTCATTGGCTTCTTTTAGTTGATTCTTCTTGGAAGGAATAAAATATTCGATTTCACCCTCTTCTAAGGGCTCATCCCATTCGGACACTTTTGACTCTTCATTTTTATCGGCGGCTGCGGATACATTTGATGAGTCACTTAATTGTTTGGGTTTATCATTTTTTTGAATCTTTTTCTTTTGCTTTTTTTGCTTAGGTTTAGCTATTCCCGCCTCATCTTCGACTTTTTTGATTTTACTAGGCGACACTTCATTTTCAACCTCCTCCTCAACCCACGACATAGACGCAAGTGATTTACGCTTTTTTCCATTTGGCGCATTTTGTATGGCTTTCGGTAATGAACGTTCAATCATTTTTTCAAATGTGTTTTCATCAGCTTCACTGAAGTTCAGTGAAGCAAGAAGTTTCCTACGTTTCTTCTTATTAAGTTGTTTAAGTTTTCTCGATGTCGAGTACATATCGTTTTCTAAGTCTTCCAAAGCATCTACCTTGCTCTTTATTAATGGCTTTTCGGATTTTAGATTTGGTCTGGGCATTGTTTGGACACCCAATGGAAATTTGCCTGTTTGGTAGATTTGATATCTAAAAGAAAAGAATTCATCTAGTTAATTCTGGAATATAAAAAAAAAAAACAATTAAATTGCATACTTTTCTAAAATATCCTTGAGTATCTTCCGACTTTTAGTAGATGTTTCCTCTTTATATAAAAGAGACTCAATCTCTTTAATGACATATTTTCCATCCAGAGGCAGCGGTGGTATATAGACATCAACATTACCAGCTCTGGGATCAAGAATTTTTGGACCTTGCGGTTCATTGGTTTCTAAAAATATTTGAAAGATGTTATTATTAATTATTATGTGATATTTTTCTTTATAAAACCTTCTTCTGTGTCTGAAGGAGCTTCAAGTTTTTCTAGGTCATCAATGGATTCAGTTGGAAATCCCATCTGAAATTGGAAAAAGTGTTCATCAGAATTAAAATTAAGCAAAGAAGCCAAAAATTATAATGTTTTACAATAAGGTCCTAAATTTTCTCAAATTTTAGGAACAGATTGATAAGAGCATTGAGTACTTAATTATAATTGTCTTTAAATTTTAATAAGCCAAATGAGAAAAAACTAATGGTGTTAAATCGCACGAACTCGGCGACCAATTTATTGAAGTATACATTTCGAAAATGGCCTGTCCAGGAAATTTGTCACGCAATAGAGCTAGTATTTTGCAAAATATGTGGCGCGTGTCGTTTCAGCTAAAAATAAATACCCCATCATCCATCATCAGGCACACAAAAGTCAGTGATAAACCTCGTTTAATATAATTCTTCACTGAAACTATTTGAATTTCGAAGCCGAATATGCTACAATTTTATTTGTTTTGGTACCAAGGCAAATTTAAATGAGCCTCATCATTTGGAAATAATTCTGTCTAAAACATCTTCTGAACCCGAACGACTAAGAAGAACGACTGCTTCATAACAAGAGATTCTCCTGCCACTTCCTCACGATAAATTGTTTTCAATAAACAAAAACATTTTAGTCGGAATATGGCGGAACCAACTCCTTCCTACAGATAGTCGTAACCATAATTTGAAAAATAATCGATTTACATCTTTCTCAACTTTAATTTAAATATAATTTAACACATTATTATTGGTATAGGAAATAGACAAGCTCTCTGATCACTCTATACATGTTTAAAATTTTGTCTACCCATGTTAGGCGAATTTCACTGGATAATGAAAGTTTAGACATGCCTGGTCAGTGTGAAATAGTTAGGTTGAAGAGGATGCCAGCGCCGCAGCTGACACATTGGTCCATTGTTCTACCACATTAATCTAAAGATTTTCTTCCTATTTGTTGACCCGTTTTTAGATCCTTATGAGGCGGGAGAGACTAGAAATGACTAAATTTATTAGATCACTAGGTTCCTCGAAGAAAAACTCACCAAGATGGAGCCTACGTCTACATGCAGCGATGGATATACATACCTATATTATCCTTATCATGTAATATAGGTAATGTATGGCGAGTCCCAGATGCTCAGTTCCCTGGGATGTCTCTATACCCTGCTGCACCATCTCCATAAGAGATGAATAGCAGTTGAGGCTGTTATAGAATAAGTAGAGATCGAGTATAGAGATTAAATAGCCGCTTGACTTCCGAGAAGATGCGGATATCAGTAGTTGATAACACGGTTGAATCAAGACAGGACTTCTTTAATCGCAATAAGTTCCGCCTGGAACCCGCTACAATGATTAGGAAGAAGGAAAGAAACATAATTTTAGTCTATCTGAGTACACACTCCCACCAACACCATATCAATTGTCTACCCGTCGGTGTAAAAATGGATAGAATTATCGTCCAAGAAACTCATATCCGCAGAGGAAAAACTTTAAAGAATGCTGAATTGGAAGTTTTTGCCAAGCAATAATTTTGAGATAGCATAATCGATGTGACTTGGATGTGATCCGAATGAGTTCAGAATGATAGAATGTCCAATTTCGTTATTAATCCATTGTGAAGAAGCTTTTAAACGTGGGGCAGTGCACGCCACAGGTGACAGAGGGCGAGGAGAGGGGTGGCAGATGGAACAGAACGCCTAGTGCGGCAAAGGTGCTCCGCAAAATGATCGTTGGACTTTGCTTAACTTGTCACGATTACCAGCCATTTCTCTAGATCGGTCCACTATACTGCAACACCCTAAGTGAGCATAGGTCTGAATACCAGTGATTTATGGAAGTTGAATGCCCCATTTGTTCCTGTTTAGTATGAGATGAATGACACTGTGGCCTTTTTAACTCTTTCTTGTATATTATGTTTCCAGCTTAGTTTTTTTTTATCTAAAATAAGACCCAAGTATTTTGCCTCGTCTGAAAAAGCTAATGCAATTTTAATAGAAGGAGAATCTACATGAGGAATGTTGTACTTCCTAGGACAAGTTACATTTTGTGAGGGCTGGCTCCCAGGCCACACCGCGCTGTCCAGTTTGTTAGCTTGTTAAGAGCGTTTTCTAAAAGTTCAATAGCAACATCGTTCGCATAACCAATCACTCAGCAGAAAAGTTGCTTAGTTTGAATTGATAACTCTGCCAGTCAACAATTGGTTAATCACTGGTAGTTCACCAATCTACCTTCAGATATGACAGTGCAAATGCGACTTCAGATGTGTCGACGTTGTTTAAAGCGCCTTCTATATCTAGAAAAGCAATTATAGTGAACTCTTTTATGGTGAAGCTAATATTCGATTGATCGTACTACCCAGTCTAAAGCAGATTCTACAGATCTTCCCTTGCAATAACCATTCTGAGCCGTAGACAGAAGTCTCGTATCAATGGTTGCACGTAGATGGATATTAATCAATCTTTCAAGAAAGTACATGCTAAAACGTTCGGTTTAGTTCCCAAATTCCTACCTCATGGATGTTAAATGCCCAGGATGCTAGAAGATCACAACTCTTTTAAGACATGTTCAAAGATTGGTTGTATGCGATTGTTCAACGATCCTCTGCATGTAAGGATTGGTTGCACTTTTCCCTGAGATATGGCATAAGTTCAAAAAACCATAGGTACTGATGGTCAATAACTTAGGACGCAAGTGCAATCTGGAGCAGCGGAATTCTGTGTTTCATGATCTCTCAGAAACCTTTTAATTTTGAGATTTTGTTCGATTTGTCCCGTAGAACCCTTTACGCTCACAAGTACAAAGGGGTTATAACACTGTGACAAAGTCGAATTTGCAGCAAACTACCCTGCAAATCCATTCGCTTCTTCTTATTAGCTGACAACAGGATTTGTATTGTGTTCGAACATAATGAAGAACAGTTTCTAATATGTTTTACAAATGACCCAACATTTTTGCTAACTTTAGAAAATTATAGTATTTCTTGTTGTAGATTATGGTCATTTAAGAAATCTGTTCTTTTAATATGTTCATTGCAATATGCTTTTTCGCAGGGAAGTGGGTTTTTACCATCGGTTTCTTAACCAATAAATCCAAAGTGCCGAATAAAAAGTCTCATAAAACTAAGAAGAATAATAAATAACTAAATATCTACATATGTACATTCTTCTCAATAATTGTTGTAGAGATTTTAAAATTGAGAAAAGCAAAGCAAAATGCCTCGAATGCCTAAAAATATATATTACTCTTTTCAAATATTTGTATTTTACTTACTTCTTTCCAGGCATTGTATTTATCGCTATATTCTCGGCCCAATTCACTTTGGTATAACAGATGATTAAAAATCCTATTTCGACAATGTCCTATTATCTTAAAATCATGCTGACGTGCCATAAATGTTACAAATGGCTTAATAAATTGACCGACAGTCTTGGAAGTAAGCTCACCGTCGGACACTTTAGCCAATTCTTCGAAAAATACATCCATGAAATGCATTATGATTCCTCCTGAAGTACTTTGCGCCAAAACTGTTTCGAAAACAATAGTATTAAACTCTTTCATTCCAGCTGCTGACCAATTATCCTTTTTTAGAGAACGGAACATGTAACGCAACATCCGACGAATCAACTAAACACAAGAACGAAACAAAATTCATTAGCCTTATTTAAAGATTTATTTTCACCAATAAACAAACCATCAAGAACTTATCCATTCTCCACTGGTCCACGCCAAACCACTCTCTGCACATAGTTTTAAGAAAAGCACCGAAGAACTGAACTCCAGCTTTCACATCACTAAAGCATTCAATAAGTTTGCCCAAATCTTCAGCCAATTCTTCCTGCACCAATGGTTTGTCTGACATCCACATCATGTAGTAGAGACCCTTCCATATGCGGAGAAAGTCTTCTTCGGCGAATGCTATTAACAAATATATTTATTTCAATTCATTATAATATACATAATATAGTAACATACGAAAAGAACTGTTAGATCTAATAGTTAACCAACGACGCAGCTTCTTCAATTGTTTCGTTCTTTTGGAAAAATCATTGCTGGCTAGAGCATTTATTATTTTTACTTCTTGTGCTATAACAAACACTTCCCTTGGTATTTTTTCATTATCCTCGGTCTCATCAGTATTTTCATTATCTTGTTTTTTGGTTTTTGCAATTTTTGAAATCATTATTTGTTAAATAAATTGAATAGAAAACTTTTAATTTATTAATTTATCTGTCTACCAAAGAAAAACTCTGATTACTTTGCTCACACGTGGTTGAGTAATATGACAGTAGCCATAGGCAGGGCATGTTCAAATTTCTGAATTGTGCGTATTTTTCTTCATAGATCTGTTTGATTATTTGAAATTTCTTGCAATTTTGCTGTCAAAGCCTATGAAAAGAAGTCAAGAATGAGAAAATTTGCAAAAACTCCAAATTATAAATAGGGAAGCTGATATTCCACCCGTTAAGCTTAGTACGGAGATCGGCACAAATTTTTTTCCTGGGACAAATTTTGTCTTGGATATTTTTCCGAGCAGTACACAGTTCGCGCGCAAATTCATACTTTTGTGCATTGCTGTACAAAATGTCTCCACTAAATTTTGCTAGGAAAAAGTATGATACAAGCATTATTTTGCGGGACAAACTTTGACAGCCACCGTATTTCCCAAAGTGATTTTTGTCAAAACTGGTTTTATGTAAAAGTTGCTGATGCTTGTCTTGAGAGTGTGAAGAGGAGATTCCAAAAAGGCCCGTTCCAGAGATACACTAAAAAACACATTAAATTAGATTTCATCTCTCCAACTTGAAACTTTTGCGCGAGATTTGGAAAAGTTTTGTGGAGATTAAAATTTGTCTTGTCTCGATCTGCGTACTAGGCCTAAGCTGAGATGTTTCCAGAAATTCTGTTATTATTAGGTGCGTTTTATTACACACAAATCTATCTGGATCTGGATCTGGATTAAGTTTTAACATGTATTACAAAAACAATTTGGGATTCTGTTTTCTATCGGGATCTATTTCAAAGATCCAAAAATTAGTTATTACACTGGCGATGTTAGCAGATATGTCGTGTAAACCTACACTGTAAAAGTATATTCACCCTATTATCTTCTTCTTTATCTTTACATTTCATTAATTCGCTATTATTATATCCACTCTATTATCTTCTTCTTTATCTTTGTCCTTACATCTTCTTAATTCGCTAAATGCCAATCTAAGCACATGTAAAATTACACTAGTATATCCGGTTGGCCATTTTTAAACATTAATTTCTTGAACTAATTTGTAACCCAGACAGATGTAAGTACAGCCTTCTATATAAGAAACTTTATTGTATAATTTATTAACAATTGTATTTATTTAATAAAGGATTTTGTAACTGGAAAACAATAAAAAATTGTTTTAGTTGACAAAAGTTTGGACGTTGGCCCTCAGACCAACATTTTACAAAATCATCTTTGGTGACTTATTGTGTCTCAAAGATGCCATCTTCAAGAAAAGGTTTAAAGCCACCAGGATTTTCAGGAAAATCTCTGAAAACCCCGAAACTCAAAACTCCCAGATCGTCATCTGACGAATATAATTGCTATGCCTGCGAGGACCCAGATTCTGCCGACAACATGGTCAATTGTGACAACTGTGAAGTTTGGTGTCACTTCAAATGTGCTGGAGTAACAAGTTTGATCGCCGAACAAGACTGGATCTGCGCCAACTGTGTTTCAGGTAAGAGTATTCCTTGTTCTAAGCGTTCAGATGTGAATTCCGCGGCTGTTGTATGTTTAGCCATAACCTCAAATGAAGGTGCGACATGTGCAACGCCTACTACAACAACTACTACTAAAAGTGCTCACCAAGTTTCTTTAGCTAATAACTCGGCGAATATTACGGCTACTGCAACAACGTGTCAGAGCTTCTCTGATCTTGCTACATTGCCAATTATAACGTCCAACGTCTCATTATTACCACGTGCCACCAAAGCAAATCCCTCGGACGCATTTTCAGCTTTTACATCGACTCACACAACTTCATCGATCGCACCCTTAGTAGCGACGTCAAATAGTTTTAGCCCACCACTCTCTCAATTTTATAGATCGGTTTCTGCGAGCACCACAGGTTATAGCTTACCATTACCCTCGTTGACTACGATCTATTCAACTTCCAATATGTCGAGTGCCATCAATACATGTGTGACTGGAGCTACCAAAAAATATTCTACAGCTGCCTTTCCTTCAATCACTACAGGTAGTGCATTGACGTCTACGAAGATATACAACTCCGATGCAATGGCCCTTGGCACCCGACGAACCTCGAATATTTCTGTGTGTTCCAAGAACACAAAATCTTCACACGGAAGACAAATCCAAATGGAACTACAACGGCTAAAAGAAGAAAAGAAGCTCAAGGAAGAAAGAGACCAAGACTACCTAAATAAAAAATATCAACTACTGAGTCAACTTTCACAACATTCATCCGACGAAGACGATTGGAAGTCATCTGCTGCAAGTAGTGTTAAGGTAAATATAATTGGTTAGCATCACAAACAACCCAAAAGCAGCAACCAGTTACGTCGCATGATGTCTTGCCGTGTTGTGCTAAAGGCCAGGTAAATGACAAAACCTGGTTGACAACAACAAATCATCTTGCTCAAGTGCAACAACAGAACTTTATACCTCAATCAACAATGAAGCCTATTTCCACCACTCAGACACCACCACAGTACGAAGAAACCACTTCCCATTTCAGACTATCCAGAAGCCAAATCGCAGCACGTCAACTTATGTTCCGCGACCTTCAAAGCTTTTCAGGTAATGCTGAGGAGTGGCCGGTATTTATATCAAATTTCATAAGAAGTACAAATTTGTGCGGGTTTACTGAGGAGGAGAATTTATTGCGATTGCAAAAATCTCTTAAGGGAGATGCATTGAATGCTGTAAGAAGCATTCTCGTCCAACCAGAATGCGTTGACCAAATAATTAAAGCTCTGAAAACTAAATTTGGAAGACCTCAAGTGATCATACAAGCTGTTTTTAAGAAGATTCAAGCTACTTCAGCGCCGAAAGAAGGAGATTTTGAGAGCATTGTGGATTTTTCCCTTGCAGTCCAAAATTATTGTGCAACCATAGAAGCTTCGGGCCTAACTATATATCTACAACATCCGTCGCTGTTACAGGAATTGGAAAACAAGTTACCTCACGATATCCGACTCAATTGGGCAACACATAAGTACCTACATGTTAGTAGAGTGCACCCTCTATCATTTCAATGAGTGGTTGATGAGACTCGCCGAGGCAGCCAGCTGTGTTGTTCCACCACTTACATCTCTATTAGTGACAAAGCCCAAACAGCCTAGCCGTAGCATAAAGGGAAAAGGATTCGTCAATGCTCATAACCACCTCCAAACGCCAAGCCAAGAATCTTCCGTCCCAGCTGTCATTGTTTGCTGCATATGCAACGGTAGTTGTAGCTCTATTGAAAAATGTGAACGATTCCAAGGTTTCGATAGAACACTCAGATGGTCTGCTGTGAGAGAGCACCATTTGTGCCGACGCTGTTTGCGCAAACATCCTAGAAATAAGTGCAAGTCGACATCAATGTGTGGAATTAATAACTGCTCCTTCAATCACCATAGGCTGCTGCACAGCTATGCTCATAATGAAAGCACAAATCAAAACGCAAATGTCTCAGTTCACCAACAAAATAATACGCAAGACAAATGTTTTCAGTCTCTTTTTCGCATCGTGCCGGTGACATTACATGGTAATAATATTAAAATTAGAACATTTGCCTTTATAGACGATGGGTCGTCGGTAACACTCCTAGATGAAGACATAGCCAACCAGTTGAACTTAAAAGGGGAACCTAAACCACTGCGCCTCAAATGGACAGGCGACACTTGCAGATTTGAAAAAAATTCACGCTTACTTCAGCTTCAAATATCCGGAATCCAAACTGGATCGGACAGATATTCATTGACAGACGTGCATACAGTCCAAAGACTGAGTCTACCAAAGCAGTCATTAGATACCACAGCTCTACAAAGTCGTTATGAACATCTTCAAGGAGTTAAAATTGACTCTTATAATAACGCGTCGCCTCGTCTGCTAATTGGTCTAAACAATACGAAGCTTGGGTTACCATTAAGCTGCAAGGAGGGAGGCATCCATGAACCTATTGCAACAAAAACGCGCCTCGGATGGGTTGTTCATGGCAATGTACCTAGTACACATACTGGGCTACGACCTGGAGCTAACAATAATTGTTTTCATATGTGTGAATGCGACAATGAAAATCTTGAGCGTTTGGTAAACAATTTTATTGTTAATGATAGCTTTGGAACATCCCATCATGGCAAAGAATTAATATCCAACGAGGACCAGCGAGCTATCGAATTGTTAAAAACTTACACCGTGCGAACCAATGGCCGCTTTGAAACGACACTTCTCTGGAAATTTGATGACTTTCAGATGCCCGACAGCTATCCGATGGCCGAGAAACGATTGGCATGTCTGCATAGACGAATGAAGAGAGAGCCGGAATTGGAAAAAGAACTTAGTAATAAAATAAGCGAGTATGTCACTAAAGGTTATGCACGTAGGCTGTCTTATAAAGAATTATGTGATAAAAATGCGCGTGTCTGGTATTTGCCAATATTTCCTGTGTTTAACCCAAATAAACCAGGTAAGATGAGAATTGTTTGGGACGCAGCGGCAACCGTCGAGGGTGTGTCCTTGAACTCATTTCTTCTCAAAGGTCCAGATCAATTGACGTCACTAGTATCCGTAATCTTCAAGTTTCGAGAAGAGAAAATAGCCATCTGTGGAGATATAATGGAAATGTTCCATCAAATCCGCATAAGAAATGAGGACCAGTCCTGCCAAAGATTCCTGTGGAGTCGCAGCTCTGAAGAACCGCCCGTTGTCTACGCTATGACTGTTATGACTTTCGGTGCTAGCTGTTCTCCGTGCTGCGCTCAATATACCAAAAATATAAATGCTGACGACTTCGCTGAAGAGTTCCCTCGTGCAGTACAATCAATCCAAAAAAATCATTACGTTGATGATCTTATGGATAGCGTAGCGACAGAAGAAGAGGCTATCACCCTAGCAAAGCAAATTCGGTACATCCATCAACAAGGAGGTTTCTACATCAGAAATTGGATTTCAAATTCACCAGTGGTACTTCAAGCCTTAAAATCTGAGCTCACCGAAAGTAAAAATTTGAATTTTGATGTTGAGTTAACCACCGAAAAAGTTTTAGGAATGTGGTGGTCCACCTCTAATGACAGGCTTCACCTACCAACTAACGAAAAATGCACAGCAAAGAGAAGTTCTTTTTGATGGCCGAAGACCCACAAAACGCGAAGTCTTGAAGATCTTAATGACTATTTTTGATCCGTTGGGGTTCTTGGCACATTTTCTTATGTTTGTCAAAATCTTATTGCAGGATATATGGCGCTCGAAAATCGATTGGGATACAGCAATACAAGATCCAGAATTTAAAAAGTGGTTAAAATGGGTACATCTCCTGCCCTCAGTTGAAAACCTTAACATACCTAGATGTTATATGTCTAATGTGACTGAATACACAGTAGAACGGCAGCTTCACATCTTTGTCGATGCCAGCGAAAGTGGTTTCGCAGCCGTGGCATATGTGAGGAGTTCATATGGTAACCATGTGGAATGTGCGCTAATAGGTGCGAAGACAAGAGTTGCACCCCTTAAAAACCTATCCATCCCTCGCCTCGAGCTTCAAGCTGCTATTCTAGGTGCCCGGTTTGCAAAATCAGTGATTAACTCGCATACCTTTAACTTTTCTCAGCGTGTATTTTGGTCTGACTCTAGAAATGTCCTAAGTTGGCTCCGCTCAGATCATCGGCGATACCGGCAGTATGTTGCTTGTCGAGTCAGCGAAATCCTAGATCTCACAGATGTGAAAGAGTGGCGTTGGGTTTCAACAAAAGTCAACGTTGCGGACGAAGCTACCAAATGGAAGAACGTTCCTGAATTTTCATCAAAGAGCAGGTGGTTCAACGGGCCCGAGTTCCTGAAGCTTTCTTTTGATAATTGGCCAAAAGAGGTGAGCTCCGAAGACACATGTGCTGAAGAGTTGAAGACTCATTATATGAATGTTCACGTCCACGTTAAATCTCAAGCAAATATTTTGCAAGCAGACAACTTTTCATGCTGGAACCGGCTTCTGCGAAGTACAGCTTACATTATCCGATACATGAACAACTTAAAAATTAAAAAAGAAGAAAAACATAAACGAACTTCTGGAATCTTAAAAAGAGGAGAACTGAAAAAGGCATGGCATGTGCTGATGAGAGAAGCTCAACGTTTTACTTATCAAGAAGAGCTAGCAGATCTGATATCCAAGCGACCTGTAGAAAAAAGTAGCCCTATCTACAACTTGTGTCCATATCTTGACGATCAAAACATCATTCGAGCGAAAGGTAGAATTGACCTCTCTATAGAATCGAACGACGACTTCAAGAGACCAATCATACTTCCCAGAGACCATCAAATTACTTACCTTATTATGATGGACATGCATTACAGATTCCATCATCAAAATCATGAGACAGCTATCAATGAACTTCGTCAAATGTACCAAATCCCACACTTAAGAACCGCATTTCATTCTATGAGAAAGAAGAAGTGCCAAGACTGTAAAAACCAGAATGCCAAACCTCGTGAACCAATGATGGCCCAGCTACCCAAAGCGCGATTGTCACCGTTTACTCGACCTTTTTCATTTACTGGAGTTGACTACTTTGGTCCAATGAGTATATCCATTCTCCGAAGAAGTGAAAAAAGGTGGGGAGTTCTTTTGACTTGTCTCACTACCAGAGCCGTCCACATCGAGATTGCACACAGCTTGTCAGCAGATTCATGCATTCTCGCCCTTCGAAACTTCATAGCTCGTCGAGGAACTCCCATCGAAATATTTAGTGACAATGGCACTAACTTCCAGGGTGCGGAACGAGAGCTGCGAGAAGCACTTAATAACGTCGAAAAAACATAAATTGATGGAAGCGTTCACCTCTCCTAGAACAAAATGGAGTTTCAATCCACCAAGTTCTCCGCACATGGGAGGATGCTGGGGGCGGCTGGTTCGCTCAATAAAAACAGTACTCTACAGAATTATGCCTTTGCGAAACCCTACAGATGAGTTACTAAGAAGCATGCTGTTAGAAGTTGAGAATATCGTCAATTCTCGCCCGCTTACATACCTTCCGATCGACAACGAAAATGAAGAAGCACTCACTCCAAACCACTTCCTCTTGGGGTCATCAAATGGAATGAAGCCTTTAGTAGTATTCAACGATGATGTTAAAGTAGTTAGAAAAAATTGGCAAACATCACAGCAGTACGCGGATCACTTCTGGAAGCGATGGGTAAGTGAATATCTCCCGACCATAACACGCCGGTCCAAATGGTTTTCACCAGTCGAACCTATAAAACAAGGTGATATAGTTCTTATTGTTGACCAGAATAGCCCGAGGAACTGTTGGCTGAAGGGTCGTGTCATTCAAACCAAAGTTGCAAAAGACGGGCAAGTCCGAAGTGCAACTGTTTTAACACGTTCTGGTGTTTACGTTAGACCCACCGTTAAGCTGGCTGTGCTGGACGTTACCACCCCAACAAAAAGATAAGCGAGTCTGGACATACCAAGGGGGAGTGTTAGCAGATATGTCGTGTAAACCTACACTGTAAAAGTATATTCACCCTATTATCTTCTTCTTTATCTTTACATTTCATTAATTCGCTATTATTATATCCACTCTATTATCTTCTTCTTTATCTTTGTCCTTACATCTTCTTAATTCGCTAAATGCCAATCTAAGCACATGTAAAATTACACTAGTATATCCGGTTGGCCATTTTTAAACATTAATTTCTTGAACTAATTTGTAACCCAGACAGATGTAAGTACAGCCTTCTATATAAGAAACTTTATTGTATAATTTATTAACAATTGTATTTATTTAATAAAGGATTTTGTAACTGGAAAACAATAAAAAATTGTTTTAGTTGACAAAAGTTCAGACGTTGGCCCTCAGACCAACAGGCGAGTAGATGGCTTTTTATGGTAAGGTAGTGTAAGCTATAGTGTGAAGAAAAAAGAAAAGAAATAATTGAAAATTTACAAACCCAAGGATAAAAAGAGACGGACTTATAACACTGCTGTCACTAAGATCCGTATCGTTTTATTTTCAAGGGAAGATCCAGATCCGGATCCACAAAGATTTGTGAATAATAGGTGCGTTTTATTATCCACAAATCTATCTGGATCTGGATCCGGATCTGGATCTCCTCTTGAAAATAAAACGATACGGATCCTAGTGACAGCAGTGTTATATGTCCGTCTCTTTTTATCCTTTGGTTTGTAAATTTTCCATTATTTCTTGTCTTTTTTCTTTACACTATAGCTTACACTACCTTATCATAAAAGCCATCTACTCGCCAGTGTAGTAACTAATTTTTGGATCTTTGAAATAGATCCCGATAGAAAACAGGATCCCAAATTGTTTTTGTAATACATGTTAAAACTTAATCCAGATCCGGATCCAGATAGATTTGTGAATAATAGGTGCGTTTTATTATTCACAAATCTATCTGGATCCGGATCTGGATCATCCCTTGAAAATAAAACGGTACGGATCTTAGTGACAGCAGTGTTATAAGCCCGCCTCTTTTTATCCTTGGGCTTGTAAATTTTAAATTATTTCTTGTCTTTTTTCTTTACACTGTAGTTTGCTCTATCCAGATAGATTTGTGAATAATAAAACGCACCTAATAAAACGCACCGATTATTAGGTGCGTTTTATTATTCACAAATCTATCTGGATCCGGATCTGGATCTTCCCTTGAAAATAAAACGATACGGATCTTAGTGACAGCAGTGTTATAAGCCCGTCTCTTTTTATCCTTGGATTTGTAAATTTTGAATTATTTCTTGTCTCTTTTCTTTACAATGGCCCTTAGTAATAGACATTCATAGAATCGGTTTTAAAGTCACTTTTTGTTAGATGTAGAAAAGTTGCTTTTAAAATTTCGTAGTAACAGATCAAATTTACAAAAGTCTTATTTATACCAATAATTGTGACTCATTTTCATAATTTCGTTATTGTGATCTGATACACAAATAGATTTCTACATTGACTTACTAGATATGGACTGCTAGTAGCCAACTTCACGATGGTTCCACTTTTAAGCTTTCTTCCTAGTGACAATGCGCGATCAAAAGATGTCACTTAAAAAAAGGAACTAATATTTGACAATTCAACCCCACCGGTTGTCATTACTTTTCTTTTAATTTTTCAATTGCAATCAATTTGCAAATTTTATCAGATTAAATGGTAAGAAAGATGGGTGTATTTGTATTTGTATTTTTAGCAGAGTGAAACACCAAGAGAAGCAAGAAACGAAAAAACCAGAAACTATGCGAGCCGCCATCCCAGTTACCGAATCCGAACGAGCTGCACCCTCAACAGCATCACCAGTAATGCAAAAGCCAGCTGTAGTATCCACAGTACTTCCAAAGACAACATATTCAAAAAGAGTATTCAGCATGAAGATGTACGAAAGCGTTTTGAGAATGTTATCGTGCTTATCCGGGCGAGACACTAAAATGTTCCGAGGAGGCGGCAATATTTAGGAATTGTGTTGCAGTTCATCGTATAAAGATACTGGATGGTGAAAAGCAGACAGCAGCTATAGGTGCTTAAAAAAATAAAGGAGTGGCGGTCACGTGTTAGTTTGTGTCATGTAACAAGTTTAAATTACTAAATAAAAAAAAGAAAAAAATCGTCGATCTTTGACGACCATCGCTACTTCCTGCAAGTAGCAAACTTTAAGATTCCCAATTCCCCGAAGAGAATGGTCAGACTGTGAGTATAAGAATAAGTCGATGTATTCTAGAGAATACGGTGATTAATTTCTTAATCTATTTTTAGACACCTGAAGCACTCGCTTTAAAAAGGTTTGGCTAATATGATCAGGCTGGTTCCTCAGGTTGGCGACAGGTTAATTCCCTGTCCCGTAAAACTTTTGAATTACGAGACCGACAACAAGCCTCGGAAACGGACTGATCATACGACGACAACCAATGCAACGAAAACTGAAAAACGATTTACGAATTTTCTTATGGAACGTACGATCGCTCTATAGAGCTCGAGCTGCTCAGCAGCTAGCCGATGCCCTGTCAAAATATAAAGCTGACATAACAGCTCTTCAAGAAATCAGATGGACAGGGAATGGTGTTCTACAGAAGAAAGAATATGACATATACTATAGCTGTCATACAAAACACCATGTGCTCGGGGTAGGCTTCCTAGTCAGCGAAAAAATGAAGTCTACCATCATCGGCTTTAACGCTATAAGCGAAAGGCTATGCACCCTTCGCGTGCGAGGCAAATTTACGAACATCAGCCTCATTAACGTTCACGGACCTACGGAGGAGTCCTCAGACGAAGAAAAAGAGACTTACTACGAACAAGTCGAGAGGGCCCTCAATGCCTGTCCAAGGTATGATGTTAAAATCATCCTTGGGGATTTGAACGCAAAAATAGGTCGGGAGCCGGTATTCAGGCATTACGCAGGCACCCATAGTTTGCATGAGAACACTAATGACAATGGACTTCGAGTCTTAGAATTGGCAGCATCGAAAAACATGGTCGTTGCGAGTACCAGGTTCCCGCGTAAAGATATCTACAAAGCCACCTGGGTATCACCTGATGGAGTCACTCGTAACCAAATAGACCACGTGTTGATAGACCGTCGCCACTACTCGAACTTGATGACGGTACGAACGTACCGAGGTGCCAATATCGACTCGGATCACTATCTTGTTGGTATGGTTCTCCGAGGGCGGATTGCCTTGCGAAGACGCATTGCATCCGCCGATCAGGTTCGAATCAACACGGCTGCCCTGCGCAATGAAAACACCAGTAACACCTTTGGTAATGCGTTAGGACTCGCCCTAGAATCACTTGATTTAGGGAGAGTAAGTCCTGGAGCCAGTATGCTGGGCGTAAATGAGAAGTGGACACGCCTTAAGAATATTGTCATTAGTACTGCCAACTCCATCTTAGGCAGCAGTCGTAAAAATCGGAACGACTGGTTTGATGATGAATGCAAGCTAGCGACTGAACGTAAGAATGTTGCGTACCGAGCAATGCAACAATCTCATAGAACGCGGGCACGCGAAGAGGAATATAAAGAGCTCAGAAGAATAGAAAAACGGCTACACAGACAAAAAAAATCAGCCTGGGAGAAGAACCTAATCTGTGAAATAGAAAATAGCCGAGAGCGAGGTCCGCACCAGGCGCGGAAGTTCTACCAATCCGTCCGAAACATGACACAGTACACACCACGCTGCACATACTGCAAGGACGGAGAGGGAAATCTGATCACCGATCCTGAAAGCATACTGGAGCGATGGGAAGTGTACTTTAATGAATTGCTAAATGGTCAGCTCACTGCAGAAGTGGAGGCTCCACTACTTCAAGAAGAATACTCTATGTTGCCGCCACCAAGCATAGAAGAGGTTGAGAAGGCTATAGGCCGGCTTAAACAGAACAAAGCCCCGGGAGCCGATGGCATACCAGCCGAATTATTCCATCACGGCGGGACAGCCTTACGCCGCACCTCCATTAGCAATATTTATTTCTGACATTATATCAGACACTATATCTGAAGTTTATATTTCTTTAACTCTGTGGGCAAATTATGTCGTGATTATTCATTCCTCGCCATAATCTCACCTGGTTAGTCACGTCGCTCCACGAAATGTCCCTTCGATTTTTTTTCCTTTTAGAATCTTGACTAGGTCTTCGTCAAATGTCTAAAAACCAAAAAAAAAATTTAATAATGCAATACTTGCCCTATAGTTGCTACAGTTAAAGCAAGTTAAAATTTATGTACATATGTTATAAACTTACGTGCAAGACTTGCGAACTGTTTTCAGAAATCAAGTTTCTATTTTCTAGTTCGCTTATTAGTGAACTTAAACTTTGAATTTTTGTTTCTTTCCTTGCCAACTTTCGTCGCACAGATTTTAAAATGTTTCGCTTTTTATGGTATAAATTCTTGTACGAAGTGCATTTTTTTTCGGTCTTCTTATGGTTTTCGAACTATAATTGAGGTGTTGAGAAGAAGAAGGGGTTAAGTGACATTTTTGGATTTTTATGTTTCTTTTGCAAAAATGATGATGCTAAATGTTAACTTAGATTTCTGTCTTAATGTCTTAAATGATTCAAGAACTCAATGCCTTTTTCTGAGTGGCACTTGCATATAGGAAACCAAATATTTTTCAGTTCTCGGTATGTGTATCATAGACAACACTGTGTGGATTGACCTAGGGTTGCGAATTTTTGAATTAAAAACAGCAAGTCGCAAGTCGTAAGTCTGTAGATGACTTGTAAATTACAAAAAGTTAATTCATAATTTAGTTAGTGACTCATGATTTAAAAAAAGCTAATTCATAAGGTAATAAGTGACTTACGATTTAAAAAAAAAAAATTTAATTCATAAGCTAGTTGGTAGATTATAAATTGTTAAGCTTGTTTTGACTACATAATCATTTAATTATTAACGAAAGATTTTGGAGAATTTTGTGTGCCATAAAATTATCATCCTATAGCTTATAAATTTTTAAATTAATAATTTTTTAATCAGAATTCATCCCTTAGCTTGTGATTAATTTTTTTTTTATTAATTAGTCACTTAGTAGGTCACCAACTGACTTATGAATTAAATTTTTTAATTCATAATGTCGATTTCCTTTACACATGAGAAATCAATTTCTGTGTGAAGATTTCGATCTCTCGACAGATTTCACGTTCCTTTACACCAAAAAAATCGATTTTTTTTTACAGAGATCAAATCCCTAGAATCCGTATTTGAAGAGGAATTTACATGTATACGAAATACGCACACCAAAAGAAAAAAGTTGGCAAGGGATCGAAATCCCTAGTGAGTAAAGGAAATCGACATAAGTCAGTAACTAGCTGCCGAATTACATTTTTCCTTCTCCAAAATTATGTTGGTGTTGTTTCCACATTTTGTGGACCGATTTCTGTAAAAATCGTACTGTTGTCTTTTAAGAACTTTTGTCTTCAAGATATTTCTTAAGCTAATTGTTGATGAGTGTTTCGATTATAATAATATTTGTTTTATTAATAACAGAAATCCTTTTTGAAAAAAAAAGAGTCTTAATTAAAGTTGTACATATTGGATTCAAGCGGTAAGGAGAAGCTTAGGCGCTTTCCCAACTACACCAATTAATAACATACTTGTTGATGCTAAACTCCCGACAACCAATTTTAACAACAAACATCCCCAAATACGATATATCAACGTTTATCTGACTCCACCTCGGTCACACTGCATATACGCACCAGCACCTGCTTAAAAAGGAATCGCCACCAACTTGCATTGTTAATGTAGTGCGTTTGCTAAGCCATTGCTTCCTATCTTCAAATCCTTCACTCCAAAGCAACTTTAACCCAAACCAAAATTTACTGGAACTCTTCATATAACTAATCCAAAGCAATATTGAGAAATTAAAGCAATCCTAAGCAACCAAAAAATTATTATATATGTAACTGTTGTAACATATTTAAAAAGAGCCGAAAGCCTTTGCTGCTCTTGCTCTTATAAATAATATTATTAGCAATTTTAAATTGTATATTGATATTCTAATGAATACAAAAATAAATAAATAAAAATAAAAAGTTTTACAACACTCTTTTTTACTTAAAACAAATACATATTGACCGACGTTCGATTTTTCTCTTCAAATTCTTTTAATTCAAGATGTTGACTCCACATTTTGAAAATTGAGGCGTGAAACATAAGTAGCAGTTATGTGGTTTTATCAACAGCTCCCTAGTATGCAAATACTTTTTAAATGTTTCAAGTTTTTGTAAAACTAGTTCTGTAGTTGGGTAAATACGTACTTTCTTGCCTTGCGAACACCCCATTGCAATAATTAGAAACGAGTGCTGTAATAAAACAGTCTGATATCTGTTGACAACTCGGAGTTAGGTTTGGCTACGTAACCTGATGTCCCTAAATAAAATTATAGATAGACCTATTGGTGCCGATTTCAACTTTGTGCCCGTGCATACAATAATAATAGGAATCTTTCTTACGAGAAATATACAAGCTATGAACTCTGGAGACTAGTCCACTTTTCATATCAAATTTAAACATATTTGTTATACTGGATCATACCAAGTGGACACATGTAAATAAACTTGAATTATAGTGTTAGGTATATACAAAGTTATATTTGAAAATTTTGAGTTGGTATTGGTGGTTTATGAAACTACAAAGAAAATATACCAAAATCATGTATACTTGGACACTCAGTGCTTAGTCTTTTTTGTATGTAAATCGGTACTTTGAAATATTTTCGTTATTGATTTTATAAGTGTTTTGATAAGTTTTTGTTTTATAGTAGAATACCTCCAAGCCGCACTATTTTGAACCAAAACCACAAATTTGATATGCAGTTTAACTGTATTCCTGTTTCAGTTGATTCATTGGCATGACTGTGATGCCCTCAATACCCTTCTGTCGTAGCAGATCTTCATAGTGATGCTTGGTGGGCTCATAGTCCACTTTGCCACCACATTGTAAATCACCAACTACCAGGAGCACATCGTCATCCTTGTCCACCGGCGAGCTCTTCAAGTGTCTAAAAAAATCAAGAAATTAGCCACCGTATTCTCTGGAATACATCGAACTATACTCACAGTCTGACCATTCTCTTGGAGGAATTGGGAATCTTGAAGTTTGCTACTTGCAGGAAGTAGCAATAGTCGTCAAAGATCGATGATTTTTTTGTCTTCATTTCCTTTTTGGACTATGTTTTTGAGGGCTTTGTCGATTTTCTTTATGTTCTCGCTGTTGACAATTGCTTTGAACTGGTTCTCGTCGTAGGGAATCGGATCAAAACGGAATTTGGTTCCAGCTTTCGATCTCTTCTCTTTCTGGGGTTCGCCTTTGGTCGCCAGTTTCTGCTTTCTGAAGGCAATCTTTGCTTTGTTCTTACCTGCAACGCCTCTTTGGGCTTTCTGATTTTCTTGAACTTTTCTATCTTCCGAGTGGGTTCAACTTCAGGACCGGATGCAGGTTATTTTTTGTTTTTGTTCTTCTGTTTCTTTCCTGGGTTTTTAGGAATTCCAACATCTTTTTTCTGGGGAGCAGTGCTCTCGGACTTTTTCTGTGCAGAAGCCGCTATAGGTTGAACCGCAGCGATGGCTTTTTTCTGAGGAGCAGCTGAATGAGATGGAGCAAGTACCACTTCAGCTTTTGATTGCGATCCAGTAGGTTGTGCTTAGCTTTTGATTGGGATGCAGTTGCTCCCAACAGGAACCGAATCTTTTTTTGATTTGACTTCCTGTGCTGGTTTCACTGATTTTGCAGCAAGTTTTTTATTGGAAGAGAATGTCGAACAATCAAATTGATTGCAATTGCAAAATTGAAAAAAAAAATAATGACAGTTCATTTTGAATTTTCAACAACCGCTGGGGTTGAATTGTCAAAAACTAGTTCCTTTTTTTAAGTGACATCTTTTGATCGCGCATTTTCGTTAGAGAGAACCTTAAAAGTGGAACCACTTTTTTTGAGGATTTGTATGAAGAAAATAAGCGACTAGCAGTCCATATATAGTAAGTCAATGGATTTCTATTAACCAGATTCGTAAAGTTCTATTGTGATTCTATCATTTTAAATTTAACTTAGTTACAGGAAAGCAGCTTTTAAGCATTTATAATTGAAATTTGTTTTATTTCTACGAATGTTTGGTTAAAATCGAACTTAGGCTAGATTCGGATCTATTACTCAGGGCCAATGTAGTTTACACTACCTTACCATAAAAAGCCATCTACTCGCCAGTGTAATAACTAATTTTTGGATCTTTGAAATAGATCCCGATAGAAAACAGGATCCCAAATTGTTTTTGTAATACATGTTAAAACGTAATCCAGATCCGGATCCAGATAGATTTGTGGATAATAAAACGCACCTATTATTATTATTAAGGGTATTCATGTAACGAGATAATTTTCCGCTTTGTAGAAAGATATAACTTTCCGCAGCATGTTTTCATGAACACCCCCTAAGAAATTCTTGCGTAAATGTGGGAAATATTTTGTGAAATGTCAAATTAAAAGTCAGAATCCATACTTCTTTAGTTTACGAGGTTTATTTCTGCACTTTCCGCAGCAAATTTGTGAGATAATTTTATGCGATTTGCAGAAACTTTTTCCCATACAAATTTTGACAGCTCGTTTCTGCGGAGATAAAATTATCTGGTTTACGAGGTTTACGAGGGTTTTCCGCGCTTACATGAATACCCCTATTATTGAAGTGTTTATCGTGGAATACATTTTATTTTAAACAACAATGCCGCTCTTTGAACACATCCCAAAAGTCAAATAACGAATTATCGAGTTGAGTTGTCAACAATCAAGAAAGTTGTGTTTTGCGTTTATTTTGATTAAAATTTTTGTTGTCTCCAAGTTTTAAAATTCCTTATTATAAAATGAGCGTTCAAAAACTGATGTATAAACACGACAGGAGTGAGTATTTTTATTAATTAAAATTTTTGCTTTTCTTTTTAAATTTTGTATACATAACTTGCTAATTTCTCATTTCAGCGAAAAGGAAAGCATGGACAATAGCCGAAGCCGAGGGTTTTCTACAATTTTATAAAGCACGGAAATCAGAGTTTAATAGTTCCCGAAAAAAAAGAAAAGCATATAGTAATGTTTTAAGTGATATGGTCGCTGCAGGAATTACTGTGAGTAAACCATATAGTTTAATTTTGGATCGTATAAGTTTGTTTCTATAATATTATATTCCTGGCTGCTAGCTTCACTTCTTTTTTTGGTCGAGGGGTTCTCCTGAGTTACCTAAGTGAAACACATTTTTCAGTCCAACGCCTCCCAATTTGGGATATTTTTGAATTATTGTAAAAATTTAGTTTGCTCATTGCTTGTTCTGCCGAAAAACTATTGGTTTTTAATTTATTTTAAATACTTTCACAAATTCGTATGTAATATTTTTGGCGCTTATTTACTTTATTGCTTAAAGTTCAATGTAACGCAAGACATCTTTGTGTTTGCATTGGTCCAAAGCCTAGGAGTTTGTTTAACTTTAGCTAGACAACAGATCATTAACCGATTACATAATGTTTCTATAGCATAGAAACTTTTGTTTTCCCTTCTTAAATTCTATAACTATGTATATACATATATATATACAGACTATCGTACCCTCGCCCGGTTCGCTGGTCCTCCAGTCCGCTTCGCTAGACGTTTCCTTTATTCGTTTGGTAAATTAGGAAACATCTATTTTTTTTTCTTTATTGTAAGGCTCTGTGATATACAATATTTTTGGTTTTTCCTTCATGTTCGAACAGAAAGAAATCAGCAGGTTTATTTACATCTGAACAGGCTTCATACAATTGTCCATTTGAGAAATAATTATTTTCCAAATTCAAATTGTACCTGCGCTTTATTGATGGTCATTGCAAAAGCAAGTCGTGCTGGAAACTGCGAACGCTTGAATTCGAATGGCATTCTTGTTTGTATCATCGGGATACGTGGAATCAAAACGTCTTCACCTTTGAATTTTCCATTTAAAATTTAAGATAGTGGCTTCAATATCGTTGGTCATTACCTTTTTAACCGTAAGTCTTGTTCCATTGCACAATTTTGGTTGGTTGATATTACGAAGCAAGATGATTGGGGCTCCAACTTTGCCTGGTAAATCCAAAAAAATTAAAAATCCGTGGGATAATTGAATCACTTCAATGTGAACACTTCTCCAGGCATCTCTTTTTAAAATGGCCTCATTGATTTCTTTAACGTCTGTGGTTTTTGCTGCCAATATAGCTCTTTCGCTCAGCCAAACATGTGTCTTGTATTGTTGTACAATGTTTGGAAAAACTTTTCGAATCAATTCTTCTTTTGGTTGAAGTACATTGCAAAAATTGGTTGTTAACGTTATTAAAACAGTTTCATTGTCTTTCGGTATTTCCATCTCCAATTTTCAACAACTTCTTCGAAAATTCATTGGCTGATGAATCATTTTGAAATTCAAAAATGAGCAAAATGCACTTGTTTTTGAATTGGTTTTTAATGCAAAAGCCATTTTTTTTTAAAAAAGGACCTATGTATGTCGTTCTCATTGTTTATATATAGATAGATAGATCAAGAAAAGGTCTTAAACCAATTCGATGTGACACGCTTACGCCGAGTTTGTAAATTTGATGTGTGACTGCAAAATACTATTTTATGTTCATAATGTATATTATTGGTAAAACTTTGATAGTAAACATGTAATATTGTAAAAGGCAGACAAACAGAATATTCTTTATACTAATTTGTATCGCACAGTTCTTACATTTTATGAACTTGGCCAAGGTTGTATATTAATGACATGGTACAGTTCATATAGTTAGCAAATGATAGTTGAACAAATTTCCCTTTCACATATTTCGGCACTCATCTTTCTGTTAATTCCATGCTACTGAAATAATATGTAATGTTTTTTCCAAATATGAACGATCAGATTTTGATTGGGATTTAAAAAGAGGTAATAGGATATCAATGCAACCGAATTCTTTTGATTGGTGCCCATCTTTGTAGCCTGTTTGGCAGTGTAAAATGGTATACCTCTCTACCGTCGAAAATATTCAAGCACAGCTTGAAAACGAAATTTACGTAAATAAGTTGGCTTCTTATTCATTTATTTTACTAAACCGTTCACACAAAAATTTCTTTTAATTTATTAGTTCTATAAAACTAATTATAGGGACCTAAAACAACTGTTAGCCATTTAGAGGTAAAAATGACGACACTCCAAAGATCGTACCGATTATTAAAAACTGATCCGACTACCGAATCCGTACCTGCGCCTTGCATGCTTCTAATGCATGAGATTTTCGGTGAGGAACGGAAACTTGCCGACAATTCATTAAATATTGGTTTATCTATAACTAAAACGGTAATTCAAACAATATTACATTTAAAATTAATATAAAACTTAGATATTGCTTTTTTAAGAGCCCTGTCCCAGATGCCTACATAGACACGAAGGTTCTTGAGAATTGGGATAGTTTCTCAGCGGATGAAGAAATAAAAATGGATCCGGATGAAATATGTGAGAATACGTCTTATCTATATGTTAAGTCAGAGAACTCAGAAGACACAATAGTAACGCCAGCAACATTACCATTATCGATAGCCGATGATTCTAAACACTATTCATATACTCCCGCACTCCATCAAATCAATCAGTCACAAAACAAAAATCCGAGGATGAACCGAGCTCGATACTTGGAGGAAAAATTAAAAATAAAGCTCAAGTCGGAAAAAAATAAAGCTGAGCGTTGGGAGCAATTTAAAGCTATTGAAGAAAAGAAAATAGATCTTCTTAAAAAACTTTTCGAGAGTTTAAAAAAATAAACTGCATTTTAATTTTTAAATGAGTGCATTTCGATATCTTTTTTGCAAACAAGTCCTTTGTGAAAAAAAACTACAATTAGAAAAAAACATGCCAATTTGTTATTTTAGTGAAAATTTTCAGTTTTGTGAAAACAGACATAAAATCTGAGATCTTCAAATGAATATCTATTAATCAATATTATATTTTTTGAAGCTCTACAAAAGGGTCATCTGTATAACGTTTTATGAATTGTATATTTATTTAGATAGCTTTCTAGGTGTGCTCAACAGTTTTGGATGCAAAAGTTCCAACTGATTTTTTCTTTGATATGAGAGGTACGTACTCTACATTAAGAAAGTTATGCTGTCTAAACATGTACGATTCACTGGAATATCAAATAATTATAAGAAACTTCTTGTTCAGTTAATACATATGTATATACCTAGATGATGGAATAGTTGCAGCAATGGTTTCTGGAAAAATTCATAAAAAATATTCAACAGTGTAACCAAAAATGCTGAATATTTCTTAGAACTGGACATTGAATATACAAATGACATTCGAATTATTCAAAATTCACATGTAAATACAAGTTTGGAGCGAATTAATTTTACAGATTGCAAACCAGTTTCCACACCGATGTTAAAAAGATCAGAGGCATCGAAAATTGGAAAAGAAAACGCATAAGAACATCATTTACCATACAGACAAGACGTTGAAACCTTTATGTACCTTGTGCTTGAGACAAGATGAACTGATTGAGGGTGGAAAGCTATCGAAAGAAGTGAGTTACATCCAGTCTTGGTCATATAAACGCCTTATAAATTGTAGCCAGATCAGTGCGTGAAAAATTTCTTGCATCGATATAGAAATCCTAAGCATTTAGCAGCGTTTTTGGCGGTCTGGACAATGTGGTAATTCCAACGAAGAACGTGGTTGACAAACATACCAAATACTGAGAGCTTTTCGGTTTCTTCGATGCAATTTCCTTTCAAGGACGATGGCATAAGTGCTTCAACGACAATAGACAGCATTGAGTTTTCGAAGAATTGAATTCCCCCGATTTTGTATACCCCATTTAACAATGCTGAAAAGATTGCGCACCCCAAGGCTTCGGGCGTCCTGGTCTACGCCATCTCTCCAGCGCAAGCATGGTCTACCACGCTGTCGTCTACCATAGAATGTACCACAAAGAACTTTCCGAGCAGGTTCCTCTTCGCTCATGCGAGCTAGGTGCCCTGCCCACCGGAGTCTACCGAACTTAATTTTTGTCACGATATCTGCTTCTAGGTAGATTGCGTACAATTCATGATTGTACCGTCTCCGGAATCGTCCTTCCTCACATATGGGGCCAACAATTCTCCTTAAGACTTTTCTCTCGAACGCAGCTAAGAGGTCGGAGTGCCTTTTGATAAGCACCCAAGTCTCGGATCCATATGTGAGTACTGGCAGGACCATGGTCCTGTACAGCAGCAGTTTTGAAGTTATGGTGAGATTTCTGGATTTGAAGAGCTTTGACAGACTATAGTAGGCTCTGTTGGATTTAAGAAGCCGCCCGCGTATTTCTTCTTCTATATTGTTATCGGCTGCTACTATTGACCCAAGGTATTTAAAGGATTGCACCACTTCAAATTCGTGCTCCGCTACCTTGATTGTTTGACCAACTGTTCCTCTCGCATTCGACGCCACCATGTACTTTGTTTTACCTTCACTAATGTGCAGCCCCTGATTTTGTGCCGCCTGCTCGATCTGGATGAAGGAATCGTGTACAGCTTGTTCGGTTCTTCCGATGATGTCAATGTCGTCTGCGTAAGCCAGTAACTGGCTGGACCTGTTGACGATGGTCCCTCTTGTTGCCGTGCCAGAGTCACGGATTGCTTTCTCCACCGCCAGGTTGAAGAGGAGGCAGGCCAAACCGTCCCCTTGTCGGAGTCCATTAAAGATGTTGATTGGTCTGGATAGCAATCCGGCTATTTTTACTTGGCTTGTTACGTTGGTCATGGTCAACCTACATAGTCGTGCCAATTTATTTGGGATGCCGAATTCTCTGATGGCTTTGTAAAGTTCTACCCTGGCTATGCTATCATAGGCGGCCTTAAAGTCTATAAACAGTTGGGATGTTAAATTCTAGACATTTTTCCATCGCCTGCCTAAGGGTAAAGATCTGATCAGTTGTTGATTTGCCTGGAATGAAATCACACTGATATTGCCCGATGACGGTTTTAGCGTATGGGGTTATCCGGTCTTGTAGGATAGAGGAGAGTATCTTATAGGCGGTACTCAACAACGTGATACCTCTATAATTGCTGCACGTTGTGACATCTCCCTTCTTATGTATGGGGCATATTAAACCTTTTCGCCAGTCTTCTGGCATTTCTTCCTGCTCCCATACCTGTACTATAATATCATGAATTTCTTGACGTAATTTCTTGTCTTCGTAAAAGAAATAAATGCAGATATAAATTTTGACGTTTCGTGACTTGTGACTTCACTAGACACAAATTTCTCACAAGACGTCGAGTCTTGACACCAATTCCCACATTTTCATGTAACATTCCTTCATTTCATTGACAAATTCATGTTATGTTTTCACTTCGTATAGAAATTATGTTTTGTTAAGCCAAGATGTAATTTTTCTACCATCTACTGTCTGTTGAAGTACATACATAATGTTGTTTGGTTGTTTGCAGGCCAAAATTAACATTAAAAGAATTAAACATTGAAGATAGTAAGTATTTTGATTAATTTTTTTTTAAATTAGTTAGGGCAATCAGAGACTTGTGGGACTACTCAATTATGTCTTGGAGCAAATGTTCTTCAAGGTCGTGCAAATCTCTTTTGCTCAAAAATGGATTGACCCAAAACCTGTGCTTCCTTTTGTATTCTTCCCGTTTTGTCTCTTCCAGTTTTTAAACTGCGTTTATCGCTAAAATCAAGCGACGTGACTAACCAGGTGAGATTATGGCGAGGAATGAATAATCACGACATAATTTGCCCACAGAGTTAAAGAAATATAAACTTCAGATATAGTGTCTGATATAATGTCAGAAATAAATATTGCTAATGGAGGTGCGGCGTAAGGCTGTCCCGCCGTGATGGAATAATTCGGCTGGTATGCCATCGACTCCCGGGGCTTTGTTCTGTTTAAGCCGGCCTATAGCCTTCTCAACCTCTTCTATGCTTGGTGGCGGCAACATAGGGTATTCTTCTTGAAGTAGTGGAGCCTCCACTTCTGCAGTGAGCTGACCATTTAGCAATTCATTAAAGTACACTTCCCATCGCTCCAGTACGCTTTCAGGATCGGTGATCAGATTTCCCTCTCCGTCCTTGCAGTATGTGCAGCGTGGAGTGTACTGCGTCATGTTTCGGACGGATTGGTAGAACTTCCGCGCCTGGTGCGGACCTCGCTCTCGGCTGTTTTCTATTTCAAAGATTAGGTTCTTCTCCCAGGCTGATTTCTTTTGTCTGTGAAGCCGTTTTTCTGTTCTTTTGAGCTCTTTATATTCCTCTTCGCGTGCCCGCGTTCTATGACATTGTTGCATTGCTCGGTACGCAACATTCTTACGTTCAGTCGCTAGCTTGCATTCATCATCAAACCAGTCGTTCCGACTTTTACGACTGCTGCCTAAGATGGAGTTGGCAGTACTAATGAGTATTTTTAAGACGTGTCCACTTCTCATTTACGCCCAGCATACTGGCTCCAGGACTTACTCTCCCTAAATCAGGTGTTTCTAGGGCGAGTCCTAACGCATTACCAAACGTGTTACTGGTGTTTTCATTGCGCAGGGCAGCCGTGTTGATTCGAACCTGATCGGCGGATGCAATGCGTCTTCGCAAGGTAATCCGCCCTCGGAAAACCATACCAACAAGATAGTGATCCGAGTCGATATTGGCACCTCGGTACGTTCGTACCGTCATCAAGTTCGAGTAGTGGCGACGGTCTATCAACACGTGGTCTATTTGGTTACGAGTGACTCCATCGGGTGATACCCAGGTGGCTTTGTAGATATCTTTACGCGGGAACCTGGTACTCGCAACGACCATGTTTTTCGATGCTGCCAATTCTAAGACTCGAAGTCCATTGTCATTAGTGTTCTCATGCAAACTATGGGTGCCTGCGTAATGCCTGAATACCGGCTCCCAACCTATTTTTGCGTTCAAATCCCCAAGGATGATTTTAACATCATACCTTGGACAGGCATTGAGGGCCCTCTCGACTTGTTCGTAGTAAGTCTCTTTTTCTTCGTCTGAGGACTCCTCCGTAGGTCCGTGAACGTTAATGAGGCTGATGTTCGTAAATTTGCCTCGCACGCGAAGGGTGCATAGCCTTTCGCTTATAGCGTTAAAGCCGATGATGGTAGACTTCATTTTTTCGCTGACTAGGAAGCCTACCCCGAGCACATGGTGTTTTGTATGACAGCTATAGTATATGTCATATTCTTTCTTCTGTAGAACACCATTCCCTGTCCATCTGATTTCTTGAAGAGCTGTTATGTCAGCTTTATATTTTGACAGGGCATCGGCTAGCTGCTGAGCAGCTCGAGCTCTATAGAGCGATCGTACGTTCCATAAGAAAATTCGTAAATCGTTTTTCAGTTTTCGTTGTGTTGGTTGTCGTCGTGTGATCAGTCCGTTTCCGAGGCTTGTTGTCGGTCTCGTAATTCAAAAGTTTTACGGGACAGGGAATTAACCTGTCGCCAACCTGAGGAACCAGCCTGATCATATTAGCCAAACCTTTTTAAAGGCTTGTTTCTAGCGGCCGCCACGGAGAGGCTATGATCAGACTTCCACCAGTCCCGAATAGTTACGGCACGTGCATGTTTTCGTATGCTACATGTTGTTCCCCCTATTCGTCTGATGGCTGACTACAGCTATCTTTATCATATCTACAATGAAAGAGAGTGGTTGTCAAAACGATAATTAATCAATTTACGCGATACGTGTCCTGAATTACATCGAATAACAAAGCATAATAACTCCAGAAGATATCTTAGTTCGAGAAAATGATGAAGTCGATAATATGAAATCAACTTCACTTGTAATACATATTTAAATTAAGAAATAATTTTATATTGTTTCAAAATGTGAAATTAAAAAAGTAATAAAATTATTCAAAATATTCTCAAAGGCCGACTCTTATGTTTTCTTTCAAATAATAAAACTTTATTTAATAAATCTAAAAACATATTACTTAAAGGTACATAGTTCGATATTTTCATTAGAAAATATCTGGATTTCAAATTATATTCTTTTGACACAAAAAGTCAAACAAGAGCTGTCGTCTATCTATTTCTAAATTTTGTGGAAATTCTTCAGAACCATTTTCACTTTCATCTGATGTCTCTTTAACTTCTTTGATTTCAAAATTATCGTTCATAATAATGCATATGTTATGAAGTATACACGCACTGGCAACAAAGTTCATCGCCCCATTAATCCATCTTTGCTCAGTGAATTTCGTAATCCTTCTAAACCTACTTTTTAATAATTCTAAAGTATCGAGAGCTGTTTTGTGTGTGGATAAGAGTAATTCGTTGAATTTTTGATGACGTTCCGTTAATGTAACTTCGTCGTTGAAAGGTGAAATCAGCCAATTTGAATTTGAGTATCCCAAGTTACCGATTAAAAATGTATTAAAAGGAAAAAGTTGTTTATAATCTTCATTCGCCTTTTTGTACAAATTAGACTTCCTTAAGATTCGATCGTCGTGAAGGGCTCCCGGTTTAGGATCACCACAACTCATATCAATATCGATGAACTTTTTATCGGAGTCTACGACAGCTTGAAGTACAATGTGTACATTTTTTTTCCTCTTCGTGGAAGATTTATTTCTGGTTGTGCAGTTTGTTTTTATTCGAGTACAATTTATAGCACCCAAAACACCCGGCATTCTATTTATAGCTCCAAATTTTCTGGCGTTATCTTGCACTTCCTCTAACTGAGGCCATTTTATATACTCATCGGTTTTTGAAACCAACCACCCACTAACTCGACCAACAGCAAACCAAGCAGAAGACTTTGGTACTTCAAATAATTCTCCCAATTCATTAAATGTTACTGTGTTCCCCAAGTAGAAGAGAAAAATCAGTACTTCTTTTTTGCAACCTATTCTGCGTCGTCCCCCGTGACGTGTTGAATTTGTTGAAAAGGCCGATTTGGAATAATTTGCTGAAAATAAACACAAATAGTAATGAACTATTCACATCTAACGTCTACTTACAAACTATGTAATCTACTGTTGAACGGCTCAGCCTAAATTGAGACTTGAATTCCATATCACTATAGTTATTAATTTTTGCCAAGAATCTCATAGCTTGATCGTCCTCATCCTCCGAGCTATCTGAACTCGAGCTAGATTCATGAATCATATTAAATAAGTCTAATGCATCCTTTGAAAACATTAACTCCCTCAAAATCTAAAAGAAAAAGTATGTTTTGTTTTATGGCAATGGTTTTAATAATTATTTGTTGTTTACTATTTCCTGAACTTCATCCATTTCGATAAGAACACAACCGAATATAAGAACAAACAAATTCAAGTGGAATTCTTGAAGTAAACAACATTTTGAAGGGAAACCTACAGCTGTGAAATCGACTTCCAGTTTTGGTGGGCTTGTTCAAATGATAGTTCTGTTTAGTGGTGCTGTTCCGAACAGTTTGGAACAGAAAAGTACACCTTTTTGCTGTTCAATAGGTGTGTTTTTTTTGCAAGTCCATATAGAATTGTAAAAAAAAACGACATCGGGATTTAGGAGCTTTTTTTCCACATAGCTGGAAGCACTGTGTACGCTATGACATTTGTCAGCCATTGACGACTAGCATCAACCAGCATCCAAAAACGTCACTTTTGACGTCTCTGAGCAAATTATCGATAACATATAGATAATACTATTTTGGCATCACCATTTTTATCGGGTCTTAGATTAACTCTCGAAAATTATCTGGCCTTAGCTAACTCTATATAGATTGTAGTATTTGTTGCATTTGCATGTAAAGCGCTTAGTCCCGATATCGTTTTTTTTTACAATTCTATATGGATTTGCAAATAAAACACACCTAATGATAAATTTTCTGTTCTAAACTGTTCTGATTTGCTGTTCTACCTATGAGTCTGTCTGTGGAACAGTTTAGAACAAGATTTCTTGCCCTCGCTGTTTATGCGCGAAATAGATTAAACCAGCAACAGCACCAGCATCGTCAACAGCAAACAGCACGCTGACCAGCAAACATTTTTCAAACACATTGCCACCAGCAACGTCATTTCATCTGCTTGACATTTCATATGGAAAAAAAAGCTTTTCATTGTGGTGCCACTGAATATTGCAGTGGGAAAGTTGACGACACCGCACCAGCAACCACAAATTTAGGACTTTGGCCTAACGACGCTGTTGGCGTTGCTGTTGCTGTTCTAATGTGTGTTGAACAATTGAAATACATTGGCTCTAAATTAATGGCGGCCGCTGTTGCTGTTGACGGTGCTGTTGCTGGTTCAATCTGTTCCGCGCTTTAGTTAAAAAAAGGTAGAACAGATGACTGACTGTTTTAACTTGTCTGACATTTCTCATGGGAACTGTTCTGTTCTGCTCTGTTCTGTTCTACTCTGAACTTTTATTCAGTGAACAAAACTGATGTCTCACTGGCCTAAGGCTAGGCGCGCACATTCAATTTTTAGTTTCGCAACTGCTTGGTTCGATAAACTAAAAAGTTTGTATTGTAACACAAACTAAGCGATTACCTAAAATGAGTTCGCTATTTTGTGTAAAATATAATTATATGCAACTGCGTGGACATTCAACCAAATAGTTCATCTGTTTTCTATAAGCAACCAAACAGTTGTGCAAATAAAAATTGAATGTGCGCGCATGTTACACAAAAAAGCGAACTCATTTTAGGCAATCTTTTAGTTTGTGTCAAAACACAAACTTTTTAGTTGCAATTTAGCCCGTTTCCCCCCCAATATCACTGATACCTCAAGTCAGTACAAGTCACAAGAAGAGGTGAAATTAATTTCGTTATTTTTTCGTTTTCTCCGCCAGTCACAATCAAAATTGTGAAATCCACCACCACATATGTACGTCTGTCGCAGACTGGCTTAAAAATTAAAAGGTGATTTTGCATGGTTTAAAAGCAGTCTTTCGTGTAAAAATGACCTTTGGATACAATTCTAAACTATTTTCAGGAATAGTCGAATTAGCAAATTGAACGCATCTAATTCCAAATCGCAAATGAGACCAGTGACAGTTGACAGACTTCAAAATGACAAATGATAAAATTACAAATTTTGGTTAGGTAATTATTTTTCTTCTTTCTTCGCATTTTTAGTAATAAACTTAAATAAAAAGTTCAAAATGCTGAGAAGGGCAACCCAAATTTTCCGTCAGCTTCTGGGTACAAATCAATATAAATTATATTCATCTTAAAAATATAAAAGAAACGCATTTGAATCTTTCAGAAGTTCCTGCACAACAAAAAATTCAATTGGCCGGATTGAAATACTTTCCACCGCCAATCAAATACGAAAGTAAGTATATTTCTCTTAGTTAAATACAAATATTTTATATTCTTATAACCTCTTCAGATATCGAAAAATATGAACGTCCTAAGCTGCGCATCATGGACAAGGTACCGCAATATCCGCCAAATCTACGACCCCCCAAAATGCAGAAGCGATTGAAACTTATGAGGGGACCTGAAAAAGTCCATAATACCCTCATCCATAAACAGTTTGGAATTATAGCAAGCGGAGGTGGTCGCCTTCGACATGGTCATTATGAAATGTTACGTCTTACCATTGGTAGGAAGATGGATATTAGTCGAATGTTTGCCATTTGGAGAATTCCCGCGCCTTGGCAACCAATTACAAAAAAGGGACAAGGTCAGAGAATGGGTGGAGGCAAAGGTTCAATTGATCACTATGTGACTCCAATCAGAAGTGGTCGGGTTATTTTAGAAATTGGAGGAACTTGTGAATTTGCTGAAGTGAAGCCATTCCTTCAATTGGTTGCCAGACAGTTGCCATTTAAGGCAATGGTAGTGTCTCAAGAAATGATGGATGAAATGAAACGGGAAGAAGAAAGACTTGAAAAAGAAAACAAAAATCCTTATACCATGAAGTACGTTTTCCAGAATAACCTCAATGGATGTCACAGATGGATGTCGCCAGTAGATCATAAATGGTTTGGAAAGTACTTGTAATTTCCGAAGCTGAGAATAAATAATTACTTTAATACTTTCTTGTTTGAATGAACACTATTGTCAATGTTAAATTTATTAAAAGACCCGTTTAATAGAAATAGTCAATATATATCTATTAGTGTGGCAACTTGGAATTGCTTAAACATTTTCAGATTCTTCGTCGTTGGGGCTGGGTAGAAAATTATTCGTTCCCTCCATTCCTGTGAATAAAACCAACACATGCATTTCCATTAACAAAAGTGAAAAAATGATAGGTGCTAGAAGTATAACAGAAACATTTAAATCTCTCGAGCACCGCTGCAATATTTCCTTTCACTAGCTTACGGTTATTTTTATAAATAATGTTCTAGTGAAATAGCCAGTTGCATTCCTCCACTTTAAAAATTTAACCGTAATACTTGGGCTTTAGGGAATGCTCATCAGCTTGTGCTTGCGCCCAACTTCGGACATACGGTTAAATTGTGAGATTTTTTCTTTAGCCTTCCTGCACGAATGTGTTGTGCTTTACCCGGCCCAGTATTTCCTTCCCATTGCGATATTCAAATTCAAAACCAATGTGCGTTGGTATCTCCTTTTAAATCCTCTCCTACTTTCGTAAACGCTCGCACTATGTTCATGTTCAAACATATTAAGGGTAGTCAGAATCAGGGGTTGAATCGGCCAAGGTGATGGTTGATTATCAATATTTTGACTATAGTTGTCTCTATCATAGCGATTGTCAAAACGACAATCAATTAATTGAGGGATCACTTTACTCTTACGCGATACGGGCTCAGAATCCTGATAGTAAAAATGCATCTTGGAATTCTCTCACTGACTTGACGCGAGAGGTTTTGATTTGACATTTTTAATACTGTTAATCGGGTGAAAATATTTTCATTAAATTGAAAATAGGCAGGTCATGCGTTAGTAAAAAAATCGAACTCGAAATTTTGATTAAAGTTGACATTACGATGATAGCGAAGACGAAAAAAGTGGATCTCGGAATTCTGTCTCTATTCGACTGCAGCCTGAACAGCTCGGCCGATTTTCGTTAACCTTTTTTTTTTAACACCAAAAAAACGGTACCAGCCATACGATTTTGATATCTCAAAAACAAAACAACTTTTTTTTACAAGTACTGACTTATCTCTTGAACATTTCTCCCGTGCAATGGCACAAATTAGGTGACGCTGTTAATAATGGAAATAATAGACAGCACTCCATATCAACCTTCTAAAACGAGCATCCCATCTGTACTTTCAAAAAGTGTTTTTTTTTTTTCAAACACAATCAATTTTTTTTTATATTTATACTTTCAGGATTTTCATTACATTCACATTTGAACATAAAAAACTATGGGATAAAATCATTTCTTTTTATTAAATAAAAATCAGTTAATGTAACTAACTAATCCTAAGTCGATTAAGCCCTTTAAGGGTGTATGTAGATGGGTTACAGCAAACAATAGCCTGAAATGTAAGAGGGTACTTCTAAATCATTGAAGAAATTTCTGTCGTCACATAATAACCTGGCTAAGGAGAGGTAGATGTATTGTATGTATACATATATGTATATACATATACAATATACATATGTTGAGAGCAAGGATAATTATATTTCTTAGGCAGCACTGGAATACCAAGTGATCATCCCTGGGTAATTGCCATCTGCTCTTTTTAGATACTCATTGATTGCGTTGTTGTCGGGACGACTCCTCCTCTTGTATTTTGGCGGCTTAACCGCATAGTCTTTTTAATAAAATTAATAATAAAGTATTTTGTAAATTCAAAACTATTTTATTTTCTTGTATGACCCAAGGTCATAACAATTGGCGACGAGGATAAAAATTGACAAAGTCATCTCATTTCAATTGGCTACGAAGAATACGAATAGGAATTGTCGACGAAGAAAAAAAAAAAAATTATCTGAATTCACCATTTTGTTTTTTTTTATTCAAACATGTCGATTTCAAACGAAGGAAAAATTCTCGAACTATTGGATATTCAATCCAAGCTCTTGCAATCACTCATCGCAGGAGGACAATCGTCGACTCTACAGAAGGAAAAACCAGAGTTCCTCATGGATACGTTGGCAAACAGCATCTCAGAGTTTTGCTACGATCCAGCAAATGGAATTGTTTTTGAATCATGGTACTGTCGACACGAGGACATTTTCAAAGTTGACGGCAAACACCTGGATGACGCTTCTAAAGTTAGATTGTTGATGCGAAAACTTAATCCAATCGCTCACGAAAAATATGCGTCATACATTCTTCCGAAAAATTCCCGAGACATTTCATTTTCAGAAACAGTCGAAACCCTCAAGACTTTGTTTGGTGCTCCAGAATCACTTTTCAGTGCTCGCTTCCGCTGCTTGCAGACAATCAAAAATCCATCAGAAGATTTTACTACATATGCAGCTAGAGTGAACAAATCATGCGAAGATTTCAAGCTAAGCGATTTGAAAGCTAATCAGTTCAAGTGCTTGATTTTCGTCACAGGACTGCATTCAGCTGAAGACGCAGACATTAGAATCAAGCTCCTTTCAGCATTGGAGGACAATATAAATTTGGATTTGAGTAAGCTGTTGTCGGATGTACAAAGATTCAAGAATCTTAAAAAGGACACAGCACTCATTGAAAATTCGTCAACACCTATTCCCACAATCAACGTTGTAAAAAAGGAAAAACAATTCCAAAGTCACTCTAAGCCCAAGCACCAGCAGCAAAGTAAGCAACAAAACAGTCAGCCAAGAACACCATGTTGGGGTTGCGGTCATATGCATTTTGCAAAAGATTGCGATTTTAAAAATCACAAATGCAACCAATGTGGACGAACTGGACACAAGGAAGGCTACTGCAATTGTTTCTCGAAGAAGGAAAAACAAAACGACAATAACTTCGAAAAAAATAAGTCGGGCCAAAAGAAATTTACACCGCGCAACAAGTCAATCCAAGTCAACACCATTAACCATGTCCAAAGACGGAAGTTTGTAGCAGTTAAAATTCGCTTCAATCATCAACGCGAGACATACCCACTCAAACTTCAAATCGATACTGGGTCAGACATCAGTATGATAGATATCACCACATGGCGGAAGCTTGGTCAGCCGGGTAAATCTCTAAAAGGAACTCGGGCAAAAAGTGCCTGTCTTAACAACATCAATTTGATTGCTGAATTTGAATGCGACGTTCAGCTTAAAGGGGAAGTTAAAACCTGTAAATTGTATGTTTCAAATATTAATTCTCTCAATGTTTTAGGTACAGACATGTGCGAGATCTTCGGTTTGTGGAATCAACCAATGAACATCGTATGCCGTCGGATCACTCAACCGACTATCGACGAGCGAAATGCAGCCATTGCCAGCATTAAACAAAAATACGTCGAAGTGTTCAAAGCCGATTCCTCTGTCTGTACCAAAGCAGAAATAGAACTTCATCTCAAGCCTGATACAAAGCCAATATTCAGAGCAAAGCGTCCAGTATCATATTCAGTACTCCCACTCATCGAAGCAGAATTGCAACGTCTCCAAGATCGCAATATCATCACCCCCGTAGACTACTCTGATTGGGCCGCACCCATTGTAGTCGTTCGTAAGGCATCAGGTGGAGTGCGCATTTGCGGAGACTACTCTTCAGGCCTAAACCAATCATTAGAGCCTCATCAATATCCGCTTCCACTACCTGAAGATATCTTCGCAAAAATAGCAAACAGCCCATTTTATACGCACATCGATTTGGCCGACGCGTATCTTCAGGTTGCTGTCACACCAGAATCAAGAAAGCTCCTCACAATCAACACGCACAAAGGATTGTTCACATTCAACAGACTTGCACCTAGTGTTAAGTCAGCACCAGGAGCTTTCCAGCAGCTAATGGATTCAATGCTTGCAGGTGTCGACGGTGTTGCAGCATACATTGATGACATCGTCGTAAGTGGAAAGGACTGGCAGGACCACTTGAACAACTTGAACACAGTCATGCAACGTCTCTTGGAGTACAATTTTCGAATCAAAATCGAAAAATGTTCATTTTTTGTACCAGAAGTGAAATATCTTGGACACCCAAGTAACATTTTTCATCTCATAAGATTCTCCAAGAGTTCAACTAGATTAGGTAAGAGGAGCTAAAAGTAATCTTAAAGAATACTACGAGATTCTTTTAAAACTGTTAAAAGCCTTAAATGGCCTAGTTATGAGAGGCTCTTCCTACTCATAGTAGCAACAGAAGTTTCTTTATGGGATGACAGATGCACGTTTATATTAAAATGGCACTTCTAAGGCTCTAATAGAGATCGGCAAAATCCTATTATGAGAAAGCGTCTCTTCCAATAAGAGGTGATAAAAAGAGAACAGAATATTTGTTAACTTAATAAAGAATGAAACAAAATACTTTTTAAGTTTGTGTGTATACATCATTTGCTATGCCAACAAACTGTTAGGCTTGATATAGTATTTTTTTTGTAAGTCTATCAACTATTATATTATAATGGCGATGCATGATATTTATTATTTTGCACATATGGGAACCGAAATGTAAATGCGGTTGAAATTGTATCTACTAATTCTAACATTTTACGTCGAAAAAACACAAAGCTCCTTCAAAATAATGCATATTTAAAATATTTTATTTATAACTTTTATCGGAAATAGGGTTACACCATATATTTCTTTCGTAAGCAAATAAAATCAAAATTAACTTCGAAATTTGTTTTGTTTTTATTTAGGTCATGGGTCATTTGCTTGTGAGAGTAAATAGGAAACAGGAAAGGTCAAATTTAATATAAAATATTCCAAATTACACACTGAGAGTCTTATACTGCATTTACAAGAGTAATAAAATCTCATATTCTCTGTAATTTTCTACTATTACTCTCGTCACAAAAAATTAATACTCGTGTAATGCAACATAAAGAATACATTTTTTTGTTAATTTTAAATGAAAAGATAGTAGTAGCAATAAAATCCCAAGATGTTAATGTATTTAGTTTAAATTGAAAAAAAGTTACACAATATATTTTACACTTTCTATGTAATCACAACAATGCTAAATGTAAACTTGAAAATGCCACCTTATAAATTTTAAGTCAGTGCTACAGCCAAGTTATTTTATCGAGATCATAATTTTTTAAGTTATGGTAACCCTCAAATGTACAGGCAATTACTTTGCTTGTGTATAGAAATATGGCTGCTGCTGACGCGACACTAACTCTTCTAGTAACATCTTTATTCTTTCTATAGGATCTTAGACGCTTCTTTATGATTTATATGTACTTACGTGCGAGTGAGAGGAGAATGTTGACATCAGAAAACTGAAGTTCGTGAATAGTTGTGCTTGTTGCATTAAGGATCTTATTAAGATCTTACTGCAAAGCTTATATTCTTTGAACTCCAAATTGTTTCTTGATATAGGAGGATTTAAACTCAAATTCTTTTAGAATTTTCAAAGTAGTATACAAATAACTTTACTCTTAAATATGACTTGTTATGGGATTATTTGGACATATTTAGAGCTCAGTTTTTAGAAAGGGATTCATATAAGACTATAAGTTTTTATAATCTAACTACAAGAAGAGAAAATAGTTTTGCTATAAGATTTAAGTTCTTTTAAGCTGGAAAAGTGTTTAACTCTTAAAATAAAAGTGTTATGACATCCAGTTGAGTTTTATAACAAGATATTAATACTTTAGTATAGCAATGGGATATAACAGAGTTGTATGAGAGTTTTTTTCAGATTTCAAGAGATAAGCTCTGGAGAGTATGTTAGTTGGGCATATAGTCGATAAAAATGGCTTACGTCCGGATCCAGCCAAAATTGACAAGATAATCACGATGCCAGCACCAACCAACATAACCGAGGTCAGATCCTTCCTCGGGGCTGTAAACTATTACGGCAAATTTGTTAAGCAAATACGAGAAATCCGAGCACCATTGGACAATTTGCTCCGGAAAGATGCTAAATTCGAATGGTCAGAGGAATACCAACAATCGTTTCTGAAATTTAAAAGCATTCTCGCATCAGACCTTTTGCTTACACATTTCAATCCAAATATACCGATAAAAGTTGCAGCTGATGCATCCAACGTAGGGCTAGGTGCCTGTATCATGCACATTTTTCCTGATGGAACAGAAAAAGTCATCGCTCATGCAGCTAGATCTTTGACACCAACCGAGACAAGGTATAGTCAGATCGAGAAGGAAGCCGCAGCAATCATTTTCGCCGTGAAGAAATTTCATAGAATGATTTTTGGTCGAAAATTTCTTCTTCTCACTGACCATAAGCCGCTCCTATCAATCTTTGGTAGTAAAAAGGGAATTCCAGTGTACACAGCAAACAGACTTCAGCGATGGGCACTGATTTTAATGATGTATGATTTTGAAATCCAGTACATCTCAACAAATGATTTTGGTTTTGCTGATGTTCTATCACGTCTGATTGACACAAAATCAAAATTGGAAGACGAAACAGTCATAGCTTGCTTGAGATTTGAAAAAAATTTTTCATCGCATTTGCTCGAAACAATCAAAGTGCTTCCTGTCAACTTCAAAATGGTTCAGCACGCTACAAAGAGCAACAAAATTCTTCAATCAGTTATCGAGTCTATGAACTCCGGATGGAAATATCCCCCTTCACCAGAATTATTTTCATACTACAGCAGAAGGGAGAGCCTAGCAGTAATCGATGGTGTTTTGATGTTTAACGACCGTATCGTAGTTCCAGATTGTTTTCAAAAGCGAATTCTGCAACAGCTCCATCGAGGTCATCCGGGCATAGACAGGATGAAAACCATTGCCAGATGCCATGTTTATTGGCCCAACATCGATAAAGACGTAACTTTTTTTGTTAAACAATGTCATGCTTGCGCTCTCGCAGCAAAGTCTCCAGTCAAAATAACCCTGCAGTCATGGCCAATAACAACTTCTGCGATGGAACGGGTCCATATTGACATCGCAGGACCTTGTGAGGGTGTCTACTATTTTCTTATTGTGGACTCCTTCTCAAAATGGTTGGAAGTTTTGCAACTACCCAACTTATCATCATCAACCATAATCAACAAACTAACTGCTTTCTTTTCTCGCTACGGTGATTGTCAACAGCTTGTCTCAGATAATGGTACACAATTCACCAGTTCTGAATTTCAACGATTCTTGAAGAATCGAGGCATCCAGCATCTACGAACGGCCCCATACCACCCACAGTCCAACGGACAGGCAGAGCGGTTTGTAGATACGCTTAAAAGAACACTTAAGAAACTTAAGCAGGAGGGAACCAGCTCAGAGAACCTTCAAACATTTTTGCAAACATATCGATCCACACCAAACCGCAATGTTTCCGAGTTCAAATCACCAGCAGAAGCATTTATCGGCAGAAAGTTAAGTACATCACTGGATTTATTAAAACCAAATCAACAAAAGCCGATTTATACAAACGAAAAGCAGAATCGTCAGTTCAACATACAATACGGTGCTAAGAAACGGAATTTCTTAGTGGGTGAAATGGTATACGCTAAAATTTATCGAAGAAACAAGAATCACTGGGTTCCAGGCACAATAATCGAAAAAATAGGAACCGTTGGTTACAATATTCTTGTCAACGATAAAAATAAGAACAGACTTATTCGTTCACATACGAACCAAATAAGGTCTAGATTCTCTGAAGCCAAAGAGCAGCCAACTACCAACACATTCCTTGATTTGATGGATTTATTTCAAGACAAACCAATATCGACTCAACATGATTCCGAACCACAAACTGAAAACGAAAATTTTAACGGATCAGTCCTTGATTCATCAGAGAATTTCGAAGATGCGTTGGAATCAAGTTCAGAAACTTCAGAGTTACACGGATTTCCTTCACCAAGTTCAGCTTCAAAGGCTCAAAGGGTGTCTTCCAGAGGAAGAAATATTCAGACCCCTAGTTGGATGAAGGATTATGACCTCTTTTAAGTAAGGGAGGTGTTGAGAGCAAGGATAATTATATTGCTTAGGCAGCACTGGAATACCAAGTGATCATCCCTGGGTAATTGCCATCTGCTCTTTTTAGATACTAGGGGTATTCATGTAAGCGCGGAAAACCCTCGTAAACCTCGTAAACCAGATAATTTTATCTCCGCAGAAACGAGCTGTCAAAATTTGTATGGGAAAAAGTTTCTGCAAATCGCATAAAATTATCTCACAAATTTGCTGCGGAAAGTGCAGAAATAAACCTCGTAAACTAAAGAAGTATGGATTCTGACTTTTAATTTGACATTTCACAAAATATTTCCCACATTTACGCAAGTATTTCTTAGGGGGTGTTCATGAAAACATGCTGCGGAAAGTTATATCTTTCTACAAAGCGGAAAATTATCTCGTTACATGAATACCCTTACTCAGGTGTGTTTTTTTTACAGGCTTAATAGGCGACGATAAAAAAACGCATCGGGGCATAAAAAAAAACTTGGCAGCACTGTGCTGTGGAATGACATTTTAAAACAAAACAAATCTCATCTCTTTCTCTTTCTCATATCTTCTATTAAACATTTTTGACATTTCCATCCTTCGTCGCTATATAAAAACATTAAATCGAAATGGAAGAGAATGGAGGTAAGTTCAATTTTCATTGCATTGTTTCGCATAATTTATTTGGTATTTTATTTTTCAGTTCATACTTATACTTACACCAATCGAGCTTTGGAACAGGCTGCCAATACGCCTACTTTCATGAAGAAGATGAAAAAACTTTCCATCTCGTGGACACTGCTGGCATACAAAAACCACCACATCAACGTGGTCGCTTCCGTGGAAATTTGAGGAACTCAAGATTCATGCATAGAGGGATAGAGGACGTAATTCTCGTGGAGGAATGCAGTCTGGTATGACTACCCTTGGCGGCAAGAATGTTAAGTCGCGCGATAATCGTCGTGGAATGGGAAAAAAATTCGGAATGCGTAACGCTCCACCGAAAATCCGTGATGCAGAGTCCAATCATTCGTCGTCTTTCAAAGACGGTTGGTAATGTTTTTGCCACTGACGCAATCTTGGCAACGATTATGTGCTGCACTCGTTCCAACTATTCTTGGGATATTGTTGTCGAGAAGTTTGGAGACAAAATCTTCATAGACAAGCGTGACAACACAGAGTTTGACTTGTTGACTGTAAACGAGACCTCTGTTTAGCCTCCAACCGATGATGATGCATCCCCCAACTCTCCAAGGAATTTGGCTACCGAGGCAACTTTCATCAACCATAACTTCAGCCAGCAGGTCCTGAAGACAGGCGAAAAGGAGCCTAAGTTCAAGTTTGAAGAGCCAAATCCATTTATTGGAGAAGACGAGGATGTGGAGATTGCGAGTGTCGGTTATCGCTACAGGAAATGGGGCTTGGGAGGTGGAATTGTTCTTGTTGCTCGTTGTGAACACGATGCCGTTTTGCAAACCCCCAACAATGAAGCGCAATTCTTAACCATAAAGGCTCTCAATGAGTGGAATTCAAAACTTGCAAACGGTGTTGAGTGGCGTCAGAAGCTCGATACCCAACGTGGAGCTGTTTTGGTCAAATAACTGCGCAACAATGCCTGCAAACTGGCCAAATGGACCGTTCAAGCTGTTCTCTCTGGATCTGACCAGCTGAAATTCGGTTATGTTTCACGTGCTCACATTCGTGATCCTTCACGTCATGTCATTTTGGGCACACAACAATTCAAGCCCCATGAATTCGCTACGCAAATCAACCTTAGCATGGACAATGCTTGGGGTATACTGCGTTGCATCATTGACATTGTCATGAAGCAAAAAGGTGGAAAGTATTTGATCATGAAGGACCCAACAAGCAAATGATTCGCTTGTACGATATTCCCGATAATACTTTCGAGAGTGATGGTTCCGAAGAGTGCGACGATGACAATGAAACTTTCCAACCCGTTTACTCTTACGGCAGCAGCAGCAAGAGGATTTAAATTTTTTACCGAGTCAACTTTTTTTTACTTAAAACATTTTCAATAAATAAATCAGAGCAGAGAGATCATAATTTTGTAAAGCTGAATAGTGAAGAAAGTGTTTATAGAGATAAAAAAGCATCTGAAATATATTATCTGTATTTGTATCCTGCGAACAAAACTTGAATTGATTATGATAGTTTGTGACAAAATTAATTATTCAACAACTTATATCTTCTTCAATAAAAAACATAATAGAAGAAAAAAAAAAAACATGGTTTAATCAAGGCCGAGCCGGATGATGAATGACAATTAACAACAATCAATTGCCCAAGAGTCAGTTTACAGAAGCTAAAGACGTTTTGCGGCATAGTAACTTAAAGGATTGGTTTGCTGTGAATGACCGACAGTTTCCATTTCAAACAAAAGCTTAACCAGATTGCTTCAAGTACTGGTGCCGGTTCTGAAGTACCTCTTACGACTTTTATTGAAGAGGTATAGAAGATATACAAATTTTATTATGAATACCCGTCTTACTAGGTCTCCGTTGGCCGCGACCCGCGAGCTCGCCGATATATACCTCAAACATCCTGTTACGTCTGCCTCCGTAGTAGATGGGTTAGGCCGATGGTGATTTTTATCAGTCAAAGACCATTTAAATTCTGCACCTGGGAAAGATTTATTAAAGATAAACTTTTACTCAAGTTCTGGTTCTGGTATCCACTTACCTGGTAGACCGCCGCCGCCGCCGCCTGTTGATTTGCCTATAGGATCTTGTTTGAAGAATGATTTTTTTCTTTTGCTGGTAGTTTTTCCTTGGTAGTTACACATCCATCACTTGAATGATGTTCCATTAGCTCGTTATGGCAACACATTATATTTAAGCTATAAATAATTACCGAGTTTTTTTTATTTCCACATAAATTCATGGAAACTGAATTAAAACAATTTCGAAGCTCGCAAATGAATTATAATTTAGAGTCAAATGTCATAGCCGAAAGAGCATTCCGTGGGATGCAAAGAAAATGAATGAGTTCCAAGATAATAAAGAAAAGGGTAAAGAACTAGGATAAGGTATTTTTGGGTTGAACGTGTTACAGCGATTACTGAGGTGAAGAAAAGGTTAGAAGAGACGGGTTGAGACGGGGTTTTGCGCATAGACAGCTTCGAAATACCGCTGAGAGAAACTCAACGGTTTGCATTTGTATAAGCTCCGCCTAAAAATAGGGGTTACGGTATGATTTCGAAGATGAGGATACGGGGTCTCAGCTAAGTCATCGAAATGGTGAGTTTAGTGGATAATTAGACGTCTTCAGTGCTGAAAGTGTGTCGCCAGGTTGTATTGGCATAGAAAAAAAAGTGAACTAGTAAATTGTAAATTGTTTCCCAAAACTTGGGATTTATTTTTACAAGTGTTTTAAGTCACCGACAGGAAGAAAAAAAAAGTAGTGAGGCGTTTTGTTTCCGGAAAAGGGTATCGCAGGCTAACCTAGAGGTCGACGTCAAGGGCAAAAAGCTTAGTTAGCCCTATTATCGTGGCAGACCAAATGTGACGAATCTCCTGTTGAGCAGTTTTGGACGCGTTACAAAAGAGCAGCGCATTTTTTTTGATTGTGGACAAATTTCCCAAATGCCGTGCGATACCCTATACAATTAATCCAAGTAATTTTCAAAAAAAAATTCCCTTTTGCAAAAAAAATCTAAGCCACCAACCGGAAAGGGAAATTTAGCGCGAGGTTCTGGCATGTGCTACGGAAGAGGTTATCCCAACCAACAACCGGCAGAAAGAAAATTATTACATTATTGTCGTAGCATATATCTAGGGATTAAGTTTTTGTGTTTCTTTTTTGTGCGTGGAGAAAGATTGATTCTTGCTTTTTAAAATTTTAATTTCATAATTGTAATTCCAAATACCTGTAAAAGAGGATTAAAAGTATTAAAAGGAGTGGAAAAAGGAGGCGTAGGGTATTAGCGACTAGTTCGACCGATTAAGGCTGGGTCCCCCCCAAGCAGATCGTAACGCAAAGTACAAATAGCGTACATACTTCCACCCACAGAGCGCTCTATAGGTAGAAACGGGGAATAGACGTATGGTCTCGGTACAATTAGCTACGGGTGGGCCGGGGCTCAATCAAAAAAAATTGTGGTCGTCAGTTACGCTGCAGGTCAAGAGCATCTTCCTGGTACATCTGAATCAGTAAAGTGCCACCTGACCAGGACAGAAAGGTCCCTCCCACAATTACCGCATCCCTTTAAAGCTTTCTTCAATTTTAGTTCTCTTCTCGTTGTTTTATAGTTCGTTATACATTTTGATCCTAATTTTTTAAAAAGTCTTTAATCGTAGATATTAGTTCTCTTCTTCTCGTTTATTTTTTTTGTTATTCATTTTTGTCCAAATTTTTCAAAAGTCTTTAATTGTAAGCCAGTGAAGATAGGTAGTAAGTCCTGTTTAAGTTTGTTAAATTTAAAGTAAAATTATATACATATGTACCTACCTGTATCCTTTTTTTTTGTAATTTTTTTAACTTCCTTTCCCCGTGAGGGATTTACCTACAAGAGTCATGATAGACGAAACAAATTCATGTCATAGGGTTTTAGTTTTTCTACAAATAAAGTTTTTATTATCATTATTGTGAGCCACGCCAATTATGATCGTTTTCTTCTTGCTTACGCATTGGTGAGCATGATCCTCTAAGTTGGAAATTTTCAGGGGGTGCAAGGGTGAGCTATATGGACGGTGAAGAAGGGTGAGGTTACGGTCAGGAGGACCGTCGAAGGGGAATCTGGCGAACATTGGCCATCCAGATTCCAGGCGAGGTGTGGGAAGCCAACTCTGCGAATAGACCTAGCAGAGTCCTTAAAAGTGGTGAACAAGAGCAGATGAGGTAAGAGAATTGTAGATCGTGTCGGCATGAAATTAATTTTGTAGCGTGGTGAGGTTCTATGGAGTGGCAAGATCCCCCCCTATATCCGGCGAGCTTAGCCGCGCACGCCAGCATGCCACTGCCGCGCCCATAGAACATTCAATTCCGTCCTACCCTATCCTAATCTGAAACCATGTCCGCTTCCTGTCCATTCCGGATTTCCTTTTCAAATTCAATTTCCTATCCAGATCCAAATCCTATTCTTAGGTCCCCATCCAATTGCCCCGCAACAAATGGCGCCCAGACGTATAGCTCGAAGTTAGAATTGTTTGTTAGTCCTTTGTCTTATTCAGTTTCTGAGTGTTTTCGTTGGCATCGTCGAAGACAATCGTAAGTCTTGATTAGGAAAGCGGTATAGCATACCAAATCAAATGCGACGAAGGTTTTTTGAAGTTGAAAGCGGAAATAATTAGAGATTTTATGTATTGCACTTGCAACTGAAGAGCGGCTTCGGGTATGACTTCAACAGGAAGGTCGCGTACGAACCTGTCGAATTGCGACTAGAAGTCGAGCTGAGTGGCAAGTGTAGAGAATGTCCTGTCAAATTTACATTGGTTGCTGCTATTAGAGGCGGAATGAAATGTATGTCTTGATCGGGATAGCTCCTTAGAAGGCCCGATCAATTGCGACAAAGAATTCCGGTTCTGATAGCAACAACAATTGTAACCTATGTGTTTTTAAGTCGTTTTGAAGATTTCTGTGAGTTGCCACTTTTAAGGTATTTTTAAATCAAAGTGAAAGTTCTACTGTAACCTCAAACCTTTAGGAAAGAAAACAAACCACCAAGAAAAAAGCCACCCAAAACACCCCCGCATCATATGATAGTAAAGCAAAATCGATAGTACAGTATCATCACATCAAGAAAAATAAAATAGAAACAAGAATTTAAAATAAAGTTTAATGTGGGCAGAAGCCAGTAATTCAGTCCTTATTAACCAATGAATGGACACATGAAATAGAAAAAAAAAAAAATAATTGAGCTAAAGAAATAAGATTTGGAAAATAGAAAGGAAAGGTTGTATGGAGTATAAGTAAAACAGTAGTTAAAAAGTATAAGGTAGTTTTGGGATAGGTGTATATAGTAAGTAATAGAAAAAAAAGTTGAAATAGATATAAATATAAATAAAGTGAATAAATTTTAGTTATAGTATATAGTCTAGATACATATAAGATATATAGTAGGTAGGTATAAGATATAGTAGGAATATATAGATAAATTGAGATTATTGTAGGAAATTTAATAGATACTAGATACTAGATAATAGAATTAGGGAAAATCATAAATAGAAGATAGTTGGTAGCTGGAGTATGTTGAAATAATAAAGTAGAAAAATAGGAGAACTTAGAAATTCAAAATAAAAGGTTTACTTGAAAGATTCATTGGGTCGAACATCAATAATAGTGAAGAAGTGCTCGTGAAACTCCATGAGGGCATGAGTGATAAGAAAAAAAAAGAAATTGAAAAAATTGTTAAAATATCATTTCACGAGAACCGTACAACCACCCGCGCTCAATACTTACGTATTTTAGATAAAAGTAGGAATATGCCGATAGAACACTCTCCTCCACGGAAACCCGAAGATCCGATTACATCCGGATCCCAACAAGATATGGCTAGTGGTAGCGCACCGTTGTATCCGTTCCCTCCACCTTCGACGTCAGGAAGAAATCAAGGAAACTTGACGGACTCCGATTCGTCACCTGACTATAGTAGCATTACAGAAGGCGGTGCGGTAGACGGAGGAACCCAAGTAGAGGTGATCAGCCAGGTGGCAAATGGGGGTAACCAAAATTCAAATAAGGCGACTGAGGGGGATTCTAGGACTCATCGAGAAACGGAAATGAGTTCTCTTCAGGGTAACCTACCAGGTAGTAGCGGCATCATTACGGGCGACCTGATTTCAGCTATTAACCTAGCTGTTGGCAATGCGTGTCAGCAGTATATCAGCTCTTTGAGAGGAGAGCTGACAGAGTCTCTGAAATTGGAGATGCAGAAAAATGTCAATATATTAATAGAAAAGAGTAACCAAATCAGTCACCCAGCAGCTCCAACAGTAGGAAGAGGGCAAAATTCAGGCGTCAACGAGGTATCAGGTGAATCATTGGGTGGACGGTCAGTACATGAAATACGTGGTTCTTCACAGCTAAATCCAACGTCAAGACCTTTCGTACCAGTAGGAAACGTGAACGGGGAAGCTCATTCAATACCCCTCGGCACTGATAGATCCGAGAGCCGAAGTTATCAGCCCATCGATCATCGCGATCCGCCGTTCTTGGGAACGCGTAACCCTCACGGTGGGTACCTTCACAATCCTCGGGCATTATTATCAGCACCTGTCAGAATACCGATTAAAATTGATAAATGGGGTTTAAAATTTAATGGCAATTCAGACGTACTCACCGTAGAAGATTTCGTTTTCCGACTGGAAACGCTTCAAGGTCAGCACGCTTGTTCCTGGACGGAAATTCTAAGAGATTTTCATCTTCTACTCACGGGGGCGGCTCATGACTGGTACTGGCAGTTTCAGCGATCCCATTATCGTCCCGACTGGCCAATGCTACGGGACGCATTAATGCGCCAATTTCGGAACTCGAAGTCCGATTATGAAATTATGAGGGACATGATGGATCGTGAACAAGGTGCCAGGGAAGCCAGTGAGGATTTTTTCGCAGCCGTAAATAAGTTGAGAGCTCAACTCAGGGTACCGATTCCGGAAGTTGATTTGGTGCGGATTCTAAAACGCAACCTGAACGAACGGGTCGGTCGGTTGGTGTACCCACAGCCCATTTTTACATTAGACCAGTTGAGGGTAGCATGTAAAGATGTGGAATACTCGTTTCCGATCAAAGATAGAGAGGCTACAAGGCATCAAAGACCTACGAATCGATATGTGGCAAATGAGCTCGATTTTGAAGATCCGCGCTACGAGGAGGAAGAACTGGCGGCTTTCAATCATACTAGTCGACCAAAAACTTCTCGAGGGCCGGTCGATACAAGTTCCATGGCGTGTTGGAACTGCAAGCAGCGGGGACACACGTTCATGGACTGCCCTTCAGCCACCAGAAATATTTTCTGTTACCGATGTGGGCAAGAGGGAGTTATTACACCCAAATGCCGAAATTGCAATCCGGGAAACAGAGCCAGGAACTCGACGTCGATGGGGGAGTCGTGTTCCACCCAGACGCCCCCATGGCCACCAAAGGAAAACTAGAAGTTGCTAACCGATATCAAAATATCAAAATATTAGCCAGAGACAAAAAAACCTGCCAAGAAAAGAAAAGAGAAGAATTCAAGATAAGACCCTTACATATCCGGTTAAGGGAGTATAATTTAGCTAGGGAAAGAATTTTCAAATCAAATAATTCAAATGTGTCAAATAAAATTTTGAAAGCTAGGAAACGATATAAACTTAGAAACGATATCAAGAAAAATATTTCATCAACCATATTAGATGTAACTTCCGATCCCCGACCTTATGCGAAAGTTCAAATTGCTGGTAAAGAAATCCTTGGACTACTAGACAGTGGGGCCAGTATTAGCATCTTAGGCAAAGGCTGTGAAGAATTTGTGAAAGCTTCGAAAATACGAATTCTTCCGTATAAGGCTGGCGTAAAAACAGCCGATGGAAAAAACCAGGCGATAATAGGAAAAATTCAAACGGAAGTTGTATTTAAAAATCGAAAGCGCCCTAATACCTTTTATCTTGTTCCTAATTTGGAGCAGGAATTATACTTGGGTGTAGATTTCTGGAAAGAATTCAAAATTGCGCCTAATGTGGTCAGCTCTGTTTCTGTCCCCGAGGAGGATGCAGATCTGGTGAATGCTCATGAGCTAACAACTGATCAGCGGTCTGAGTTGGAAGAGGTCAAGCGGAAATTCCTTGATTATGACCGCCATGGCCTCGGAAAAACAACGTTAATGGAACATGTTATCGATACCGGAAACGCGGAGCCTGTTAAGCAGCGTCATTACCCTGTTTCTCCAGCGGTACAAGCCCTTCTCTACCAGGAGATAGACAGAATGCTTAAGCTCGGCGTTATAGAGGAGAGTGAGAGCCCTTGGTGCTCGCCCGTTGTCCTTATAAAGAAACCAGCAGCGGACGGTACTATCAAGTATCGTTTCTGTCTGGATTCTCGTAAGGTCAACGCGTTAAGCAAAAAGGACGCTAACCCTCTTCCTCATATCGACGGGCTTATTAGTCGGCTACCCAATACCTACTTCATTAGTAGTGTAGATTTAAAGGAAGCATTCTGGCAAATACCTCTGGAGAAGCAGAGTAGAGAGAAAACTGCGTTTGCGGTACCGGGAAGACCCTTATACCATTTTAAGGTAATGCCGTTTGGGTTGTGTAATGCAGCTCAAAGGCTTTGCCGTTTAATGGATAAGGTCATTCCTGCACGACTCAGGGACAATGTTTTCGTGTATTTAGACGACTTGTTGATAATTGCGCCAAATTTCGAAGCCCATATCGCCTTGCTGGGTGAAGTGGCCGAGTGCTTGAGAAAGGCCAATCTCACCATCAACGTTAAAAAGTCAAATTTTTGTTTTAAGGAACTAAAATATTTGGGTTTTATCGTTGGTGGTGGGAAGTTAAAAGCCGATCCGGAAAAAGTTGAGGCCGTGGTAGATTTTCCGATCCCGAAAAACACAAGACAAGTACGCCGGTTTCTTGGCCTAGCGGGGTGGTATAGGCGGTTTATTAAGGACTTTTCTAGCTTGACCGCTCCCCTCACAGACATGCTTAAGAAAAAGGATGGAAAGTTCAGAATGACGGATGAAGCCATAACAGCGTTTGAGAAACTCAAAAAGGCTCTTACGACAGCCCCAGTTCTCTCACATCCGGATTTTAAGAAACGGTTTTACGTTCAATGTGATGCATCCGACTCGGGGATAGGAGCAGTGTTGTTCCAGAAAAACAATGAGAACGAGGAGGTTCCAATTTCCTACTTTTCACAAAAGCTAAATTCATGTCAAAGAAACTATAGTGTGACCGAGAAGGAGTGTATGGCGGCGGTAATGGCGATTAAAAAGTTCAGGCCCTATGTCGAGGGGATGGATTTTACGGTCATCACCGACCACTCCAGTCTCAAATGGTTGATGACCATGAAAGACTTGAGTGGTCGGCTAGCGCGATGGAGTTTGGAACTTCAAGTCTACACCTTCGACATAGAGCACCGAAAGGGAACGCTAAACGTCGTGCCAGACACGCTTTCTCGGGCACACTTAGAAAGTATCGAAATCGGAGATATAGCTCCACTAATTGACCTCACCTCAAAAGAGTTTCAGTCAGAAGAGTATAAAAGCCTTGTCGATACCATCAAAAACCATCATGATGAATTACCTGACCTAAAGATTGAAGACGATTTTGTCTACAAGAAATCGCTCCCATTAACAGAAGAAGAGTTGCGGGAACACAATTGGAGACTTTGGGTACCCTCGGGGTTAACAGAGGAACTAATAACCAAAGCACATGACCCTCCGCAAGCGGCTCATGGAGGTATTGCGAAAACTCTTCATCGTATTCGCCAATACTTCTATTGGCCTAACATGACCATTCAAATTAGGCAATATGTCTCTAAGTGTGAAAAGTGTAAGCAGTGTAAGCCTTCATGTCAGATTCTTCGTCCAACTATTAGTAACACCTTTGCTATTGATCGTCCTTTTCAGAAATTGTACGTGGATTTCTTGGGCCCTTACCCAAGATCCAAAGCGGGCAATGCCTACGTGTTTGTCGTGTTAGAACATTTGTCTAAATATGTCTTTCTAGAACCATTACGTTCGGCTAATAGTAGCAGCATAATAAAATTTTTAAAAAACGACATTTTTAATGCGTTTGGGGTACCCCAGATAGTCCATTCGGATAATGGGCAACAATTTCTTTCAAAAGATTTTCAGAACTTAATGCAAAGATATGGCATCAGACATTTCCGAACAGCATACTATTCACCGCAGTCTAACGCTTCGGAAAGAGTCAACAGAACTTTGTTATCCGCCATACGCTCTTATCTGAAAGATGATCAACGCGACTGGGATATGCACTTAAGTGATATTGCAGCCGCGTTGAGAAGCTCAGTGCACTCTGCTACCGGTGTGTCACCGTATTTTGCTCTATTTGGAGTAAATATGATGATGCACGGTAGCGGGTATGAATTGGCACAGAAGTTGAGTGTGGTGGATGATGGAGAGCTTTTGACTCTTCCCAGGCGAGACAGACTTCAATGCATTCGGGAAAAAGTCAAAGAGGGAATTCTGAAGGCAAAAGAGAAAAGCACGAACCAATATAACCTTCGAGCTAGAAATATCCAATATGTACCTGGTCAAGAGGTGTATCGGCGAAATTTCGTCTTGAGTGATACCTCCAAATATTTAGCTTCCAAATTATGCCCGAAGTTTGTTAAATGCAGGATAGTGAAAGCGATAGGAAAAAACATGTACGAATTGGAAAATCTAGGGGGTAAGAAGATCGGGGTATACCATGCCAAAGACATAAAACAATAAATTCCGAACCTGGGAACAAAGAGGCATTATGTTCTGCCTTACGAGTGGATGCAATAAAGTACGAGTAAAGTATACAATATAAAAACGTTTAATTGGAGTCGTAAAGTATATCAGGGGTAGAGCTTATTCTATATTATATTTATAAATTAAAGTATGAAATGATCGACCGATAATTGATTTATTTACGGACATAAAGATGTATTTATTTTAATTATTTTTATTATTGATTTGGTTGACATACATTAATTATGAATTATTTGCTAATCTTTATGTCAGATAGAGTGTTTGTTATCCATTTACATAGTATGTCATATTTATTTCCTAATTTATATGTTTCAGAGTATTTATTTATTTATTTCTATGTCATAGATTATATATTTGTTTAATTTTATGTTACAGAGTATATATTTATGAATTTATGTCTCAGAGTATTGATTTAATTATTTATCTGTCATAGAGGAATTATTCATTTATTTGTATGTTACATAGCATTAGAAGTATTTATTTATTTACAGAGTATTTATTAGAGTAATTTTATTTATTTATTTTCAGATTCATATATTAGATTTATTTATGTATTTGTATGTTATAGAGTATTTATTTATTTGTTTGTATGTTACACAGCAATTATTTGCGTATAACAGAGTATTTATTTATTTATTTATTTGTATGTTACAGAGTATTTATTTATTTATTTGAGTGTCATAGAGTATTTATTTATTGTTGGCATGTCATAGAATTTATTTATTTAGTAAGTTTCAGGTATTTTCATATCGTATAAATCATTTATTTACTTAGGTGGTTGTTCGTCAGAAGAATTTATATATTTATTCGAGTATGTATAGATCAAGATTTGTGTAGGTAGCAGAAGTGTAGCTGAATTATTAATTACCTCTTGATGACTATTTATTTAAGATCATCAATTGCTTTGTTTGCATCACACATCTATCAATTGATTATATTCCATAAGAGATCATATTTTTTTGAATTTAAAAGTAGAAAAAAAAATATATATATACTCGTAAATTATTGCATGTACCGATTTCGGCAGTTTATTCCATATAAAGTAACAAAAATAGTAAAAAGTTTCTTTCTGAACTAGATATTTATGGTCTCCATAGAAAAAGGAAAGAAGAATGCAGGTGCACTGTGTTCGAGACCTACTTTACATAAATTCGACATTTATCGAACGTTTATTTAAACATGGTACCCACTGTCATGTGTTTCATTAGTTTTACAATTTATTATGATAGATTAGTAAACACTAAAAGTTATAATGTTACACAGACAATTACCAGCAATAGAGCAATCCGAAGGAATTTCCCGATTTATTTAAAATCATCGTTCTAGGGACACCTTAAGACAGAGAGGAAGCATGTTGTTTCACCATAGCATAGAGATGTTTATCGATGGGAACTAGGTACATACATTATCAAAATTATGCATGAAAAATAAAAAAATAAATAAATAATAACCTAGGAGATGGAAATCCGTTTCTAGAAGAATTGAATATTGATGGCCCGGCTTTTGGGGTAGTGGGTTCATCCCCAGCGTCTAATTTGTCTAATGAGGTAGCCTGTCACCGTCTTTGCAGCGTTTTAGAAACTTACAAATCCGGAGATTTGTTACGTCTGCCTCCGTAGTAGATGGGTTAGGCCGATGGTGATTTTTATCAGTCAAAGACCATTTAAATTCTGCACCTGGGAAAGATTTATTAAAGATAAACTTTTACTCAAGTTCTGGTTCTGGTATCCACTTACCTGGTAGACCGCCGCCGCCGCCGCCTGTTGATTTGCCTATAGGATCTTGTTTGAAGAATGATTTTTTTCTTTTGCTGGTAGTTTTTCCTTGGTAGTTACACATCCATCACTTGAATGATGTTCCATTAGCTCGTTATGGCAACACATTATATTTAAGCTATAAATAATTACCGAGTTTTTTTTATTTCCACATAAATTCATGGAAACTGAATTAAAACAATTTCGAAGCTCGCAAATGAATTATAATTTAGAGTCAAATGTCATAGCCGAAAGAGCATTCCGTGGGATGCAAAGAAAATGAATGAGTTCCAAGATAATAAAGAAAAGGGTAAAGAACTAGGATAAGGTATTTTTGGGTTGAACGTGTTACAGCGATTACTGAGGTGAAGAAAAGGTTAGAAGAGACGGGTTGAGACGGGGTTTTGCGCATAGACAGCTTCGAAATACCGCTGAGAGAAACTCAACGGTTTGCATTTGTATAAGCTCCGCCTAAAAATAGGGGTTACGGTATGATTTCGAAGATGAGGATACGGGGTCTCAGCTAAGTCATCGAAATGGTGAGTTTAGTGGATAATTAGACGTCTTCAGTGCTGAAAGTGTGTCGCCAGGTTGTATTGGCATAGAAAAAAAAGTGAACTAGTAAATTGTAAATTGTTTCCCAAAACTTGGGATTTATTTTTACAAGTGTTTTAAGTCACCGACAGGAAGAAAAAAAAAGTAGTGAGGCGTTTTGTTTCCGGAAAAGGGTATCGCAGGCTAACCTAGAGGTCGACGTCAAGGGCAAAAAGCTTAGTTAGCCCTATTATCGTGGCAGACCAAATGTGACGAATCTCCTGTTGAGCAGTTTTGGACGCGTTACAAAAGAGCAGCGCATTTTTTTTGATTGTGGACAAATTTCCCAAATGCCGTGCGATACCCTATACAATTAATCCAAGTAATTTTCAAAAAAAAATTCCCTTTTGCAAAAAAAATCTAAGCCACCAACCGGAAAGGGAAATTTAGCGCGAGGTTCTGGCATGTGCTACGGAAGAGGTTATCCCAACCAACAACCGGCAGAAAGAAAATTATTACATTATTGTCGTAGCATATATCTAGGGATTAAGTTTTTGTGTTTCTTTTTTGTGCGTGGAGAAAGATTGATTCTTGCTTTTTAAAATTTTAATTTCATAATTGTAATTCCAAATACCTGTAAAAGAGGATTAAAAGTATTAAAAGGAGTGGAAAAAGGAGGCGTAGGGTATTAGCGACTAGTTCGACCGATTAAGGCTGGGTCCCCCCCAAGCAGATCGTAACGCAAAGTACAAATAGCGTACATACTTCCACCCACAGAGCGCTCTATAGGTAGAAACGGGGAATAGACGTATGGTCTCGGTACAATTAGCTACGGGTGGGCCGGGGCTCAATCAAAAAAAATTGTGGTCGTCAGTTACGCTGCAGGTCAAGAGCATCTTCCTGGTACATCTGAATCAGTAAAGTGCCACCTGACCAGGACAGAAAGGTCCCTCCCACAATTACCGCATCCCTTTAAAGCTTTCTTCAATTTTAGTTCTCTTCTCGTTGTTTTATAGTTCGTTATACATTTTGATCCTAATTTTTTAAAAAGTCTTTAATCGTAGATATTAGTTCTCTTCTTCTCGTTTATTTTTTTTGTTATTCATTTTTGTCCAAATTTTTCAAAAGTCTTTAATTGTAAGCCAGTGAAGATAGGTAGTAAGTCCTGTTTAAGTTTGTTAAATTTAAAGTAAAATTATATACATATGTACCTACCTGTATCCTTTTTTTTTGTAATTTTTTTAACTTCCTTTCCCCGTGAGGGATTTACCTACAAGAGTCATGATAGACGAAACAAATTCATGTCATAGGGTTTTAGTTTTTCTACAAATAAAGTTTTTATTATCATTATTGTGAGCCACGCCAATTATGATCGTTTTCTTCTTGCTTACGCATTGGTGAGCATGATCCTCTAAGTTGGAAATTTTCAGGGGGTGCAAGGGTGAGCTATATGGACGGTGAAGAAGGGTGAGGTTACGGTCAGGAGGACCGTCGAAGGGGAATCTGGCGAACATTGGCCATCCAGATTCCAGGCGAGGTGTGGGAAGCCAACTCTGCGAATAGACCTAGCAGAGTCCTTAAAAGTGGTGAACAAGAGCAGATGAGGTAAGAGAATTGTAGATCGTGTCGGCATGAAATTAATTTTGTAGCGTGGTGAGGTTCTATGGAGTGGCAAGATCCCCCCCTATATCCGGCGAGCTTAGCCGCGCACGCCAGCATGCCACTGCCGCGCCCATAGAACATTCAATTCCGTCCTACCCTATCCTAATCTGAAACCATGTCCGCTTCCTGTCCATTCCGGATTTCCTTTTCAAATTCAATTTCCTATCCAGATCCAAATCCTATTCTTAGGTCCCCATCCAATTGCCCCGCAACAATCCTGGGAATGAGAGATCTGATGATGAAGAGGGCAACGAGGAAAAACATGTTGGTTTTGCAGACGATGAAATGGAAGAACATAACTTTAACCAATTTATTTGTTCAACGTAAAATCTCGCAGCAAAAAAAAAAAAAACAATAAAACAGATACAATTTGAGCCGTAATTAATGTTCGCTTCAGTAAAATGTTTAACAATTTTCTATAATTTTTATTGGAGAACTGATAGGGTCCGTGCTTGTCTTGGTCACTGGGTACACAGTCAAATGTTTCTTGAAATTCAGAACATTAGGTGGTTTTTTTTAACAGATTTAGGAATGTAACCCTCGATAACATCTTCGCTAAGCGTTGGGGATTCATCGTTGGAATTGATTAAATCTGCATCTTTCTTGTGGCTTTCTGAGGTTATTACGTTCGTTATCTAAAAGGAAGTCAATCAGATCCTGTTTGGTTAATGTTTTAAGAATTTCTACCTCACGCTTTCTTCTTTCGAAGATATTCCTCGCACGAAATCTCGCCCCAATTTCGATTAACTTTTTCAGCGTGTGAAGCGTCTACGACCTGTTTGATTTTAATCAGCGATTCACGAACGTGTTCGTACTCTTCTTGGTCTAGATCGCTTAGAATAGTCATCATTTGCAGGCGGAATGCTTCAATACGTTCTTCCACGTATTGAGCAGTAAATTTTGATTCTTGACATTGCACAGTAATTGAATAGCCAGCAATGCCAGTATTTATTCTTGCCGAAGCTGAGACGTCAGGTTCATCGACAAACATCAACAGAAGATCGAGGATTCCTTCTATACGTAACGAACAAGGACCAATTTGGTAGAAGTTATGTTAGTGGCATTGCATTGGATCAAAGAAGTCTGCAAAAAAGTTATAATTAGGCTTTTAGTACAAAAAGAAAGATATATCAAATATGGCAATGAAACCATTATTATAAGGCTTTCAGAATAAAAATAGCCTTTCTTTTAATTTGGATATTTTTGAGCGCTCTCAATTATACAGTAATAATTATTTTTTTTCGGAAAAACGTTTATATTTTGCTAATAGGTAAGGCGAAAGGAGACGTTCAATAGTACCAAAAAGACAAGAAGGCGAGGGAATTGGAAGGTAAGTATAGGAAGGAGGAGATGCTATCAGGTTAAGAAAAAGACGAATGGAGGTTAAAAGGAATAAGCAAATGATAAAAATTTTAAATTTTTTTGAACGGGGAAGAGTGTATAATTGGGTTTTTGAAATGTTTTTGTGGAATTATCCATTAACACCACAAAGTGCTTCGTAAAAAAATGTTAAACGCATTTAATATATTTAAATATAATCGTTTTTCCAGTGTTTTAAAGGTAGTATATGTATATTTATTACTATTATTATATACATATTATATTTATACTATTATCCTGAATGCCTGATAATTGATTTTTTAGCATATTTATACATACATACTCACATCTTTGACTTTTTAATAATTTAAGGTAGTCAACACATACAATTTTTTAGTATAATTCTTCGAATATTCTTGAATTACTTCCACAGTTATTTCAAGCGAATATCTCCATTGTTTTACTTGATCAAGAGCCTTACTTTAAGATGTTCGAGATAACCGACTTGAATCACTGCCAGGTGATGATAAATTCATTTTAGGTGTATCTTGTTTTATTAGGGTTATATTTAGTTATATTACTTTGATAAGTTTTTCTGAATATTCTCGTTCCGACTGTTCGATAGCCAAATCATCACGATCGTGCATGTGTTGATGCTTGCACAAATCCGTAGTGATTTCTCCCATTTCCGTATAGAACTGAACGTCGACGTGCTTCTTCTTGCCAAACATAATCGCATGCTTGAGATGAAAATGCTGAAAGGCGCTCTTGATGTTGTTGTATAAAATGTCCACTTTGTCACCTCGCACTGAGACATAACGAAAACCATTTGTGTGTGCTTCCAAGCTGCCATTCATACGTTTGGCAACAATATTTGGACGAATGTATAAATCTTTAAGCTTGGGATTAGGATTACCCTTGTTTTAGGATATTACAAGAGTGTGTCTTGCTTTACAAGATCTTCTTTTTCGCGCTCTTCAGCTCCGCGTGTCTTAAAGCGTTTTTGGACCTCTTTGATGAGACGGAACGCATTATTAAGATTCGATTAGGGAGCTGAGATTTCACCTGGTTCTTTTGTGTTGGCACTGCGATAGGTTCTACAATTAAAAAAAAATTCAATAAATTTTATATTTAATTAATTTTTTCAGAAAACTTACACTTCTTTGTCAACGTCAACTGAATAAAAAAACAATTTTCTTCTTGTTTTCTTTTATCTGACGTTTGTATACAATTCATCGCTTTGGTAGCACAGTTTTAAGCCTCGATAAAAATTAAGCGCCGAAAATTATCGGGGCATCGCTGATGCCCATATAGGCTTAGTTGTTGTTGCATTTAACATGTGAATTGTTTGCCCCAGGCATCGTTTTTTTTATCTTCGCCTATTGAAAAGGTAAAAAAAACACACCTATTGATTGCGTTGTTGTCGGGACGACTCCTCCTATTGTATTTTGGCGGCTTAACCGCATAGTCTTTTTAATAAAATTAATAATAAAGTATTTTGTAAATTCAAAACTATTTTATTTTCTTGTATGACCCAAGGTCATAACAACATACAACAGATTCTAAATAAAGGCAGTCTACGTTTGTAACACCAAGGTTGCGTTTCATTGTGCTACACATTACACTACATGGTGGCAGCGGGGTTTTTTTTCGAACATTTTTTTTATCATTTTGAATACTGAGCTTAAGCAGCAGTTTAGTAAGAAAAAAACAACATAATACATAATGCCACTACATCGAAATCACATCACATCATCTTGGTCCTTGGACCGCTAGTGATGTTCTAGGAAACAACAAAAATGTAACGTTTATGATCGACACAGGTTCGCCAGTGGACGCTATTTCAGAGGAGATTTACAAGAAAAGTTTCCAAAACACTAAATTAAAATCTCCGAATAAAGTGATCTGTGGCCCCGATAATGTAAATTTGAATGTTATGGGCATGTTTAGGCTCTTAAAATCGACAGTGCAAGTGGAAAAAGAATTTCCAGAAATATTTAAAGGACTTGGCACAATTAGAAACTTTAAATACGAAATTAAATAAAAAAGTGGTGTCGAGCCGTTGAACGGTTTTTCAATGGGGTTACCCACAAGACGAAGCATTTGCGGAGGTGAAAAAAATGCTATGCGGTGCCCCTATTCTCAAACTATACAGCCCAGAACACAAAACAATACTGTCATCTGATGCATCATCTTTTGGGTGGGATCAGTCTTATTGCAGATGGATGACGATGATAACCTACGTCCCGTCGCATATGCTTCGAGAACACTTTCAGAAACTGAAAAGGTATATGCATAAATTGAGAAAGAGGCACTGGCTATCACTTGGGCAGCAACAGTGAAATTTCCAGTGAAATTGTTATCACAGGGATAACATTTAGTATTGAAACTGACCATAAACCTTTGGTGTCTATTTTTCCTACTAAACATTTGGATGACCTAACACCTAGATTACAAAATTTTAGGATAAAAATGATGAAATTTGTTTATGAAATATACTATACGGCTGGAAAGTTTCTGGTTGCTGCGGATGCATAACGAAGATTTAGCCAAAGATACCCAAGCTTTTATTAATCACATAGTTTCAAGTCTCCCTGCTACTCAAACAAAACTTAAGACAATAGCTGATGCTCAATTTAACTACAAAGTACTAACATTATTAGCAGAATACTGCTTGAAAGGATGGCCAGATCGGTACAAAGTAAACCTTGAGCTAAGACAATACTACAACGAACGTTTCAATCTTACAATTAATAATAAGCTTCTCATACATGGCAACCAGCTGGTCATACCACCTAAACTGCGAGCGGAAATTTTAGAAAAAATCTGTTTGGTGGCCGGGATGCACTAAAGACATCGAAAATTATATACAAAAGTGCTCGAATTGCATCTAGCAAGTAATTCCACGACACGAAAAACTAATCAGCAGCGAATCTTCAGAACGTCCTTGGCATTTTGTGTTTAGATGATGGTTGATCCCACCAAGCACGTAGGAGCATGTGGCTCCTCGCAACGTCTGATAGTTTGAGTTTGATATGTCAGTGTTTGGTGTACATATATGTTCGTTTGTTTGGTCAGTAATTGCTGATTAAGTCAAAGAGCCTGTCTCTACACCAAAGAGGATTTTACCAATCTAAGATAGAGGTGGCACCAGCAACCCACTGATGCTCGTGTTCAACGTAGGAGTGGCAATCGCATTTGTATAGACGAGGTGAGGTGCCCATTCTCTATTGGTGCTGCTCCTATAAGGAACACGTTCTTCGTTAAGTCGTTTTCGTTCGTACTACACTATCGTACTGTGCTTAAAGGCGATTTTCAGAGTTTAGGCATTCTGAAATCATTTGGTGCCGTTAACGGAATTTAACTTGATTTTTGCTTGGAATGTCAGAGAGCTCCTCCAAGTCGCTGAAGAGTTGGTGATGTTCACGAGAAGAGAAAGAGACACTTTACTCAGTGATAACGTCGGTCTTCTGTTTGCTGAAACCAGGCCATAGTTTTCTGGTTATAAGACAGGAATCGAGAGAGTTTCATCTCTTGTTTGTTATAGCTAGAATTTTTTTTTTTAAGTGTTGATCCTATTCTTGCCAGCTCGTCAGCGCTTTCATTATCCGGGACACCACTATGACCAGGAACCCTGAGCTCTTCGTGACAAGTGTTCAATAATTCAAATTATGTTCTCCCAACCATTGAAAAGTCTGCGAAAAATTTCATGAAACACCAGGCGATCAAATGTTAGTAGGTATTCGAAGAGCAGATGATTTGACCAGACCGCCTTAAGGTATGCAATAAAGGGCAATTGGTATGCAATTAATTTAACCTACATTTTGTTAATTATTTTAAAGTATACTTTCATGCGTTTCAGTTACCACATCTTTTGTTAGATAGTTTGTATTACATACTTTTAAACGTTTTGGTCGATTAAACATTTCTGAGACTGCCCCTTGTTGCATATTTTATGGCGGTTTGTTCAAATCATCTGCTCTTCGAATACTTACTAACATTTATGATCGCCTGGTGATTCATGAAATTTTTTCGCAGAATTTAAATGTGAAAGTTGAATGGCGAACATAATTTGAATTTTTGAACATTTTTTTTTAACGCAATTGACACATTTTTTGAATTCTTTTAATAAATAAAAACAGAAACCATCCAATTTGCATAAATAATTTGTGTTGTTTTTATTGCATACAAATACATATTATTTCAATTTTGTTATAAATCATAATATAAATAATTTGCTTATAAATAACAAAAAGGATCACTATAACATAATGGAATACATTTAAGCAGATATACACACATTTTATTGTTTTTTCTTACAATTCTTGTTTTTTTTTTATTTTGTTTTAATAAAAGTTATACATTAAATAAACATTTAATAACAGATTGGAAAGGATACAAATATAAGAAAGTGTATTTTTCATGTTACTGCGACAAAGCTTGGGTTTTCTAATGTGGAACAATAGGGGTATTCATGTAAGCGCGGAAAACCCTCGTAAACCAGATAATTTTAGTTGTGTTCAACCACGAAAAGGCCAGTGTAGAGTAGTGAAGTGCAGTGCAAGTTCATGAAAACTGTCAGTGCAAACTCAAGCAAAAACGTCATACGTCAGATGTTAAAAAAAAAAAACAAATTAAATTCGGTGCAAGTAAAATGCCTTATGCCTGCGCTAAAGTCGATGGTAAAGGGAAGAAATTCATTCCCACTACCTGCGACGACGTTGTTGGCTTTTTAGGCACAAAATCTCTTCCTCCTTTTCACCTTTTTTCATCAAACTTTCAAACACTTGCGTTCGGAATCCTTCGTGCAAATATACATATGGTACATAGATTTAATTAAGATATTATTGGATTAATTGGAGAACACTGAATCACCAGAGATTGCCCTTCACACGAAGTTAGATCTAATATACGCATTATTTAAAAACTTTAATCAAAAATACAAAGCGCAGAAAAAAATCAACTTTATTCGTTAACAAAATATAATCGAATAATGACATCAGCTGACTTTGACAGTTTTCACCAACCTGCACTAGCTCAAAAGGTAGTGCAAGATATTCTGCACTAGTGTACACTAGTTCAGCTCAATGAACGCTAATCAGTGTAAGCACAGACAAGAGAAATATACAGATGTAGAATATGGGCTACATCGAGTTTAGTTCAGTTCCTTAATGTAGATGGCACCAGTTACACTATTTTTCGCTTGCGGTATGATAATAGAAGTTTAATAAGATGATCAAACTTCCTTTTTCTTTGAAAGCTAGCATACAAAATCTAAATTTACCATGACTCATACTCAAACAAGTCTGAGAAATTGACATCATTCGAAAACATTAAACATACCATTACGATTAAGATACCTCCATAGAAAAAAACCAGTTCCTTCGAACTTCGAACCACTGTGACTCCACACACCCCACTACCACCACTGTCCACGAACCATGATCAACGAAACACAAGAACACAATTGCCTGTGCGTTTGGGGGTTGATTGGAATTTTAAGAAGTAGAAGTAGAAGTAGTAGTAGTAAAATAACAATATTCAAAGCAGTTTTATGAGGGGATATTCTTAGGTATAATTGTAACTTTCTTTTTAAAATGAAAAGAAAATTATTAAAAGCAGTTTTATACCAATTTTAAATATTCATTAAATTTTCAAGACGTTTGTTTTGTGTTTTTCCCTTTTGCCCCGATTTTTTTGTGTTTTTGCTCGTCCAAATACAATTTTTTCTCAGCAAAACTAGTATCATAAATGAAAGGGCATCTAAACGGTGCTTACTACAAATGGGATCTTTAAACCACTCAGGATTAAAGCTATCTGTTTTTGTAATACATAAAGATATTATTTTGGATTTTATATTGATGATTTCTGGACTTTTGATGTATATATTTTCAAAAACATTTATTTGTAGCTTACAAATTTCAAAAAATATATTGGACGGGGGAAAAAGTTTACCAAAGTCTGATTCTGAATTTGAGTATACTTTGTGGTGCATAAGAAATTCAGAATTTTCGGTTAGTGTTTTATCCGTTTTAAGTAATGTTTGAGAACAATTCCGACATGGCTCTTTCATCGATTTAAACAGCTTATAAATACAGTATCCTGCAAAGTATCGAATGGACATGCTTTTGATAGTGTTTGAGACAGATGGCCGTTCATCTGAATCAAAACAAATGATCATGTCAAAGTCAGGACTTAATTTTGCTTCTGTTTTGGCTGTATTGATATCCAAAATTGGCTTTTCAAATGTTGTATTTACAACTGCAGACCAGTCAACATCAAGAATTTCATCTGAATCTTTTTCGCAGTTGGAGAATTTAGATGCAAATAGTAGATTCAAAGAAATAATCTTGGCTATAATTGATTGAAATTCAAAAACGTTTGGATTTCTTTTTGTTTGCGTTTCGGGCACGAACATGTGAAAAGAAATTTTCAAGTGGATCCTGGTTCATTTTGTTCAAATAAAAATAAGAAAAATCGGGATAATCGGTAAATAAGTCATCGGCCAATGAAAGAAAAGATGTAATAGTTAAAACCATTCCCTTAAAGCAATGAACGGTTGTGTTTTTAGTAAGTTGTAATGACGCTAATAAATCTTTCACTTCATTTAAGAATTCTATATTAATGCTGTTTTTAACTAACGGTGGGTGTCCATTTAAAATATCAAACATTTTATCAATTTTTTTGAAAAAAATTGACGTGGCTTTGGCCTTACCCTCAACGGTCTTAGAAAAACCCGAAACTTCCAGCATTGCTAAGATTGCCGATGATACGCTGTGTGAAAATACTTGAGTAGCCAAGCTAACTGACATCTTTTGAAAATTTGTAGGATCCACGTGTGCTTGTGTGATTTTCGGACAAGCTCTTACAAGATTTTGAGAGTCAATAGCATATAATTCTCTTAAAACGTCCCAGCTTATAACATCTCCATTAGGAAAGCAAAAGTCTGAAGTTATAAGATTTGTTCTGATGGACTTTACTAGATGAGGTACATCAAAACAAAGGTATATCTTTTTTCCTTCATAAACAAACCAATTGTTATCGATGTTTTTATGTATTCCTTCTTTGTTTCCAAGTTGTAAAAATAGACTTCGGTTTGTTGATCCTTGGTCGCATGTAAGCGCCCGTACAAATATTCCCAGGTTCCCACAAATATGCAAGCATTTAAAAATTTGTTGTTTTAATTCTAACACGGGACAAGATGTCGCTGTAACAACATAGTTAAGAATATATTTGAAATTGGAGCAGAGTCCCCTTATCATGAAAACGCAAATAGTTTTTCCTCTGATTGGTTCTCTTTTCCCATCACCATAGTCAACAAGCCCGTCAATTCTATCCTTAAACTTATTATACGTTACATTTTCCTCGATCGATATTTCATCAAAAATAAGTACTACATTTTTACTCATTTCAGGTAATTCATCAACTTTTTCCTTTATTTTTGAGAAAACTTCTTCGTGGAAGCCTGGCGAAAGATGTTTTATATCCATCCACTTGTATAAAGAAGTGGGATGAGGAAGGTGGAATTCAAGAGTTTCCCTCATAAAGTTATAAAGAGCAGCATTTCTAAAAAATATATTTTGAGAAAGCCATTTTTCGTCTTCAGAATAGGTTTTTTGCTTGGTCATTAGCATTTTTGCAAAAGTTTTTGCATTTTTGTTTACCACAGGCAATGAATCAATAAACATTGATACCGTTTTCGTGGTTGTTTCTCTATTTTTCTTTTTTGACAAGCTTCCTACTTTCAATACATTTATTTTGCGCCGCAAGGCAATATATTTTAAATTGCTTTGTTTTCGTATGTCTTTTATCTTCTTTTCTAAATTGTATATTTTAAGTTTTAATTTTAAAATTTCATTTTTTTAGTCTTGGCAGTCTTGGTCATTTTTTTGTGAAGAATATTCAGTACTAACATTTTTCTGAAAATATTCGTCTGATATTGATTGAAACTCCGGTAAGGTTAAGTCTACATCAGAACCTTCTGTTTTTAAAGTTGGTTTCAAATAGGTTGCGATATTTGAACCGAACGAATTTAAAATATTTTTAAGATATAAGCTGGGGACAGACTCTTTTTTAAGATTTTTTTTTAATATTAAATTTTTTTCAAAGTGTCTTTCACATAAATAAAGATTTTTATGGAGGACATCTTTTAAATTGCAGGCATCATGCCACTTTCTGAAAAGAACTTCGTTCTTCTCCCGAGCTGGAAATTTGAAAAATTTTGTGGATCGATTCTCCTGCCTCTTAGCTCCACAAGAGGAAATACAACATTTTACACGGTATCCGTACCTGTGCTTACTAGTATCAGTTGAAAACATTTTTAATATTAAAAATAAAGCTGCAGAAAAACTTTATTTTGTCCTTAAAAATCTAAACAGATAATACCTACTTTATACCTATTTACAAAAATGAAATGCATAAGAGATAGAGATGCAGAACAATACCTTGTTCTTAAAAACCAAACTATACCTTGTAATCAAAATCAGTAAAAAAAGTAAGGCAGGATAAAAGATACATACATAATAATATATGCTGAAAAAAAAAACTATCCGTAGACAACCATTCCTGAACCATAAGCTATAAAAATTTCCATAGACATACACAACCATTCCCTTTGGCAATTTTACTACTACTACTTACTTCTACTTCTACTTCTTAAAATTCCAATCAACCCCCAAGCGCACAAGCAATGGTGTTCTTGTGTTGCGTTGATCATGGTTCGTCTTCGTCTTCGTGAACGTGCCGTGGACGGTGGACCAGGGTTACCCCTCGCATTTTTCAAAAAGTCGCAGAAAAAAGTCGCTTTTACAAAAAAAAGTCGCAAATTCGAATTCTTTGAAAAAGTCGCATTTTTGAACAAAAAGTCGCAATTGAAAGAAAAACTCGCATACCTAAATATTATTTTTTTTTACTATAGGAAAAACAATTTAGATATTTTTTTGAATTTCTTTATTTAAACACTTAGGCTCGTATTCACCGAGCGCTCCTAAACGGCTTTTAACTTTACGAGGCTCTTAACTTGAAATTTCTGTGGGGTATTCACCAACCACTCGCAAGTGTTTTTCGAAGTTCGAAAATGAGAGCCACTCTCTCTTGTTCAGGCATACCCAAACTGTGAAATGCTGTGGAATGTTGGTCTTGACAGCAAATGGATACTCTTCTACTTGGCATTGCTCACATGGATTCGAGTCAAATGCGTGCGTGGCACACGCACAAGCGAGCAAACTTTCGAAGAGAGCGCTCGTAAGTTAGGAGTGGTCGGGACCACTCCTTACTTTTAAAAGCGCTCGTAAATCTTCACTAATATTGCTTGGTGAATAGGTTTATGAGCTTCTTAAGTTATGAGCGCTCGGTGAATACCGGCCTTAGATAGGTTACATTAAAAAATAACAAAAACAAAAAAAAAACCTAATTTAAAGACTTCATTTTACATAAATTAATATGTATGTAGGTTTTAAGTTAAAATAAATACCTAAAAAGATATGTAAATCACATTAATGTTTCATTTTTTTAATAAAGTTTCTCTATACTTTTTAATTAGGTTGTTTTCAGGAACCCACTCACTTAAATCACAGTCAATGAGATTTGTGGAAGCTAACATATTTTCGCAGGTTTCCCTTTGTAAACGGTTTGTTAATTTATTTTTCATAAGCGTAAGCTTTGAATAAAACTTGCTCAGCGCAAGCGCTGCTGTGTGACAACGTTAAAATTTTACAAACAAATTCGTAAAGGTCAAAGTATAGGTTATCACCTAAACTATTTTTTAAAGTACCAACCTTGTACCAAAACTCTTCTATATTTTTAATTTCAAAAATTTTGCCATAGTTTTTGTCAAACGCTTGAAGCTCTAGGTGTTTGTATTGATCTACCACTTTTTCTGGCTCATTTGTAAAGCTATATTAAAATTTGAAACCAACCGAAAATAGTTAAAATCCTGATTTGACCTAATTATTTTTGGATCTACATATATGTTTTAAAATAGAAAGCTTCTCATCTTTAACATTAAAAAATTTCTTAGCAAAGCTTCAAATAATATTGAAGTACATTTTTTTTATGCAAATAATTTCAAAATTTGTGAGTTTTTTATCCTTTAAGCAATTTTCGGCTTCCATGCCGATATATATTTCTTCAATTTTTAAAATAATTTTCGTTTCGATAATCAATCTCAGAAATAGAATTTCCAAGAACACATTCTTTCAATAAAAAATTTTGAAAAATAATAAATAGAGGATCTTCTATATAAGAGCACAAATAAGCAATTTGTGATGTTTCACTCTGAAAAACTTTGTTTAATATATTTTTTTTTTGAAAGAATTTATTTTAGAAACTTTAAATAAACTAAATTTTCGTTGTTCAAATTTTCGAGAATAATATCAATTTTTGAATTTGTACTTTCTTTAAATTTAGCCCTAATAAAAAAATGTTGCAAAACAACCCATTGCTCCACGATGCGGCATGTTACATGTTACAGACAAAGCACAAAGGTAAGGAGAAATTCCAGGAAATGTCAGTGTCAGTCGTCCTCTTCAGTGCCAAACACGTAAGAGAACAAAAAACAATCTAACAGCGCCCCCGTGGTGGGAATGGGAAAACAAAAAACTACTTTCGAAAACGAGAATGCGAACAGAAAACAAAGAACAAAGCAAAGACAATCATACTCACACATTCTCAGAAAAGTTTGATGGTAAATGTTTAAGTAAAGAAAAAGTCGCAATTTTAAACAATTTTAAAAAGGTCGTCGCATAGTCGCACAGCACAAAAAAGGTCGCAAAAATGCGACTAAAGTCGCATAAGGGTAACGCTGCGGTGGACCGTCACTGTGCTGTGGTTCGAAGTTCGAAGGAACTGGTTTTTTGTGTAATCGTAATGGTATGTTTAGTTTTTTTGCAGGATGTCAATTTCTCAGGCATGTTTTAGTATGAGGTATGCTAGGTTTCGATTTTGGTATGCTAAGTTTGAAACTTTTTTTGAACATGGTTTTGTTCTACGATTCTACATCTGTATATTTCTCTTGTCTGTGGTGTAAGTCAGTGCAGAAATTTTCTCAATGAACACAAAAAAGCTACACTTTTCTGCCCAGAGTAGTTCAGTGCAGCTGGTTGAACAGAACTTTTATCTCCGCAGAAACGAGCTGTCAAAATTTGTATGGGAAAAAGTTTCTGCAAATCGCATAAAATTATCTCACAAATTTGCTGCGGAAAGTGAAGAAATAAACCTCGTAAACTAAAGAAGTATGGATTCTGACTTTTAGGCCGGTATTCACCGAGCGCTCATAACTTAAGAAGCTCATAAACGTATTCACCAAGCAATATTAGTGAAGATCTACGAGCGCTCTTAAAAGTTTCGGAGCACTCTAAAATTGGAGAAAGAGCATTCATTTTTCAAATTTAATTACTTTTTTTTTTTTTGTTTCAATTAATCATTTATGAAATCAACCCAAAAAGCAAAGAACAGTCCTTCTAAAAAGTTCAGTAGGCTTATCAGCTAGCTTGCAGCATAAATATAGAAAATCTGCTTTTTTATTGAGTTTTGACTACCATTTATTTTTAACTATTCCCGCCACTTTCACCTCTCACAACAAATTTTTGACATTCCAAAACTAAATTTCACAATTTCCTTTTTCTATTTGCAGTATTGTCCCAACAATAACTGGTATTATCCGCAAACGCGTCATGCGTCGCACTGATCACGAACCTCATGTCTACGAATTTCTAACGATCAATCAATCAGCCAGCAAACTTGTTCTGGCAACTATGGAGTTGCCGAATATAATGACGATGCTCACATTGACTTGCGAGATCCGCTGTCCCACTTCAAAGATCCAAATGTCATGGACATTAAATTCGGTTGCGAACTTTTCTCGAGTCTAAAGTGACAAGTAATACGCTGCGGCGGGATTTGTATAAGAAAATGATCGCTCTCTACAAAGACGGTCGTACTTCCGAAGCCATCCATCACAAAACTACGTTATACGCTTTATCATGAAACTACATATGTCATCGGCTCATACAGGGACAGGGCTTCGCATTGAAGCTATTAAAGATCTAAAAACCTTTCACAATAAAGATAAAATCGAAGCGATAATCCTCGAGTTCCTGAACTCATGAAATACCATTACAAAAGAGTTGATCAAGCGGCTGTGTACAATCCATTGGAACACATTAAGGCCGGTATTCACCGAGCGCTCATAACTTAAGAAGCTCATAAACGTATTCACCAAGCAATATTAGTGAAGATCTACGAGCGCTCTTAAAAGTTAGGAGTGGTCCCGACCACTCCTAACTTACGAGCGCTCTCTTCGAAAGTTTGTTCGCTTGTGCTTGTGCCACGCACGCATTTGACTCGAATCCATGTGAGCAATGCCAAGTAGAAGAGTATCCATTTGCTGTCAAGACCAACATTACACAACATTTCACAGTTTGGGTATGCCTGAACAAGAGAGAGTGGCTCTCATTTTCGAACTTCGAAAAACACTTGCGAGTGGTTGGTGAATACCGCACAGAAATTTCAAGTTAAGAGCCTCGTAAAGTTAAGAGCCGTTTAGGAGCGCTCGGTGAATACGAACCTTAATTTGACATTTCACAAAATATTTCCCACATTTACGCAAGTATTTCTTAGGGGGTGTTCATGAAAACATGCTGCGGAAAGTTATATCTTTCTACAAAGCGGAAAATTATCTCGTTACATGAATACTCTTAGGTTCGTATTCACCGAGCACTCCTAAACGGCTCTTAACTTTACGAGGCTCTTAACTTGAAATTTCTGTGGGGTATTCACCAACCACTCGCAAGTGTTTTTCGAAGTTCGAAAATGAGAGCCACTCTCTCTTGTTCAGGCATACCCAAACTGTGAAATGTTGTGTAATGTTGGTCTTGACAGCAAATGGATACTCTTCTACTTGGCATTGCTCACATGGATTCGAGTCAAATGCGTGCGTGGCACAAGCACAAGCGAACAAACTTTCGAAGAGAGCGCTCGTAAGTTAGGAGTGGTCGGGACCACTCCTAACTTTTAAGAGCGCTCGTAGATCTTCACTAATATTGCTTGGTGAATACGTTTATGAGCTTCTTAAGTTATGAGCGCTCGGTGAATACCGGCCTTAATGTGTTCCAATGGATTGTACACAGCCGCTTGATCAACTCTTTTGTAATGGTATTTCATGAGTTCAGGAACTCGAGGATTATCGCTTCGATTTTATCTTTATTGTGAAAGGTTTTTAGATCTTTAATAGCTTCAATGCGAAGCCCTGTCCCTGTATGAGCCGATGACATATGTAGTTTCATGATAAAGCGTATAACGTAGTTTTGTGATGGATGGCTTCGGAAGTACGACCGTCTTTGTAGAGAGCGATCATTTTCTTATACAAATCCCGCCGCAGCGTATTACTTGTCACTTTAGACTCGAGAAAAGTTCGCAACCGAATTTAATGTCCATGACATTTGGATCTTTGAAGTGGGACAGCGGATCTCGCAAGTCAATGTGAGCATCGTCATTATATTCGGCAACTCCATAGTTGCCAGAACAAGTTTGCTGGCTGATTGATTGATCGTTAGAAATTCGTAGACATGAGGTTCGTGATCAGTGCGACGCATGACGCGTTTGCGGATAATACCAGTTATTGTTGGGACAATACTGCAAATAGAAAAAGGAAATTGTGAAATTTAGTTTTGGAATGTCAAAAATTTGTTGTGAGAGGTGAAAGTGGCGGGAATAGTTAAAAATAAATGGTAGTCAAAACTCAATAAAAAAGCAGATTTTCTATATTTATGCTGCAAGCTAGCTGATAAGCCTACTGAACTTTTTAGAAGGACTGTTCTTTGCTTTTTGGGTTGATTTCATAAATGATTAATTGAAACAAAAAAAAAAAAGTAATTAAATTTGAAAAATGAATGCTCTTTCTCCAATTTTAGAGTGCTCCGAAATGATTTTTCAGGGCCTTCTTCCGTTTCACATTTCAAGAAAGGTAGAAATGGAATATGCAGTATCACTTGAAATAATAGTTAGGGCATTGGACTGTCATGCAGGGGGTCTTGGGTTCGATTCTCAGGGGTGTACTGCCCCTTGCGAGAAATTGACAAATCTTCTAAAAGTATCAAGCTTCGATTTTATTTTAATTTCAGAAATTGCCGCTTGGGCTATCAATGAAAAAGGTGATATCAAGTTGTGGTATTGCCATAATTGAGACTTGTCTAGCAGCTTCCGTCACTACCAGGACCTCAGCTTGAAAGACACTGCTGTAATCAGGAAGTATGAATGAGCTGGTTAGTCCAAGGGTTTCTGAAAAGAACACTGCACCAACACCAGTTTCAATCTTGGAACCATCGGTATATATTGCTATCATCGATTCGCAGGTATATGGCTCGTTGATTTGCCAGTCCTCTCTGCTAGGAAAAGCGGTCTTCCCTATTTCCCGTGTATTTCTGTAGAATCTGCGTATGACCTATCGCACTATGTCTCCAGCTACCAGTTTGGCTATGTCGAAGTGCGCTATTGGCTGCCGATTCTCGTATAAATAGATCTAGGGGTTTTAGGTTGAGTAAAGCTTCCAGACCCGTTGTTGGGGTGGACCTCATTGCCCCAGTGATTACAATACATGCCATTCTTTAAATATTGGTCATGATTTTAAGGTTGGTAAGTTTGTCTAATGTAGTCCACAAGACTAATGTCGTTTTTATTTGGCAATCCGGAAGCCTTCCGGACTCTTCTGAAAGTGTTCAATTGGGAAAAAATTAACAGTTCTAATTCTGAAAAGAAGAGAAATTTGCTTCTGGATTTGAAATCAGAAGCAAAACCAGAAGCACTCACACATTCATATACTTAAACGTCAACCTCAACAGCTGTGATTTTTGGTATTCAAATTGTGCGAACCAGGGTTGGCCGAATTAACTAAACTACATTTTCTACATCATTTACTACGTTTATATGAGGTGTTGAAGCGAGCTTGAAGCTCGCTTCGAACGTTTATATACCTGTGTTGAGTTGAAATGAGCTTCGTTCGACTCGATCCCAATCGCTCAGCGGTGTCGAGTAAAAATGTGGGTCGAAAATCCGACCCTAATCCAACTCGATCTTTCGATACTGCATATAAACGTAGTATTTAACAACGCGTAGTTTATTGAAGAAACTACATGCCTAATTTACTACAATTTGTTACGTCTGCTACATATGTATGTAGTTAATTCATAAAAAATCAATATAATAAAGGAAAAAAAAACAATTGTGCACTTTTATGATCTAATGAAGGTTTGTAAAAAAAAGTTTCATTTACCATAAGGATGAAGAATTGTAGGAATAACTGAACGTTTAATTTAAAAATTCAAATTTCAAATGCATAACTGACAGTTAATTGACAGCAATGCTACAATTTCTTACATTAACTACAATTAACTACATTTAACTACATAAACTACGTAGCAGACGTAACAAATGTAGTTATTTCTAAAAAGTGACAATTCGGCCAACCCTGCTTTCAAAAACATTTTTCTTGATTTTGATTATTGTACGCATTTGATGTTTCACATATACAATCAAACAAAACTTCAGAATCATCAGAAGCAAACAAAAGTGTTCAATTGGGATTCCGGATCGGAGAGAGATTCCGGATTGCCAAATAAAAACGACATAAGTTACCGTATGTCAGTACAGATCTGACTATGGCCGTATATGTACATCCGCTTGATAATTTTTGGGCTTTGCCCTCAGATTTTAACAAATATTCTCTTGCAGGAAAAAGCGAACATGGCTCTATTTGTTCTTTCTTTAATATTGAGACTCCTGTTGAATTTCTAATTCAGGATCACGTCAAGATATTTCGCGCGATCGGAGATTTTGAGTTGGGTCCCTTCAAGGGAATTTTAAAAGTCGGTAGTTACCTTTTGTTCGCAAAAAGGCCCAGTTCTGGTTTTTGCGGGTTAATCGCTAGACCGCAGTTTTTAGTCCATGCATTCACTATAGATAAAGCATTCTATATCTGTTCGCTAATTGTGGAGGGAAATTTACCTGTCGCTAGTAATGCTAGGTCATCAGCATATGCAATTACTTGGACTCCACTATATTTAAGTCGCATTAGAACTGCGTTCATCACGAGTGTCCAGAGAAGCGGAGAAAGCACCCCACCTTGTGGAGTCCCTCTGGAAGTAGATACTTTGATCTTTACTCCTCCTAGCTCCGAGTTGATCTGTCTGTTTTTCAACATGCACATTATCCAGCTGATGATGGCATTATGCACATTAAGATTTACGAGCGCTCCTTCAATGTCTAGAAAGGCAGCAAGGGTGTATTCCTTCTTTGAATTTGTTTTCAATTGTGTAAACGACACTGTGTAGTGCTTTCTCAACACTTTTACCTTTAGTATAAGCATGCTGGGCTGGAGATATGACTTCCGGGCTCAGTGTGCTGCGTATATGTATGTATGTCGTTTAAATGTTTTTAAGTTTTCATGTAACTTAAGAGTTTGTATGATTTATTCCAACTTAAAGCTTAGACTTAAAAAACATTGCAGAAAGTTTAACAATCAAAAGCTTGATAAGTAATATGTAATGGACTCTACATAATTAACTATAAACGTTATGAATTTAATATTTAAGTGGACTCTTAATAATGAACCTTTCACCCTATGGGACCTACAAAATAAAACAGTTCATTATTAATAGTTCATTTCGCCGAAATGTTTAAGCCTTTTTTAAAATTCTTTAAGGCCCATTGAAAATAAAAAAAAAAAAAACATACAGTCCAAAATTTAATAAGCCCACGGCCCGAGGAAGAACTTATATTTGCCCCAAATTTAGGGAGGTTTTCATTGGTTAACTCGGATTTAAATCCAAAATTTTTTTTTCGCGGCGAATGGAATACGATTCAAAATTGATTGTTTTTGTAGTTGTATTTGTGTAATTTCTGTGTGTATCATAATTTAAAAAAAATCTTTGCGTAAAGAAATGTATGCACAATGAATTTACTGAATCATTTTAAACTGCTTCCACTTTTAATTTCAAATAAATTCCTTCACGTATTGAGTGTGCTTGGATACAAGAGCGCAATAAAGAATCACTTTTGTGGCTACACACAGAAGAAAAATTAAGTGGGCATGCAAAAAAATTTGACAATACGGACTAAGCTTAGTTCGTATAGACTTAAGTAGTTGTAGCATTGACATGTAAAGCGCTTAGTCCCGATGTCACTTTTTTCTACAATTCCTTATGGACTTGCAAAAAATACGTATATTATAAATACTTAACATTCGTTCAGACTCTGAGCGTTTTCCTAAATGCAGTGTTGCAGCGCATCGTGAATTTTGATGTTTTTTTTTATTCACTTGCTTCAATAAAATAATGTTATTAAATACGAATTCTAAATTTTAGAGTTTTTTTGTAATGAATTGTAAAAGTAAATATTGGATTTTAGAGTAAAGATAAACCTTACGAGGCCATCAAAATCCACGATGCGCTGCAACACTGCATTTAGGAAAACGCCCTCTGTTCCATAGAGTATATATATACTACTCTAGGTAGGTAGTTTGATTGAAAAGAGAAGAAAATTATCCTCCCTTTTGATAATATTTAAGTTAAAAGCAATACACATACTTACACAAAACCTATCGATAAACTTCGGTTAAAAAATAAAATTAAAAACAAAACACACAAATTAAGTTAATATCTGTTTTTTATTCTTTCATTTATCATTCCATTGAGTTGTATTTGACTTTATATACTTGTAATATTTACATAAATAGTGCAATAACGAATTTTAAATAAAATCTTAAATGGCTACATTAAACATATATAATTATTTATATATATGTATGTATATATAAATGTTTTCTTACTTTTAATATTTACTTCACAAATTTATAATAAATATGTTTCAGGGAAAAGGAAAATTTTAAATTCCTATACAATATTAGTTGTAAATATAAAATAAAGAGCTTTTAAAACAAAGCAAATTAAAATTTAAATTGAAACTAACTTATATAATTTTGGTTTTAGATTTTAAATTAAATAACCATACAAATAAAAACAAAAACAAATTAATACTAATGTAATGAAATATATTATGATTTAATATAAATTAAAGAAAAAACATATAAATAAAATTTGCAATTTTTTTTTATTTATAAATCTGTCTTACGTACATACTCGTTAATTTTTAGTTTATAAAAGCAATCGTACCATTTTCCTTCCACATGACATACATATAAATATCATAATTTTTGTATGAAGCGTTGTAGTCGTGTTTAAGAATTTCAAGTTAAAAATAAAAGGAGTGCTGAACATCGATTACATTTGTAAATAAGCATTCAACTCATAAGTCAAGGTTATTCTTTATAGGTTTTTTTTTTCTTTTTTTCTTTTTATAAACAACAATAAGAGAAAGCATTTAATATAATATTATAATTAGATTTATTATGGTTGTTTTGGTTTTCTTTGTTAAATTTATTTCTTTATTCAGCTCCAATCAGTTCAATATTTTTTTAATTTCATTCATTATAGGTTACGTACTATTTCTTTTCAATTTTTCCATAATATATAATAATTTTGTTGTTTGCTAATAAAGGTACATAAGCATCATTTAATTGGCTTTGATAATATTATTAGTTAATAATAATGCGATTTTAGTTGTATTACCTTTTTTTGTAAACAATGATAATATTTAAATGTTTGCGCTTAATTTTATTTCATTCACATTATCTCCAATGATCATTTACAGAATATTATCAGAGATCTTGTGAATGTGGAATTCTTTTTATAAATTTTTTTTGTATCAATTTCTTAGTACCTATACCTAAACCTTTATATATTATGCCATGTATGTTTATTACATATTTTTTAACTTTCAGCTGCATGAAATATTCTTTAACCATTATTTAGCCGTAACGTTCGTATTTGTTATATGAATTTTAGAATGCTGTTAAGCATAGCGTATTTTTTTTTTTATAAATTTCAATTAAGATTACTTACGAAACTTTTTTAAAGATATTTATTGGATCGTTTTAATTTTCATGTGTTATGTGTCATTTTATTTGAAGCGTATTTTAATAATATTTATTATTTATTTACTATGCATTTTGTTTGTGTTTTAGGTTATTTTGTTTTTTTACGGAATATCATTTACTCTGAATCAATCTATAAAATTTATCGTATGCTTATACAGTTTGTTAATATATATTTAGTTTATTTTCATTTAACTAGTTTTATAATTTATCTATTATTTATATAATGACATTATTTTATTTTGTATATATAAATCCTGCATATATGGCGTTATTTAGCAAATACATAATTTTATTATTCGGCTTTACGTAGAAATATATTCTATTGAAGTTACAATAATATGCATTGTAATTTTTAGTTCCAATATAAATAGATTAGTTACATTTATTACATTTTTTTTAACTTACGAGTATGTATGTATATGATTCGCAGCAGTACATTATATGGTATATATAAAATGTGGTTTTAGTTTTTATTTATTTTTTATTGCGCAGTTATAATGATGAAAGAATTATTAATGATTGATTTTTAAGGTAATTGTATCAATTCAGTCCTATTCTGTTAGTCGTGAGGATCAAATCATCCGAGTTATGCAAATCATTTACAACTACAACATAATGTATTCATTTAAATGTACCTACAAACAAAATTCAAAGCTTGATTTGATCCAAACGGATAGCAGAGTGAGACTAATTTTTTTTTGTTTACAAAAGAATAACTAGATGGTATTGTAGACAGTGCAGTGTTGTGTTGTGTTATTTTTGTTGTCAGTTTTATATCAATAATAATAATTTATTAGTTTATTTTGTAACTTTATAGCGGAATTTTTCCAAACCTCGTTTTTGTTCAGATCGTTGATTGAAGATTTCAGCAAGCATCCATATTATTATTTTCTTTTTTTAATTACTAGAAAATTAATTTAAAAAGTATTTATTTTAATTTTAAGAAATTGGTGGAGTAGTCAAATCCGAAAGTTTTAATTTTTTTTTTGTTTTTCGTTTGTCAACGGTGGTACTCAGCAGTGGTAAGTTAAATGATATGTTACAAATTAAGAGTGCTGTAGGTATGTACATATGTATGTAAATACATATATGCAATTAGCTGTTGTTAAAATTTGTTGGTTTTTTGCTTAGGTAATTTTAACTCATGATAATTTTAATTGTCATCAATTCCAAAGCATACTTGTAGAATATTAAAAAAAAAAACAATAATATAAATTTAAATTAAAAGTGCAAAGCAAGGAAAAGCAAAATAAAAGGACTTAACAAATCGGAAAGTTACAAGACTTAATTGACGCATCCAAGAACGACAACATGTTAGGTAGACGTGGTTGCCAGGATAAAAGCTGAAACACTTAGACCATATGTTGGTCTATTGTGATAACACATTGAATCTAGAAAACTTTTTCCACTACTTAGCTTAAATACATTGGATCGTTGCTGTAGAAATCTCGCAAATGGAGTATACGTCTTTGGGATAGAGCACGAAATGTATAGAAAAGATGTGGAATCGATTCATCTTCTTGGAAGACGTATGGCATAAGTTACTCGACCTGTTTTTAATCTGATAATCGAATCCTATGAAGTTTTCAGCAAGGTGTAATCACAGTGAAATTGTGTCATAATAAGCAACATTCTCATTACTTCCCCTCAACAAATCCGAAGGTAAATTGAGGAGGATCATACATTCCATAGGAACATTTTTTATTGAGGAAAAAATAGAATGGGGACTAATAATAACATATACATATAAACATATGTGTGCAACGATGTAGTTAATGATCCTGATATAAAACTATGGCATTGTACTCAAAATTAGGAAAAAATAATTTCGATCAAATTAAAGATTTGATAGAATAGGAGAACAAGATAGATTATTATCTCTGTTTTAAAACATGTGCATAGAAATATACATAGTAGATGTAACGGCTGATACTGAACTCACTCTCGTGTCTATTGAGATAATATTAATCATTCGAAGAAAATAGGCTACGATCTCAGAAAACCGACATCAGATATCTTAACGAGAATGATTCATTCTATAGATGCATTCACTTTTAAATTGTATTCTTTTTGTTGTCAAAAGAAAATGGTTCGATAACTTCTGAAGGTCAAATAAATCAATTACCTTTAACAAAGACTCTTAAAGAGTTGAAAGAATATAAATGCAACCATAATTTCCTGGGTAACACAACACCCAATGAGCCAAATCATAGAAAAAATGGCACCACGAAGAGTTTTACTAATGGCTTAAGTCTGACAACACACTGAATAGCATAAACGAACTAATGAAAGTAAATATATTATGAATTTCTTATTTACTTAAAAAGGGTATGAACATGTCTCTTGCGTGCTTTTGAAAATTTAATTTAGGTATATCGAATTATTGATGAATACTGCTTACAAGCTCTGACCACTTAAGTAATTATATAAGGAATTAGATTTAGAAAAAAGAACATGAAAATCATACCAACTGGCGTGTATTTAGAAGTATTGAATAAAAATATCTTATCCGAATAGATTTACATTTCCAAACCTAGAATGATGGAAATGAGAAAGTGAAAATGTGTTTCATTTTGGTAAAAGAAAAAAGAGTTTAAGAAATCAAAACAATTTGTATTGGTTATTTTAAAAATAACACTCGGATCTTGGTAACATCTTCCACAGTTAAATCAATACTAATTAAGTAATGCACGTTACAAGAACGTGTAGAACTGACAACTCTTTGCTATTTGAAAGAAATAAGTTTTCCCATAAGAAATTAATTTTCTTCTCTGAATTGACAAAAGCATCTTTCCATAATAAACCAATATTATAAAAGATGGACATTTATTTCTGACTCTAGTGTGAAACTAGAAAATCAAAATGCCGCCATGGTGGTGCGGTTACCAATTTCTTCTCTACGAAGAAAATTCGAACACTTCCATATATGTATGTACAGTACATAATCGATTTTCAGCAATAATTTTTCTTTTCGTCATGTGCCCTTTGCTCCTTTAGAAATATACATTTACATAATATATTGTTTGTTGCATTAATTTTCATTGTCTTGGAAAACATTTAGCTCATAAAAAAGAAACAGGGATTTTAACTGATAATTATTTCAAAAAAATAAGTTTTTACATATATAAAAAGACAATTTCAATTATAATCATCAAGGAGCAAACTAGCCCTCGATATAAAATCATAAATGTAAAATGTCATTGACAACTACTCCAACAAGCGAACAAAAATATATTAAACTACAAAAAAGCATCGTTCGTATCTGATGGTTTTGAATCCTTTCAATCACTGGTTTTCATTTTAAATTACCCATGTATAATATCTGAAATATTTTATCATTAGATCAGATATTCTTCAATCCGATTCTAGGGATGCAGCTGTTTTAAACAAAATAAATAATTTATTTTGAAATTTTACAAATCTATAATTCTACTACAATATGGCAGCAAACAATTAGTTGCATTTAATTAAAATAAAATATGATTAAAATAATGTCAAATGGACTTTCTATAATAAATTAAACTTAAGAGTAATATAAATTATGGCATTTTTGTGGCAGTCAGTCCATTTTTTTTGTTGAATTGTGTATTGTAACAAGAATAATATTTACTTGGTTTTTCTTTTGTAGGTATAACTAAATAATAATACAAATATAAAAACAAATATAGGTACATAATATATATTTAATATTAAAAAAAAACTTATAAAAATCAACAATAAATAAAAGAAACTATAAAACTTTGATAATAACGCATTGCAATTAGGCTATAGTTTAAATTTAAACAAACAAAAAAGGTTGCTCAATTATTCAATCGATTTTCTTTCTTTTGTGTTTATTGACTAGACAGGTAGTGTATTCTAATTAAAATTTATAACTATATGGTTGAGCCTACCAAATGTGTAATAGAGTGGAAGGTATTTACAAAATATGTTGTGCGTTTGGTATAAATTCAATCGAAATTGCTTATTTTTTTAACAAATAAAATACTGCATTTACACAATGATGGGATATTTGATCCAATACAAAGAAAATAGGGAATTAAAAAATTGTACTAGTAAAGAAATTTTCTTCAATTATAGTAAGCAAATAGTTCTGTTTTGTTTTTGTTTTATTATAATAAAATGGACGGAATAGGGTAAGCGATTTATTTTCCGATTTATAAAAATTTTAACATTGAACCAGCAATTTGATGAAGTATTTTCTTTTAATAAATGGCTCTACCCTTAAAAGAATTGCAGCACTTGTAAGATATTGAATAAATTAAGTTTACATACGGCTTCAATATAGAAGTACTTCTCCTAGCTTAATTTAAAGCATTCAAATGTTTAAGCACAATAATTTAAAATTATAATTAAGAAATATAAAAAATGGAGTTAAAATGAACTATTGGATAAATTTATAGGCGACAACGCTTAATGGGAAACTATCATTTGAGTACGATTTTTGATATGGAAGCATAAACTTTAAGTATAAGAGAAATGCATAGTGGGCGAGGACTTAAGATACAAAATGGTTTCAAAGTTTTTTTTTTTACAGTCGCCGACTAACTAATAGATTGCTTATGTGATTTGTATATTTATTGTTATTAACTAAAAATACTCAAAGTCATAAACAGAAGCTTCCTACGTTTTCTGTCAAGTTTCAATTTCTATGCAATTTAATAAAGCCATAAGAAATTCCATGGCATTACAAGTCGATGAAAACATCGATAGTGCGATTTTTCGACTTTACTTATTTCTTTATAAAATGAATTTTTCTTACATTTTGGGTATTTTTTACTAAATATTGAATGTTTTGCATATCATAAGATTATATTCGTATCAACGTTTTAAAACAGGGTATTAGAAAAAAAAGGTTACTGAAAGCATAACCTCAGGCCTAAAAATGATGAAAGCTCAGGTAAGAAAATTTTTACATTTTATACTTTAGTCAATTAAATCAAAGTTTACACTACCACTAAAAAAATGTCCCAGACGTCTGTTTCCCAAGTTAAGCTATTGTATTGTTTAAAGGAAGTATAATGTATTTATAATGATGCAGGAGGGGTATAAGTATATGTAATGATTGATTCATTTTTCGATGAGGTATGTAATTAATAAAAATGATTTTCCTAGTGAATGATTGATATGAATGATTTTTGTTGTTATTTGTTTCTATAAACTGTTTTTTTTTGTCATATTTATCTATTAATTATTGTTATTATTTTACGATCACTGCAAAGTCGCGTTATCCAGATGTTATTGTTGTTCCAATTATTGTTTTGGTGTTTTTATATTTTCTTCAAAAGTTTGTTTTGCCAAAGCGATTTCTTACACTTGTTTGTTTCTTTATTTTTGCTCATAATGTAATGAGCAGGTGTAAAAATAACTATTCGAGATATTTATTTATTGTAATTGGCTGACTAAAGCGCTCAGATGATTACCATACTAGTTTGTCAGCTATTATTTTGTTTCATTATTATTAAAATCAACTTTTCATTTGTATGCACGATTACAATATTTTGATGGCTTGTATTTTTTTTTTGTGTAGGCAGCGCGTAGAAGAAAATGCATTTGGTTTTAATCATTCGATTTTTAAGCGTATGACTCACTCAACTGCTCGAAAAAATACTCAAAATTCGGGTCATCAACATTAATTTCTGGACAAGCCGGTGGTGGTGGCAGAGCAACACTTCGGTATTGCTGCTGAAACGTCGATAGTATTTCGCGTATCTTTGCAATGATCTCTTGCACTCAGGCATTTGATTCCTGCATGGGATGAGATACCAATGGAAGAGAAAAATTAAATTCAAAAAATAAAATTGATAATTGAACTAATCAAAGCGGCTGTAAAGCAATTGTGCTAATCACAACAATTGTATTTGATGTTTTATGTTTGCTTTACCTTTAGATTATCAAAGTAGTGCATGATTTGTTCGTAGTCCATGTCGAGGTCATCGAGGCCAAGGCTTTCGCCAGGGCCAATATCACCGTCGACTGTTGTCGAGAACATTGGATTGCCTACCACTGTGGCACGTTTGACTTGATTTCTTCTTGATTTGCCTTCGTCTTTGGGCGGCGTAATGAATCCACCGTTGTCGTCAGAACTGGAATTAATTGTGCTCGTATCCGGCAGCGATGACGATGGAACAAAGGAATTTGATTGTTTTCTATGTCGTCGCTTAACTTCAGGATTTTCATCTGTAAAACAAAAGAATAGAATTAGCTAGAAATATAGTGGACAGCGAACTGAATGAATGAATATGGCAAGTTTATATAATTTGCAATCCACGAATTATATTGATCTGATATTCTAAATAAAGTTTTGCCCTTTTACGGTTTTAAAAATACGACAGGAGTTTGTATGTACATAATGTATGTAATTGTAATGTAATGTATGTGTGTAATTTTGATGATGCTGTATTCGGCTTGACGTGTTGGAAACTTATGAATTATGTAGATGTAGGATAGGAATCGAGAAAAAAGGGGGATCATTGAAACATCTGTTGGCGTCATGGCAATGACAAGGATAAGAAAAAGAGAATGAATTGTTTTTCAAATTTAAAGTTTAAGGGCCAGCAATTGGCATTTAAGTGACTAATTGAGGAGACTAAGTGGACTATTTGTCAATTTTGTTCTAATTATAGAGACATCGTAAGAAATTTTCAGAAAAATACGTTCGAAATTTTTGCTCGAACGTGTATGTACAAATACCCTTAGTTTACAATCATGAATAAGAAATCTCAATTACTTGAGTTCATAATTGCAACATTGTTGCATATGCCACGAATAAAATATGTATTCAATGCATTTACGAACAGAAAACTGCAGCAAGGATGCGGCATTTCTGCATTACCAAAAAAAAAAAACAAAAAAAATTAATTATATTTAAATTATTCTTTCAGTTAATCGGTTTGGTTATTTTGTTTAGCATAATTTGCTTAGCAACATTTGTGTAAAACGTCTTATAAAAATTTAACACTAGTTGTGTTTTCCATTGGTAAAATAAATCGATTTATTTTTGATTTGGATCTGTCAAAATGTCAATTTTAGCAATTTTTGGAATCCATTGGGTAATCGATTTATTTTTTGATCAATCAATTTGAAATGACAATAAATTCGGCGCGAAAAATAACAATTTTCATTTGAAATCGAAATTTGCGAATGGAAACCAATAGGGCAATGAACGGAATAAGTTTTAAAAGTGCTCAGTAAAAACTGTTGAAGAAAAAAAAATGATGATTCGTAGACATATTCCAAAAACCAGATAATAGTTTTTAAAAGCAATTTTTGTTATATAAAAGAAGTATACTTTATGAAAAAATAATACAGTTTATTTACATTTATTAAGAAGAGGAGGAAGCGATCCCTCATATTCTCTGTACATGTCCTGCTTTATCCCAATGACGTAGAATCCATTTGGTAGATTTCTACTACAATGATATTAGATACCTGGCAAATATAGGTATAGGGTATAGACAATACTGTTTGCTTCATAAAGAGTTTCAATTGGTTTAACGAATAGGGAGAAAGTGCTATCACAATGGACCAACTCATGGTCTAAGTAGGTCGAATCTCCTGCTGACAGCCACGTTAAACTAACCTAATCTACATTTAAGAAATGCAGCTGCCACATTTATGAACTTGATCATAGTCTTACAAACTTATTTTTTTTTTAAATTTTTAAGCTCAATTATGTGTAATTGTTTTCTTACCAATTTTCAAGGCATTCAGTTGTAGTTCTTCCTCTGACGATGATTGTGCATTCGCTGATTTATTAATATATGAATTAGCTCTATGCGCTACCACTTCTCGCTTGGGTGTAAGCGAATCAAACTGGAATGCATTTTTCTGCTGTTGAGCAGCATTCTCTACAAGTCTTTCGGCCATGTGCAGCTCGTTTTTTTCCTTTTCATCATCTTCTTCGGTCAAAGGACCAATTTTCTTTGGTGATGACTCCTCCGGTGAGGAATCATCTTGCTGCTGAGATGGAACATGGTTTTTAAGGGCCAAATTCAACTGTTCTTGAGTGAAGTTTATGTGATGATCTGGTGGCCGATCGTAGCAACGAATGAGATCGATATTTCCATGCACCTGGGAGCGTCGATTATGCGCATGATTTGGATTGCGGTGATGTTTATGATGATGGCGTTTTTGGACAACGGGTATGGCGTTTATAGAAGATTCCTATACGAAGATGAAATAATAGAATTTATTATCAAAAGAATAAATAAATTATTATCTGTCTTTACCTTCTCTGTTGTAGTTTCGTTTTCACTATTGCTTGTTACGAGAGCTGTTACACCGATATTACGATGTGGGGGGACTGGTGGTCTGTATTCATTTTTTCGATCAGTAATTCTTGCATGAGGCGGTAAAGGTGGGGGAACACTATCGTCGCTATGTGAAATACTCATTAGCAAGTTTTTTGCATTATTTTATTTTGGATAGTTTTTATTTTATTATTCAATATAGTAGATCTAAAACTGCTTCCTGTTTTGAAGAAAAGTACTTATCTAGCAGCATGCACTGCGAATAAAACCACAAAGTATTAAATTCTTCTTTACATTAAAATAACAGCAGCATTACCAGTGAAAAGTCCGTAAACTCTTTAGAAAATTCATGGACTTAGAAAGTTTTTATACGTATTTAAAGCTAAAGTAGGTTTGAAAAACAATAAGTTTCGATGGCTACGTGGATATTTGTCCAATTAAATAGAGAAGTTATAAAGGTCGTACCGATAATAGACAAATAATAATAATGATTAAAATATGCAAACGAATTTTACTCGGTTTGTTATTTGGCCAAATTATATACATACATATATGGGCAAATCTCAGGAACTTTTGACTTTCGTGTAACTTTGAAATTAAGTTACTTCATAGTCATATTTTTTTACTCTATCTCTGGTATTTTTTTCGAAAATATAGTATTACAGTATAAAAAAAGTTATTTTCCACATTAAGAATTTTTTTTTTACCTATAGAACGAGTAAAAGGCAAAAAGTATAAGAAAAATACAAAATTTTATATGTTACTATTAAAATATTTAAAAAGTTTAATGTTCTTACGATTGAAGCATCTGATTTTAGTTTGTTAAACTCAAATGGGGTTCATAAGAGACTTTGAAAATCAAAATTTTTTATTAAAAAATTATGTGCTTTGCTTAGATTTATGACAGTGTTTGTCAGAAGTTTCGGTACCACAATTCCGAAAAAATCATTAAAATCTGGTACGTCTCTTATCATTTACACAGCATGCTTTGCACCGATTTCTAAATTACATATTCATTTTCTATAGACAAAAATGAATAAATTAAGCTTTGGTAGAGGTGTGTGCTAAAATCGCAACCTGGTTAAAATTAGCTTATACTGAATTAAAAGAGTGCGAAACTTTTTTTTTTCAAGACATTTTCAGTTAGCACTCTCATAAAAAGCAATATTTCCCGTTCTTAACTATTGTTCCTTCTTCTAAATCATACTAAGAAGTGTACGTTTTGTCGCTGACGCTACATATTTTATTGATCTTTAAAATTCAGTAGTTAATTACAAAGAAAAATCATTGATATTTTTTATACATTACTTTTTAAGGGGCCGCCAAGATTTGATGACGGATTTTTGTAGAGGGGTCAAAAACAAGCACTTTTTACTATAAGAGGGGGGGTCTATCTCCCCCCGCTTAGGAGGTAGGGGCACTTTTATAAAAAATGGTTTAAATTGAAAAAAAAATAAATATTAAAAAACAACGGCAACACTTACAATAAAGTGCTATACTGCGTTTGAAAGCCAGAAGATTCTTCTATAATCCTGCATTTAAATTAAATTACTCATGTCAATGGTTTTTGAGAAATTCGCATTTAAAGTCCAAATTTTGATAAAAAAAAAACGTGAAACAAAAAGTTTAGACCGATTGTTTTCAAAATTGTGAAATGAAATTGTAAGTTAACTTATATGTGTTCCATGTATCTATCAGTTCTTAATCGAACGCAAAAAACCGCATGATTCTATGTCTTCTAGTTTTTGAGAAAATCGAAAACTACCAAAACTGTTTTTTTTTTTATTTTTGGTGGTGACGGTGATTCCATTTTAAGGATTAATGTTAACATAATGCATCTTTGTTAGTTCAGTAGAGCAATTCATTTAACGTTACACCAGAATTGCACACCGCCACGGGAGTTGAATTTTCATTTGGTATTAAGCCAATTTCTTCGAAAAAAGTAATATTTTTTTCGTTGGTCGACACTAAATCACCGAAAGAAGAAAATATTGGAAAATTATTCAATTTGAGATGGAGTAGTGGATGTTTAACCGCCTTTTTCATTTAGAGAAAAAAACACTTCGTTCTTACAAAAGTTGAATAACGAATGACCTTGGTAAACAATAACTTGTACCACATTTATCATTTGTTATAAAAAATTAAAAATTTCTATATTAATTTAAAATTTCGCGCTTACATATTTTCTGTAGTTCAAATATTAACGAATGCAAGCTAGGGCAGTGAGAAAAGTGAAAGAAAATGATCCTTATCAATAACATTCTTATAAACATAGGTATAAACAACTTACGTCGAACGTTATTGTGGTATCAGTAGTCTTTGTGACTCGGCCACGTAAAGTCGTTTCGTGTTACTGTTTCGATAGTTCAACGTCGCACTATGGGACCAAAAGATGAAATCCATCTCAAAAATGGTTTTGGTGAATTTCGTAATTTGAAAAATCTAATGATGGGATTATATACTAGAAATAGGGTTCTTCCTAACACAGTAAATTTTTTGTATCTTACTTTTGTTCTAGGTACCTAAAATTACAGTTAAAAATGACATTTCGATATTTTTATTTTTTAGAATTATTGGAAGTGAGAGTTTGAAGTCAATTATTTCGTATTTTTTCTGGACAGAATGTATAAGTATTATACCTTTTTGAAAAGCCCAAGCCCTCTTCTTTACAAAACAGTTATATTTTTTTAATTAAGTTCACCAGTAAATTGATAAAAAAAATGAGTAAGGTGTAGTATATTTTTCATTTTTTTGTTTTCAATTGAAGTTTTCTCTGTTAGCTCCGGCTGCCTGCGTTTAGTTAATGGCTGTTTAGTATTCTAAAAATATTCTAAATTTGGAAGAAAAAATAAAAACTTTCGCATTTTCATGCATTTTTGTTTAAGAAGAAAAAACGTATGATGAGGAAGAAAAATAAGTTTTTAGAATAAAAATTCGTATTCTTATAACTTTATTGTTAAGTGATGAAAAAAATTAAAGTTTGGCAAAAATGTGGAACCTTTATTGATGCACATAAATGTGTATTCCAAAAAGTTTTAGACCATTATTTTATTACTTTTAGCCCAAAATTTCAAAAAAAAAAAAAATGTTATTTTTTGTCAAAAGTTAAAAAATATAACATGTGCAACACATTTTCATAAACATCATATAAGTGACTATGTTTCCACAAAATTTATAAGTTTTTATCATTTATTTCCAATATTATTAAAATTCTAAATTTTATTTTTAGAATAAAATATTTTTTGTTTTCCAATTTTAAACTTCCTTACTCATATGTATAGATATTAAAAAAAATCATAATTAAATAAAAATAAATGCCAAGCATTTGAGGGTGGGAGGGGGTGTGTGGTTTATGGTTGCATATAATACAAATGTAGGTACATAGTTATAAATAAAACTAGCATTGTTTGACGAGGCTTAAGAATTTTTAGACATTAATTAATATACCTAGTAATAAGGTGTACTTTTGAATTCTTTTTTTTTTGTCTTAAGGGCGAAAAACTTTCATATATCAAAAAGGGGCGTGGCAGTACACGCATTTTACTAAAAATAAATAACACTTTTCATAAACTCACTTCTTCATATAAAACTTAATTAAAAAATGCCTGCTCTTAATGAACTTTAAGCTGAAAATAAAAAAAGGGGAGTGAAAGTAGGCGGGAAAGTGGGCAGACAAAATATACATGCGATGTCTTAAGTTTAAAAAAACCTCAAAAACAAATTTTCGGCTTCCTGCTCACTAAAAATAAGAAAATAACAAAAATTTTAAAAATATGGGCGCGGTAGTGGGCGGAATTTACAAAAAACTACTTTCAAATATTTTCACCGGTAAAAGAAGAAAACAAATTTCATCCAAATTGTTGCAATAATTCTTGCTCCAACAAATTTTTCCCATATAAATGAAACAAAATCTACAAATTTGTTATTTTATTTTATTAAAAAAAAATAAAATAATTTATTTCTATCTGAAACGTTTTAATATTTTAAATTCTTGGTTATACAAGTATAAGTATACAAAATTTCAAAAAAAAATATTGAGAAACGAAAAAGTTATGGATTTTTGAGATGGTTTGCATAGTGCGTCGCCGGAAAATGAGTGAGAATTTTTTAAGCATTCGTTAATAAAAGAGGAACACCATCAATTATATTTTCTGATGTTACAATGGTGCTATAAACTTAATTTTAAAGGTGTGCTTAGTTATTTTCTCTTTACGCGTTTTCAAAAGTCTAAAGTCAAAGGTTTCTGAGATTTGCCCATATACATATTATATTTTATTAACTTTATGGTTGGATTTAAACAAATTGGTCTGAATTATAAGAGTGATCATTTTCGCTGGACTAATTTGTTTGGTTAAAACTAGATGCATCACACAAAATTGTTTATGATATTATCTCAACATTCTATGCCTTTAAACTTATCTATGATATCTGCTTTTAATATTCTATTATATTGGCTGCTGTTCAAATATTCAATGTAGACAATATAATTTAATACAATTGGAAAAAATTATGAAGACGAGTAAAACATGAAATTCACTTACGTGGGCCTTCTATCATTTTTGGTATAAGTAGCTGAATTTACTATGTCTGTGCTTATACTTGAATCAGGGGCACTTGTGCGATTGTCAAATGTTGAAATACTATTAACGGCATCATTCGGGTCGGAATAGTTAAGAATAGGATTGCTTGTGATACGTATTCTAGAGTCTGTAAATTAAAAAAAAATATTGGTTATATTAGAGATTAACAAGCGATTTATTAAGCATACAAACCTCTTGGATTTTCAAAAATATTTCCGTTAACTGAGTCCTGAGCCAATGATGATCTGTCCATTGTAGACCGACCTAACCACACCCAATCGTGTGCATTTGTTGTTGATTCTCTTGGTCTTCGTGAGTCTCTCATTAGCAAACCGCCTTCGGTGAATGTGTCCTTCGGCAAACTCTCCAGACCCGATTCAATTGTTAAAGGCCGAAACTTGGATGCGTACACCACACACGATATGACAAAGACGATTATGGCAAAGCAAAAAGCTGTTAGCAGAACATACATCCCAATTTCCATTGAAGTCATATCACTATGCGGGCCTGGCTTGTGCCTTATACCTCCTATTGTATTAATACTGCCACGGTGTTGTCTAGCCTGAACTGTAGGCTCATAGTGATGACTGGCATCTTTCAACGGTATACCTACTAACAATATATTGAAAAATTAAAGTCAAGAAATCTTTTTAAACACTTCTACTTACCAATAATATCAGCTAAATCACCACTGTCCCGGAAGCTCTTTCGTTCTCCCCTCATAATTCCATCATTTTGTACTGTATCTGGTTTGCTTACGCTTTCGCCTGTATTAAAATCTACCTGAACTGAAGCTAGCGCGGTTGCTAGTGGCCCAGGATTCGATTTTGATTGTTTCGCCATTGGCATACTACGACGAACTCTACAATCTTCAGATAGTAAAAGTGTGACTCGCAAGAGATCACCATTTCCTTCTCCGACAGCAATCACACGTGGATGATGTGATGCCAACATAGGGGCAAATGCTACCACCTCAGTGTCTAAACTTTCCACCAAAAGGAAGTAATCATCGACAGAGATGTCCCTGTGTGATTAAAGAGATTTGCTAGAGAACCACATTTAAACAAACATTATATATTTACCTCAGTGGTGTTCTGGCGCCGTCTGAAAATTCCAAATCAATATCCAGTAGACCTTCTTGATACTGTGCCGTAAGTCGGCGCGTAACAGATGTCTCAGCTATATAACCATTTTCGATTGTACTATCCGGATTAATGGTTAGTTGAAGTCCAGAAACCACACGCACAATTAATCTTGTTAAACTGACTTTATCGCTGCCTACACGAATCTCTTTAGCACCAATCACTCTTCCATTTATCGGTGAAAGGACCTTCAAATAAAAAAATTGTAATATCCAAGAAACGTTTCTCAAATCGCCATGTTACCTGGACATCAGTTCGTCCCATCGATTTACCCTGAAGAACTCGCCCTTTTAGACTTGCTATCTTCGGATCTGCCACTCTCAGCAGGGGTTGCACTAAATCGGTTACCCTGAGTCCAGTTCTGCGGGATATCAGATAACTAATTCGACCAGAGTTCTGAAAACATATAAAAAGGTTGATGTTATTAAATGTTAATATAATAACATATTAAATCTACCTGATCTGTTGCTAAGAATCTCGCATAGACTTCTACGGGACTTTGCTGATATCTTGCCCGACATACTGCCTTATCAGAGCCCATTACACTCATAAAATCATCTCCATGCTGACTCCACACATAAGAACGCTTCTTGCGACGCCTAGTTTGCTTTCCGTGCCTACAATTGGATCTAAATTTAATTGGCATCTCATAGAAAGAATAAAGAAATGAATACACTCACGTGTAATGATGTTCATCAGGTACCTTCCATCCTTTGATTTGGGATAATCTAAAATCGGAAACATAAACTTCCAATGGGAATTCAGGCATCCAAACTATAAACTTTGCCAGACCGATGTATGTACCGTATTTGACGATAATTGATGCATTCGATGAACCGCGTATCTCAGAACCATCTACATAAACTGAACTGCAAGATGATGATACCTGTACAGATAAAAGATAAATATATAAATCAATTAGAGCATATACATAAATAATGTATTAACATTAAACACTCGTTTATCACACATAGGTTTGCATAAGAGGTGCACTTACTTTAATAACACTTTCGTCTTCGGCATGACAAGAGCTCTGCAATGTAACATCTGCTACTTTTCCAGCTTGTGATACAATGAAAACTTTCATGGCTTGAGCAACTTGACGGCCTGTGAGTACCGCAGTGTTCATAAGTTCCCAATTCTATAGGAAAAAAATTAAATTGGATAGGAATAAATTTTATTACTTAAATTTTGGTGTGAAAAAAAAATCTTTTAAACACTCGTAAATAAATGTACATAGATGGGGCGGCAGCTATGTGGAAATAATTGTTTGATGTACAAATGTTCGGATGCATACAATTCTACACACCATAGAAAAACGGTAACAATTTTAAACAGCGGAATTTTGGATAAACAGACTTTTGACGTAAATGGCGATTTTCGATTTTCTTTAAACTTGAATTTGGCATAGCAAATTTATTTTTGAAAAGTTTTAAAGAAATTTTATATAATGGGACAGCAATTTTGTATTTTATTAAAAACGTGATCTTTCAACTATTTTGATGAGCTGTCAATGTCAAAAAGTCAGTCATCTTTCGTTTTTATCATGATCTAGTTTACGAACGAACAACGTTTGTTAATTATTACTACCGAAATTCTGAGACGGTGGTCACAGCTTTTAAAGCGCTGACTCTATGTTGGGTTTGTTATAATCGTCCCACCAGACAGGATGAGCGTGCTATATTGGAAAAATTCAAGTGAACGTATTCAGAATTGAAGATTCGATTGCCAATGAGACAACAAAATGAGACATTCACAGGAATTAGAAACCTTGCAGTCCAGCTAATTGACAGTGCAGTTAATTGACTAAAAAGACTAATTTTCTGAAGTACAGTAAGTACTTTTAGTTTAACTTTTAGTCAATAAGTTAATTGAGTACAGAAAATAAACTGTACGTAAATGTAAGTTTTCGTAAATATTTTTAGCTAAAATACTTCAGAATTTTATGTAAATATTAAAATAAAACGTGATTGAGATATGTGGAGATATAGCACGATGCAAGTGGGTGTGATGTGAGTAGTATAATGCAAATGCGCAATCTGGCAATGGGCATAATGCTAAAAGGAAATGATGCAAGTGGTGATTTTAAAATTGACTGTAGTCAATTAGCTTATAGACTAAAAGTCTATAAGACTTTCATCTGACTAAAATACTAAAACATGTCAAAAAATACTTTGTCAATTAACTGCTTTCATTCGCTGTGCAGTCAGACTGTTAGTACTAACTACAGTTTTTTTATTATTATTATTATTTTATTAATCTTACATAAATGTACAAATTAATAATCTTAAAACTACAGCGCTAGCGTAGTTTCTGGCTTTCTGCTGCGATGGATACAATTGGGGATAAATAATATTATGATAAAATAAAAAATTCCTAGGGCGGTCGAGGGTGATCAAAGCAAGAGTAACATAACTCTCGATTTGAACACCCTGACCGCCCCAAAGGAAGAGATACATAATTTCATTTATATTTGACCATCTAATTCAAGGTTTTGGTTTAAAAAGAACTGAAAGAGTATTTGAAAGATTATTAGGTCCTTATTCGGAATTCCCCCCCCCCCCCCACCAAAATGCACTTTTTTTTAATGAATCGATACAAAAAAGTGTGCTGTTGATAAAAAACATCAAATTATGAAGGAGAAACACTTTTTTATGGTAAAAAAGTGAAGTATAAAAAAATGAATATAGGCCATAGGGGAAATTCAAAGTTTCTTTAAATCCAGATTCTGTTAATGCAAAAGAAACCTTGCGTACACCCAACCTCGCACCTACCCCAAACCCTATAGTGTGCACAGGCGGGGGGTTGCAGGGGGGCAGCATGCCCCCCCATACATATCTCACTGTTTATACGCCGTAATGCGTAAGCAAGCAAAAAAAGTAAATATCCCATACAAAAGAAGTAGTTTTAGTTATAGTACTGTGGGTGGTCCGCTTATACTTCACTTTTTTATCATAAAAAAGTGTTTCTCCTCCATAATTTGATGTTTTTTATCAACAGTAAACACTTTTTTATCGATTCGTTGGAAAAAAAAACTTCATTTTAGTGGGGGGGGGGAGGGGGGGATTCCGAATAAGGGCCAACAGTACTGTGGGTGGTCCGCTTATACTTCACTTTTTTACCATAAAAAAGTGTTTCTCCTCCATAATTTGATGTTTTTTATTAACAGCAAACACTTTTTTATCGATTCGTTAAAAAAAAAAGTTCATTTGGTTGAATTCCGAATAAGGTCCGATTATTATAATTGAATATGCTAATGCAAAGATCGTTTATTTTACTGCATTCGGTAGTTAAGTTAAGTTTGATTGTAAGTGTTCCGTTTGTTAGGCAAAGATCGCAAGTCTGAGGGGATTCTTTATTGAGTAAGTAGCTGTGGGTTAATCGGGTGTGTCCTAGTCGAAGTCGAAGGAAGCATTTAGGCCAGGCGCGCACATTCAATTTTTAGTTTCGCAACTGTTTAGTTGCTAAAATGAAACATATTAGGTGCTTATATGGGACACCGCGCACTTAGAGCAACTCGATTCGAGCAACTAAAAAGTTTGTGTTTTGACACAAACTAAACGATTGCCTAAAATTAATTCGCAACAGTTGAGCTGTTTTCTATAAGCGCAAGAGAGAAAAAGAGTGTGAGCGTGAGTAAAGAGTTGGGAGTTGCCAGTGCGCGGTACTACTCTATCAAAGAGTCAACCTAGTGGCGCGGTTAGATTTTGGCGACCTGTGGCGGCCATGTTAATGTGGTGACATTTGTCAAAATTGTTGTTTATTATTCAGTTACTGATGCCAAATCACCATATGGTAAGAAACACGATTGAACAGCACGTCCAAATAATAAAAAAAAATATTATGAAAATGAGTGTTCGTTATTGAAAACGTTGCGCTTGTTTTTGAATATTACTTTCAAAATTAAATTAAATTAAATTAAACAAACTTAAAACAAGATTAATAAACTGACAGCTGAAAATTGTTTTGGTATTGGTACGGGGAGGGGTAAATCTACCGAAAAAAAGATTTGTAAATCGAAAAATAAATCAATTTGTTTGCATAACTTGCCAAAATGGGCACTTTGTAAGATCTAAATCGAAAATAAATTGATTAATTTTGCCAATGGAAAACCGCATTAGATTATTATGAAAATATTTGTTGGCTTCATCTTTTATCTCTTTTAATTCCCTTCGTCAGATGAATTTTTAATAATTAAGTTAAACAAAAAAAAAAACATACATTTAAAATATTAACTACTATATCAATTTAAAATTTCAAAAACAATTTTGAAAAACGCAGAAAATATTTACTAAAAAAAACCGTACCTTTGATATCGGCAAGACTGCCTGAATATCGTCTTTATTAATTTCCAATTTAGCAATGAGTTTCTTTCGAGTTTCTTCTGGAGTAGCACCGGTACTTTCCGGGGAAGCATCCTTCAGTTTTGGACTGTCGTATACGTAGCTTACTGACCAAACGATTTTGCCACCATCCCAGTTTTCTTTAGTGTCGTTTGCGACTTCTAATAACCAAGAGAACACCTCAAATACTCTGCAAGGATATTTAAGTTTATAATTCACGATAACAACAAACAAAAACTCTACAATCGCAACCCACCTAGTGGTATTTTCACTTTCGGCTTCTTTTCCCGTACTATCTGGATCTTGATCTTTTCTGAATGCCGTCACTCGGGCAACAGTATGCTTGGGATTTTCCTTTTCCACGGAAACGTTCCATTCATCTGATGATGTAGTTGCTCCAAGTATTCGCATTCCAGCTTTTACACGAGCCCTAACAATAAACACAGCAATATTCTGTTCAGCTTGTTGATGCAAAAAGACCGGAACATGAATTTTCGACATTGGATAAAGGGGTCTTTGTGGCAAGAGTATGGTTAAGGAATCATCAGCTCTCAGATCCTTGTAGGGAGATTGCGCTGCGATCAGAGGTATTTGGGCAAACGATGTTAATGGTTGAATTTGAACTTTCGGTTCGCACTGCTCTGGGTTGCGTGATGGTGGCTCAAACACACTATACGAAACCTGCACCAAACGCTGTGGCACCTTTGGCGGAGCATTACCACGAGAGGTTTTATCTGGTGGTGGTAGTGCCGGCCACCAGCTTGCGGGTATTACAACCTATAAATGCATTTCAATTTATTAAAGATATAAACAAGAATTACATTTTCCATTCACAGACGACATGGACACTTACCTCAGCCACGCATACGCCATCCTCTCCTTCAGGCATACAACGACCTTTCAATGGCGTTCGGGATCCCATTGAGACATGCAACAAAACGCATATCTTTTGCCTCTGTAAATGGCCACCTGGATCGGCGCCAGCATGAAAGAGCACCCTTAGAACGGGCGAGTCACGAGGTATTGTCGTGCGCACCAAATGCGCCGATATATCCAGATGCAGATTGGTTTGTTGCAATTCCATGAGTGCGACAGTGGTATTCTAATTGTGGAATGCAATACGCAAACAACAACAAGATAAAGAAAATTGAAAAAAGAAAAAGAAATAACAACACGCAATTTAATTAAACTTTTTAAACATGCTTTTCGATTTGTTTATATTTAATTTATCTGTTCTTAAAAACGCGTACAATGGAAGACCATTGAGACTACTGGGCATATAGAACTTGACTTACGTTTAAATGATCTCCTTGGGTTTCTACGGCATCCGGAACAATGTAGCGAGCAGGCACCGTCTGTTTTGTTGAAAATGGTCCGTAGCTTGCTCTAATTGAAACTGGCTGAGTCGTCTGCACGACTGTAAATCGATCGATGGACAGCACCGAGTCTTGGGTAACTCGTGGCCGCGCAGAAGATTGAACATTTGATATCTCAGGACTCACTGGTGGTTGTCGTGGTGAATGCTTTAGAAAAAATCCACTGTCGGCTGCTTCAAAATGAACCTCGACAGATCGACATCGGTCTGCAAAAGGCAATAAGGAAACATTTTCCAATTAAGATTCATTAATCGCAAGTATTTAAAAACTTAAGTATTTTTTGTTCAATTGTTGGAATTTAAAAGTTTATTATTAAAGAGAATGTAATTTTATATGGGAATATTAGGAAGGCGTATTGCTTTGAATAAAAAAATAAATAGGAGGCCATAACAACTCGTAGAGAGCCTAGACCTAGT